>CM055265.1:7847428-9047428 GCA_029237695.1 Conchocele bisecta | reverse complement strand
GAATTAACAATTCGTTCCCGTGGGAACAAATTATTTTGTGGGAACAAATTGTTAAATTGAGAGAACAAATTTTTAAATCGTAATGAATTGTTAAATTGAGGGAACAAATTGTTAATCGTTTGAACGAATTGTTATTTCGTGGGAACAAATTAATAACAAAAATAATTCTAGGGGGGCTCCGTAGTAACCATCACAGATTCAATTTTTACAACAATTACATACAAGTGCAAGAGCACTTGAACAAATGCTTGCGTTGGCACACATGGAGGAGTATGGGTGGTCCTTAATGTACGACATGCGCAATACCCCTTTAGGGATATATAGAAATTTCAAAAATGTTCTCCACTAATTGTTCTCATTTCTCGTCCAAAATATATGTTGTTACCACTCATTTGAACCATCTCAAAGAGATGGTTCAAATGGTGGTCACAACATATATTTTTGAGAAATGAGATTTTTTTTTTTTTTGCCAAGAAAAATTATGTATCCTCCGACAGTAGGTAACCGGCTAGTGTGGTTAATATTGGAGGACTCCATCAGAGATCTACCGCTAATCACAAACCAAGCAGATAAGGTTTCCATCGACAGATGACTCGTGGCCAATCACTAAAGCCCGGCAACATTACTGCAAAGCCAACATAAATGGTTAACACTTACACTGCTGAATCTTCAATGGAAATTATTTACAGATGAATTAAAACAAGGTTCACCGTCGAATCTTATCACATACATGTACTTCTGTCTGTTCCACGTTTTTCTGTCGGCAAACTTTTGGCTATTAAACACATTAAATCTGAAACATATTTAAACGTAAGTAATTTTTCACCAATAACAAAAAAGTCGCTGTCCCCAAAATGTTTTGTTTGATGAAATTCCCTGAACTATTGATTTTATAGCGAAAACACTATTTTCCTATGGCAATTGAACATGGGGAAAAGAGGTGGAAGAGTCGAAAAACTAGATAGCTTAGAAATTATGTAAATAAGAAAACAGTTAGATTTTGAAAATCGGTCCACAAATAAAACATTTAATTTTTTAAATATTTTTTAGCCCCCATGTTACATATAGATATTTTTAAGAGTTAATGTGTTGAATGGCCAAAAGTTCGTTGGCAGCAAAACGGGAAACAGACAGTAGTATCGGTGTTGACAAACAGTAGAACCAGTCAAGTCGGCTCGTTTTGAACCTACTCATCGGCATCTACACTGTATAAATGTCGTTGTTTTCAAAAATAAAATCATATATCCTGAATTAAACTAAACGTATTGCAACAACATCCATAGACATGTGACTTTAATAAATGATCCTATCAAATCTTTCCAAACAAGTACATATATTTAACCCTTACACTGCTACATTAATTTGTCGTCTGCTGATTATTTTCTGTTTTTCTCATCAAAAACATGGTTTGACAGCACTTTAGAATCATTTCCCTTGGAAATGATTCTAAATTACTGTAAAACCATGTTTTTATTGAGAAATAAGGCAAAATATCAAGCAACAGTAGACCACAACTGTTGTGGGTAGCAGTCTAAGGGTGAAGGTTCGGAATTGGATTCAAGACTCTACATGTAAGTGCAAGATGCCGAATGTTGATGTGTTATGAGAATGTTGTGATGGTGATGTGGAACCAGGTTAATTACAAATTGTTACCTCCCTTATTGCTCTGCTGGTTCTCGCCGCTATCGAATACAAAAAAGTGCAATATTTTCCGTAAATGACATTGAAATTGCTAAATATAACACCAATTGAGCAGAGGCTCACGGATATCCCCGACAAACCAGGACTGACAAATAAAATAATTAACGTAAATATTACGGACGGATGAACGAACATAATGACGGAAAATATATACCCCTCGACATATCGATGACCTGGGGTAGGGGTGTTGGGGGGTGGGGGGGGGGGGGGGGGGGGGTGTGGGCGGGGGAATTCCATTGAACATGAGCTATGATGATATTTTTTGGTCAATTTTTAATTATATTTACAGAAGAAACTTTCTAAAGCAATATCAGTGAAAGACTGCGATGAAATAAGGAAGGTTATACCAGAGCAGGGACCATTAATCCTGGTAATTAGTGACCTCTGCAACTTCTCATACGTGGCTATGACTGGAGAAATGGGGCTTATGGGATTTGTGACCAGTGTAGCTCATGATCAAATTGCCTGATAATGATCTATAATTCTTGTTAGAAGCATGATGGGAGTTTCATTGATGGAATGGTGAACAGTGCAGATCCTGATCAGACTGTGCGGATGCACAGGCTGATCTGGATGTACACTGGTCAAATTTCTCCAGTCACAGCCACATATACAGGCCAATATAAGGTCTTGACCAGTGATCAGCTGAGGTAGGTCATACTGGCTATAAACTCAATAAGCCTTCTTTTTCCTGGAAGGACACACCATGCTGTCTTACCGTCCACATTTGAAACTGTGATATTTTCTGTAAATGATGTCAAAAGATGATGAAATTTTCATAGCAAATGCGGAACATTTCGTCAACTTTCGATGTCATTTAATGAAGATATCGTAAATTTTGTAAATATGTTTCTCGAGATATTGCACATGTTCTTTAATAGGTACAAAATCACATGGCGTGTCTCATTTGTGGCTGTAACTGGAGAAATGGGATGTATGGCCATTTGTGTCCAGTCTGGCTCTGGGTCTGCTAGTCATCTTGTAAGAATCTATACTGTTAAAGCATGACAAGTGTTTCACCGACTGAATGACGAACAGTGTAGATCATGATCAGACTTGTTGCTGATTTGATTTATTGGTCTATCAACAGCTAAGGGGTGCGTTGGGGGCGGGGGAATTCCAAAATCAGAAGGGAATATTTACATCAATTTTTTTTATAGAAAAATTCAGCCCTGAAATTAGAATAACCTGACCTGGTGCCCGGTCCATACCACACTAAAGTTACTTAGCGCCTTCTCCTAAAAGTAATAGATAATTGTTGCTGAGCAGCAGATGCAAACAGTAAAGAATTGTGCAGGCTTATCAGGAGCTTCACTGTTAGCAGTATGAGGAGTGAAACATCCATAAATGGCGAACAGTAGACTGTGAAAAGTGTGAAAGTGAATGAGTTTAACGTCCCAGCAACAGCTAAGGTCATATAGAGACGGGACCACAGTTTAACGTCTCATCCGACAGACCAGTGGGATGGAAATACTATGAAAGTATTTTTCTATGCCCAAGGCGAGGTTTCAACCCACAACCTCCGGATTGAAAGTCGGGTGTTCACACCCCATCCCAACAGTAGATTGTACCATGGTTTAGCAGAAGCTACACATGACAGGCATAATCAGGTGCTATAGCTAGTGGTCCCAGAATGATGCATGCACGAGCGAACACGAACATTGATGAAAGAACACATTTTTTGGTCAACATTGCAATTTTCCACAAGCATTATAGTGGCTAGCGATTCACCAATTCTACCTCAGTTCAGCACACTATCCTAGAATAAGTGAGAATTTTTTTTTTTTTTTTTTTATTTTTTTTCGAAAATTGTAATTTTTTATGGGTTTAACGTCCCAGCAACAGCTACGATCATATAGAGACGGGACCACAGTTTAAAGTCTCATCCGATAGAAGTGGGATGGAAATACTATGTTAGTATTATTCACGCCTAGGGCGAGGATTGAACTCGCAACCTCCGGTATTGAAGTCCAATGTCATATCCCCATGGCCACGGCACATCCCTAACTCCCCTAGGAACATTGAAGTTTTTCTCTGCCTGTTAATGGGGCTTTAAGGGTTTTACGTGTGTTCACCAGCATGGTCATATAGACGGGACGTGTTACTGGGGACCCACAGCATTACCTACATTCATCTGACCAACCACCGTTGATTGTGGCTTTATCGCCCTGTATTCTGCACCAGAGATTTACATATCACAATATGTGCACGTATAATCACCATTAACCAACTACACTTGGAACATACTCGGATACAATTCTGTTCCTATTTCACCAAAATTGCCAAGTATACTTATCTTGCTAAGTACACTTTGAGGACAAATTCTCAATTTAACGATAAATAATGATTACTCCCTCAAAGTATACTTAGCTAGATAAGAATGCTTTGCAATTTTGATGAAATCGGCGACTGGTATGCTCCAACTGTAACTGGTCAATGTAGCATGCCCTACGATGCAGTGGGCTCCACTTTAACCACATTCTCCCCATCACCTGCCACCTCCCCTCCGTCCCCCACCTCCCCATTATCTGTCTCCTCTCTGCTCTGCACATCCCCATCATCCACCTCTCCATCACCCTCCATCTCCTCTCCAGCCCCAACTTCTCCATCACCTACCACCTCCCCTCTGCCGCCCACCTCCCCATTATCCGTCTCCTCCTCCTCCGCCCGGCGGGGATCTATGTCACCCATCACCCACTGGGCCACCTCCTCCTCGTCGCCCGACGCCTGCCCCATCGGCGTCTCTGTCCCACCCAGCCTGGGTGTGCTCATCCCGCTAGGTGACGGTGTTGGTGTATCGACCAGGGCCGCCTTCTTCGCTTCAACTTCCGCTTCTGTCGTGACAAACAATAGAAACATATTTTGCTACTCTGGGGTGATAAAATTTTTATATAATTCAACAAATTTTCAACAACACAATAATACACATACAACCATCATTTACCACCATCACCAGTTAGCAGGCAGTTGGTGTGACATAATAACGAGACTTACGTTTGTCAAAAAATAAATAAACATACAGGTATGTATGACAGCCGGGGTATTTTAGCAATGTGAATTATTGACTGAATGGAATTTCAATGCATCTACTAATAGCATGATCACTTTATATGATGTTACCAGCCAGCAGGTGGCCACCATGTCGGACAATAAATAAACAAAAGTTGTACAGGTATGTATGCCAGCTACTTTAGTAGTGTCAACAATGGATTGAATGGAGTTTTACCAACAACAAAATCACTATACACAATGTTACCAGCCAGCAGGTGACCAGTCTGATGCGACTATGAAACTTACGTTTGTCAGAGAGCTCCACGCCACACAGCCTCAGGTAGTGCGAGCGCTCATCCTTGCTGACAAACGATCGCACAGACGTCTTTCCGCGCCACCCACAAAAGATAATCTCCACACCAGGCTCGGGATCGCTGGGAAATACACAACAGTGGTTGTCAGATATTAAAGGTGGAAATCCCTCAATAACCAGAAAACCTGGATAGTAAGTAATTTGTGTTTATTGCCTTGTTAACTTCACATGCCAGAAAATGTCTCGTACGATGTCTCTGATGAGCATGTTGTGCCTACCGAGCGGGCATGTACCTTTAAATTCCCATAGGAAAATCGTTTTTCGCAATAAACAAAATATTTAATGGGATTTTATCCAATAATTTTTTTTGTGGAGAGTGACTTTTTTGTTTAATATTGATGAAAAAGTACATAGCTTTAGATATTTCTGAGATTTAATGTGTTTAATAGCCAAAAGTTTGTCGGCAGCAAAACGAGGAACAGACAGTAGGTATATACTGGTAAATGAGTGCATACTAGCGACATACTAACCTTTCTGTGGGCTGGAAATGGAACAGGGAGCTTCCAGGACCTGAAATACAAGCAGCGTATTGTATCCCAACACAGGAATGTGGACAACTGGAGAAATGGGGTTATAGCCTCAGCCACCAGCGTAGACACGGATCAGCGTAGACATGGATCAGCGTAGACACGGATCAGTGTAGACACGGATCAGTGTAGGTGCAGGTCACATTTCCATTTCGTTTACAGAAAATATTGTCAATTTTGTATTTTTTTCCTAGGTACAAAATATCTCAAATATAATTTCTATGAATTATATAAGTGCCATTTCTACAGATGCATATATAGATAAAGAGTCAAGAGTCAACTAATAGAATATCAATCCAACAGGTCTTCAATCACAAATACATATCATGAACTAGACATGAACATGGCTCCAGATAAGGAATTAGTAATTGAGTATTATTGAGTATTATTGAGTATTATTGAGTATTGAGAATTGTCACTCCCATCATTTCTGAAGCAATTGGGTATTTCAAAATTTTAATTGGGTAAAATAAAATCACACTACTGTGTACACATCAACAGACAATTGGAGACAATTCTAATGAAATACCAAGATGTGTTTTCATGGAAAATAAGAAAAAATATGCTATATTTGTGGTCTGATTATTGTTTTCTGCAGAATGATAAAGGTACCACAAAATTGTTAATGCTTTTTGATACTCGCTACTGATTTCAAATTATTTTTGGGTATTTACGCCAATACGCAGCTTATCTGGAGCTCTGCATGAACATGACCAAGACCATAAGTGTCACTTGTCAACTTCGAAACAACATCTTTTTGCCTATAGCAGCCATGCTTGTATTGCTCCAATGGCACATTTACTACATAAACAACACTGTGCACAACAACCACTTGTAAACAAATCTCAAATGTGGCTGTGACTGGAGAAATGGGGTTTATGGGATTTCTCACCAGTGTAGCTCCTGATCAAATATCATAATCCTGTAGTATGATAACGATCTATATTGTTAGAAGCATGACAGGTGTTTCACTAATGGAATGGCAAACAGTGCAGATCCTGATCCGCACAGTCTGATTTGGATCTACACTGGTCGCAAAACCCATAAATCCTATTCCCATGGCTGGATTTGATAGTCTGGATAGAATGTTCTAGGAACACATTAAATCCTAATCTATCTGAGCTTAGGCTCTTTTGTCACCTGGGAGTTGAATTGGGTTATTGCCCATTATAAAAGTAGAAAGAGTACTACTGATCCTACTGCTTTTGGGAGGGGGCCAAGTGATTCTGGTGTGGCGAGGACCTGGCATCAGATCAGGATTATTTCAGGGCTGAATATATAGTTATTTTATTGTAAATATTCAGTTCTGATTTTGGGACCCCCCGCCCCAATTTGTACAATACATGCACTTGCATGTACTTGAAAATGTACATGTACTTGTACAGGTAAATATGGGATTTAGTACTAAACCCATTGGCCCGGCCTTAAATGACCTGTTGATAGGCCGTTAAACCCCAACAAACAAACAAACTGAGCATTTATTCATGGAATGGTAAACATTATATATCCTGACATAGGTCTACAGTACAATGGTTGTAATGGCAATAACAGCCTAGTTGCCAGATTATGGCATGTACAGTGGCTTTGTCAAGTGATGACTTACTTCAGAGTAATCTGTCATTAAAGACATGCCCACTCAGTAGGCACAACATGTACTTTATATCAGAGACATCAATTGAGACATTTTCTGGCAAAATAAACATTCATTCACCATTACCCCACGTATTGATTGGCATTATTATACATTTTATATCAGAAGTAAATTTCCACACTGATATCAGGGGCGATAACCGTGTTTCCTTAAAATGTTAACAGACATTACTATTTATTCTCTGTATTTATCTTTTGATGTGCAATGATCATACTTATATGTTGAAAATATTTTTTCAGGTGACGCATTTAATTAGTATAAATAATTAAAATATCTCATGCCTCATTTGCATATGAAACTAGCCCGATACCACCGCGAGTCACTATCAGTAAACTAAATATTACTAAATGATTATATCTGTATAGTGGTCACTTGTAATTTAAAGAACTGGTGGAATAGTGAGACAAGTATACACTTAATTAATACCTATAAAGAACAGTGTGTGCCTGCTGAGTGGGCATGCACCTTTAACCCTTTCAACACCAAGTAACTTAATAGGATGTTCCATGCCAATGTTTCACGCTATTTCATTGGTCCATTCAAATTCCATTCTTCAGAAAGGGTAATTTTTTCAAATTTTATAACTATTAACAAACAGTGGAGATCCTGATGAGACGGCTCGTTACGAGCCGGCTCATCTGGATCTGCACTGTTTGCAAACATTGTCTCTATAGAGGTCTGTGGTGAACTTAATAGGATGTTCCATGCCAATGTTTCACGCTATTTCATTAATTTTGTTCATTCAAATTATCCCATTCTTCTAAAAGGGTAATCTGTACGACGTTTAAAATTATTAACAAACAGTGGAGATCCTGATGAGACGGCTCGTTACGAGCCAGCTCATCTGGATCTGCACTGTTTGCAAACATTGTCTCTATAGAGGTCTGTGGTGTTGAAAGGGTTAACTTAGTTCACTGTTTGAAGAAATTGTTCTGGAAAGATGCTTTACAGTTTTATTTACTTATTTGGTTCTACACACTGCGGACGTGTACCGAGTTGGACAGGGAGTTTTCCTGTATGGTTTAACATTCTCAATTCTACCATCGTCTGTTTGTTTATGACATTGCTGACTGATCATGGTCATGATCCATTACGTCATATTCTACCATCAATATTATCCTATGTTAATGAACATACATGCACACCATGAACTGATATTAGATTATCGAACCTTGCATCCTTTTATAAGGCCATTTAACACTTTCAACATTACAGACGTCTTTTGTGATGTTTGCAAACAGTGTAGATCCAAATGAGACGGCTCGTTACGAGCCGTCTCACCAGGATCTGCACTTTTTGCAAGTAATTTTCTTCTTTTTATTTTTGAAAACAAAAAAACAACAAACATTTTATAAATGGACAGTCTAAAAATCATTTTGTGATGACTGGATTAGTCCGAAAATTAACATCACAGTCCATTCGTTACTTACGGTTGAAAGGTTTAAATGGAACGATAAATGACAAGGTTACATACCTATTGTGTAGACATCGGACTGAGCTTGTTCACTGAGCTTGTAGTTGAAGGGGTTGTCCTGGGTGAGCATCGTAACTACGTCGGCCCGCGTCAGTCGGACCCTACGCCCCCTGACATACTTCTGCACCGCCTGTAGACCCTGATCATATACACCAAGGGGGATAAATACACATATATACCAGGCTTATATATAGGTTACTCAACTTGGAAAGACACGATTAACGCGTCAGAGGGAATTATTGATGATAGAATTAGTGGAATTAGTTCGTTCACATAAATGAAGCAATGTGACATGAAACCCAAGAAATTCCACCAATTCTAACTATGTTGATGTACATTATTATAGAATAAAATATGTTTATACTACATTGGTAACTATCAAATGTACAAACAAATAGTGCTCGAACATCAAGTTATTTCTCAATATTATAAACATTCTTATTTCTCAATATTATAAACATACTTTTACCAAACTGTTTTATTTTCAAATGACTTGTATCTACAATTAGCTTCAGGAATAGTATACATTTCTACAATTGTAAACTATTTTCAGAAAATGTTTTCATGAATTTCTGTGCATATCTGAGACCAAGTGCCAGTCAGAGGCAACACAAGAATACAATGCAAACCACCCGCAAGGAATCTATAAATGAGACCAGGGGCCATTCCACTACGAAGTTACGACTAAAATGTTTGTATATGCAAATTTAGGATCTTCTGGAAATTTCAATTTATGGATTTACATTTATTGAGCATAGGCTGCATATGCAGCCTATGCTCAATAAATGAAAAGCCAATATTTGTTTAAAAGATGTGTTAATGTGAAATTTACAGACTATCATAATTTTGCACTTACGAACATATTAGTTGTGATATGATGAATGGAAATGCTCGAATAAAATACTAGAATGACATAACAGTCCCATTTCAAACCATTTGTATAATGACATTCAGTTACCACTCACCTCGTTACATAGCCGGTAATCACAGTCTTTGACGAGTGGGGACGGCGAGTCACTGAAACACTTCACACCCAGGTTAATGAACTGAAACACAAGCAATGTCCAGTCATAGGTACTGTCCGTCATGAATGTGTTTCACGACAGGTGTTTCATGGACGGAATGGCGAACAGTGAAGATCCTAATCAGACAGTATGGATGCACAGGCTGATTTGGATCGACACTGGCGCAAAAAACAAAAGTCTCTATTTCTCCAGTCGCAGCCACAACTAACAGGGACATGATAAAACAAAACTTGGTGACAAAATCTCACGAGTATAAGACCCTGCATAATAATATGGAAAACAGTTTCAGTGCAGGAGCTGTGGTGCAGGCTGATTGGAATCTACACCAGTTACAAATTCAATATCAGACCCGATTTCTCCAGTGCAAAATGCCTGATTATCAGGAACTGCGCCAACCCCAAAAGGTTAGTTATGTCCGATGACCCCTCAGAGGTTAGTTATGTCTGTTTTTTGTTTTTTTTAATGGTGGTTAAGAGACTATCAACAGCTAAGGTCATTTAAGGCCGGGCCAACAGGTTCACATTCAACCTGCTTGCATTGGGGGGAAAATCACAACGTAATATTTACATAGAAATAAATATATAGTCAGACCTGAAATTAGAACAACCCGACCTGGTGACAGGTCCATACCACACCGAAGTCATTTGGCCCATTCCCCTAAAAGTAATAGGATTACAAATAATCGTATTACTCATATAAGGGGTATAACCAAATTCAACTGTCACATACAAGAAAGCCAAAGACGTATCTGAGGGCCAAATCAGGTCTCTGGTCGGGATTGCGGTAAAGATGAACCCCGATTGTTAAATAACCCATCCTACCTGCCACCCACATGATTAAACAAATATTTTATGCACTTATTTAGCTGAATACGCACTGATTATCAACAGTGGGAGTACAAAATACCCACACAAATTATGCATTTATTTTCAAATTATTATTGAGTAATAATACTCTTATATAATATATATACTCTTTAATAAATAATATATACATTTGTAAAAGTAACATACGCATTGAATTTGAAATCTGGGTGTATAATACTCTTTAAATACAAAACTTATCTGGAGCACTGGGAGCATATGTCTCTTGCACAACAAGCATATCATGCAGTCATTCGTTGTGCTTTAGCCCAGGTTTGTTTTACCCACGCTCTGAATGTCAAGAGGCAAGTTTTCCCAATGATGCCACAAGAATGTAACACATGCCACCTACCTTGACACGGTCGTTGTTACAGATGACAATGTTCTTCACGGCCTGGGACACGTAGTAGAGAACACGCTTCATGTTGCGGAACATCATCTGTTCTAAGCGTAGATCGTCAGATATAGAGTAGAATTGCCTGGAAATGAATCATAGTCGCCACCATCAGTCGAATGCCATAAGTGACTGGAGAAACTGGGGTTTTGGCTTTTGCGACCAGTGTAGATCCAGATCAGCCTGTGCATCCGCACAGGCTGATCTGGATCTACATTGTTCGCCATTCCATCAATGAACCACCCGTCATGCTTCCAACAATCAATATAGATTGTTATCAGGTTACATGCGTGTTGTGATATTGATCGGGAGCTACACAGGTCACATAAGCCCCATTTCTCCAGACACAGACACATTTATGGAGACCTGTTTGCAGTAAACTGCGGTGGTCAAGCAAATAATGTGTCCGACTACTAAGGCAGTGGCCTGGGATCAAATGAGTGAGTGAGTGAATAGGGTTTAACGTCTGCTTTTCTGACATAGAGGTACAAGCCTCAGGGAGTCCACACGCAGACGGGTCAACGGGGTCGTGTCCCGTATCCACCTGTCTGAGGGGGGTAAATCCCAACTTCCGAACTCAATATTTACAATCAAAATATATATTCAGTCCTGAAATTAGAACAACCTGATCTGGTGCCAGGCCCTCGCCACACCAGCATCATTTATCCCATCCCCTAAAAGTAATAGGATTAGCGCTAATCTTACTTTTATATATGGGGCATAGCCTGACTCAACTCTCACATACAAGAAAGCCAAAAATGTACATGAGGGCCAAATCCGGTATAGTGGGTTCCGGAAAGTATGAACCCAATCGTTAAGCCAGTTTAGTCGCCTTTTACGACAAGCAATGGCTACTGCAGCACTATTCTCAGGATCAGTTGATCCCGCCCCGGTGCCTGCACGGGGCCGGGATCAAATGAAATGATTGGGGTTAAACTTCCCAACAACAGCTAAGGTCACATAGGGACGGGACCACAGTTTAAAATCTCATCCAACAGACGAGTGGGATGGAAATAGGAAAAGTATGGAAAAGTATTTTTCATGCCCTCGGGTAGGTCGACGTCCTGTATTCTACCTGAGCCACAGCCCATCGCTGGCCTGGGATGAAAACCAAGACACCAAGTTTATGGAATATCTGGTATTTCCCATGTTACCAACGCAACCGACAGTTAGACAGAATGGCCATTTTTGTCTGGCAATGAACCGTTAATATTGTAGACCATCCATAGGTTAAGGAAGGTCTTCAAGCGAATTCCCACCTTAAATGCGAGCAAAGCAGAAACCCCTTTTATTATATACCTACCCATGAAATACATAGTTATACGATGTAAATAAAAGTCATATGTTTTCATCGATGAAATAAACAACTTCTGGTGAAAATACGACTACTTCCGCTATCTATATTCATAATGCGCATCTGTGCCAGACTGCAAATAGGCTGCAAATACATATTCATTACCGTATACAGTCTAAAAAACTGCTAATTTCCATGGAGCGGTATAGAATAAATAGAATATTCATATTTTTGCAACGAATATGACATATATGTTCTTCTCATGGTGTGAAATGTCCATATTCACAATATGGACATTTCACACCACTCGATGAACATATATGTCATATTCGTTGCAAAAATATGAATATCCTCTATATGTTTATCTAATGTCACACCACATATCTATAATGATGATGTCAGCAGCATAGTTCCAGATGAAACGGCTTGTAGCAAATCATTTAATCAAAACGTACACTGAATATCTGTTAACAACATTACCTCTTTTTCTTGTCAACCCTGTCAACACCACAGACCTGTATAGTGGTATTGGCAAACAGTGTAGATCCAGATGAGCCAGCTCATGACGAGCCGTTTCATATGTATCTGCCCTTTCTGTAAGTAATTTTCGTATTTTTTTAACAAAAAACACACCATTTTCATATAAAATGGACTAGTCTGAAAATAATTTTGTAACAATTGGATTTGTTGGAAAATTAACGTATCAAAATCCATTCCAGTTACTTAGAGGTGAAAGGGTTAATGGAATAGTCGGAACGAAAACTAACATGAATATGTCCATTCCAGATAAATACAGGGCGCAGATAAGTTTTGTATCCAAAGAGTATTATACCCCCATTATTTCAAATTCAAAGCGTATTTTACTTTTACAAATGTATTATTGATTTTCTTCCTTATTAAATAGAAAATAAATGATTAAAAAAAAAAAACACATTTAAAAATTCACTTATTTGAGATGCAAAAAGCAGTGTTTTTTGCAGCTCAACTATTGGTAAATTTCTACTCTATTACTGTATTTTCACTACTCAATTTGAAAATCAATGCGTATTTTCACATAGGTGAGTATTTTGCACTCTGTGCGTATTCTGCTAAAATAAGTGCGTAAATTACACCAAATACGCACCTTATCTAGAGCGCTGTAAATAGGTACAACAGTAAATGTATATCCACAACTCACTTGATGGCAGGCCAGACGGGATCCTCGGGCCCACAGAAGTAGTACGGGTCCTCCTTGTACCCCGTTAACTTCACCATGATCCGCGATTCTCCCTCCTTACTGGTGTCGGCCGTGCCACCGTTGTCTTGGTTACCATCTCCCTGGCCACCATCAGGATGGTTACCACCTCCCTGGCCACCACCTTGGTTACAATCAGCATGGTTACCATCACCTTCCCCACTGTCCAAACCCGCCCCCTGACTATCCAACTTCAACCTTTTTGTTGGTGGCCTGAAAAAGCACCAAATATTTCAAGACTGTATACACAATATTGTAAAATACACTAGTTCAGAAAGCCATATTTGTAAAACATTATTTTAATACATGGGCAAACAAGTTAGCACATTTCAAAGATTGTAGAACTCACTGTTCCAATGAATTGTAGGAGTGGACAGACACAATACGGTGAATCTTCGCACACCACTACACCGAGAA
The DNA here is from genome assembly GCA_029237695.1 of Conchocele bisecta. Lineage (NCBI taxonomy): Eukaryota > Metazoa > Mollusca > Bivalvia > Lucinida > Thyasiridae > Conchocele > Conchocele bisecta. Next base: position 9,033,484 of record CM055265.1, on the reverse strand, counting down.
TACTCGACTGGTGTATTGTGGAAACACGGAGGATTCCGAGGCTCGTCAAGGAATTCATACAGTTTCCGTGCCAAGCCTGATAAATTTGATATATAAAGACAAAGAGCTTAGTACACTGGAATCCGTTTATAGCACTATGGGTGGGGTCCATGCAAAGCCATCGTGTTATAAATCAGGCATGGGAGTGGAACACTATCCCCAATCCTGAAAATTTATTTGAGCAGCGGATTGCGCTGCGATTTGCTAGAGGGGTCTGGGGGCATGCCCCCCCCCCCATAATTTCTTTTCAATTCTAGATGCTCTGTGCTTCATTCTGAGGTATATTTAGCATTAAATAGATTGCATTTTCCCCTGAAAAAATATGCTATTATTAGGAAAAATTGGCAACATAATCCATTTCAATTTAAAATAATACTTGCAACAAGAAGTCAGTACATGTGTAACAGGGATTCTGCTGGGGAAAATAAAATAGCCGGCATTTACAAAATCTTTTTTCTTTTTTTTTTCGAAAATTGTAATTTTTTATCGCCATTCTCAACGGATTTACAAGATTCACAAAAGTGGTCCCTGGGACCTCAAATCCGGATTTCCGGATTAATCCGCAAATTTCCCATGCCTGATAAATGAATTGTGTTTTATCCAAACTTATAGTTCGCCCTAATATCTACCCAATCACTAGCCAGTATCGTGCTCCACTTATTTCACATATTTCACATATTGCAAAATTTAACCCCAATAAGTTGCATATTACCAAATTTAATTAAACAGGAAATGGAAAATCAATACTCCGATGAAAATTGCATTATAGACTTGGCGTAACTATAAGTCAGTTATTGTTCACATATTGGATTTTTAAGGAACTAAATGCTGCATTTGCTGGCGCTCCCTTGCATTTAATTCCTTAAAAATCCAATAAGTGAACAATAACTTATACACAATAGTGACAGGTGCAACTTCTATACAGGGGAACTTCCTCTACATTGTTGTGGTTGGGCATAAACCTGCTATACGGCACATCTTATAACGTAGCACAAAAACTCTCAGGTAAAAAGGGACTTATTGATGGCGTTTGCGACAAATGTAGCCCCACATCAACCTCTGCTGGCACAGTCTGACAAGGGTCTACACTGTTCACTATGGAGTTGGAGAACATTACTGTTGCCTCTAAACATTGGATCCATATGAGACTGCATGAGCGCAAGGTAAGTGATCAGGCCAACATCTCCATAAACCCATTTATCCCGTCAACACAGTGCGTATGTGCCGTGAAACACGATGCATTGAAACATTTTTGATATCCAGTCAATACTATTTTTGCATTTTACAGCCATTTGTAGGTGTTGACGGGATAAATAGAATAGTAGGTTAGTGCCGTGAATGGGAAAAAATATCTGGCGCGGCACGGAAACGGGATGTGCTCGGCAGAGCCTCGCCCATCCCGTTTCCTGAGCCTTGCCAGAGATTTTTTCCTATTCACGGCACTAACCTCCTATTCTCTATTTGCTCAACACGTGTCACATATGAGACAAGCCAGGTGATTTTGTACCTATTAAAGAATATTCAAGATTTTTGAAGAAAAATATTTACAGAAACTGTGATATTTTCTGTAAATTACGTTGAAAGTTGACAAATTCTTTTCATAGCAAATACGGAATTCTATTTTGTCAAGGTTCAACGTCATTTATGGAAAATCTCAAAAAATTTGTAAATGTTTCATGGGATTATCCGGTACAAAATTAAATCATACACGCCATCATCCTCTGCTGTGTCTGTGGTCCCAGCACCTTCCTGGTTGGCCACTTCACCAGTTCCCGACGGCTCATTGTCCATAGGTTCCACAGTCGCGTTAGTCTCCTCAGCTATTGGCTTGTCTGTGGGTCCCGGATATGTGATAGACCCCTCCGTTACCGGACTTTCAGATTTTGTGCTGGTTGGCTCAGGTGGGGGATTTGTACTAACATCCGACGAGGCGGCGGTGGGTAAGGTTGTCTGGACAGCTGCGGAATTGTCTACACATGCCACTGGTTCAACTTCTTGTTCTGAAATACAGGTGATGGGAAAACAATTATCATTGCTTATCTGGGCCAGGTTGCTCAAAGCTTCTGTTAGCTTAACAGTCTGTTAAAGGCCCTGAACGGTTCAGTATTACAATTTTCCGATATTTTCAAACACAAAAACATGTCTGGCAACTGATTTAGTACACAAAACTAACATATACTGCCTAATAGATACATCTCAAGTCTTGAGATTTACATCTTAATCGCAATGTGAAGACAACAAAAACTTGTTTTGTGTACCACTCAGTGCAAAATGTCAATATTGACAATTTCATTTCCATAACCCAACGGCTTCGGCTCGGAAGAGAGTCGATAAACTCCGGCTATCGGAATTCATCGGCCGCGAATCGGGTAGTTGAGGAGTTGACCCGAGCGTCTATCGGAAAATCGATCGGGCTTTGAAACACGCACCTGCTGTTTGTTTATCAACAACTATTGACGACTACAAACTCATTTTTGTACCAAAATGAATGCAAACAGTTTCAAAGTGTGTGTAAATAGAAACCTGTTGGATTTATGTGTGGGAAAACCCAATAGGAGGCCAAATACGGCAACCCCTTATAAGCTAACAGAAGCTTTGAGCAACCGGGCCCTGGTTGCTTAAAACATATGTTAGCTTAACAGACTGTTAAATCCATAAAGCGGCTGTGTCTCAGATGGTACCTTCGAAGACACATTTCACAAAAACAGTTCAGCTATGTCATTGGATACAGGGCTCCAGATAAGGAATTAGTAATTGAGTATTGTCACTCCATCATTTCTGAAACAATTGGGTATTTCAAAATTTTAATTCAGTAAAATAAAATCACACTGCTGTTTACACACATCAGCAGACAGCAATTATTTAATAGTTTGCTTCTAAATGAAAACTATGTCTTGGCATTTCCTTGGAGACAATTCTAATGAAATACCAAGATGTGTGTTCATGGGAAAATAAGAAAAACTATGCTATATTTGTGGTCTGTTTATTGTGTTCTGCAGAATGATAAAGGTACCACAATTTTTTATTGCTTTTTGATACTCGCTACATCTGATTTCAATTGGGTTTTTGGCAATTTTAATTGGGTATTTAAGCAAATACGCAGCTTATCTGGAGCTCTGGGATGTTATATGAATACAGTCCTGACTTGGTCATAAACATTCTTTATTGACTAATTATCGCATTGACGTAGTGTCTAGTCAAAGCAAGGCAAATGGCTACTAAATGCAAGCGCAACAGCGGGAAATATGAATGCTATATTTAGCAAAACGAGCGTTTGTAACTCTAGTTATTTTTTCAATAATAAAATATATATATTTTTTATATTTCCTTTCTTTTTTCAGGTCACCCGTAGGGTCATATACATGAATGTTCAGAAAACCTATACAAATCTACAGTTAAATACTTGTTTACCAACTTGTTTTACTCATATTTTATCCACATCTGAGACACAGGGCCTTTCACTGTGTTGAGATTTGACAGTCTATTAAACCTTGACAACAAACAACCATGAATGATAATGGCCAGTTTAATGATCAATTAACCCTTAAACCGCTACACACAACAATTGTCGTCTGCTGTTGCTTTTATATCTTGCTTTATTTCTCAATAAAAACATGGTTTGACAGCACTTCAGAATCATTTCCAATGGAAATGATTCTGAAGTGCTGTCAAAGCATGTTGTAAACTATTCTAAAGTGCTGCCAAAGCATGTTTTTGATAATAAAAATGGAAAATAAACAGCAGACGACAAAAAAAATGAAGATAGCGGTGTAAGGGTTAATGTCAGGCTATTACTAGAATAACTAGAGCAAGAGAGCAGGCGCCCGTTTCACTAAACTTCGTACGACTAAAATGTTAGTAAGTGCAAAATTATGATAGTCTGTAAATTTCACATTAGCTCCGTTTTCTTGTAAACAATTATTGAATTTACATTTATTGAGCATAGGCTGCATATGCAGCCTATGCTCAATAAATGTAAATCCATAAATTGAAAATTACAGACGATACTAAATTTGCACTTACGAACATTTTAGTCGTACGAAGTTTAGTGAAACGGGCCCCAGGAGTTCACGGATCCCAGTCGCGGCCTGGTCAGAAAAACAAATATTTTAACGCAATTTTTGAAATGTTAACTTTTCGTGTTATGGATGGACGGACGGGGAAACAGAAAGGTGAATATTATATACCTCGTGGCATACTTTGTAAGACGGGGTATATTTAATCCCATACATTACTCAATAAACATGACACGTCATGGGACTTTTTGGGTACTGAAATTATAAGACTTTGAGATGCGTTAATTTTCCGAAGAAATTATCGAATGTTGAGAAAATTGGCACATTATCTTGATACAAATGCTTGCAGCATTCTATCACGGTTAGCGTACCATCCATGAAACTATTATATAGCGTAGCATCATTTATTTCTTTCAATATTTTTGCCGTTTTATTGAATATAATCTGCGCATCTAGTCAGTACCTGCATTGTTTCCCATCTAGCAATCATCCAATAGCAACTTTCTCCTTAACAAATTGCAGACATGTGCGAACGCAGTCTGCACTGGATCAGTAGCCTATGTCATCAACATTGCAAAGTATACTTATCTAGCATAGTATATACTTTGAGGGAGAAATTTTCAATTTACGGATAAATTTATTAATTTTTATTATACTGAATTTATTACATTATCACAGCCATTTTGGTAATGTAATCAACTCCGTATAATAATTCTGCATACTTTTAATCATCAAATATATGCAGTGGTTAGTTCTATATGAAATAATGCAAAGAATACTTTGCTAGATAAGTATACTTTACAATTTTGATGAAATCGGCTACTGAACTGATCGTAATGCCCATAATCCAAGACTACAGTGGCCATTAACCATTACAATGCTGAATTCAATTTTGTCATCTGCTGTTTATTTAAAATTTTCATTTTTTCTCATCAAAAACATGATTTGACTACTTTAGAATCTGTTTATCGACAGAAAAGATAAAATATGAAACAACAGCAGACGACACTTCGTTTCCCGCATTCTAAGGGTTAAATAAATCAATAAATAACTGCAGTGGTATTTTTTTTACCTGCTAGGTTCAACTTATGCTGTTTGCTGCCGGCGTGCATCTGAATCTCATGACCCGTGTGCAGGTTTTTAGGGCAGAGCTTACACTGCGCTATAATCTTCTGTTTCGCCTTGTTCTTCAGCATACCTGTACATTGATGAGAAAAGGTGAGAGGTGAAGGGCGTATCTTCCCAGCAACAGCGAACGTCATATAGACTATAGAGGTGGCTTCTCAGTTTCAAGTCTCATACGAAAGACCAGTGAGATCGAAAGTGAGTTTTAAAGTCCCAGTTGACAGCACTTTAGAATCATTTCCAATGGTGAAACATGATTTATTGAGAAAGAAGGAAAAATATAGCAAGAGCAGATGAAAATTTTTGTGTGCAGCAGTTTAAGGGTTGACTGATAATTGTCAGGCTGGGTCAATGGGTTTAGTACTAAATCCCATATATTACCTGTACAAGTACATGTACATGTTCAATGGCGGGAAAATCCCAAAATCAGAACTGAATATTTACAATAACAAAACTATATATTCAGCCCTGAAATCAGAATAATCCTGATCTGATGCCAGGTCCTCGCCACACCAGAATCACTTGGCCCCTCCCAAAAGCAGTAGGATCAGTAATAATCTTACTACTTTTATAATGGGCAATAACCCAATTCAACTCCCAGGTAACAAAAGAGCCAAAGATAAAAACGTACCGGAGGGCCAAACCAGGCAAATCGTGATTCCTGTAAGGAGGAACCCCTACCATTAATTTACGCCGTCTCATTCGCCCGACCACCACCTACCCCAATGTGATAATGATAGCATGCAAGTTTCGCCCCGATTGTGGTTCACTCACCTGAGATGAGATTGATATAAGTGCCGTCTCATTATTAACCATCGCTACGCGGGACACAAACATTGTCGTCTGCTGTTTTTTATTTTTGCCTTAATTCTTAACAAAAAAACATGTTTTGGGAGCACATGAGAATCGTCTCCAGGGAAGACGTTTCTCATGCGCTGCCAAAAAAAAATAATATTGAAAATAAAACATTTCCAGCAAACGACAAAATTTAATTCAGCGTAGTAAGGGTTAATGGCGGTGAATTTGTGGTGACTAGTTCCCTTACCCGAGGTGTGTACGATCCACTTATCCCCGGGCGCCGGTTCCTCCCGCGAGATAATCTGCTGGATCAACTCGTCCTCATTCTGCAGTTTTTGTTCTCGCCCTGGGTAGAACATGATCAAATCTTAAAAGGCAGCAACTGTTTTCTTCGGCTGTTTTTCATTTTATTTAAAAAACATTTTTATTCTTATGTCTTATGTCCGTCCAACAGCAAGGTCTCATACAAACAGTAATACACCTGTATAAGGTGGGCAGCACTGAACATTCATGGGGTCATGTGATCAGTGTAGTACACATGCATGTGACCGTACCATGACACTGCAGGCGCGGATACAGGGTGGGGGGGTGGGGGGGGGGGGTTGCGGACACCCCCCCTGCTACCGGCAAAAAAAAAAGAAAAAAAAAAAAAGACGAAAATATACAATACTCGAATAGTTGGGCGACTTTTTTCGTGGCCTAGGTGTCAGGAAATCGCATCTGCGGGGCGATATGGCATCTAAACATTTCCGGGGGGAGGATCCCCAGACCTCCCCTACTTTACGATTTCGCGCTCGCGGCCGACTTATAATTACAGACCCCCCCTGCAATTATTTCTGTATCCGCGCCTGCACTGTCTTTTATTGGTGAACATTTTGGAATTTGGAAAATTACAAAATGTTCACCACTGAAAGGCAGTGCAGTGTTTAGGTTACATGCATCCATACTACACTGATCACATGACCCCAGCTATGAATCCCAGTAGGATTCACGGTTACGATATGAATCCATACGGATGGATTCATTTTAAGAATAAAGATATCCTCACATTCTCCAGACGGCAAAACACAATCTGTCCAATTATCTTTCTGTCAGGAGATATTGAAGATCAGTAAAGCAAAATACATACAGTGAAACCTCTCTAAACCGGACACCCTGGGAGGTTCCCCAGGATGTCCGGTTTAGAGATGTTTCATTCTGAGCCATAGTTGTGCGAACATACATTATCACCTGAGATCACAGATGATTTCTTGGTGTTTAGAGAAGTTCCACTGTACTACCAATAACTGACCACATGCCACGTAAGCCCATTATTGTCATGTCACAATTATCAGGACTGAAGTTGACAACTACAAACCAGGAGCCCCTGTCACTAAACTTTGCACGACTAAAATGTTCGTAAGTGCAAATTTGCGTCTGGAAATTTCAATTGATGGAATTACATTTATTGAGCATAGGCTGCAGCCTATGCTCAATAAATGTAAATCCAGTAATTGTTTACAAGAACACAGTGTTAATGTAAAATTTACAGACTATCATAATTTTTCACTTACAAACATTTTAGTCATATGAAGTTTAGTGAAACACCCCCCAGTTTTTGAGAGAACGAAAATCCAGTGTGAACATTTTGTTTGTGCAACTACAAGCCTAAGGCAACTGCATACCGAGGATATCTATATAATAGTGTCAGCCTTTTAAAGGTACACACCCACTCACCTAAGGACCAAACCAGGTAAATCGTGATTCCTATAAGGAGGAATCCCTACCGTTAATTTACGCCATCACATTCGCCCGACCACCACCCGGATGATGATAAAGAAGTATTCAAAGTTTCAAGTCATTCTGACTCACGGTTGCAGACAATGGGTGCTCAAAAACTTTAACGAAAAACTTACGGACGGATAGACGGATAAATGAACGGACATACAAAAACTATATACCCCTCGACATACTTTGTACGCCGGGGGTAAATTATAGACATTTTGAAAACAAATGACATGTAACGTGCATGTATGATATTGAAAGATTTAATGGACTAAGACTTATGTGCCAAGTTGGCACATAAGTCTTAGCCCATTAAATCTTTCACTGCCAACTGCAAAATGAAAACAGACTATACGCAGATAAGTCAACCATACCGTCTAAAAAGGCACAACACGTCAATTGCCACCACTGATAATTTATAGATCCTGAGGAGTCCAAAGCATACACAGCCTGGGCCCGGTTGTTCAAAACATCAGTTAGCTTAACGGACTGTTAAATCCTTAACTGAATGGTTAAACTCTCTGTCAAAACAGAGAGTTTAACCATTCAGTTAAGGATTTAACAGTCCGTTAAGCTAACAGATGTTTTGAGCAACCGGGCCCAGGCCACTAAGCACTGACATAGGATTATTTCATCCAGCAAAATGTAAGATATGGAGAGCTGACCTTGTAAATGTGTAGAATAATCAGGGGCCCGTTTCACTAAACTTCGTATGACTAAAATGTTTGTAAGTGCAAAATTAAGATAAGATTGTAAATTTCTCATTAACACTGTTTTCTTGTAAACAATTATTGGATTTATATTTATTGAGCATAGGCTGCATATAAATGTAAATCCATCATGTGAAATTTCCAGACGATCATAAATTTGCACTTACAAATATTTTAGTCGTACAAAGTTTAGTGAAACGGGCCCTTGGACCTACACCGGCTGCCTATGTCTGCAGGTCGATTTTGCCATAAGACAGCACAAGGCGGCTTGTCTCTGAGATAAGTGACATGAACATGTTTGAGCCCATCAGAATCCCAGAAGAGTCCGAGTCTGATCAGGGCCTGTGCTGGTCAGTATTGCGGTCAATCAAATATTGTTTATTATGACTACGTGGAACAGCAGCTCTGACTGTCTGTCCGAGAAGGCTACATGATGATCAATATGTAGATCTGCCTCAAATGTTAACCCTTTCACCCCTAAGTAACTGGAATGGTTGTTTATATGTCCAATCATGACAAAATTATTTTCAGACTAGTCCATTGAAGAAAAGGGGGTGTTTTTTTTGCTAAAGAAAAGAGTGAAAATTACTTGCAAAAAGTGCAGATCCTGACGAGACAGACGGCTTCTCATCTGGATCTACACTATTTGCAAAGACCACTATACAGGCATGTGTTGTTGACAGGGTTAAGGTACTTTTTGTCAACTGGTGAACCAAAGTAAGAACAATACATTTTTCTGTGTGGCTCAGTGCACCAGCCATACTTGTGAACAAGTTACAATATCCCAATGGACACCCGACACCGATGTGCAATCCAATACATTCATTAAGTCAAAAGTACAATAACCCAAGAGCCTTTATTTACAGGTCTACAGATAAGCTGTGTATATATGACATATTGTATTGATTTTATTTATTTTCGCCACAAAATCAAGCACATATCACACAAGTTATAACTGATGCACAAACAATCTGTAAATAAAATAGACATGACATCAAAGCTGGAGGTCAACAGGTAACCTAAGACAGCAAGTTTACAGCATGTTGGACGTAACCATTATTTATATCAGGAAGCAATGTGAGTAGACCAAGTTTTATTATTATAATGCAGGGCTCCAGATAAGGAATTAGTAATTGAGTATTGTTACTCCATCATTTCTGAAGCAATTGGGTATTTCAAAATTGTAATTGGGTAAAATTAAATCACACTACTGTTTACACATCAACAGACAGCAATTATTGAATGGTTTGTTTCTAAATGAAAACAAATCTTGGCATTTCATTAGAATTGTCTCCTTCGAGACAATTCTAATGAAATACCAAGATGTGTTTTCATGGAATAATATGCTATATTGGTGGTCTGTTTATTGTTTTCTGCAGCATGATAAAGGTACCACAATTGTTCTCATTGCTTTTTGATACTCACTACTTCTGATTTCAATTGGGTTTTTGGCAATTTTAATTGGGTATTTACGCAAATACACAGCTTAATATCTGGAGTGCTGATGTTTGATGTGCGTCTAATTATCTCAGTTTGAGAAGAAGCTAAATCTCTTATCGAAGAAAGGTTTACCAACTGGCAGTAATGCACCAATCAACCAGTCCCAGAATCATAGATAAAATGATGGTCAAAACACAGGTTGAATAAATGAGAAAAAAAAGATTAGAAGCTAAATTTGTTTTTTTACTCCCTCCATATGGACTCCATATTAGGCATATTTAATGTATGTCTAGACCTCGGTCCGTTACTTCAACCTGTGATGTCATGACAATGTTTTCCATTGTAATATGAAAACAAGAAATATATCCTGTAGAATCAATCTTTTATAAAATAAAATACAGTGACTTCCAATGTGTTTCAATTGTGACAATATTTGATTATCATTATTGTCATTTGCAAGCTTTTATATTGTAGGTTAAAGATAGAAATGTGCAACAGATTAAAATGGAGACCAAGAAGAAATGTGTGCTGATGTTACTGTGTTCCCAACTGATAACGATAATTATTGTGTCTTACTACCTGAAACAGAAATACTCTCATCCACATAAGCAAGCACCATGTGAGCCGAACTGCGCAACAAGAGAGAAGCCACTCATGTCACACTATCCATATTTCAGTGAAAACTTTGAAATCTCACAACCATATTCCGATTGGTTGAAAAATGCCTCCATCAATCAACTATGCGCTGGGAAACTGACAACATACTACCGAAGGTTTGCAAAACTCAGAGATGTGACTTTCAACCCAGCTAGATGGCGGATAACACCCAGTGTGGATGTCAATGTTACAAAGCAATCTAAAGATGTTAGTATAAATGGAGACAACTGTGATGTCCATATGTGAGATTGTGACTGGAGTAATGGGGCTTATGGGCTTTGTGAATAAGTGTAGACCCAGATCAGCCTGCACATTTGATTCTGGCTCTACCCTGCTCGTTATATAATATGTGAAATACCAGCTACGATACTAACAAACAGTATAGATCCTTATCCAGCTGGCAGAGTGTGCTCACAGATCAGGATCTTGACTTACCAGAAATATCATATTTGCTTGTTTGTTTAATGGCATGTTAACAGCCAAAGTTAGTTAGCTGAATACAGAGGGTGGTGTAATCCCGCATGTCACATGCAATATGAGCCCCATTTCTCCAGTCACAGCCACATAGAGCACTCTGGCAACTAGACTGCCCAAGAACACCGGTATTGATGGACGAACTCACGCTGGACAACGTGCAGATGCTACGGTATCTGGACATGAACTTTTATGAATATGATTCCATAAAAGATAAACCAAAGACAGCTAACGAGACGAGTAGTGTTGTCATGGCGATCAGTCGGAGAAACGATGTATACTTCCACAGTCATATTGCCGACCTCTTCAATATCTTCGTTACCATGGTGATGTTCAGGATACAACCACACAATCTAGTGCTACTGACAGTGGACGACCACTCCAAGTTGTACATCGACAAGACATTACAGGTGCTGTTTGGTCCAGTAATCAGGTTTACTCAGGTTACACAGAGTACAAGACTGGCGACTGCAGTATTTCCCCTGAACACCAAACACAACCCACTGAGGCAGCAGGATAGGCTGACACAGCCGTATCTGGAGCAGTTTCGACAGTTTGTGCTTCAGCAATATTTCATAAAACACACAGGCATTTCAAAAAGAAAGTGTGACCCAGTTACGGTTACGATCACATGGCAGCGGGACTCGAACCACGTACAAGCCAAGTGGCTCGGCAAGATGTTCAACGAGGCGGAAGTGTATGAGGTAACTGTCTGTGCATCGACCACATACATGCAGACCCGTAACAAATGGCAGTGTTCTGTCTTATACAATGTATGATGGTCAACCTGGATTTGAAACTACTTTTGTTGACATCAAACATTGTTGAATGATGTCGGTGTAATGACGCAATGTAAACAAGGGCATCGTTATCGCTAATCTAATCCCCTCGCTGGCAGCCTTGATAATAAAAAAAAACAGAAAAAAAACCCCGTACAATTTGAAGTCCTCGGTGACCTTGACATTGGGTGGTCGGACTTATGCAAAACAAAGCATTATCCCTAGACACACACAGTGGACAAATATTATAAAAATCGGTGAAGTGGTTCACAAGTTATTGAAAAATGAAAGGTGCTACTAGCGTACGTACACATGCACGTACATGGACTAATGCTATATCTCCTCTTGCCCATCTGCGAGGGGATAATGACGCAATGTAAACAACCCTACATTCCTTTCAATGGGAACATTATACTTGCACAATTCATACCAGAAAACACTACATGATAAATGGAGTGAGTGAGTGAGTGAATAGGGTTTAACGTCCGCTTTTCTGACATAGAGGTACAAGCCTCAGGGAGTCTACACGCAGACGGGTCAACGGGGTCGAGTCCCGTATCCACCTGTCCGAGGGGGGTAAATCCCAACTTCAGAACTCAATATTTACAATCAAAATATATATTCAGTCCTGAAATTAGAACAACCTGATCTGGTGCCAGGCCCTCGCCACACCAGCATCATTTATCCCATCCCCGAAAAGTAATAGGATTAGCGCTAATCTTACTTTTATATATGGGGCATAGCCTGACTCAACTCTCACATACAAGAAAGCCAAAAATGTACATGAGGGCCAAATCCGGTATAGTGGGTTCCGGAAAGTATGAACACAATCGTTAAGCCAGTTTAGTCGCCTTTTACGACAAGCAATGGCTACTGCAGCACTATTCTCAGGATCAGTTGATCCCGCCCCGGTGCCTGCACGGGGCACATGATAAATGGAATACTAGATCAGTGCCTTTTGAATCCAAGTTTATTTGGCAATGCTCAGAAACACGTCCTAGCCTCACCTGATCAAGACACTAACATGCTACATCCTTACACCTCCATCTCTGGCAACAAAGAAAAATATAAAGTACTCTGGCACTTGTTTTAACCTCTAGACCGCTATCTTAAGTTTTTGTCGTCTGCTGTATATTTTCTATTTTCCATTTTTATCATCAAAAACATGCTTTGACAGCACTTGAGAATACTTTACAACATGCTTTGACAGCACTTTAGAATCAATTCCATTGGAAATGATTTTGAAGCGCTGTCAAACCATGTTTTTATTGAGAAATAAGGCAACATATAAAGCAACAGCAGACGACAATTGTCGTGTGTAGTGGTCTAATGGTTAAAGGAAATAAATGTTATATATTAATCTATTCTGTTATTCACTCTACATGAATATGCACCCCATTCCAGGCAATACAGAAGAAGTTACCGACCGCCTGTGTGCGAGGATTCCTGATTGAGATTCTGCCTATACAGGAGCAGTTAGAGATAATACACGAGACAGACATCCTGGTGGCCATGCATGGGGAGGTGCTACAACACGCCGTGTTCCTATCTCCCGGCACAGCGGTCGTGGAGCTGCTGCCATACAGGGTGTATAGGGACAGGGAGAAGTTTATAGACTGCCATACCCTGTGTACATGGAGAGGATTGCATTACAAGGAATGGAGGAATATGGATGAAAAAAATGATATGCAAAATTACTTCACTGTTGTTAATGCAACAGCAGTAGCTGAGCTTGTATACAGTATGATGAAGGTTGTGTGTCGAGATATAAACCAATAATTGGTACAGTAGAATGTCCTTAAACTGAATATGCTGGTCATCAAACTTTGTTTGAATTTAATGGGGATTTCACTGTATTTCATCGCTAATTTTACCCAGGTTTTGAAGAAAAAAACCCAGAAATCTTCTTTTTGTCACGGGTGTCCGTCTGTCCATCCGTTTTGTCACGTTTAAACCCTAATAGCTGCAGACTTCATATTTGATCTGCGGTCTCCTTATGGTGAAAAGATGAGCGAAGTGGATTTTGATTTGATAACTGTGTCATGAATTATCTCCCCCATCTGGATTTTGAATTTGGCAATTTTGCCTTGTAAGAAGAAACTTTTAAACTACAATAGCTGTAATGGTCAGGCCTGTACTTGTATCTCGTGCTCTAACTCATGTAGTTTGTCTGGCTGATGCCAAGCTCAGCACAGGCTCAGTCAATCACACTCATTGCTACTACAGGTGAGAACGTGGTTACTAGTACAGTGGAACCTCTCTAAACAGGACACCATGAAAACATCAATGTTTCTTGGTCATTTATCTAAGGTGAATAATTATTATGTCTGTTCGTGATCGCATAGCACACAACTATGGCTTAGAATAATCAAATGCCTGATTTACAGTGAAACCTCTCTAAGCCGGACACCCTGGGGACCTCCCAGGGTGTCTGCTTTAGAGAGGTTTCACTGTACAAAAGTTTATAAGCAATTGTAAGGTGTGAATATTTTCTGCTGCTAATCTCTACAAATGTACAGTAGTCTACCTTCAGACATAGAAGTTGCTCAAAATCATATGGTTTGGTTGACCAAATTTATCAATTATCAAATTTTATTCACTAGCATTAGGTTAACAAATTCACAGAACATTTTACACTCAAGGGCTATAAAACTGAAGTCTCTGAATTCTGATTGTGCATCATTCACATGGCCTGTGTAGCCTTTATCTTCCTTCCATAGACATCATACTTGGCAGCAACCACGATATCTGTCCATGTAGCCTCGAGCTTGTATCCAACATTTGTATGCAGAATGAAGCAGAACAGCTCAACCTTGACTAATCGAACATTCTAACTTTGAGCACGAGTATGGAGTTCATGCTCAGAAAGTTACGTAATAGATTTATAATCACCGACCATTACACTTTCTAAATTTTACACAAAATCACACATTTTCTAAATTGTACACAAAATCACACATTTTCTAAATTTTACACAAAATCACACATTTTCTAAATTGTACACAAAACACATCTAAATTGTACACAAAATCACACATTTTCTAAATTTGTACACAAAATCACACACACCAATGAAACTTCCTGATTTTGTGCTCGAGAACACGAGTATGCCCAGTACTTACTGCTATTCCTGGCGGTGACGTGTGGCAGCTCTGTGACCTTCTGTAGTACAGCCACAAAGAAGGCGCCCGTGTCATTCTGGTGGGGCAGTACCCGTATACTGCAATAATAAAATACACATGCAACTGGGGATGGCTTAACCCTTTCACCCCTAGGTAACTGGAACAGATTTTGATATGTTAAATTTGCAACCAATCCAAACATAACACAATTTTCAGATTAGTCCATTTATGAAAAGGGGGTATTTGTTTTATCTCACAAATATGAAAATTACTTTCAAAAAGTGCAGATCCTGATGAGACGGCTCGTTACGAGCCATCTCATCTGGATCTGCACTGTTTGCATAAACCGCTATAGCGGGCTTTCAGGTTCAAAAGGTTAACCCAGAGTAGGTGGCAAACAATTAACACACAAGTCTCACAGAACTTTGAAAATCACAATTAACTTCAACAACTTCTGTTTAAACTAAACAATGCAATATAAAAGTGCCAAATTTTTACCTACTCAATTGTTCATACTATTATTGAAATGCATTAAACCCATGTGACTTCATTTATCGTTGGTTTTACCACCATTTCACCAAAAACGACAGCAAGTAGGCAGACTAGCTCTGACACCATTTGTTGAGTTCAGTGCTTTTTTTTTAAGAAATATGTCGAATATGAAGATGGCATACAAGATTTACGTGAGAATGACTCACCATCGTTCAAGGTTGGCCTGCCGAGCCAGACGAGAGTTAAGAGACAATGACTCACCATCGTTCAAGGTTGGCCTGCTGAGCCAGACGAGAGATAAGCGACAATGACTCACCATCGTTCAAGGTTGGCCTGCTGAGCCAGACGAGAGTTAAGCGACAATGACTCACCATCATTCAAGGTTGGCCTGCTGAGCCAGACAAGTGACTCACCATCTTTCGAGCTTGGCCTGTTGAGCGACGGGCAGTAGGGGTGGATACATGGACTCGGGCCAGGACTTGGCGAACGCCGGGTCAGCCTGCTGTAGGGTCTCGTACCACTTGTCATCCCGCGTCAGGATCTGTAAACCAACAATGTCAACAATTTAAAAGGTGGGAACCCAAAATTGTCTTCTGCTGCTGTTTCAAATTTTGTCTTTTTTCTCTCAATAAAAACATGGTTTGACAGCACTTTAGAATCATTTACAATGGAAATGATTCTAAAGTGTTGTCAAACCATGTTTCGATGAGACAACTGGAAAATAAAGAATAAACAGCAGACATGTGTCGCTCAGAATGGTCTATTGTCTCGTACCACTAGCCTTCCTTCATCAGGATCTGTAACCCGGCAATAAAGTGTCGTCTGCTGTTGTTTCATATTTTGTCTCTTAGCTCAATAAAAACATGGTTTGACAGCACTAAAGTGTTGACAAACCACGTTTTGATGAGAGAAATGGAAAATAAAGAATACATAGCAGACAACAAAATATAATTCAGTATTTTAAGGGTTAAACATCAGACATGTGTCGGTCAGCCTGCTGCCTGAAATTAGAATAACATGACCTGGAGCCAGGTCCATAACACACCAGTCACTTGGCCCGTTCCCCTAAAAGTAATACCAGTAGGACTACTCTTATAAGGCGTATAACCAGATTCAACTCTCACATACAGTGTAACCCGAGTTAACCGACATGGCTTCAGACCGGATATTAATGTCAGATAACACAGTGTCATTACAACAAGGTTCTACAATCTATAGAGTTGCAAGTACATTAACCCTTAGACCGCTATCTTATTTTGTTTGTCGTCTGCTGTTTATTTTCTATTTTCCATTTTTATCATCCAAAACATTCTTTGACAGCACTTCAGAATAATTTACAACATGCTTTGACAGCACTTCAGAATCATTCTGAAGTGCTGTCAAACCATGTTTTTATTAAGAAATAAGGCAAGATATAAAAGCAACAGCAGATGATAATTGTTGTGAGTAGCGGTCTAAGGATTAACATACATGTACATGAATGCTTGTGTGCACTGTATTTGGTATATTTAAGTTTATATAAAGATACATGTTTCTTTATATTGTTATGATTGTTTACATGTACATCAACCAACACCGCTAAAATAGTACTAGAACAAGAGACGCGTTTTCTTCAAGGCATAGAAAATTGAATAACAGATACTTGGCAATTAATGTTATTATGACCACTATTGAAACTCTCAGTGGCTTAATATGGCAACAGTTGCATGCTGGCATACATGTATTAGTACAAGATACGAGTGAACAACTGTGCTGTCTGATGAGTGTTGTCAATTTAACGAAAATAGGTCACGGTAAATAAAACAAGAGGGCCATGATGGCCCTAATTCGCTCAACTGACTCCATGAACACCATTGGAGAATGTGACATTGAGTTCATGTGTTTTAAGCGATGACTCATTTTACCAAATCTGAAAATGCTTCACCCAAGGATCTTAACTTACTATGAAGTTTGGCCAGCATCAGTCATGTGGTTCCCGAGAAAAAGACGTCCAAAATCTCGAATAAATGGACCTTTGCCGGCCATCATGGATGACATAATGATCCGATCCGAAAAATATTGCACCAGAGCAATCGCCTCATCGATACCTTCAATTTGATATATGACATGAGCATATTTGGTCAAAAATAAAATTTGACCCCACGGGCCACGCCCATTTTTGACTTCAGGGTCACCATTTTAACACCTTTGAAAGAGCATTCTACATCGATCATTCCTACCATGTTTCGTCGAAATCTGGCTGGCGGTTCAGGATAAGATTTTTTTAAAAATTTCTGATATTCTTAGACGGCGGCCATCTTGGATTAGCGACGACCTCCGTTTCAACAAATCTGAAAAGGCTTCACCCATGGACCATAACTGTGAAGTTTGGCCACCATGGGCCAAGCGGTTCGTGTGAAATTTTGACCTTTCGGCGGCCATCTTGGATGACATGATCATTGATACCTTCGATTTGATATAGACATGACCATATTCGGTCAAAAATAAAATTTGACCCAAATTTGACACCACTGGTCACGCCCATTTTTGACCCCGGGGTCACCATTTTAACAACTTTGAAAGAGCATTGTACATCGATCATTCCTACCATGTTTCGTCGAAATCCGGCAAGCAGTTCATGAGAAGATATTTTAAGAATTTATGATATTTGTAGACGGCAGCCATCTTGAATTAGCGATGACCTCCCTTTTAACAAATCTGAAAAGGCTTCACCCATGGACCATAACTGGTAAGTTTTATCTCTGATAAAAGAACGACCTTTTGACCTTTCGGAGGCCATCTTGGATGACATAACCATCCAATTTCGACAATAAATGCACCAGAGTGATCGCCTCGTTGATACCTTTGATTTTATATATAACATGACCATATTCGGTCAAAAATAAAATTTGACCCCACGGGCCACGCCCATTTTTGGCCCCGGGGTCACCATTTTAACAACTTTGAAAGAGCATTGTACATCGATCATTTCTAGCAAGTTTCGTCGAAATCAACTAGGGGTTCATGAGAAGAAGATTTTTTAAGAATTTATGCTATTTTTAGACAGCGGCCATCTTGGATTAGCGATGACCTCCATTTTCACAAATCTGAAAAGGCTTCACACATGGACCATAACTTTTAAGTTTGGCTACCATGGGCCAAGCGGTTCAAGTGAAGAATAATTTTGAAATCTCTAATAAAAGAACAACCTTTTGACATTTTGGCGGCCATCTTGGAGGACATAAACATCTGATTTTGACAAAAAATGCACCAGAGTGATCGGTTGATACCTTCGACATTACCATATTCGGTAAAAAATAAAATTTGACCCCACCCATTTTTGACCCTGGGGTCACCATTTTAACAACTTTGAAAGAGCATTGTACATCGATCATTCCTACCAAGTTTTGTCGAAATCCGGTTGGCAGTTCTTGAGAAGAATATTTTTGAAGAATTTGTGCTATTTTTAGACGGCGGCCATCTTGGATTACGTAATGACGTCATTTTAACAATTTTGTAATCCCCCTACCTAAGGACCATGACCATGAAGTTTGGTGACTATAGGCCCAATGGTTACCGAGGAGAAGACGTTTGAAAATGTTCACGGACGACGACGGACACATTGCGGTAACAATAGCTCACGAGCTTCGCTCAGGTGAGCTAAAAAGGTCACATGATGGAGAGTGGTATGGGGTGGAACCAAGTTTTTTAAAAACCCGGCTAAAAAATCACTCATTCATTGACAAACATTGAAAGCAGTTCAGATAATTAACGTAACTCAACTTACATTTCATGGTATAACCTAGGGCTACTTCTCACAGGTATGTTTGCCCGTGTTCGATAATTGCATCAATTAAGTTTATTGAGCCGAAACGTGTTGAAATTTAATTCCTGTCTGGAGAGGTCAGTCGGCTGGACAGGTTTAAAAAACGGGACACAAAACAGTGTCGGATAAAAGGTAACACAGGTGTCATTGCTGCAAGGTTTTGTTTATATGAAACATATAGCAAAAACTCCGAGACCGACAAAGATGGTTGGTTAAAAGCGAATGTCATTACACACAAGTGTCGTTATGAACAAGTTACACTGTACAAGAAAGCCAAAGATGTACCCGAGGGTCTAACCAGGTTTCCAGGTTGAATACCGATCGTTAAATTACCCATCACATGCTCCCAACCAACCAAGCAACACAAATGTGAAAGTTATTTGACATTGACCTTGGGCATGTGGGCCGTATAGATGGGCTATGGATGATGATATTTGTATAATATAATTATAATGTATGCAAAAACTTTAACGAACTACAGGTCGCGAACTACAGGTCGCGAACTACAGGCAATTCTCATTATCTCGAAGTTGACCGGACAGAGTAAAATATATGGACATATTCGAACTTCGAGATAAACATACGCCAAATTTAGGGACCAATTTTAAGAATCGCTCAAAAATATGGACTGTACTTTACTTCCGGGTTTTCATAAATCGCGATCGATAATGCACTCGCTAAAGTTTGTGGGTTATCTCCTCATAAATGTGGCCGAACCATGATCTAACTGTGGCATGAATGTTAATTCGCCGGAAATGTCAAGTTCAATTGATTTGACTGCCACGCTGTTTAATTTATTTTTATGTTAAAGTAGTCGATGTCGATTAATTAAGGTTTAAGTGAATCTCTTTAACATGTTTGTGCAACTTTAACACATTTGAGCGGCGGCATTTTTGATTTCTATAGATGTGTGAAATTAAAAACTTACCTCCGAGATAAATCTCGCTGATTCAGACATGGCGGGCGCTTAATTTTCACATTGACATATCAGAATACGCATGTGAAGGAAACCTACTATCGGGACGATTTCCACTTAGACTAAACCAAAATATCAACATTTCCGATATCGATTTATCAGGAGTAAAATACATGATCTGTATAAGAATTTGGCCGGGACCTCGAATGTACATCGAGATGAGCAGGTATATCGAGGTAAGCAGGTATATCGAGGTAAGCAGGTACATCGAGGTAAGCAGGTAGGTATATCGAGGTAAGCAGGTACATCGAGGTAAGCAGGTATATCGAGGTAAGCAGGTATATCGAGGTAAGCAGGTATATCGAGGTAAGCAGGCAGGCATAATCGGAGTAAGCGGTAACGAGGTAAGCAGGTACATCGAGGTAACGCATGTATATCGAGGTAAGCAGGTATACGAGGTAAGCAGGTATATCGAGGTAGTGCAGGTACTCGAGGTAAGCAGGTACATCGAGGTAAGCAGGTCAGGAAGTAGCAGGTAATCGAGGTAAGCAGGTATACGAGGTCGCAGGTAATCGACGGTAAGTACATCGAGGTAAGCAGGTACATCGAGGTAAGCAGGTATATCGAGGTAAGCAGGTACATCGAGGTAAGCAGGTACATCGAGGTAAGCAGGTACATCGAGGTAAGCAGGTATATCGAGGTAAGCGATATAGAGATAACGAGAATCATCTGTATGACACATGTTATGACAAAGAGTGTAACAGGGGTGGAAGTGGCCAATCTGTCCGAGTGACGTACCTTCCAGGAGTATGTGCCCTTGCTGTACTTGAGGCCGGTCAGCTGATCACTGACGTCCACCAGCTCTATAGCTCCACCTGTAGTACAAGACATTTTATCTAAGATCCGACAAGTAGAACTCTAGTTACTGCGGGGAAAAGCTGTACCCGCCTGCCACCCGCCCGTACAGTGTGAATACACAATTCAAACGGGCATATAAACAAGAGGGCCATGATGGCCCTAACTCGCTCACCTGACTCCATGAACACCAGAGGAGAATGTGACATTGAGTTCATGTGTTTTAAAAAAATTGTGCTATTTTTAGACGGTGGCCATCTTGGATTAGCGATGACCTCCGTTTTAACAACTGAAAAGGCTTCACCCATGGACCATAACTGTGAAGCGGTTCGTGTGAAATTTGACACCACAGGTCAGGCCCATTTTTGACCCCGGGGTCACCATTTTAACAACTTTGAAAGAGCATTGTACATCGATCATTCCTACCAAGATTCGTCGAAATACGGCTGGCTGTTCACGAGAAGAAGATTTTTTAAGAATTTGTGCTATTTTTAGACGGCGGCCATCTTGGATTAGCGACGACCTCCGTTTTAACAAATCTGAAAAGGCTTCACCCACGGACCTTAACTGTGAAGTTTGGCCACCATGGGCCAAGCGGTTCGTGTGAAGAAGAATTTTGAAATTTCTAATAAAAGAACGACCTTTTGACATTTCGGCGGCCATCTTGGATGACATGACCATCCAATTTCGACACAAAATGTACCAGAGTGATCGCCTCTTTGATACCTTCAATTTGACATAGACATGACCATATTCGGTCAAAAATGTAATTTGACCCCACGGGCCACGCCCATTTTTGACCCCGGGGTCACCATTTTAACAACTTTGAAAGACCATTGTACATCGATCAATCGAACCAAGTTTTGTCAAAATCCGGCTGGCGGTTCATGAGAAGAAGATTTTTTTAGGAATGTATGCTATTTTTAGATGGCGGCCATCTTGGATTAGCGATGACCTCCATTTTAACAAATCTGAAAAGGCTTCACCCATGGACTATAACTGTGAAGTTTGACTACCATGGGCCAAGCGGTTCATGTGAAGAAGAATTTTGAAATCTATAATAAAAGAAGGACCTTTTGACCTTTCGGCGGCCATCTTGGATGACATAACCATCCGATTTTGACAAAAAATGCACCAGAGTGATCGCCTCGTTGATACCTTCGATATATAACGTGACCATATTCGGTCAAAAATAAAATTTGACCCCAATGGCCACACCCATTTTTGACCCTGGGGTCACCATTTTAACAACTTTGAAAGAGCATTGCACATCGATCATTCCTACCAAGTTTTGTCGAAATCCGGTTGGCAGTTCTTGAGAAGAATATTTTTGAAGAATTTGTGCTATTTTTAGACAGTGGCCATCTTGGATTACGTAATGACGTCATTTTAACAATTTTGTAATCCCCCTACCTAAGGACCATGACCATGAACTTCGGTGACTATAGGCCCAATGGTTACCGAGAAGACGTTTGATAATGTTCACGGACGGACGACGGACACATTGCAGTAACAATAGCTCACATGAGCTTCGCTCAGGTGAGCTAAAAAGGAGTAATATTGATGCGGTACTCACAGCCCGACTGTATGGCAGACAGGACAATAGCCTCGTCCTCTATGGGGTTGAGGGAACACGTAGAGTAGACGAGCCGGCCCCCAACAGCCAACAACTCCAGGCCACGCTGTAGTATCTTCTTCTGGATCCTAGGGAACAGAGGAAAGATGGAGATTAGGGGGTTGAGGGAACACGTGGAGTAGACGAGGCGGTGCTGTAGTATCTTCTTCTGGATCCTGGTACAGTGGACTCTGTGATGCAGTGGAATAATACCCCTGTTGATCTTATATATATGTCAGTCTAGCTCATATTGATCATCTCACAGGTGGTTTTTAGTGTGTCTTAGATGGTCAATTATTGTTTGTATACAAACAATAATTGATCATCTAGGACATGCAAAAACCACCCGAGGACCATATACAGGAATTCCCCCAATTGATCAATATGAGCCACATTGTATACGGACCTTCCCCCTCCCAAATTGATCAATATGAGCTTTGCTGACAAAACCCGTTCACAATGGCCTACAACAATAACAAATGGTGTCTCAAGGAGTCGTACATGTGTCACTATCAGCCTATGAGGTTTGTATAAAAAAAGACAATTTCTCAAATACACATATTTATTACACTCTTGCAAATTATTTGCACGGGTTTCGCAGTGAGAGAAAATCCGTAATCAACTCCTTCCAGATAATACACCGTGAAGAGAACACCCGTAATTGCGCGCCTGTTTTCTTGGAAACCACGAGCTACCATGCAAAATGTTTAATTTTTATTAGTCAAAATAAACCTATTTGAAAATTTGGAAAGTTTCTCGACTTATCTAGAATGTTAATGTCACGTCATTGTATAACTATTCATGCGCACATCACAATTCATTGATTATAATCTAAATAAATAGACTAAATGTGCATATATATCCACCGTGGAAGTGTAATAAATAGGATAATCGATCGTACATGTTTGAATAGCGGAACCAATACACTCGTGTCCATCAGCGCACACAACTCGTTCGCTACGCTCACTCGTTGCTTACGCGGAAGCCGACACACACTCGTGTATTATTTCCTGCTATTCAAAATGTACGATGGAATATCCTCTATTTATTACACTTTTGCAAATTATTTGCACAGGTTTCGCTGTGAGAAAACCCGTAATCAACTGATTACAAATAATACACAGTGAAGAGAACACCAGTAATTGCGCGCCTGTTTTCTTGGAAACCACAAGCTACCATGCAAAATGTTTAATTTTTATTACAGTCAAAATAAAGTTATTAGAAAATTTGGAAAGGGTCTCGACTAATTTAGAATGTTAATGTGATTGAACACGTTGCAAGCATGCACTCAAATATATCTGGTTAATAGAAACAGCTGCGTAATTTGGATTTCAAAAAGTTTACACGACGTCACAGTTGATGTCACACAACGTAACATCAAATGGCGGGAAAACACACCATTGTGTAACTGTTCATGCGCCCATCACAATTTATTGATTATAATCTCAAAAACAAATGTGCATATATATCCGCCGTGGAATTGCAGGAAATAACACTTGTGTCCGTCAGCGTCCGTGCAAGCAACTCGTTCGCTACGCTCACTCGTTGCTTATGCGGAAGCAGACACACACACTCGTATTATTTCCTGCTATTCAAAACGTACGATGGAATATCCTCTATATCACATAAAATTGTTTACCAGATTTTCCTGGGCAATATTCAGTGAACAATCTGGGTCAACACTTGAGAATTGAAGAAGACAGTTTGGTTAGTTAGTGACCGGTCCCATACAAAGAGAGGCGGAGTGTACGTTTGTTTGTTTGTTGGTGTTTAATGGTCTATCAACAGCTAAGGTCATTTAAGTTAAGGCCAGACCAACAGGTTCGATCCCGTATTCAACCTGCTGCATTGGGGGGAAAATCCCAAAATCAGAACGGAATATTTACATCAAAATAAATATATATTCAGCCCTAAAATCAGAATAACCTGACCTGGTGCCAGGTCCATACCACACCAAAGTCACTTGGCTCCTTCTTCATAAAGTAATAGGATTACAAATAATAGTAATATTCACATAAGAGGTATAACCAGATTCAACTGTCACATACAAAATGCCAAAGACGTATGTGAGGGCGAAATCAGATTTCCAGTCGGGATTCAGGTAAGGATGAACCCTGATTGTTAAATTACCCATCGCATGCTCCCACCTACCACCCACGCGGGGTGTACGTACGTGTGGAGGTTGTAGGCCCCGCCGGGGTTCCAGCGACCCCAGATGTCAGGGTTCTTCCTCAGGGTGCCATCACCGCTACAACACACGGATATAATACAGTGACTTATACACTAGCATACATGCACGTGGTATACATATACACGTACAACACACGGATATAATACAGTGACTTATACACTAGCATACATGCACGTGGTATACATATACACGTACAACACACGGATATAATACAGTGACTTATACACTAGCATACATGCACATGGTATACATACACACGTACAACACACGGATATAATACAGTGACTTATACACTAGCATACATGCACGTGGTATACATATACACATACAACACACGGATATAATACAGTGACTTATACACTAGCATACATGCACATGGTATACATATACACGTACAACACACGGATATAATACAGTGACTTATACACTAGCATACATGCACGTGGTATACATATACACGTACAACACACTGATATAATACAGTGACTTATACACTAGCATACATGCACGTGGTATACATATACACGTACAACACACGGATATAATACAGTGACTTATACACTAGCATACATGCACGTGGTATACATATACACGTACAACACACGGATATAATACAGTGACTTATACACTAGCATACATGCACATGGTATACATATACACGTACAACACAGGATATAACAGTGACTTATACACTAGCATACAGCACATGGTATATATACACGTACAACACACGGATATACAGTGACTTATACACTAGCATACATGCACGTGGTATACATACACTACAACACATGGATATAATACAGTGACTTATACACTATATACATGCACATGGTATACATAACACGTACAACACACGATATAATACAGTGACTTATACACTAGCATACATGCATCATATACATACACTACAACACACGATATAATACAGTGACTTATACACTAGCATACATGCACATGGTATACATATACACGTACAACACACGTATAATACAGTACTTACACACTAGCATACATGCACATGGTATACATACACACGTACAACACACTGATATAATACAGTGACTTATACACAGCATACATGATGGTATACATACATACAACACAGTATAAATACAGTGACTTATACACTAGCTACATGCACATGTATACACACATGACTACAACACGATATACAGTGACTTATACACTAGCATACATGCACATGGTATACTATACACGTACAACACACGGATATAATACAGTGACTTATACACTAGCATACATGCACATGGTATACATACACGTACACACACGGATACAGTGACTTATACAGCATACATGCACATGGTATACATATACACGTACACACATATAATACAGTGACTTATACAGCATACTGATATATATAAACACGTACAACACACGGATGATAATACAGTGACTTATACACTAGCATACATGCACATGGTATACATATACACGTACAACACACTGATATAATACAGTGACTTATACACTAGTCATACACTGCACTATGTATATGCATATACACTACAACACACTGATATATACAGGTGACTTATACACTAGCATACATGCACATGGTATACATATACACGTACAACACACGGATATATACATGACTTATACACTAGCATACATGCACATGGTATACATACACACGACAACACACGATATAATACAGTGACTTATACACTAGCATACATGCACATGGTATACATATACACGTACAACACACGATATAATACAGTGACTTATACACTAGCAAACATGAACGTGGTATACTATAACGTAACAAAAAAAACACGAAATAATACCAGTGACTACACTTAGCAATACATGCACGGGTATAACATACACACTTACACACAACCTGATATAATACAAAGTGACTATACACTAGCAAACATTGCACGTTGGTATCATATACACGTACAACTCAACGGATATACATGACTTATACACTACATACATGCCACGTGGTTATACTATATAATACGTACAACCACACCTGGAATATTAAATAACAGGTGAACTTAATTACACTAGCATACATGCACGTGGTTACATATACACGGAAAACAACATTAATTGGGATTTATAATACAGGACTTTATAACACTAGCAATACATTCAACAGTATTATATATTACACACGAAAAATACCAATGGGTATAGTTGAACCTTAACGCTTTCAACACCACAGGCCTGTATAGTGGTATTGGCAAAACGTGTAGATCCAGATGAGTCGGATCATGACGAGCCGTCTCCTTAGGATCTGCACATTTTGCAAGTAATTTTAATATTTTTGAGGACAAAAACACCCCTTTTTCATAAATAGACCGTCTGAAAATCATTTTGTGACCATTGGATTATTTGCAAAATTAACATTTCAAATTCCATTCCAGTTACATAGGCATTTGATGGTCTCAAAGTGTATTTATTTGAAGTTTGATGCCCAATAAGCATACAAAGTTTCAAGCAAATCTGACTTACGGTTACAGAGATAGTAGGTATGTGAAAACTTTAACGCAAATTTTGACAGAAACTTTAACGCAAACTTCTAAGTCATTTGACCTTAACATAGGGGCACAGGGGCCGCATGAGTGGGACACAGAATGAAAATATGGATGATGACTAATAAGTATATGAAGTTTCAAGTCAATGTGACTTAGGACTGCAGAGATATAAGGTATTTAAAAACTTTTACGCAGATTTCGGAACACAAATTTCTAAGTCATTTGACCTTGACCTTGGGCACAGGGGCCGCATGAGTGGGATACAGCATGAATATATGGATCATGACTAATAAGCATATGAAGTTTCAAGTCAATGTGCCTTAGGACAGCAGAGATATAAGGTATTTAAAAACTTTTAACGCATATTTCGGACGGACGGATGCACATACGGACATTCCTACAAATGGATACTTATGTGGCTAACCCTAACCTTTTCCTTTGTTCAACCCTATTGTTCTGTAGCCACATAAACCCATTTTTAGCCACATATGTATCCATTTGTAAGCTTGGACGGACGGACGGACGGACGGACGGACGTTCTTACGAGAGCTACATTGTGAGGTTATTTCCTTTGATGTTTACACTGTGGGGTTAACCTCACAATGTAGCAACTTATTCCGTTATTTTCTTCCTTATCGATTCTCTTACGGAATAAATCGCATAATATGCAAATGAGCTAGCCATTAGTTAATTATATTTGAAAAACACTTATCCAAGTGTCTTAAATAGGGCGGTGGGTGGGTTTCAGCACAACACAGCAACCTCACAATGTAGCTCTCGTAAGTACGGACGGACGGACGGACGGACGGACGTTCTTACAGTAATATACTTATGTGGCTTATCACATGTTAAATATTAGCCACATAAAACGATTTTTAGCCACATAAAAGGATTTTTTAGGTGGCTAATTGTAACCAACCCTATCCTTTACCAAGTCCATAACCCTGTGGGGCTAGCCACATAAGTACCCTAATGTGTGCCCGGACGGACGGACGGACGGACGGACGTTCCTACAAATGGATACTTATGCAACTAACCTAACCTTTTCCTTTGTTCATCCCTATTTTTCTGTAGCCACATAAACCCATTTTAGCCACATAAAATCAAAGAACAATAGAATATTACATAACCTATTGTTCTCCTAGCCACATATGTATCCATTTGTAAGCTCGGACAGACGGACACCCGGACGTCATTGTGATCACTATGTCTCGCTTTCCACAAGCGGGCTCGACAAAAAACCCTGTTTGTAAGAGCCCTTATTTAATATCCAATTTAAATCCGAACAATTACAGGGGATTAAAAACCCACTAGTGGCGTAACTTTGATATTTTCTACGTACTATTCTATACATGCAGGTGCCGTCATCACTACAGCACACACCATATACAGTACC
The DNA here is from genome assembly GCA_029237695.1 of Conchocele bisecta. Classification (NCBI taxonomy): domain Eukaryota; kingdom Metazoa; phylum Mollusca; class Bivalvia; order Lucinida; family Thyasiridae; genus Conchocele; species Conchocele bisecta. Next base: position 9,004,768 of record CM055265.1, on the reverse strand, counting down.
TAACACAACATGCACTACACGCTGAAATGACCATGTTCTATATTTAGGGTCGACAGTATTAACCTTCACAGAAAGACCATGATCCAGTATTTATAGGAGTCACCCACCTGCAGGGCACGTCACATAGGATCCTGTCGTACTTCAACAGCTCCGGGTGCTACAATGGCAGGTAACATGGACTGATTGTGACGTTAGTTCAAATATCACGAACAAACATGTGTATAGCTGAGAAAAGGAAAATCAATAATGCATTTGTAAAAATACGCATTAAATTGGAAATCTGGGACTAATACTCTTTAGGTGTCTGGAGCACTGCCTTGCAACGTTTTACAGATTGTTGGATTTTTACAACTTACAATTTCTGATAATTCTCAAAACATTAGTTTATTTCTGAACTGAATTAATGAGCATTATTATGTACATCTCGGTACAGTCAATTTATACTGTATCTGGGGCCCGTTTAACTAAACTTCGTATGACTAAAATGTTCGTAAGTGCAAAATTATGATAGTCTGTAAATTTCACATTAACAATGCAGCCTATGTTCAATAAATGTAAATCCATTAATTGAAATTCCAGACGATCCTTAATTTGCATTTACGAACAACTTAGTCGTACAAAGTTTAGTGAAACGGCCCCCTGGTGCCTACTTTGACCTGAACTTTTTTTACAAATTTATAAAATATATAAGTGAGATGTACCTCGTCATTGTTGATGAACATGTTGGGCAGTATGCGGGCGTCGTGGTTGATGATCATCACGTTCGGGCTCTGGATCCGCTTCACCTGGTGGGTCATCAGGTAGCAGCGCTTGTTGTTGCTGTCGTTGGCCACCACCAGGCCCTCTGACATGGAACACAGTATTCTCGTAACCCTAACACCACTATCTTAATTTTTTGTCGTCTGCTGTTTATTTCTATTTCCCATTTTTATCACCAAAAACATGCTTTGCCAGCACTTTAGAATAATTTACAACATGCTTTGACAGCACTTCCGAATCATTTCCATTGGAAATGATTCTGAAGTGCTGTCAAACCATGTTTTTATTGAGAAATAAGGCAACATATAAAAGCAACAACAGACGACAATTGTTGTGTGTAGCGGTCTAAGGGTCAACATGTGAAGGGCCGAACATGGCATACATCATGGCTCAGTCTGAACATGGCACAATATAACGCTTGTTGTTGCTGTCGTTGGCCACCACCAGACACTCTGACATGAAACACAGTATTGTCCAATGTGGTATATATATGGCATAGCTCAATCAGAACATGGTAGACATCATCTAGGTTACCATGCAAAGGTTCAGTCTGCACATGGCAGGAATCAAAGGTTTACATGCTGAAAAATAAAAACAAGTCTCTCAATTATGCATGGCAGTATATGTTGTTACCAATCATTTGAACCGCTCATTTAATCAATATCTGCAAAAAACAAGTTAATTAACATAAGTTAATTGTCGAATATTATCTGGGTCTGTATACACTAGTGGTGTAAAATGTTTCACGTTGAAATGCACCAGACATTCCAGACAAATACCCATTCAGCTACATATAGAACATACTGCATAAACCCATTTTCGTCTAATAATCGGCTCAAATATCTTCCAACTTTGTGATAGCACGTAAGTAGAGCCGAGTGGCTTCTTGTCAGACGCCTATTTGGATGTGAATGTTACCCGGCGCTGAGTGCAGCACCAGTGACATACCTGGTGTGGGAACCGTCTCGTCACTGTGTAGCATCTCTATGAGCTGGGCGGTCTTGGAGCCGGGAGCTGCACACATATCCAGGATCTACCAACACAGACTCACAGTGTATAATCCTCAACACAGACTCACAGTGTATAATCCTCAACACAGACCCACAGTGTATAATCCTCAACACAGACTCACAGTGTATAATCCTCAACACAGACCCAAACAGTGTATTCCTCAACACAGACCCAAGTGTTATAATCCTCAACACAGACCCACAGTGTATAATCCTCAACACAGACTCACAGTGTATAATATCCTCAACACAGACTCACAGTGTATTTTCTCAACACAACCCCCCCCCCCTCCACAGTGTATAATCCTCACACATGGGATCACTGTGTATAATCCTCAAAACCACTCCCAGTGTTATTATTCATCACACAGACCCACAGTGTATAATCCTACACAGACTCAACAGTGTATAATCATCAACAGACTACAGTGTATATCCATCACACAGACTCACAGTGTATAATCATCAACACACTACAGAGTATAATCTCAACACACCATCACAGTGTATAATCATCAACACACTCACAGTGTATAAATCTAAAACAACTCCAGTGTATAATCTCAACACACTCACAGTGTATAATCATCAACACAGGACTCACAGTGTTTAATCATCAATTCACACTCACTGTGTATAATCCTCACACACACTCACAGTATATCCTCAACACAGACCCACAGTGTATAATCCATCAACACAGACTCACAGGTATAAATCATCAACACAGACTCACGTGTATACTCATCACACACTCTCAGTGTCTAATCAACAACACACTCACAGTGTATAATCCTCAACTCCACACTCACAGTGTATAATCTCAACACAGACCCTCAGTGTATAATCATCAACTCAGATCCAGTGTTTAATTAATTCAACTCAGACGCAGTGTATAATCTCAACACTCTCCAGTGTATAATCATAACAGGACCTTCAGTTGTATAATCCTCAACAACCACCACTCACAGTGTATAATCTCAACCAAGACCACATGGTTAATATCAAACACAGACTCACAGTGGATTAATCCTCAACCTCACTCACGTGTAAATCAATCAACACAGGGTTCACGTGTTTTATAATCATTCAACACACACTACAGTGTATTAATCCTCAAACACACACTCAGTGGTATAATCTTCAAACTCAGGTCCCACAGTGTTATAATCCTCAAACAAAGGACTCATGTGTATAATCATAACCAGACTCCAGTGTATAATATAACACTCACAGTGGTATTAAATCATCAAAACCCAACTCACCAGTGTATAATCCTCAAACAGACTCAAGTGATAATCCTCAAACACTCCCACCAGGGTATAATCCTCAACACAGATACAGTGTATAATCATAACACAGACTCACAGTGTATAATATCAACACACTCACAGTGTATAATCCTCAAACAGGAACTCAACGTGTATAATCATCAACCAAGGGATACAGTGTATAATCCTCAACACTCCCAACAGTGTTTATAATCCTCAAACACGGACTTCACAGTGAATAAATCCTCAATCACAGACCCAACAGGTGTTATAATCCTCAACACAGACTCACAGTGTTTAATAATACAACAGACTCAAGGTGTATAATCAACACACCCCTCAAGTGTATAAATCCTAAACCACCCCAGACCTCCAACAGTGTAATTCCTCAACACAGTCCCACGTGGTATAATCCTCAACACAAACCCAACAGTGTATAATCTCAAAACACAGACTCACAGTGTATAACTCCTCAACAACTCACAGTGTTATAATCCTCAAACACCTCCAACCAGTGTATAATCCTCAAACTCAGTCCTCAACCAGGTTTTGTGTAATAATCTAAAAATGACTCACTGTGTATAATCATTCAAACACCCAGACCCACAGTGTATAATCCTCAACAACCAGGACCCAAAGTTTGTATAATTCCTCAAAACAGACCACAGTGTTTAATCCTCAACAACAGAAATCCAACATGTGAATTAATCCTCAACACACCACTCCAACAGTGTATAATCCTCAACACCAGATCACAGTGTATAATTCTCAAGACCACACCAACTCACAGTGTATAATCCTCAACACATCCCACAGTGTATAATTCCTCAACACCTTACCAGTGTATAATCCTCAACACAGACTCAGTGTATAATTCTCAACACAGACTCACAGTTGTTATTAATATCAACACAGGACCCACAGTGGTATAATTCCTCAACACGGACCTCCAACAGTGTTACCTCAACACAGACTACAGTGTATAATCAACAAACCCCCAAAAGGAATCAAGTGTATAATCCTCAACACAGACCCCAGTGTATAATCCTCAACACAGAACCCACAGTGTTTATAAATCCTCAAACACAGGCCCCCCACAGTGTTATTAATCCTCAACACCGACCCACATGTATAATCCCACACAGACTCACAGTGAATAATCCTCAACACAGTACTCACAGATGTATAATCATCAACACGACTCACAGTGTATAATCCTCAACACGACACAGTGTATAATCTCAACACAGACTCACAGTGTATTCATCAAACACAGATTCACAGTGTATAATCCTCAACACAGACCCTCAGTGTAAATCCTCAACACAGACCCACAGTGTATAATCCTCAACACAGACACAGTGTATAATCCTCAACCACACTCACAGTGTATACCCTCACACACACACCTCAACAGTGTATAATCCTCAACACAGACTCAGTGTATAATCTCAACACAGTCACATCCAAGTATAATCCTTCAACACAGAACTCCACAGTGTATCCACAACACAGACTCACAGTGTATAATCCTCAACACAGACTCACAGTGTATAATCCTAACACACACATCACAGTGATAATCCAATCACACAGACCTACAGTATGTATAATCCTCAACACAGACTCACATTAACATCAACACAGACCCCAGTGTATAATCTCCTCAACACCAGACTCACAGTGTATAATCCTCAACACAGACCCACAGTGTATAATCCTCAACACAGACCCACAGTGTATAATCCTCAACACAGACACAACTCCAGTGTATAATCCTCAACACAGACCTCAACAGTGTATAATCCTCAACACACCACAGTGTATAATCCTCAACAGACCCCAGTGTATAATCCTCAACACAAGACCACAGTGTATAATCCTCAACACAGACCCCAACAGTGTATAATCCTCAACACACACTCACAGTGTATAATCATCAACACAGACTCACAGTGTATAATCATCAACACAGACTCACAGTGTATAATCCTCAACACAGACTCACAGTGTATAATCCTCAACACAGACTCACAGTGTATAATCATCAACACAGACCCACAGTATAATCCACAGTGTATAATCCTCAACACAGACCCACAGTGTATAATCCTCAACACAGACCCACAGTGTATAATCCTCAACACAGACTCACAGTGTATAATCCTCAACACAGACCCACAGTGTATAATCCTCAACACAGACTCACAGTGTATCCTCAACACAGACCCACAGTGTATAATCCTCAACACAGACTCACAGTGTATAATCCTCAACACAGACTCACAGTGTATAATCCTCAACACAGACTCACAGTGTATAATCCTCAACACACTCACAGTGTATAATCCTCAACACAGACCCACAGTGTATAATCCTCAACACAGACCCACAGTGTATAATCCTCAACACAGACTCACAGTGTATAATCCTCAACACAGACTCACAGTGTATAATCCTCAACACAGACCCAGTGTATAATCCTCAACACAGACTCACAGTGTATAATCCTCAACACAGACTCACAGTGTATAATCCTCAACACAGACTCACAGTGTATAATCCTCAACACAGACTCACAGTGTATAAATCCTCAACACAGACCCCACAGTGTATAATCCTCAACACAGACTCACAGTGTATAATCCTCAACACAGACCCACAGTGTATAATCCTCAACACAGACCCACAGTGTATAATCCTCAACACAGACTCACAGTGTATAATCCTCAACACAGACTCACAGTGTATAATCCTCAACACAGACCCACAGTGTATAATCCTCAACACAGACCCACAGTGTATAATCCTCAACACAGACCCACAGTGTATAATCCTCAACACAGACCCACAGTGTATAATCCTCAACACAGACTCACAGTGTATAATCCTCAACACAGACCCACAGTGTATAATCCTCAACACAGACTCACAGTGTATAATCCTCAACACAGACCCACAGTGTATAATCCTCAACACAGACTCACAGTGTATAATCCTTAACACAGACATGTGACTGGAGAAAAGGGGCTTATGTGATTTGTGACAAGTGTAGCTCCTTGTCAAATAGCACATTCCTGTAGCCTGATAACAATATATATTCCTTGTTAGAAGTAACACGGGTGTTTCATTGATGGAATGGTGAACAGTGCAGGTCCTGATCTGGATCTACACTGGTCGTAAAACCCATAAGCCCAATTTCTCCAGCCACAGCCAAATGTGATTAATTAGATAACTGGCTGTGCATTGGCCATATACACATGCACTGATAATAGTTGTTTTATAATTGCATGGATATGGGTATGTGTGTCGGAGTGAATCTGAATTCAGTAAGTGTCCATCGGTGATAAATAAATTTGAGTATTTCTGGACAAACAAAAAATGTGGCCCGTCGGCACACGAATGCCCCCGGTGGCAGATTGGAGAAACTGTAGCAAAGTTAATTAACCAAAATGATAAGTATTAACGAGCACATTTATGAAGGTCAAAAGGTAAATGTCATATTAAGGGCAGTGTTGAAGTGTGGCATTTGTCCATAAGTATGATGTATTGAAATATTAAAGTAATCCATCAAGGGATGTAGAAGTTGTGACAGAAATGAGAAACTCCGACAAACTTATTAATGTGTGAAAAAGTCCAAAGTTGTCAACTTCATATTAAGGGCAGCATGGATGTGTGGCATTTGTCCACAAGTATACTGTGTTGAAATATTTAAGTAATCCTTCAAAGGATATAGAAGTTAGACCAGAATTTCGAAACTCCGGCAGACTTTTTAATGTGGGAAAAAGTAGTCAAGGTCCAAAGGTCAAGGTCATATTAAGGGCAGCATGGATGTGTGGCATTTGTCCACAGGTATACTATGTTGAAATATTTAAGTAATCCTTCAAGTGATATAGAAGTTTTAACAGCATTTCAAAACTCCAGCGAACTTCTTAATGTGCCGGACACAAGGACAGACACAGAGTACAAACACTATACACCTCCGGCTCTACCGAGACCAGGGGCATAAAAACACCAGGATACTGTTTACAAAACAAATATTTTCATTGAAAGAAGTATATCCAGCTGTTAAATAGAATATGGTTCATGCTGCTTATAAAATACCATTTACATCTGTTATGTGTGGTGGAGCCAAATTGGTCAAAATCTGAATAACATGATTTTTTTTATACCAGTACCGAGTAAGTTTGAATGGCTGTGCAGGCACAAAGAACACACATGTCAGATTTTCCGGATTTTCTGGTCCTATCTGCACCTACAATAAATCTGGAAAATGTCACATGTGTGTTCTCTTCGACTTGACCTACGAACGCAGCCCACCCCATGCAGACAATAGCAACAGTAACATACCTTATGATGTGGCTGTATGTCCATGAGGAGGGGAGGTAGCATGCTCACTGCTTCTTGTCGACTGATGTTGCCCTGTACACATAATAAGTGGCTTTACTTTAAACAATATTTATTTCTAGTTATGGCAAGTGAGATATACATACATACATACAATTGAGAACAGGATTAGACAAGGATTCCGCCACGGACACAGTGTCGCGCCTGCCGAGGCATTTGACTGTGAACATTACAAGTAAATAAATTAACTTGACCTTCAGAATTTGGATGTGGGGGTGTGCATAATGAAGCATCATCCGTAGACAAACATTGATGTGAAATATTATCAATGTCTGGAAAGGGGTTAAAGAGATATTGTGAAAAAACAATAACTTTAACGCATTTCTGTTACAAATCCGGTGAACATTACAAGTAAATAAATGACCTTGACCTTCAAAATTTGGATGTGGGGGTGTGCATAATGAAACATCATTCCTAGACAAACATTGATGTGAAATATTATCAAAGTCAGGCAAGGGGTTAAAGAGATATTGTGAACAAACAATAACTTTTAACGCATTTCTGTTACAAAACCGGTGAACATTACAAGTAAATAAATTACCTTGACCTTCAGACTTTGGATGTGGGGGCGTGCGTAATGAAGCATCATCCCTAGACAAACATTGGTATGAAATATTATCAATGTCTGGCAAGGGGTTAAAGAGATATTGTGAAAAAACAATAACTTTAACGCATTTCTGTTACAAAACCGGTGAACATTACAAGGAAATAAATGACCTTGACCTACAAAATTTGGATGTGGGGGTGTGCGTAATGAAGCATAATCCCTAGACAAACAGTGATGTGAAATATTATCAATGTCTGGCAAGGGGTTAAAGAGATATTGTGAAAAAACAATAACATTAACGCATTTGCCTTACAAAAAAACCGGACGACGACGACGGAAAAAGCGCCGACTATAGTCGCGCCTCTGCTAAAGCAGGGGCGACAAAAACAAGCTTTTACACTTATGTGAATTCTTCTCTTGGAATAAGTGGCTTTGACAGAAGGAATGGAGTTTATTGGTTTTGCGATCAGTGTAGATACAGCTCAGCCTGTGCACACACCCCCCCTTTAAGCCTGATAACGATACTTTTTTTGATAACAATTATTCTCTATTGCTATATCTGTATCATGACGGGTGTTTCTTTGATGGAAAGGCAAACAGTGCCGATAATGATCAGACTGTGTAGATGCACAAGCCAGACTGGATCAACATGTGTTGCAAAACCCATAAGCCCAATTTTGTTCAGTCACAACTGTTGCGTTTACTGTAGTATTTGGTGGTATTGGCAAAAAATGTAGAGCCAGATGAGCCGGCTCGTGACGAGCCGTCTCATCAGGATCTGCACTTTTTGCTAGTAATTTTCATATTTTTTGACACACACTTTTCATAAATGGACTACCATATTCTTGCGATTATAAGTCGCATTTTTTTTACTCAGATTTGTATCCCAGAAAGCCCCTGCGTCTTATAAATACATGTAGATACATGAGCATTTTTTTCAACCCGAAATATTGACATAAACGACCAAAAATAAAAAAAATAAAAATGCGTTCCTATATTTGTTGTTGTTGTTAGTCTTTGGGGTAAAATCCGGTATTGGAATATTGGATTCGTATTGTAAACAGTTCGCGCCTTACTCGCGCCTTACTCGTTCCGGCCCTGTGTCACATTCGGTACACATTTTCTATACCGAAGGCGAAGGCGAACAGTGTATACCAAGATCAGATCCGGTCGACATTTTCTCTGCCGAATCACAATCTGGCCTCTATTATTTTAATTATCTTTTGAAAACATTTACCGGGCCCATATCGGTCGGTGTCATTTTACCGTGAAAAGTATTGCATGATGCCATCAACGGTAAATCCCAATATGCATAATGCAATCCCACGAAAGTTATAAAACTCCATCATTAGTTTCGAAACTGTGTGTTTACACGATGCTGATGAAAGTGACAAGCCTAAGTCAGCTGGCCGACATCAAACACACCGCGTGTCAAGATTTACAACATAAAGCCATATCAACACACGCGGTTGCTGATGTCAGTTTCGTATTCGACACTAAACTGGTACCCTGTCTGATGCGTCCCAGTGAAGCAATACTACCGAGAACCAGACTCTATTTATGACACGGCAAACGTGTTTATGTGAATTGGGTCTCTATCTCTGACAAATCCCGGCTTATTGCATTAGCGACCAGGCGGTGGATTCGAGTAGTCTGCACATGATTTATAATGTTCGCCAATCTCTAATTAAAAACATTATAATTCCGTCAGCGGACTATGCAAATTCGTCCTAGCTATAGGCTGCTGTCATCGTCATTTACGGAAGATACAACTGATTTTGAAATACTACATACTGTACAGGCGAAAGTTGTGTGTTGCTTTGTGGAAAAGAATCGATAACACCCAACCGTGTCAACAGGTGCTTATCTTATGTCATCATTCAGCACGAGGCAATAAACTGTGTGACCTTTAGGCTATGTTTTGAAATTGCACTGATTGGTCAACACACTTTTTTGATGTGTGCGGCATCATGGGGGTAATCAGTAACCCATTTCATGCTGAGGATACGCTTATGTTTGCGGAAAATCCTAAATAGTTTCCTTCTATGCACTCAGAAGTATATGCCGCGATCACCATTTAAACCGTTTCGTCGAGACGGTTCAAATGAGTGGTCACAACTGTACTTTCAGTGAGAAATAACAAAAATAAAAATAAAATATTTAATAAATTTCATATCCGTAAATGTGTATTCAGAAAGGAACAGATTAAAAAACACTCTGGATTATACGCAGATCTGTCGCCATATTTCGCCGATATTGATTTCGAAAATAGTTTGCGTAAATGGTGTTGAAAAGAGATAATACATACCGCAATCAATAATAACAATATAATACCACTTTCAGCAGCAACATGATCGCAAATATAACACGATTTATGACAATAGTCTGTTACACATTTAACACGATTTTGATATACAAATAAGGCAAAAATATCGGGAGCCAATGCACAACCGTGTACTAACCGAGAACGTGTTATAGTGAAGCGTGTACTACCGAGTTCACAGTGTAATTGAAGATACTAGAAAACGGTGAAATACGGAACGGGGAATCACGGACATAGAGTCGGCAAATTACGGACATAGCAAACTATGATAGGGAAAATACAGACAAAACCGTCCAAGGTACGAATAAAAAAACAGTGTGGGGGAATAAATAACAACAATAACTTTGCGAGTTTTTTTTAAGTTTTTTGTTTCATTTTGTTAGGAAAATTGGGTGCATCTTATAATCTCATGTAGACATTTTCCCCCAGATTTTGGACTGAAAATAGGGGTGCGTCTTATGCACTCTTGCGACCTATAATCGCAAGAATACGGTAGTCTGAAAATCATTTTGTGACGATTGGATTGGTTGCAAAATGAATGTATCAAAATCCATTCCAGTTACTTAGGGGTGAAAGGGTTAATTAACACCAAATTACGCAGACAAGCTTGTACACATGGTTCGACACTAACAGTGCCCGGGTCCCTGAGGATACCTGATTTGTAGGAGAAAGGCCTGAAATTTGGAGAAAATCATATTGATCCCCATATGAAGGGATTCCCTGCGAACCTGAACATAAATGCTAACATCGAACCATGAATACATACACTTTCTGTCTCGGAGGTGAGGAAGAAATGGAGGCGTTCCAGCGCCTCGTTCTGTTTGATTTCCTTCTTTGTGAAGTCCAGCTGCCATGCCAACTCACCGGGGTACCTGACATACAAACGGGAACAGTTAATTGATTGATTGGTTGGTTGATTGGGGATTGTCAATTCATCAACAAGGTCATATGTGGCTGGGACTGGAGAAATGGGGATTATGGAATTTGTAACCAGTCTAGCTCCTGGTCAAATAGCACCCTCCTGTTGCCTGATAATGATTTAAAATGAAAGTTAGAAGCATGACAGGTGTTTCATTGATGGAATGGCGAGCAGTGCAGATCCTGATCAGACTGTGTGGATGCACAGGCTGATCTGGATCTACACTGGTCTACACTAGTCGCCCATTTCTAGTTACAGCCACATATACAGACAGGAAAATACTGGTTTGGGGCACAGGTAGAAGACTCGGACCTATGACACCAAAAAAAAAGCCAATTAAAAAAAATCCCATTACCCCACCCACTTGGTCTCGTACAGTACCATATGCTATATAAAGGTGAGTATCAATAGGGCCATTATAGAAAGAGCCCTCCCTTTTCCGGCTCGCACAAACACAATAAACATCGATTAAATGTATGACTTCTGTCTCTGGCAATCGATAAAGGTATTAGGTGTGTGAATATACTCACTTCACATCGCTTTTTCCAGCATTTATTCAGTTATTCGCATTTTGTATACCCCACCCAAAGCGAAATTTGCGTGTATGAAAGAATCTCACACAGAATCGGAGGCCGTCCGGCTGGATTATCGGTCATATTTGGCCGATAGCTGATCGCCAGCTCAAACTAAAGTCGTGCACCATGACCATATACATTAGAGACTCCAACCATACAAAGTTCGTCCAATTGTGATCGTTCGCCGATCTAAAAAACACTTTTTTCTATGATTTCGTTCATTATCTGGAACTGGGTCAATGCACTATCTTCCGTAATACAAGCACCGAAGCGTCTATGTAAGAACATCTCTGATTGGTTAAACCTAAAAATAGACGTGAAGACTTTCCCTTTTCAGGGTTTCCGGAAGACATAATCTGATAGTACGCGAATCATGAATGAAAGTCAATAAAATTAGAAATAAGTGTTTTTTAGATCGGCGAACGATCACAATTTGACGAACTTTGACGCACAGGCTGATCCGGATCTGCACAGTTCGCCATTCCATCAATGAAACACCCATCAGGCTTCTAACAAGCAATATCGTGATCGATAATTAAAATAATGTTTTACAGCACATGAAAATCGTTTCCTAAGGCGATGATACTACAGTGTCCTGTTAGGGCCAGTTACATTCTCGCGTTTTCGCGATCTCGATCCATGCGCCAGATCGCGAACTCAAATTGAGATCGCGAGGTGAAAATGGGACACTATATTATCATACGATTCCTCTAACTTCGATAGCCGCACAGATTCGAGGCCATTTTTATTTTCTCGTTCTATCGCGAGATTTACGGGTTACATCACTTCCATTATACTTGTGTGTTGAACCGAAGCCAGATGAACGGTCACAACTGCCAAGTTAGAAAAATGTGATTTAAACAGGACTAATACATTACCAAATAACACAACATATCTAAATGTTGTGTTTTCCACTAATCCCATTAACCCCCTCCATTAAAATCCGGATTTCGGTAGGAAAACTTACAAATAAATGAGTTCGCTTGAACCCGTATGTTGTTTACATGTTTATCAATGGAGGTCACGTAAATATTTGTAGCTAGAAAGGCACTAATAATGTAGGAATATGGATTTTCATTCAGTCACCACCTTATCATATTTGTTTTTAAATTGTCACTTTTAAGTTCGTCCACATCAGTCCAATACCTCCATTTATCAGCAGATATATGCAATCTGGTCTCTGTTTTTGTTATTCCCATTGTGAATGAGTACCACATGCAGAATGGATTGAAATGTCTTACTCCAAAAATAGACATTACCACTTTAAAAAAGTATTAAAACCAACAAATTGAAACTTCATATTGTTTAATTTGTTTAATCTAGAAAATTATATTTTCCAAGTTGGCAATCGTTTGTCTAATCATTTAAGTTGGAAACAATATGTATCGTGACCCCTGAACGCAATGGTACATAATGCAGACACAATTGGTGGTGTTTTCCAACAGGACACCTGCACCGGAAGAGCATATGACGTCATAGGGTCAGAGGTCGCGACCTTTCACGGTACACTGGAGGCGGCCATTTGTAGACGAGCGTGTTTTGAAAGTAAACAATTGCATTTCTCCGTGCTTTTGAAGCCAGTAAACGCAATCTACATACAGACAATTGGATTATATTTGCATGTAACTAATACAAAAGGTTTAAACTCTATTATTTATTACGCATGTTGTTTAATATCGTTAGTCTCGAATTATGAGCAGTCCAGGATATATTATACAGATGGCAATGTACCTGCATGGAGGGAGCACGGTAAGTTCAGCACTGACATTGAAACAGCCAGTGGAAAAGTGGGTCAATGGTTTCACGTCCCAGCAACAGCTAATGTCATGTAGTGGTGGCATCTTGGTTTAAAGTTTCATATGAAGGACCAGAGGGATGGAAATATTTAAAGTATTTATCATGCCTAGGGAGGGGGCTGAACTCGCAACCTCTGGTATTGAAGTCCAGTGTCATTACTTCTAGACCAGTCTATGCATCAAAGGGTTAGTGGAAGAAGGGGGCCAACTCCCTCAGGTTACAAGGTTTGTAATGGACGTACAGAAGGATGGGACAGACAGAAAAATATAAACGACAGATGACAATATATAACAAACTTTAAATCAGTACGAGTTCAAGTCGATCACTGTCCATACATACCATGGCAGACATTTGGGCTCCATTCTGTGACCGCCATACTCTTTGCCAACCAGTTCACTGAAGTACTGCCCCTTGATGATCTTCAGTAACTCCTGGGCCTGGCTGGAAACAAAATGGAGAATATTGGGGCCGCCCGCTCATAAAAAGGAGCTGAGGACATTTGTTCATCAATTGAGACGAGCCACATGAGACGATGCGCTGTATCGCATTAAAAATATTTACAAAATTTATGATTTTTTCAGTACGTGATCTGACAAAATGTTTTACGCGAAAATTGTCAACTTTTGACGTCAATTACAAAAGATATCACAGTATATGCAAATATTTTAATGAAAAATCTCTCATTTTGTTTGGTACACCTTATGTGACAATTGTAGAGCTGGATGATCCTGCTGATCTGGAGCTATACTTGTCACACACACACACTCTTGCTGTACTCCGCGCTAGCGCAAAATGTTTTCCACTAAAACATGAGCCGGATTCCTGACAAGTTCCTATCAAAACATTTGTGCTGATTACTAGACGAACTAGAGAAAGTGAGCAGGGGCTCACAGATACCCCCGGCCGAAGCCAAATCTTACGACGAACAGACGGACGGAATGACGAAAACTATATACCCCTCGACATACTTTGTATGCCGGGGGTATAAAAATGTGTTTATGCGACAGCTATAAATAGAGCAGAGTGGCATCTTGTCAGAAAACCGGTGCATTTTAAGGTGTGACGCAGATCACGCCCGTGCGGAGTGCAGCACCAGTGATGACATTGTACTTCACACTTTCACCCCTCAGTATCTTCCATGCTCATTTCTGGACTATTCCATTAATCAGAGAACGACTATATTTCAAATATCTGCAAAAACTGACAAGTACTGCAGATCCTGATGCTCAGACGGCTTGTTACATTGGCAAACACTGTAGATCCAGATGAGCCGGCTTGTTACAAGCCGGCTCATCTGGACCTACAGTGTTTGCAAATGTTTGCTTTGTGATTTCTAGGGCTGAAAGGGTTAATGAAGTTTTGCATGTGTAAATACTAGTTATTGTGGAACAATTTCTTCATTTGTAATATTTTAAATTTCAATGTTGGCACATATCTGTATTTCCTATGACGGGCGATACAGAGGTTTAGTCACCATTACTGAAATGTGGCTGCAACGGGAGAAATGGGGCTTATGGGATTTGTGACCAGGGTAGCTCCTCATCAAATACACACTCCTGTGGCCTGATAACCATCGATATTGCTTGTTCAAAGCATGACAGGTGTTTTATTGATGGAATGGCAAACAGTGCAGATCTAGATCTAAACTAGTTAAAGAACACGTAAGCCTCATTTCTCCAGTCACAGCCACAAATGACGTTATTGGAGGTTGAATGGTTTTTTTTGCCTTGAAATATTTTGATTAGTTAGTTCATATACAGTGACATGTTGGAATGTTATATTAGAATGAAGGCATCTTCAGATCCTACACTGTTAGCCAGTCAGCTAGTGAAACACCCGTCATGCCTCTACAGGGCACGAAAATTCCACACGTCCGCTCGTCCTGACGAGTGGAAATGCCTGTAGGACGAGTTGAAATTTAAAAGAAGTGCTCAGTATAGACCATTACCACACCTGCATAGAACACTCATTGAGACAATTCTAAAGAACTCCCAACTTGCCATTTTTGGTGAAGAACTAAGAAAAATACCTTGAATATTTGGTCAAATTACGCATCTTAACTGGAGCGCTGAAAAGCCCCATTTATCCAGTCACAGCCACATGTGAGATATACTGGTGTTATAGTCACAGTGATATACAGGAGGTTATATCAGACAAACTGGTAATTGTGGCTATGACTAGAGAAATGGGGCTTATGGTATTTGTGGCCAGTCTCGCTTCTGGTCTCAGAGCTCCAGATAAGTTTTGTATCTAATGAGTATTATACTACCAGATTTCAAATTAAATGCGTATTTTACTTTTACAAATGAATTATTTATTTCTTCCTTATTCAATAGGAAACAAATGATAAAATATAAAACAAATTTAAAAATTCACTTACTTGTGCTGCAAAAAGCAAACATCGTTTGCTTTTTGCAGCTCAACTAAGTAAATTTTCAACTTCATTACAGTACTTTCACTACTCAATTTGCAAATCAATGCGTATTTTCACATTGCTGTGAGTATTTTGTACTCCCACGTTTGAAAAGCAATGCATATTTTCACATTGCTGTGTGTATTTTGTACTCCCACGTTTGATAATCAATGCGTATTTTCACATTGCTGTGAGTATTTTGTACTCCCACGTTTGATAATCAATGCGTATTTTCACATTGCTGTGAGTATTTTGTACTCCCACTGTGGATAATCAATGCGTATTTTCACATTGCTGTGAGTATTTTGTACTCCCACGTTTGATAATCAATGCGTATTTTCACATTGCTGTGAGTATTTTGTACTCCCACGTTTGAGATCAATGCGTATTCTACTACAATAAGTGGGTAAAATATGCCAATACACACCTTAACTGGAGCCGTTTTCATCAAAATTGCAAAGTATACTTTGAGGCAGCAATCATTGATTTTTCCGAAATGCATTATTTCATGCAGAACTAACGATTGCATATATTTGATGATTAAAACTATGCAGAATTATTACACTGAATTTATTACATTATCACGCCAAAATTGGCTGTGATAATGTAATAAATTCAGTATAATAACAAGAAACGAGGCAAAGCCACGAAGGCCAGGTTTTTTCCAAGCATAGACACTTGAACATAATTATACACACTTTTTGTAGACTAGATGGCCGCGGCCTGCATGTTGCGCCTTGGGACAAGGCATGGACACTAAAAAAATAGATATAGTAGATGGAAAAACTTTAACGAAAAAAAAACTTTAACCGGACACACGGACGTACGGACGTACGGACGTACGGACGTACGGACGGACATATGCCAAAATGCCGACAATATCGCGCTTTCTGCAAGGGGCGGGTGCGGACAATGATGATAAACACACATGTGAAGTATCAAGGTAATGGGTGAAGCAGTTGCAGAGATATAGTACACGAAAAAACTTTAACAAAAAAATTCAAAGTAATTTGACCTTGACATTGGGCACAGGGGCCGCACAGTTGGGGTTAGAATGAAAATATGGATGATGATAAACACCCATGTGAAGTTTCAAGGTAATGGGCGAAGCAGTTGCAGAGATATAGTATAACAAAAAACTTTTAACCAAAACATTTTAACCAGACGTACGTTAAAAAGTTAACGTTGAAAATGGCTAAGTCAATTACGTAGAAATAATAGGTGATGGTAAACAAAATGGTCACATGTTGGATAGTTGTATGTGGTAGGCACCCCTTGGTTATGAAGCTGTGAAAGTTTGGTGGTCCTAGGTGGTACAGTACCAAAGAAATGGATTTAAACACGAAAACTTAACATTGTAAACGCGAAGTTAACATTGAAAATGGCTAAGTTGACTACGCGGAAAAAATGGGTCAAGTTAAAAAAAAAGTAACATATTGGATAGTGATATGTGGTGGGCACCCCTTGATTATGAAGCTGTGAAAGTTTGGTGGTCCTAGGTGGTACAGTAACAAAGAAATGGACTCAAACACGAAAACTTAACATTGATTGTGAACGCCGCCCGCCGCCCGCCCGGCTTTCGCCAATCCAATAGCCTGGATTTTTTTCCCCAAAAACCTGGCTAAAAATTAATAAATTGATCCTACAAGAAACGAGGCAAAGCCACGAAGGCCAGGTTTTTTCCAAGCATGGACACTTGGATAACATAATTATACCCACTTTTTGTAGACTAGATGGCCGTGGCCTGCATGTCGCGCCTTGGGGCGAGGCATGGACACTAAAAAAATAGATATAGTAGATGGAAAAACTTTAACAAAAAAACTTTAACCGGACACACGGACGTACGGACGGACGGACGTATGCCAAAATGCCGACGATATCGCGCTTTCCGCAAGCGGGTGCGACAATGATGATAAACACTCATGTGAAGTATCAAGGTAATGGGTGAAGCAGTTGCAGAGATATAGTACACAAAAAAACTTTAACAAATAAATTCAAAGTAATTTTGACCTTGACATTGCGCACAGGGCCGCACGGTTGGGGGTTAGAGTGAAAATATGGTCGATGATAAACACCCATGTGAAGTTTGAAGGTAATGGGCGAAGCAGTTGCAGGAGATATAGTATAACAAAAAAGTTTTAACCAAAAACGACGTACGTTTAAAAAAGTTAACGTTTTGAAAATGCTAAGTCAATTTACGTAGAAATAATAGGTGAAGGTAAAAAAATGGTCACATGTTGGATAGTTGTATGTGGTAGGCACCCCTTGGTTATGAAGCTGTGAAGTTTGGTGGTCCTAGGTGGTACAGTACCAAAGAAATGGACTTAAACACGAAAACTTAACATTGTAAACGCGAAAAGTTAACATTGAAAATGGCTAAGTCGAGTTGCGCGGAAAAAAAATGTCAAGTTAAAAAAAAAAGTAACATGTTGGATAGTGATATGTGGTGCAACCCCTTGATGAGAGCTGTGAAAGTTTGGTGGTCCTAGGTGGTACAGTACCAAAGATGGACTTAAACACGAAAATTAACATTGAAATGCGAAAAACTTAACATTGAAAAATGGCTAAGTCGATTTGCGCGGAAAAAAAAATGGTCAAGTTAAAAAAAAAGTAACATGTTGGATAGTGATATGTGGTGGGCACCCCTTGATTATGAAGCTGTGAAAGTTTGGTGGTCCTAGGTGGAGTACAGTAACAAAGAAATGGACTCAAACACGAAAACTTAACATTGAAAATGCGAAAACTTAACATTGAAAATGGCTAAGTCGATTGCGCGGAAAAAATGGTCCAAGTTAAAAAAATAAAAGTAACATGTTGGATAGTGTTTTATGTGTTGCCCCGGCACCCACTTGATTATGAAGCTGTGAAAGTTTGGTGGGTCCTAAGGTGGTACTGTAAAAAAGCAAAAATGACTCAAACACGAAAAACTTAACATTGATTGGTGGAAGCCACCCCCCGCCCCTCCCCCGCCCTCCCAGCTCCCCCACTTTCCCCCCCGCCCGCCCCCCCCCGCCGGCTTTCGCCAATCCAATAGCCTGGATTTTTTTTCAAAAAACCTGGCTAAAAATTGAAAATTTCTCCCTCAAAGTATACTTTGCAAGGAAAGTATACTTTGCAATGTTGATGAAAACGGCTACTGGAGCTCTATGGTCTACTGGCAGTCCAATGAACATGATGAAGCATACTGCTTGTTACAATCTGAATCAGATTTGTGCCTTACTGAACGGCAAATAGTGTAGACGCTGATCAGACTGTGGTACAGTACACAATGCCAGAAAGTCGCTATTTCTCTAGCCAGCCCCAGCTACGGGTATAGCGTACCTCCGGTAGCCTGTGACCCTGAAGGTTATGGGAAGTGGCTTCTTCAGGGTTGCGAGAAATGTCTCCCATTCGTCCTCTTCCACAATTCCGATACCCTGAAATCAATTCACAAATTCACATATAGTAACATTGACATTGACAATGAACTTGTAAACAATATGCAAATAAAATATGTTTAAACTAATTCACAAATTAACCCTTTCAAGCCTCAGTAACTGGAATGAACTTTGATACATGTATGCTAATTTTCCCACCAATCCAATCGTCACAAAATGATTTTCAGATTAGTCCATTTATGAAAAGGGGGTGTTTTTGTTCTAAAAAAACCGGCGCATCTGGATCTACAATTTTTGCCAATACCACTATACAGGCCTGTGGTGTTGAAAGGGTTAACTCCATAATGAAGATCCACAATCTGTTTTATTTCTCAAATTATCTCCAACAGACTTTTCACATTAGTTATCAATAAAAACAGAAACAAAACTACAAATGTGGCCTGTCGGCACACGAATGCCCCCGCTGGCAGCCAAAGAAAACGAGGCATATTTGATTATAAGCCATTTACCCGAGCGTTAAGGTTTCGAACGCACCAAGTCTGTGACCTTCACCCTGGGCTTAGCGGGGGCGGGACGAATGTGGATTTGTCACAGGGTGGTAGAGGACCATTGGAGCAATGCGTGTGTGAAATGTGAAGCAGATCCGAGCAAGGAAACAGAAATTATAAGCCATTTACCCAGCGTTAAGGTTTTGAACGCACCAAGTCTGTGACCTTGACCATGGGCTTAGCGGGAGCGGGACGAATGTGGATTTGTCACACGGTGGCAGAGGACCATTGGAGCAATGCGTGTGTGAAATGTGAAGCAGATCCGAGCAAGGAAACAGAAATTATAAGGCATTTACCCAGCGTTAAGGTTTCGAATGCACCAAGTCTGTGACCTTGACCCTGGCTTAGCGGGGCGAACGAAGTGGATTTGTCACAGGGTGGCAGAGGACCATTGGAGCAATGCGTTGTGTGAAATGTGAAGCAGATCCGAGCAAGAAACAGAAATTATAAGGCATTTAACCCAGCGTTAAGGTTTCGAACGCACCAAGTCTTTGACCTTGACCCTGGGCTTAGCGGGCGGACGAACTGTGGATTTGTCACAGGGTGGCAGAGGGACCATTGGAGCAATGCGTGTGTGAAATGTGAAGCAGATTCCGAGCAAGGAAATAGAAATATAAGGCATTTACCCAGCGTTAAGGTTTCGAACGCACCAAGTCTGTGACCTTGACCCTGGCTACGCCCTGGCAAGGCGGGACGAATGGATTTGTCACAGGGTTGCAGTGGACCATTGAGCAATGCCTTGGTGAGAAATTGGTAAAAGCAATGAAGCAAGAAATAGAAACAATAAAAATAAGCATTTTACCCACGAAATAAAGGTCGAACGCAGGGTCAGTGAACCTTGACCCCGTTTCGGGGGAACGGAATGTTGGATACACAGGGTAAGGAGGGACATTTGGAAGGCAAGCGTTGGTTTGTGAAATGGTTGAAGCAATCCGAAGCAAGAAATAAAAAATTATAAGGCATTTACCCGAGCTTCTAAGGTCAACGACCAATTCTGACCTTATGGGCCCATGGGCTTCCACCGCGGGCGGGAAGGGACGAATGTAGATTTGTCACAGGGCGGTAGAGGACCATTTGGAGCAATGCGTCGTGTGAAATGTGAAGCAGATACCGATGCGAGCAAGATTACAGAAATTATCAAGCATTTACCACCAAGCGTTCAAGGTTTTCGAATGTGCACCGAGTCTGTGACCTTGACCACTGGGTTTAAGCGGGGGATGCGACAATGTTGATTGTCACATGTGGCAGAGGACCATTGGGAGCAAACGCGTTTGTGAAAATTGTTGAGCAGATGGACGAGCAATTGAAAACAGAAATTATAAGGCATTTTACAGCGTAAAGTTTCGAAACGACCAGTCTGTGAGACCTTAGACAATGGGCTTCTTAGCGGGTGTTGCGGGACGAATGAAATGGATTTGTCACGGGTGGCAGAGGACCATTGGAACAATGTGTGTGTGAAATGTGAAGCAGATGCGAGCAAGGAAACAGAAATTATAAGCCATTTACCCAGCGTTAAGGTTTCGGGTACGTACGTACGTACGTACGGTACGCCAGTAACACTATATGCCCCCCTCACCATTCGGTGGCGGGGGCATAATGAAAATATGGATGATGATAAACATGGACATGAAGTTTTAAGCCAAATGTTGATGGGGTGAAACTGCTGAACCGAAAATATCAAAGACATTTGACCTTGACCTTCGGCACAGGGGAGCATGGACGAGACAGGGAAATATTTATGGATGATGATAAAATGCACATGAAAATGCAAGCCAACCGTTCATATGGCAAAAGTTGTAGCAGAATAGCATGCGTGACGGACAGACAGATGGATGACTGCATCGATTTTTAACATTTTCGCTACACAGAAAGGTAATACTTAGCCATCAAAAATGTGACGGGGCTGAAGAGGTTTTGTCAAGATCTGTGTATGCAAAAGACGGATACAGAATGAAGAAACTAGAAAATGTGGTCTGTCGACGTACTTACGGCCCCTATACTATAGGTGATTTGAGAAACTCTTACAAAAATAAATAAAACTAGAAATGTGGCCTGTCGGCACACGAATGCACCCGCTGGCAGCCAAAGAAAACAAGGTATATTTGAATGTGGATTTGTCACAGGGTGGCAGAGGACCATTGGAGCAATGCGTGTGTGAAATGTGAAGCAAGGATCCGAGCAAGGAAACAGAAATTATAAGGTATTTACCCAGCGTTAAGGTTTCGAATGCACCAAGTCTGTGACCTTGACCCTGAGCTTAGCGGGGGCAGTACGCATGTGGATTTGTCACGGGGTGGCAAGAAAGAACATGAAGGCATTGCTGTGGTGAAATGTGACCTTATCAGCAAGGAAACAAGATTTATAGGCATTTACAAGCGTTAAGGTTTCGAACGACCAAGTCTGTGACCTTGACCCTGACTTAGCGGGTGGCGACAAATGTAGATTGTCACAGGGTGGCAGAGGACCATTGGAGCAATGCGTGTGTGAAATGTGAAGCAGATCCGAGCAAGGAAACAGAAATTATAAGGCATTTACCCAGCGTTAAGGTTCGAACGCACCAAGTCTGTGACCTTCACCCTGGGCTTAGCGGGGGCGGCACAAATGTGGATATGTCACAGGGTGGCAGAGGACCATTGGAGCAATGGTGTGTGAAATGTGAAGCAGATCGAGCAAGGAAACAGAAATTATAAGGCATTTACCCAGCGTTAAGGTTTCAACGCACCAAGTCATTTGTTCTGGGTTGACCTAATCTGGATTGGGACGAATGGCAAAGCGACGATGTGGATTTGTCACAGCGGCAGTAGAAGACATTGAGCAATGAGTGTGTGAAATGTGAAGCAGATCCGAGCAAGGAAATAGAAAATATAAGGCATTTACCCAGCGTTAAGGTTTCGAACGCACCAAGTCTGTGACCTTGACCATGGGCTTAGCGGGGGCGGCATGAATGTGGATTTGTCACAGGGTGGCAGAGGACCATTGGAGCAATGCGTGTGTGAAATGGGAAGCAGATACGAGCAAGGAAACAGAAATTGTAAGCTATTTACCCAGCGTTAAGGTTTCGAACGCACCAAGTCTGTGACCTTGACCCTGGGCTTACCAGGGGCGGGACGAATGTGGATTTGTCACAGGGTGGCAGAGGACCATTGGAGTAATGCGTGGGAGAAATGTGACGCAGATCCGAGCAAGGACAGAGAAATTACAAGCCATTTAACCGAGCGTTAAGGTTTGGAATGCACCAAGTCTGTGACCTTGACCCTGAGCTTAGCGGGGGCGGGACGAATGTGAATTTGTCACAGGGCGGGTATCCGGACATTGGAGCAATGCGTGTGTGAAATGTGAAGCAGATCCGAGCAAGGAAACAGAAATTATAAGCCATTTACCCAGCATTAAGGTTTCGAAAGCACCAAGTCTGTGACCTTGACCCTGGGCTTAGCGGGGGCGGGACGAATTTTGATTTGTCACAGGGCGGTAGAGGACCATTGGAGCAATGCGTGCGTGAAATGTGAAGCAGATCCAAGCAAGGAAACAGAAATTATAAGCCATTTACCCAGCGTTAAGGTTTTTGGACGTACGTACGGTACGTACGGACGCCGGTAACACTATATGCCCCCCTCACCATTCGGTGGCGGGGGCATAAAAATAAACGAATCTGGACTAGGCCCTGATAAATTAATCAGGCAAACCAGTTCATTCTCAATTCATTAATACATGTGAATTGAATGGCTATATTACAGACATAAATCCACATGGCAAGTCATGGGATACTGATTACCTGATAGAACTTTTCGAACTTGCTGTTGGTTTTTGGTGCCAGTGTGTAGTCAACTCTCTGGGGGTTCTGTTTCTTGTATTCTTCCTGAAGAAAATCAAACGGGTTAGGAATATATGGCTGTGACTGGAGAAATGGGGCTTATGGGTTTTGCGACCAGTGTAGATCCAGATCAGCCTGTGCATCTGCACAGTCTGATCAGGATCTACACTATTCGCCATTCCATCAATGAAACGGCCGTCACGCTTCTAACAAGCAATATAGATTGTTATCAGGCCACAGGAATGTGCTATTTGATCAGAAGTTAATGATCCGATGAACGGATCAAGATATATATATGTGAGGCTCGACACGACCGCAAGGTCAGTACTCCGATCGATGCCCCAGACTGCTCGACCATCATAGTTCTGAGTACATAACTCTTAATTACATTTCATACAGTTATGACGGAGTAGTCTTTTTTCCCATTTTTGAAGCATTCTTTGTTTACTTTTTATTTCATGGAGAGTGACCTAAGAATTTTGCTAATACATGTACAGTCGAACCTGTGAACAACGGCCATGTATTTAGCATTCTATTGTAATCTATATGCATGCATAGAACACGTCTTGGCTGTATACACTTCCACCTGACGATTCGCTATTGCACGATCGTGGAGCGTATCTGATTTTTATCAATTAACAAGAATTCCGAGGCATTCGACCGTGAACATAAAATAAATAAAGACCTTGACTTGATTTGGATGTGGGGGTGCGTAATTAGCGTATCCCTAGATGACAAACAATTGATGTAATCAAAGTCTGGCAAGGGGTTAAAGATATTAAAAAAACATAACTAATGCATTTCTGTTACAAAACCGGTGAACATTAAAAGTAAATAAATGACCTGGAGAATTTGGATGTGGGGGTGTGCGTAATGAAGCATCATCCCTAGACAAACATTGATGTGAAATATTATCAAAGTCTGGCAAGGGGTTAAAGAGATATTGTGAAAAAACAATAACTTTTAACGCATTTGCCTTACAAAAAAACCAAGACGTTTAACGCATTTGCCTTACAAAAAACCAGACGTGGACGAGGACGGAAAAAGCGCCGACTATAGTCGCGCCTCTGCTAAAGCAGACGTGACAACGAGGACGGAAAAAGCGCCGACTATAGTCGCGCCTCTGTTAAAGCAGACGCGACAAAAATTGCATGAAAATGGCAAAAATAGTAAATTTAATTTATTTTTGTTATGTCATCTTGTTGTTATTGTTCTGGAACCAAGCCTCGCTTTGGAAATTATATACAAAGGGGTGTATTTATCTTCATGTTAAGTATATCCTGCGGCTTGCTTTGGTGCACCATTTAATAGCTTGTCGTAATTACATGAAAGCGGTTTAATTAGCATGACTATTAGTATTTTGTTTTCTTATTCTCAATTTCACACCATCAGTTGAAATTAATAACGGTCATATAGTCTTTATTAAAACGATAGCCTATGTGGCGCGGCCTGTTAAAACCGCGATTTTTTTTGTAACGAAAATATTTCATTGAATGTGTCGAGTAACCCAAATCGGAAGAGAACACCAGGCTTATTTTCTTTCTGTCTAATGTATACTATCCCGATCAAGCCCGAATATTTAAGCAGGCTATGACGAATTGGCAATGTCCGCTGACGTAATTGTAAACCATGGGCAGACTACGCGAATCCACTGCCTGGTCTGGCCGCTAATGCATTAAGCCGGGATTTCTCGCAGATCAAGACCAAATTCACATAAACACGTTTGCAGTGTCATAAATATACTGGTTCCCGGTAGTATTGTTTCGCTAGGAACGCATCAGACAGGGTACCAGTCTAGTGTCGAATACGAAACTGACGTCAGCAACTGCGTGTATTGATCTTTGATATGGCTTTGTGCACTTGGTAAATCTTGACACGTGGTGTGTTTGATGTCGGCCAGCTTACTTAGGCTTACCACTTTAGACGAATCAGCATCGTGTAAACAGTTTCGAAACTAATGATGGAGTTTTATAACTTACGTGGAATTGCATTATGCATATTGGAATACACGACACATAATACATATCGGGATTTATCGTTAATGGCGTTATGCAATATTTTTCATGGCAAAATGACACCGACCGATATGTAGTCCAAGTTGTACTCATTCGCTTGCTAGTGAAACCTAGTGGAACGACCAGGGTCATATTTTTTGACTAACCGATATGGGTCAGGTAAATGTTTTCAAAAGAGAGTTCAAATGATAGCGGCCAGATTGTGATTCGGCAGAGAACATTTCGACCGAATGTGACACATTACTCCTTTTTGTATATACCGACGAAAGTCGAAACACGCCAAATGCCTGTGGTTTCCACAGGCATTCGGCGTATTTCGGCTTAACTCTATATATATTTATATATATATATGTAGTTATACCGATGAAAGCCGAATGCCTGTTGTCGAAAAGAGCAAGGCGTGAAATGTTCAGAATACGAATCTGAGGCTACTTTTCCAATTTTAAGCGGATGTTACCGCAAAGACTAACAACAACAACAAATGTCAAAACAAATATTTATTTTTTTGTTTTTATTTTTTGTTAATTTGTCGATATTTCGGGGTGGAAAAAAATGCTCTTGTATCCAAACGTGTGTATAAGACGCAGGGGCTTTGTGGGATGAAAATCTGGGTTAAAAAAGTGTGTCTAATACACGGCAAAATACGGTACTACACTGCAGCTCCATTATAATGCGGTGGTCGGGGTCCAAGATTTCAAACCGCGATCGAATCCGACCGCGTTATAAAATTTCGGGACATGCATGGGTACTGGTACTGCATGGGTTACTGGTATCATTCCAGGGTTGGCAATTTCCCGGGAAATAAGAGTATTTCCCAGGACGGCGGGAAATACCGGGGAAATACCGGGAAATATGAATCTTGGTGGTCTTTTTCATTCCAAAATGTCAAGATGAGTCTCTATATTCCCCTATATCTACTATGGTTTATATCTGTGTAGACTGATAAGCCTATAGGTAAAACATTCTGCAATAAAAAAAGAAATAAGTTTATTTAGAGAAAAAAAACATCATTATTTTCTAGACAATTTTCTTCCCTATATACAAGTCTATGTAGTATTTGCCAACTGTCTATTTTATTGTATATGAGAACACCCCTCATTACTATAGTAACCTGCCACTAATAAAAGCTGCTTTTGGAATTTTGAGAAAATCCCTGTTGATAACAGGGATAATCCATGTACAGTGTAAGTGTAATTGTTTTACAACTTGACCATATACAGACCACCTGGGTTCTTATTATACAGTACGACACAAAAGGTGTGAGAGAAGGCTGACACTTAACAGCCTGTTGTCATAGTCTGATATGGTTTATTATACCCACTTTTTTTGTAAAAAAAAACGGGTATATTGTTTTCGTCACGGGTGTCCGTCCGTCCGTCCGTCGTACGTCCGACTCCGTCCGTACGTCCGTCACGTTTAACTCGAAAAACTATTTTTCACCTTCATACCTACGCGCCTGATATTTGGTATGTAGCTTCGTTATCATGTGCAGATGCGCAAAGTGAATTTGGATTTTTGATCCGACCCTCCTTCATGGATTATCTCCCCCTTTCGGACTCAGAATTTCCCATTTTTTCCTCGTAACTCGAAAAACTTTTTCACCTTCATACCTATGCGCCTGATATTTGGTATGTAGCTTCGTTATCATGTGCAGATGCGCAAAGTGAATTCGGATTTTTGATCCGACCCTCCATCATGGATTATCTCCCCCTTTCGGACTCAGAATTTCCCATTTTTTTTCCTCGTAACTCGAAAAACTTTTTCACCTTCATACCTATGCGCCTGATATTTGGTATGTAGCTTCGTTATCATGTGCAGATGCGCAAAGTGAATTCGGATTTTTTGATCCGACCCTCCATCATGGATTATCTCCCCCTTTCGGACTCAGAATTTCCCATTTTTTCCTTGTAACTCGAAAAACTTTTTCACCTTCATACCTACGCGCCTCATATTTGCTATGTAGCTTCGTTATCATGTGCAGATGCGCAAAGTGAATTCGGATTTTTCATCCGACCCTCCATCATGGATTATCTCCCCCTTTCGGACTCAGAATTTCCCATTTTTTCCTTGTAACTCGAAAAACTTTTTCACCTTATACCTACGCGCCTCATATTTGCTATGTAGCTTCGTTATCATGTGCAGATGAAAGTGAATTCGGATTTTTCATCCGACCCTCCATCATGGATTATCTCCCCATTTCGGACTCAGGATTTCATCCTTGTAACTCGAAAAACTTTTCATCTTCATACCTCGCGCCTCATATTTGCTATGTAGCTTCGTTATCATGTGCAGATGCGCAAAGTGAATTCGGATTTTTCATCCGACCTCCATGGATTATCTCCCCCTTTCGATTCAGAATTTCCCATTTTTTCCTTGAACTCAAAAACTTTTCACCTTTATACCTACGCGCCTCATATTTGCTATGTAGCTTCGTTATCATGTGCAGATGCGCAAAGTGAATTCGGATTTTTCATCCGACCCTCCATCATGGATATCTCCCCCTTTCGGACTCAGAATTTCCCATTTTTTCCTTGTAACTCGAAAAACTTTTTCACCTTCATACCTATGCGCCTGATATTTAGTATGTACCTTCGTTATGTGCAGATGCGCAAAGTGAATTCCCATTTTTGATCCGACCCTCCTTCATCGATTACCTCCCCCTTTCCGACTCAGAATTTCCCATTTTTTCTTTGTAACTCGAAAAACTTTTTCACCTTCATACCTACGCGCCTCATATTTGCTATGTAGCTTCGTTATCATGTGCACATGCGCAAAGTGAATTCGGATTTTTTATCCCACCCTCCATCATGGATTACTTCCCCCTTTCGGACTTAGCATTTGGGGAAAGTGGGTATATTGCGATGGCGCGCCATCGACTTTTTCTAGTTAAAGTATATTAAAGTCTCCTCAATGTACATGCAAATAAGTAGACATTAGTAGGCTTTTGGCTAATTGTAACGATTTTAGGTACTGTATCTCATACGTACCATCGTGGCCCATATTCTTCACATTAAATAAATGTCATAATAATAATGCAAATAAGTAATACAAATGCAAAGCATAAAACAACAGTACATTGTCAGTCATATAAGACTTGTAAGAGACTATGTGTATGCACATCATGCATGCTAAGATCATTTATTCTCATTTCTTGATACTGAACATTAGTGTGGGAGAAGGTTGACAATTAACAGCCTGTTGTATAAACATAGTCTGATCATGATGACATTATCCATTGTGAATTGTATTTAGCAGACACTCAGATGCTTCCTATAAAATGAAAAAGTAATTTACAAAAAAATAATACATGTACAACCAAAATATAAATGTCATGGTTGCCAAATATTCCACCTGATCAGTACCCCTAGTTGGGAATGAAACAGATCTAGACATTGTAATTAACCCCTATATCTAATTATTAAGTTGTTGATTGTTTAATTAACTATTACTGAGCTTAAAACTTAATTTAAATAACTTTAATTATCAAATAATAACATCAAAATTAATATTTCCCGGTATTTCCCACTTTGGGGGAGTATTTCCCGGGACGGGAAATACCGGTATTTCCCGCCGGGAATTCCCGCCCCCGGTATTTCCCGGCCAACCCTGTATAATCATTCGCATTTCGGTTACCAACTATTGCGGGAATTCCATTAGCAACGGACCCATATAAAATCATGTCATTTGAACAGAAGTTAAAAGTAATTATTAACTAGAAAAAGTCGATGGCGCGCCATCGCAATATACCCACTTTCCCCAAATGCTAAGTCCGAAAGGGGGAAGTAATCCATGATGGAGGGTCGGATAAAAAATCCGAATTCACTTTGCGCATGTGCACATGATAACGAAGCTACATAGCAAATATGAGGCGCGTAGGTATGAAGGTGAAAAAGTTTTTCGAGTTACAAGGAAAAAGGAAAAAATGGGAAATTCTGAGTCGGAAAGGGGGAGGTAATCGATGATGGAGGGTCGATCAAAAATGGGAATTCACTTTGCGCATCTGCACATAACGAAGGTACATACTAAATATCAGGCGCGTAGGTATGAAGGTGAAAAAGTTTTTCGAGTTACGAGGAAAAAATGGGAAATTCTGAGTCCGAAAGGGGGAGATAATCCATGATGGAGGGTCGGATCAAAAATCCAAATTCACTTTGCGCATCTGCACATGATAACGAAGCTACATACCAAATATCAGCGCGTAGGTATGAAGGTGAAAAAGTTTTTTTTCGAGTTACGAGGAAAAAATGGGAAATTCTGAGTCCGAAAGGGGGAGATAATCCATGATGGAGGGTCGGATCAAAAATCCAAATTCACTTTTGCGCATCTGCACATGATAACGAAGCTACATACCAAATATCAGGCGCGTAGGTATGAAGGTGAAAAAGTTTTTCGAGTTACGAGGAAAAAATGGGAAATTCTGAGTCCGAAAGGGGGAGATAATCCATGATGGAGGGTCGGATCAAAAATCCAAATTCACTTTGCGCATCTGCACATGATAACGAAGCTACATACCAAATATCAGGCGCGTAGGTATGAAGGTGAAAAAGTTTTTCGAGTTGCGAGGAAAAAATGGGAAATTCTGAGTCCGAAAGGGGGAGATAATCCATGATGGAGGGTCGGATCAAAAATCCAAATTCACTTTGCGCATCTGCACATGATAACGAAGCTACATACCAAATATCAGGCGCGTAGGTATGAAGGTGAAAAAGTTTTTCGAGTTACGAGGAAAAAATGGGAAATTCTGAGTCCGAAGGGGGAGATAATCCATGATGGAGGGTCGGATCAAAAATCCAAATTCACTTTGCGCATCTGCACATGATAACGAAGCTACATACCAAATATCAGGCGCGTAGGTATGAAGGTGAAAAAGTTTTTCGAGTTACGAGGAAAAAATGGGAAATTCTGAGTCCGAAAGGGGGAGATAATCCATGATGGAGGGTCGGATCAAAAATCCAAATTCACTTTGCGCATCTGCACAGATAACGAAGCTACATACCAAATATCAGGCGCGTAGGTATGAAGGTGAAAAAGTTTTTTCGAGTTACGAGGAAAAATGGGAAATTCTGAGTCCGAAAGGGGAGATAATCCATGATGGAGGGTCGGATCAAAAATCCAAATTCACTTTGCGCATCTGCACATGATAACGAAGCTACATACCAAATATCAGGCGCGTAGGTATGAAGGTGAAAAAGTTTTTCGAGTTACAAGAAACGTAGACGGTACGTACGACGTACGTACGACGTACGGACGGACGTACGGACGGACGGACACCCGTGACGAAAACAATATACCCGTTTTTTTTTACAAAAAAAGTGGGTATAATAAATTAGATAATAACATACACTGGCACATTTATACTGGCACTGGCGCGTAGGTATGAAGGTGAAAAAGTTTTTCGAGTTACGAGGGAAAAATGGGAAATTCTGAGTCCGAAAGGGGGAGATAATCCATGATGGAGGGTCGGATGAAAAATCCAAATTCACTTTGCGCATCTGCACATGATAACGAAGCTACATACCAAATATCAGGCGCGTAGGTATGAAGGTGAAAAAGTTTTTCGAGTTACGAGGAGAAAATGGGAAATTCTGAGTCCGAAAGGGGGAGATAATCCATGATGGAGGGTCGGATCAAAAAAAAATCCAAATTCACTTTGCGCATCTGCACATGATAACGAAGCTACATACCAAATATCAGGCGCGTAGGTATGAAGGTGAAAAAGTTTTTCGAGTTACGAGGAAAAAATGGGAAATTCTGAGTGCGAAAGGGGGAGATAATCCATGATGGAGGGTCGGATCAAAAATCCAAATTCACTTTGCGCATCTGCACATGATAACGAAGCTACATACCAAATATCAGGCGCGTAGGTATGAAGGTGAAAAAGTTTTTCGAGTTACGAGGAAAAAATGGGAAATTCTGAGTCCGAAAGGGGGAGATAATCCATGATGGAGGGTCGGATGAAAAATCCAAATTCACTTTGCGCATCTGCACATGATAACGAAGCTACATACCAAATATCAGGCGCGTAGGTATGAAGGTGAAAAAGTTTTTCGAGTTACGAGGAAAAAATGGGAAATTCTGAGTCCGAAAGGGGGAGATAATCCATGATGGAGGGTCGGATCAAAAATCCAAATTCACTTTGCGCATCTGCACATGATAACGAAGCTACATACCAAATATCAGGCGCGTAGGTATGAAGGTGAAAAAGTTTTTCGAGTTACGAGGAAAAAATGGGAAATTCTGAGTCCGAAAGGGGGAGATAATCCATGATGGAGGGTCGGATCAAAAATCCAAATTCACTTTGCGCATCTGCACATGATAACGAAGCTACATACCAAATATCAGGCGCGTAGGTATGAAGGTGAAAAAGTTTTTCGAGTTACGAGGAAAAAAATGGGAAATTCTGAGTCCGAAAGAGAGTAATCCATGATGGAGGGTCGGATCAAAAATCCAAATTCACTTTGCGCATCTGCACATGATAACGAAGCTACATACCAAATATCAGGCGCGTAGGTATGAAGGTGAAAAAAGTTTTTCGAGTTACGAGGAAAAAAATGGGAAATTCTGAGTCCGAAAGGGGGAGATAATCCATGATGGAGGGTCGGATCAAAAATCCAAATTCACTTTGCGCATCTGCACATGATAACGAAGCTACATACCAAATATCAGGCGCGTAGGTATGAAGGTGAAAAAGTTTTTCGAGTTACGAGGAAAAAATGGGAAATTCTGAGTCCGAAAGGGGTAGATAATCCATGATGGAGGGTCGGATCAAAAATCCAAATCACATTTGCGCATCTGCACATGATAACGAAGCTACATACCAAATATCAGGCGCGTAGGTATGAAGGTGAAAAAGTTTTTCGAGTTACAGGAAACGTGACGGACGTACGGACGGACGTACGGACGTACGGACGGACGGACACCCGTGACGAAAACAATATACCCGTTTTTTTTTACAAAAAAAGTGGGTATAATAATGCCTATGACATACAAACTTGTATGTATTAATGTATTAAACATGAGTTATTTATAAAATCATGCTTATTATGTTGTATAGTGCTCGCGATAGACAGACGCTTATTACAATGTATACTACTGGCGATCAACAGATGCTTAAACGGATTAATTGATAATAAATAATGACTATGGTCACGTGTCCTGCCTATTCATGCGGTTGATACGTGCATAATCTCAGGATGTGGGGTCACGTGATCTATTGTTTACGCTGCAAGTCATATTGATGAATGAAATTTACGATTTAAGCGAGATTGCCTTGGGCTGCAGTGTAAACAATAGACCACGTGATCCATACCCAGATAATGCTGAAACACCAGTCTATTTATAGAACGCTAAATATTACACCTCGGAGTAAAGAAAAATAAAGAAAGGGCCGAACACCGCAACCACTTTATTAGCGACAATTATGTGTTAACACAGATACATTGTTACATTACTGGTGACAAAAAGCGGTACATTTTACGTGACTGGAGAAATGGTGCTCATGGGATTTGTGACCAGTGTAGCTTCTGATCAGGCGTTACATTGGTCGGCATGCTCCTTTGATACGACCATTACTTCGCGAATACATGTCAATTGGGATTAAGGTAATTGAATTGATTAATAAATATGCCTATTAATATGATTACCTGATTAAAGGTGTTACATTTGCTAACATACTAATAATAATCCATTCATGGACTTTGAACTTCGTTGTTTGAATAAACTTACAGAAATCTCGAATCAACTAATTACACGATGACTACGACGTCCGACGATTATTTTTTTTTTTTCTCTCGATTCTTAAAAAAAAAATTGGGATCCACAAGAGACCCGCGTTATAATGGAGATCGCGCTATACGCGACCGCGTTATAATGGAGCTGCAGTGTAGTCAAGAACATCACCGACCCAATCAAGTTGGGTCGTGATGGCTGTTATTTTTTCATTGCCATTTTATATTTTTCAATAAAACCGAATATATACAGCATGTAACTGTATAAACACTTGGATTGAACCCTAGTTTATAATTACAAACATACACCAGCATTATATTGTAGATTTCAATAAAAAACAAGAGGACCATGATGGCCCTAATTCGCTCACCTGACTCCATGAACACCAGAGGATAATGTGACATTGAGTTCATGTGTTTTAAAAAAATTATGCTATTTTTAGATGGCGGTCATCTTGGATTAAGCGATGACTGTCATTTTACCAAATCTGAAAATGCTTCACCCAAGGATCTGAACTTCCTATGAAGTTTGGCCAGCATCGGCCATGTGGTTCCTGAGAAAAAGACGTTCAAAATCTTGAATAAATGGACCTTTTGGTGGCCATCATGGATGACATAATCATCCGATTCCGACAAATATTGCACCAGAGCAATCGCCTCATCGATACCTTCAATTTGATATATATGGCATGAGCTATTCGGTCAAAAATAAAATTTATTTGACCCCACAGGCCATGCCCATTTTTGACCCCGGGGTCACCATTTTCACAACTTTGAAAGAGCATTGTAAATCGATCATTCCTACCAATTTTAGTCGAAATCCGGCCAGCAGTTCATGAGAAGAAGATTTTTTAAGAATTTATGCTATTTTTAGATGGCGGCCATCTTGGATTAGTAATGACCTCCATTTTAACAAATCTGAAAAGGGTTCACCCATCCCATGGACCATAACTTTTAAGTTTGGCCACCATGGGCCAAGCGGTTCATGTGAAGAAGAATTTTGAAATCTCTAATAAAAGAACGACCTTTTGACATTTCGGCGGCCATCTTGGATGACATAACAATCCGATTTCGACAACAAATGTACCAGAGTGATCGCCTGATTGATACGTTCGATTTGATATATAACATGACCATATTCGGTCAAAAATAAAATTTGACCCCACGGGCCACGCCCATTTTTGACCCCGGGGTCACCATTTTAACAACTTTGAAAGAGCATTGTACATCGATCATTCCTACCACGTTTCGTCGAAATCATGCTAGTGGTTCATGAGAAGAAGATTTTTTAAGAATTTATGCTATTTTTAGACGGCGGCCATCTTGGATTAGCGAGAAAAGGCTTCACCAATGGACCATAACTTTTAAGTTTGGCTACCATGGGCCGATTCATGTGAAGAAGAATTTTGAAATCTCTAATAAAAGAACGATCTTTTGACATTTCGGCGGCCATCTTGGATGTCAACCATCCGATTTCGACAAATAATGCACCAGAGTGATCGCCTCGTTGATACCTTCGATTTGATATATGACATGACCATACTCGGTCAAAAATAAAATTTGACCCCAATTTGACCCCACGGGCCACGCCCCATTTTGACACCGGGGTCACCATTTTAACAACTTTGAAAGAGAATTGTACATCGATCATTCCTACCAAGTTTCGTCGAAATCCGGTTGGCGGTTCTTGAGAAGAAGATTTTTGAAGAATTTGTGCTATTTTTAGACGGCGGCCATCTTGGATTATGTAATGACGTCATTTTAACAATTTTGTAATCCCCCTACCTAAGGACCATGACCATGAAGTTTGGTGACTATAGGCCCAATGGTTACCGAGGAGAAGACGGTTGAAAATGTTCACGGACGATGACGACGGACACATTGCGGTAACAATAGCTCACATGAGTTTCGCTCAGGTGAGCTAAAAAGTGAAAGGTGTGAGGAAATTTTTGGAAGGTCCAAGAGATTAATCGCTAGAAATATGTGTCTGTTTTATGCGAAATGACTCATCACAACATGTGAAAATACTCAAATGAGTCACCATAAATTATCTTATAAGACGATAATCAGAATGGATTTAGCATCGCCACTGAATAATGATCACAATTTCAATTTTATCACCAGTAAAACAGATTTTTTGCTTGTAAAATACAAAGGTCCGACTTTAAAATTTGCAGGTGCAGGACCTAGGATCAGTACTATTTTCAGGCCCTGTTTATCACTGTTTTAGAAAATTCCACAGGAAAATGCCACTTTACAAGAGAAATATCATTACTGTGTATATCAAGAGTCATTATGTCACGACTACTGTGTAGCGTGGTGTAGCAATATAAAGTGAGCAGCTAGCGTCATCATAGTCGAGAACATCACCGACTCAATCGGTCGTGATAGCTATTTGTTTATTGGCATTTTATAGTTTTCAATAAAATTGAGTATATACAGCATCTAACTGTATAAACACTTGGATTGAACCCGAGTTTACATTTACAAACATACACCAGCATTATATTGCTGATTTCAGTAGAATTTTTTACCCTAAAAAAATGCTTAGGCCAAACTAAATATTTTAATTGTTTCCCCTCCCGCTACCTACCCACCAAAATTATCAGAAATAAAATAAATTTTGGGTCGCTGGGTATAGAAAATATTTTATTTCTTTTCAATTACCCACTCATGACCAAATTGGTCAGTACATGTATATTTGCTCATGATAATACATATATCCCATCTGTAACCTTTAATAATACAGAGTTTGGGGAAATAGAAACGGTATAAGGTGTAATTATCTATCATAAAAAAATAATAACATAAAATAGAATATTTAGAAGAAAAAAACAATTCCCTACCGACCTACCGACACCTATAGACCCGGGTAGCGGGAGGGGAAACAATTATATTTATATTGTTGGCCTTATTTTTCTTCGATATTCATGAATTTTGTCAATAAAATTTTTATTTTTTTATTTCTATAAAAATACAAGAGAGCCATGATGGCCCTAATTCGCTCACCTGACTCCATGAACACCAGAGGAGAATGCAACATTGAGTTCATGTGTTTTAAAAAAATTGTGCTATTTTTGGATGGCGGTCATCTTGGATTAAGCGATGACTGTCATTTTACCAAATCTGAAAATGCTTCACCCAAAGATCTTAACTTCCTATGAAGTTTGGCCAGCATCGGCCATGTGGTTCCTGAGAAAAAGACGTTCAAAATCTTGAATAAATGGACCTTTTGGTCGCCTCATCGATACCTTCAATTTAATATATGGCATGAGCATATTAGGTCAAAAACAAAATGGACCCCAATTTGACCTCAAGGGCCATGCCCATTTTTGACCCCGTGGTCACCATTTTCACAACTTTGAAAGAGCATAGTAAATCGATCATTCCTACCAAGTTTAGTCGAAATCCGGCCAGCGGTTCATGAGAAGAAGATTTTTTAAGAATTTATGCTTCGATTTGATATATAACATGACCATATTTGGTCAAAAATAAAATTTGACCCCACGCCCATCTTTAACCCCGGGGTCACCATTTTAACAACTTTGAAAGAGCATTGTACATCGATCATTCCTACCAAGTTTCGTCGAAAATCCGGCTAGCGGTTCATGAGAAGCAGATTTTTTGAGAATTTATGCTATTTTTAGACGGCGGCCATCTTGGATTAGCGATGACCTCCATTTTAACAAATGTGAAAAGGCTTCACCCATGGACCATAACTTTTAAGTTTGGCTACCATGGGCCAAGCGGTTCATGTGAAGAAGAATTTTGAACTCTCTAATAAAAGAACGACCATTTGACATTTCGGCGGCCATCTTGGATGACATAACAATCCGATTTCGACAAAAAATGTACCAGAGTGATCGCCTCATTGATAACTTCGATTTGATATATAACATGACCATATTCGGTCAAAAATAAAATTTGACCACACGCCAGCCACGCCCATTTTTAGACCCCCGGGTCACCATTTAACAACTTTGAAAGAGCAATGTACATCGATCATTCCTACCAAGTTTCGTCGAAATCCGGCTAGCGGTTCATGAGAAGAAGATTTTTTAAGAATTTATGCTATTTTTAGACGGCGGCCATCTTGGATTAGCGATGACCTCCATTTTAACAAATCTGAAAAGGCTTCACCCATGGACCATAACTTTTAAGTTTGGCTACCATGGGCCAAGCGGTTCATGTGAAGAAGAATTTTTAAATCTCTAATAAAAGAACGACCATTTGACATTTCGGCGGCCATCTTGGATGACATAACAATCCGATTTCGACAAAAAAAACGTTTCATCCCAAACCGTTATGTTCGGCGTCTGAAATGGCAATGCGCGTTAACCCAACTGTATACGAGACTATATATGTGGCCGCGTATACACTGGTCTATACTCGCAGTCATATTATTTGTTAGCCCAGCTGCACACAGCCGACAACTAATCCGTGAATTAAATTTGCCCGATATGGACAGTGTTCAAAATCGATAGCGATTCTAACCGTGTACATAGACACTTCTTGAATGTTACTTCCGGCAAACTGCCGTAAACTGTAAACAACAAATGGTCGCTGAATTAATACGATTTGTTGGCCGTTATCGATGCAATTAATTGGCAATTTCTTCAGAAACAAAAATATCCTGACCAAATTTTCACTCGCCAAACTGGGCGAGTGAAATTTCAACGCCTGCAAGTATAAAGCAAACTATTTTGGTCTGCCAATCAGAAAAGCCGTTTGAAATGCGCGTATTGTCTGGGAGCCGATGGAATGATAAAGAACTACAAATACATCATGATCATGTTGCCATGTTTCTTCACAATCACAACATGCTGAAAATTTACATGAATTAATTATTGCAAGTCCATTGTCGGGCTCAGCAAAACACTATTTCAAACTATTAATTACTTTAATTGCTGATATCATATTTAATAGCTAGAAGCAGTGTTTTTCTTCAAAATACCATGTGTGACCCCGTCACTGCATATTGAAATAACCCACAAGTTATTTAATTTAAAACTATGCAAATTGGATACTTTATCACTGTTTTTTAAAATGCTGCAGGAAAATGCCACTTTACAAGAGGAAGCCATCATGACGGTCTCATCATGACTGTATATCAAGACTAGTTGCGAATTAAAATATTGTTTGTTTGATCTTTACCGCCCGCCTCAGTTTTTTCCCGCCGACTCCAAAGTTTTTATTCCAATTTCATATTAATATATATATTTTTTCTTTTTTGAGTTGGCCGGCGAAAAGGGGCTTTCCGATTTCAACAGTATCATTTTGTGTATTTCTGTAGTCCTGGCGAAGGAGCATGGGACCAGGGCTCCAGATAAGGAATTTGGCATTGGGTACTGTTACTCCATACTTTTGAAATCAATTGGGTATTCTCAATTTTCAATTGGCTATTTTAAAAACGTTACCCCATCAATTTTTTTCAATTGGGTATTTCCATATTTTGATTACAAAAACCGATTCGGAAACAAATCGTACTAATTTATGTATTAATGGTAATGTTTTGTTGTTCATATAATTAATTGAAGCAGTGTTATACTTACATGTGTATGGTAACACTGCTTCACTTACTTATAAGAACACCGAAATGATTAGTTCCAAGTTTTCAAAGATTCCAAGTACATATAAGTAACTGTTACTAGAGTAATTGCATGGGCTTATGGCATTTGTGACCTGTGTAGTTCCGGATCTGCTAGCACACTTATAGTTATAAGTTATATAACAAGCAGTATCGTGTATTCAAAAATCATGCGAGATGTTTCATTATCTGAATGACAAACAGTGCATACGCTGATCAAGAATGCTTTGATTGGCAGATTGATCTTTGCAACACGGGATCCAGTTTTTTTTTTGCCGACCACGTTTGACAGCAATTCATCAATAATGTCAATCACGATTAATTTGGGGTCTCCACACACCGAGCTCAACAAAATGACTGTATGATGCCTTGTGCAATGGATTGAGATTCCATCTTTGCATCGGTCGTAAAATAAATCGAAATAAGTTTAACATTGGTGGTGGACTTTTGCAATTTTTTTCTTCCACGTTTGTTGTGGCCGCAATTTTGTTGCGCCAAGTGTCACCAATTTTCTACGAAAAAAGCTGACATGATCCGATTGTGTTATTTATAGTGTCTATCGCTACTACGAGTCTACGATTATATTAATTGGTGAATTCGGGCGCCGTTCAACTCGTCCTATTTTAACTTAGTTAATTCGACCGCCATTTTATTAAACGTGTGCGTTTGTCGAAATAGTAATAATGTTACCATATTTTCATTTATTACTTATGATACTGTCCCACATGTAAAATATAAACCTGACACATTCAAAATAATAAAATGTCTGTCACGGACGTTTTTCGTTGCATCTCCTTGAGTAGGCTCGGTGTCGCCGAAACAAGCAGTTTCACATCGATTTCAATTTAAGAAAATAGACTAGTAATGAGCCTGGATGTCCGGTTCACAATAGTGTCGCATTGCCGTTTTTTTCTCCACAATTATTGATTTGAAAATCAGTAATATTTTCCGTAAATGACGTAATTGATGGCCCTCTTATCCGATTTTCTTTCTCAAAATCAATATGGGCAAAAACGGCCGATGCGATAAGGGTGGAAATTTTAGATTTTGGTTCATTAACTTGGAACGGTACACGAAACAACTGCCGTGTGATGGGTTACTAGAGTTTTGTATCGAGTTGGACCCATTTTT
This sequence comes from Conchocele bisecta, assembly GCA_029237695.1. Classification (NCBI taxonomy): domain Eukaryota; kingdom Metazoa; phylum Mollusca; class Bivalvia; order Lucinida; family Thyasiridae; genus Conchocele; species Conchocele bisecta. Next base: position 8,964,551 of record CM055265.1, on the reverse strand, counting down.
TTCCCCGCTGATGGTCGGAATCTCTCCCGCTATATCCTGGAGTTCAAATCGAATACACCCGAAAACTGGTTTCTAGCCGTTATCGGCAGCTAGAGCCGGGACCAGACTTTGTAAACATTGAATGGCCGACCGCACAGATCATCGGCGATGATTTTGTAGGATTGTATACATGAACAAATCTAGCAGTACGCGACAGACTGAAAATACATTTGAGGAGTACGCTACAGGATAAAAAAGAATTGCGTACCGGACATTTTAATTGCTCTTTGGTACGCATTGTCTCTGATTTTAATTGGGTTTTTGCATGTTTTAATTGCGTATTTACGCAAATACGCACCTTATCTGCACCTCTGTGGGACATGCTCACTTGTTTCGAATGAAATTAGGAAATTGTCAAATACATTGACGTGGAAGGCTGTTTTGGGAGAAGTATTAATAGATAAATTGAAGTTGTTTGTATACGAAAGTATAATGGCATTTAATATCAGAGCATGAATCAAATAATATGGTCGTCAACAGGAAACAAGTTGTATGACCAAACAAAGGTGCTATGTACGAGTGTGCAATTTTTTTTTTTAATCTCAAATAAAATAAAATAATTTACCTACCTACCTACCCAAGCCTGAAATGTTGGGGTAGGTAAAGATCAAACAAACAATATTTTAATTTAGGCCTAACTCTTGCAATCTACTCCCGTACCGTCCGTAGCCAGTTACGATTCCACTCATAGGATTCCTCTGCAGAATAGCGAATCAGATCTGATTCGCACTTTAGCAGTTAATTGTGAAAGATTTTCTATATTTTTTAAATGAAATGACTTAATATTATGAAAATAACATATTCAAGTAATTATGACATAAATTTACATATGACCTGATAAAGTAAATTCAAGCTAGAATCAACAAGTGACACAGTCAGTGGTTGTTCTGAGTACATAACTCTAATTACATTTCATTACATTACATAATAGTTATGACGTAGTTGTATTTGTAAATGTGCGTTTTAAGGCAAGTCGAAATAATGGTGTTTTTTATACGTATGATGCTCAATTTACATATACATAGTGAAGTATGTTATACTTTATAAACCATATATACATGTGACACAAGTAATAATTCATAACAAGAGCTGTAGGAGAACAGCATAGCTCGACTACGAGGGTTATCGATGTACACATAGCTTGACAAAGAAGGTGGCCGAGGCCCGCATAAAAACCTTAACCAAGGTTGACTAAAAACCTTAACCAAGGGAAATTAACTAAGTAATTCAAGGTTAAATGTAAGTCAATGTCAAGATATAGGTCAGGGGTTATTGATGTACATCACTAGGAGATGCAGTTTTCCAAGTATGGTTGCTGTAGGCCCAGGAGTATTCCATATACAAGCTTGACTAAAAACCTTAACCAAGGGGAAATAACTAAGTAATCCAAGGGTAAAAGTAGGTCAAGGTCAAGGATTATTGATGTACATCACATGGAAGTTGTCCAAGTATGGTTGCTGTAGGCCCAGGAGTATTCCATATACAAGCTTGACTATAAACCTTAACCAAGTTTGAGTACAAACCTTAACCAAGGGGAAATAAGTAAGTAATTCAAGTTAAATGTAGGTCAAGGTAAAATATAGGTCAGGGGTTATTGATGTACATCCCTATGAGAAAAAATTATCCAAGTATGGTGTCTGTATGCACAATAGTATTCCATCTACAAGCTTGACTAAAATCCTTAACCAAGGTTGACTAAAAAAAACGTAACCAAGGGGAATTAAGTAAGTAATTCAAGAGGAAATGTAGGTCAAGGTAAAATATATATCAGGGGTTATTGATGTACATCTACAAGCTCGACTAAAAACTTAACCAAGGTTGACTAAAAACCTTAAGCAAGGGGAATTAACTAAGTAATTCAAGGTTAAATGTAGGTCAAGGTCAAATATAGGTCAGGGGTTGTTGATGTACAGGAGTATTTCATATACAAGCTTGACTAAAAACCTTGGTGACGCCGACGTGACTACATAAGCTCTAACTATTCTTCGAATAGTCGAGCTAAAAATGGTTCTACACAGCAATTTCATGGATAAATTGAGATGTTTACTCTGGATCGCCAGTTCTTCTCACATTGCCCGGTGTCAGTATAGTTTCCTTCCTGCTGATCTATATATAACTTCGAGGGCGTTTCGGACCGTAACAGATTCGTTATTTATGTTTGATTGTTTTGTCCCAAGTTTAAACTTAATGATATATTAACAGTGAGCATGCGAAAGGTTCATATATCATATGTGATAAAGAATTTTCGCATATATTTTGATTACGCATAGGTTTTGGTCCGAGCTTGCTAGCGTCCGAATCGCTAAAATACTATAAATTACTGATTGAGGCCTCGGTATGTCGTAATGAAATTGAAACACTTTATATTTGCAATGCATTTTAAATCTTAACTAGAAAAAGTCGATGGCGCGCCATCGCAATATACCCACTTTCCCCAAATGCTAAGTCCGAAAGGGGGAGGTAATCCATGATGGAGGGTCGGATAAAAAATCCGAATTCACTTTGCGCATCAGCACATCAAAACGAAGCTACGAACCAAATATCAGACGCGTAGGTATGAAGGTGAAAAAGTTTTTCGAGTTACAAGGAAAAAATGGGAAATTCTGAGTCCGAAAGGGGGAGATAATCCATGATGGAGGGTCGGATCAAAAATCCGAATTCACTTTGCGCATCTGTAACATGATAACGAAGCTACATACCAAATATCAGGCGCGTAGGTATGAAGGTGAAAAAGTTTTTCTTCGAGTTACAAGGAAAAAAAATTGGGAAATTCTGAGTCCGAAAGGAGGGAGATAATCCATGGGGAAATCCGAATTCACTTTGCGCATCTGCACATGATAAACGAAGCTACATATACGAAATATCAGGCGCGTAGGTATGAAGGTGAAAAAGTTTTTTTTTCGAGTTACAAGGAAAAAATGGGAAATTCTGAGTCCGAAATGGGGAGATAATCCTTATGATGGAGGGTCGGATCAAAAATCGAATTCACTTTATTTGCGCATCTGCACATGATAACGAAGCTACATACGAAATATCAGGCCGCGTAGGTAGAAGGTGAAAAAGTTTTTCGAGTTACAAGGAAAAAATGGGAAATTCTGAGTCCGAAAGGGGAGATAATAAACCATGATGGAGGGTCGGATCAAAAATCCGAATTCACTTTGCGCCATCTGCACATGATAACGAAGCTACATACCAAATATCAGGCGCGAAGCTATGAAGGTGAAAAAGTTTTTTGTTTTCGAGTTACAAGGAAAAAATGGGAAATTCGGAGTCCCGAAAGGGGAGATAATCCATGATGGAGGGTCGGATCAAAAATCCGAATTCACTTTGCGCATCTGCACATGATAACGAAGCTACATACCAAATATCAGACGCGTAGGTATGAAGGTGAAAAAGTTTTTCGAGTTACAAGGAAAAAATGGGAAATTCTGAGTCCGAAAGGGGGGGATAATCCATGATGGAGGGTCGGATCAAAAATCCGAATCCACTTTGCGCATCTGCACATGATAACGAAGCTACATACCAAATATCAGGCGCGTAGGTATGAAGGTGAAAAAGTTTTTCGAGGACCCTCCATCATCGAATTTGGATTTTTGATCCGACCCTCCATCATGGATTATCTCCCCCTTTCGGACTCAGAATTGCCCTATTTTTCATTGTAAGTCAAAAAACTTTCTCACCTTAATACCTACATTTCTGATATTTGATATGTAGCTTCGTTATGATGCGCAAAGTGAATTCGTATTTTTGATCCGACCTTCCATCATGGATTATCTCCCCCTTTCGGACTTAGAATTTCACTATTTTTCCTCGTAGGTCGAAAAACTTTTTCACCTTAATACCTACGCGTCTGATATTTGCTTCGTAGCTTCGTTTTGATGTGCTGATGCGCAAAGTGAATTCAGATTTTTTATCCGACCCTCCATCATGGATTACCTCCCCCTTTCGGACTTAGCATTTGGGGAAAGTGGGTATATTGCGATGGCGCGCCATCGACTTTTTTTCTAGTTTATATATCAAATAAAACAAATTTCACAGTAATCCGACCAGAATATGCCGTTCTTTTACGGATTTCATATTCCGGACAGCCAGTTTTTGCAGCCGTCACTGCATGACAAACTTCCCCTTATTTTGCTTACCACAAGGACAGATAAACAAAATGGATTCAACCAATCAGCATAGAATAGGTGTGGCTTCGTTGAATTCAGAATACACCTGTCCCAAAGTCCACTTCCCTATTTGCCTCCAGTCAAACCATCTGATAAGTTGTTTGTTATGCCGAACTATTAATGACCTCCGGCGGCATCTGTTTGATCGTAGCTACACACGCGTGTCACTGATTATTTCAGCTCAAATTCCATTTTTTTTTCTGATTCTGGCTCAGCTGTCTGTTTAACCGTGAATCACAACAGAATTCCGCACAGATAGTCATCGCCGACGCAGGCGCGGATACAGAAATAATTGCAGGTCTAGACCTCCGAGAGCGCGAAGCTCGATGCGCATCGTAAAGTCTGGGGGTGCTCCCCCAGGACATTTTTCTTTTTTTTGCCGGGGGGGGGGGGAACGGGACCCCCCCCCTGTATCCACGCCTGCGACGATTGCAATCAACGTAAGTCCCATTTACAGGAAATATATTTACAGAAAATGTAATATAATTATTTTCCGTAAATGACGACAGAAGTCGAAAAAATTGTAATTTTACTTCACTAAAGAAAACTACTGTAGATCTAGATCTAAATTTTCTACATGTATTTATTGAAATTACGCAGATGTCCGAAAGTACAAAATCCCATGGCGTTTCTCATTTGACACACACCTGTCATTTGACGATGCGATATCTATACAAAAAGTCGGTATCAAGTTATGCGCGAGCCGTCTCGGGCCTCAAAACTGTGACCCGATAATTATAAATAGATGCCACGTGCTAGTCATGTGTGATCCATTCCCGCCATATTGAAGATGCTCTGTTTACTTTCTGCTTCGTGTGAGAGTGACCTTAGAATTGTGCTAATCAACACTTTATTAGATGAGTTTGTGATAATATTTTCGTGTCATATTGAAATATAGTCTATCAATATTCAATAACAATATAGCGAAGTATGAATGTCAATGCCCTGCAGGTTTTTTCTATATTGTAGTGCGCGAATTGTAAATGCTATTACGCACATTTTTACTATGCAGCGTGGTGTAGCGAATAGGACAACCTGTTGCCTATAAAGCGGAATATGTGCAGTTAAGTCAGTGGCAGCTAAATTCAAAATGTAGAAGATAAGATGAGGTCCATTTTCTTCAAAGGCGAAAAATAATTTTCATCAATTGTAAAAATTGTTTCAGGATTATTAGTTTGTATTACTTTTATTATACTAATATTTTGTTCAACTGCTAAAGTGCAAATCAGATCTGATTCGCTATTCTATAGAGGAACCCTATGAGTGGAACTCTAGCTACGCACGGTACGCGAGTAAATTGCCAGAGTTACCGTTCGCAACTATATCAAGACAGTCATGAAGTCACGATTAGCGTCATCACAATTAAGCTATCTTCACCACTTTCCGACGTCTGTGTTTACATTAACCATACAGTACTAAGCCACGTGACCTTCGATGACAACATAGATTTTGGCTATCCGCACATCGCAAACTTAATGCTGGAGTTCGGATGTCGTGCAGATTTTAAATTCTAGACAAGAGTAAATAACCCATCACACAAATATTTATCTGCAGCAATAATGGATAATAATGGATGGATGGATAAATCATGGCCCAAAGTATAGAATAGAATATTTATTCTATTCTATACTTTGAGCCATGGTTTCAGTAAACTGTAGGTGTCGACAATTGGTTTGTCCGAGTACTGGTAAACTACAATATAATAAATAATAGACAAAATGAATTTTGATGTCAGTGAAATCAAATCACCCATTCTTCTTTAGTCCTTTTTGGTGGATGTCCCCTGAACTTTTTCTTTCTTGCCATGATAAATTAATAAGTGAAAACAAATCTTGGATAAATTAACCGGAAGTAGCGTGTGTGGAAAAGTATTCTGTATCACTGAAGCGGTTTACTTTTCGTCCGGCGTACCTAAATAGCGTAACGGTGGAAATGACGGGTAGTGAGGGTAATGGACTCCACTCAGTCAAAACTCCATTACTAAGACTAAACTTGGGAATTTAATTTAAACATGGGGAAAAAAGAGATGGATGAGTCAAAAAAAGAAAAAAAAGAGAAGGAAATTGACTCCGAAACCTGGCGGCTAGAAAGCTTGGAAATAATGTAACAAGAAAACAAAAGTTAGATTTTGAAAATCGGTCCACAAATGAAAAATTATTTTTAAAAAGTCTATTTTTAGCCCTCATGTTAAATTCCCATAGGAAAATATTTTTTCTCAATAATATCAATATTTGACGGAATTTCTTCAAATAGAAAAATTGGGGTCGGTGACTTTTTTATTAATGATGAAAATGGCCAAAATTTCGTCGACAGCGAAACGTGGAACGGCTAGACAGTAGAAATGTGGCATGTCGACACACAAATGCAACCGCTAGCAGGCAAAGAAAACAAGGGAACACTTGAAAACACAATAGGCCTTGGATGGTGCATTTGTCACAGCATGATAAAGGACCATGAGAGAAATGCATGTATGAAATGTGTGAATATGAAGCAGCTACGTAAAGGAGACGTTATCACGATATGCCCCCCCACCCCCCCACAACCTCACCATTTGGTGACCGGGGTGGGGGGGGGGGCATACAAACTGTGCCTTGATAAAATACAAGTGTATAGCTGGCTTTTACTGAAAGATATGTACACCGATCTAATGGGATAATATCCTTTCAGGCCCAATCATCATCAAGCAAGCTGTACGCCAAGGCGGAGACCTCTCAACGACACACTACAAACGGTTCAGCAACCATATAATACTGCACATTGAAAATAAGTTTACTGGTGCCACGATTGTGCACATCAATATTCCTCAACGTACACGTACTAACTCCACAGAGAAAATGAAATGCAACAAATCATCGACAGTGTTTATGACTTTGCAAATAGAATGCGCTACTGTATCAGCCCTACAGAAAACAGTGCATTACTAGCTATTGACTCTAATTCCTATGCAGTAGAAACTCAATACTACGTACATGGCAGGTTAAGAGCTACCCAAAGTTAATGAAACTACCCACATAGGCATTCAAAGGACTGTAAATAATAACGTAAATATCGACAAAAAAATCCCTCGGGTATACATTGTGGAAATGACTTGAAACAGTCAATACGAGCAGGATTCTGGAAATCAGAAATAGTACCGAGAATGTTGTTTGGCTTAGAAACATTGGAATTATATAAGAAACAATTTGACAAACTAGAAACCTTCCAAAGAAAATGTATAAAGCAAATACATGGTATGTCCAATAAGGCCTAAATTCTGCCGTATTAGCATTGTTGGGTATCTCTCCAATAATAACAGTCATCCATAAGAGAATGCTAATACATTTTTTGGAACAATCATCAGAGATAGTGATACCGTCGAATATAAAATACAATCGAGGTCCGACAAGTAGCAATGAAATCGTCTACTGGACGTAGCTGATTCAATCAAGAAGAAATATAAATTACCAACAGCAATATACCAATACCAACAACTATCAAATCCTCCGTCAAAACGTAACGTGCATGGAAAAAAGGTCAATGGTGCGCTGAATGGTGGAGACATCGATGCCTGACGTGAATATATCGCAAACTAGACCTCGCTCAGATACATACATCAGGAAGCCATGTGGGTGGGAATTAATCCCCGTCCTATCTGGAGCACAGCTCGATACAATGTACACGACAGCAGAATGTCCCAATTGAAGTGCCGACTACTAACGTACATACAATCTACAAGAGAACCGTGCCGTATTGAACCAATAAAAAATCAATGCGACATGTAAACGCTGTAATAAAGACAGCGAGACCAGACTTCACTTCCCGCCTGAATGCAGCACCTTCAAACATGAACGAAAATAATTCCTACGAAAATTACGAGACGTGACAAACTCATCCAGTATGGAAACTGACAACACTAGTACTCGCATTGAGACTATGCTTGATCCCTCATTGCATAGTAAGGCTCCAGAACATATAGCCAGCACTGAGCGTCCAAGAGAGGCAACAAGGTTTCGGCGATTGTGGCTAATTGAGTTGTCCAGCGTATTCCAGTTCTCCACCAAGGACCTGTCTATACCTATAAATAGACAATTTAACACCGAATTAAAGACTAATCCTATGTTACGTCCAATGAGACGGTTCGTTAAAAAGTAAACTACGGTTCATTACTACACGACAACAGCAATGGGGAAAATGACTGTAACATATCTATCTCTATATTATGTTGTACCCTTGCAAGGATTCATGAGGATAATGAGGAAAATGACAGCGCAAGTCACTGCTATAACGAGTTTGTTAAGTTTCCACCCGAATGCCCAGAACAATGTGAAGTTCAATCTACATTCGATATATAATTGCACCACGTTCACGATCTACCAAAACTTCAGATTGTATTGATTGTTTGACTGAATGGCTAACAGTGAATACCCTGATCAGACCGCGCTGATGCAGACTAGTCTGGGTATACACTGCTTGTAAGCGCATTAACCATGGCCTGGTCAGATTAACGAGTAATGGTAGACATGTCACGCAGGTCTGAAATAAAGGTGTGAACAACAAGTGTTGACTATTGGACAAGCTATACATAACTTAAACAACTGAAATACAATTATATTGCATGCATAATAACGTTCGATTTTATCAACAATCTTATTATGAGGTCGATTTTATTAGCTTATTAATATTCTTTTTAATAACTAAGTTAATGAAATAGTGTTAATATGAAATGGGGTTTGCTTTAGTAAGGGCCGTTTTGAACAAATTCAAAAATCTTGGGTGCCGTTTTGACCAAATGGGTAGGTTGGGGGCGCCGTTTTGACCAGGGGCCGTTTTCACCTGATCCCATGGTGGACGTCTGGCTCACTAGCCGTTTCAAGGCGGCACACTTACTGTCATGGCTTGGTGCTTGGTGTGCTGTATTTTATTGTAAGAAAACAACTTACGTAATACATCATGATAAACACATGACAGGCGCACATTGGTTATCGATGAGCATTCCACGTAACAAGTTATAGTGAGCCAAAAAGAAAAGTACCTCTCTGTTCAGTTATGTGAAGAGTGTCAGAAATCTAAAAGAAATAAAGTAATACAATCGGAGCAATAATGAAAGATTATTAATTTATGGATTCATATCAATTGACTAAATTTTGCTATCACGAAGATTGTTTATATGTGATACTCGTGCGAAGTTGGTAGGGGTCAACGACTTTGATGTTTTGTGCCAGGTACTGTATCGTCAACCTGACTACGTGAGGGCGAGGGTCGGTGACAGTGAAGGAATGGCAAAGCATGTGAAGATAATACGGAATCAAAATAACGCTTAGCAATGCCAAATGATCTGTATTGCGTTTTCCCATGGTCCCACCCCAAACCATAGCATTACCTCCCCCAAACATATCCCTCTCCACAACATAGCAAGTTGCGCATCTTTCCATCTGCATGGCTGACGGTGAATAGAGATTCACTTGGTTCCAAATATCTTCCGTCCTCCAATTCAGATGATGTCGAGACGGGGTGACGGGGAATTATTTGACGTCGGTGTATTAACGTGATATACCTATCCGTCCTTGTCGTCTGTCCGTTCCGTGTGGCAACTATCTGCATAGTTTTGACAGCACCCCACTGACCAGCTACCGCACGGGCTGTCATCTCAGCCGATAAAATTCCAATCGCCTGATTTGTTTCGTTGGTCGACAGCTGTCGAATGTTGAAAACGGTTAAAAAATAAATATATATTTTTAATTTTCCAATAAGCCGCTATGGCATGAATCGTACGGTGTGGACTGAATACATATATTGTTCAACTGTAGAACATGGGGAAAAGTGTAAATCAACATTCCGGTTGGTGAATATTTTGTGTGCAGTGTATATGGGACAAACATGCATTGCACGGTCGGACACATAATATCGCCAGGGTCGCAAATACATGGACATTGGGCATGTTACATGTACACAGATGGAGATATATAAATGATACGAGAGGGGCGTTTCTATTTTTGCTGAGTATATATTTTTTAAGTTTCAAATTGTCCATTTCGTTTGAATTACGGTTACGGTTCAAACTACTGTTGACTGCTATGGATTAATAATGTACCGCTCGTCCAGTGTATAAAAGTGAACCACATCCAGGAAGGTCTGCATGACAGCTGGTCCATCCTACGTTGTTGTTGTGGTCTATCTTCTGTCATAAATGACACACCTCATCTGAGTGTAACAGGAACGGAACGTTATTTAGTTACACTGTGCAGCAATAGCAGGTATTGTACAATGTCTATTAGGCACACTAAAAGTTCCCATCACGATATATGCAAGTTCAGACACATCTTAACAACATTAGACGAGAGTCTAAACGGGTGTGTGCCAGCGTGTTCCCTCAATTTCTTACTCGGTACAAATGATATAGTTTTTATATCGTTCTGCATGAAGTGCATATACCAGTCGTCTGGAGTGGAATTCTATGTCTCTGATGTCTATGGTTTCGGGTTGTAATAACATTGTACAGTCCAGTATTAGCTGAGTTAATGAGTATGTGTTATAGTTAAAAGTGTCAAGCCATAAGCGACAGCAAGCATTTAACACACAGTTCAGTATTAAGTGTATGCTACCACTGAGTTCAGGGCATGCAGGAAATGTTCGATCGTTTCATCTTCTGGTTTGCATAGGATACATGTAGGGTCCGACGAGTTCTGGTTGAAGGCGGCTCGGTTGACTTGCAGGGTGTACGTTCCTGTCACCAGCTTCATCTTTGTATTTTTGCGCGTTATTTCACGTACACTGGCTACGTTTCGAATCAATGGATGTCTATTCCCAGGTTCATAGATATTTACGTTGAGGTTTTTCAAATTGGAATATTGTAATGCATGTTCTCTAATTATTTTCTTCACGCAGTTGTTTATTTTACCATTGAACGTATGTTTCCAATGCAATTTTGATGGTGGATTATTTAGTAGCTCCAAAGGATCTATCAGTTCATATTATAACATTTTCTTACATTTCAGCGAGTAGTTTACAGAAGTATAACGCTGAATTGCATCAATCGGCAGCAGTAGTTTACACCACTCTCGTGCTTACTATTTCTGGAGACATGACGTCAGTAACGTCGCAATGACGTCTTTCCTTCGGCCAAATCTTGTTCTCAGATACACCCCCTGATTATCTGATTACCTCGTGATTGGGTCCTACCGCTAAACAAACTCGCTTCGCTACGCTCACTCATTTGTTTAGCGGAAGGACCCAATCACTCGTGCATTATTTCACGATAATCAGTTAACCTGTTTAAATAAACGGTATACTAGTAAATTGTTCCCCATTGTTGTTGTTGTTGTTGTTGTTGTGTCGTAGGGGACCGTCGTTTACTGTTCGACGGACCGTCTCATTAGACGTAAGATAATGTGCGTCTTTAATTCGGTGTTAGATTGTCTATTTTTACCAGAGCATCTGGTAATAGGACGATCTCCGTCCAAATCAAGACAAAACAACTTCACTACGTGGTGTATTCTTACACATCCAAATTCTCCCAAAATCTGATTTGTTGCAAAATATAATCACTAAAGTTGCTATATTTACTATTCGTCGTAACAAATGAGTATTTAAATTTAACAATTAGTGATAATTGCAGTGAAAAATGCGACATTCGCTGAAATTAGACCATGACATTTAAGGATTATTTTCACCGTTCACGAATTTCCGGACCAACGATAGTTTGGTCACAATTACAGAAAAAAGCTAAGTCTCCCAACATGGTGGGCTCCGATTGGTTGATGTCAGCCTGACTTGCGAGGTTGTCTATACTTATATAAGTCAGGTTGACATCAACCGATCGGAACCCAACATGTTGGAAGACTTAGCTTATATATCCACATTCGAAAGTGTAGTAACAAGAAACTGACAGCATAGCTGTCTTTAATTGTAACACACCTTCAAATCACAGGCGGAAGACCTGTCGAATGAACTTAGAAATATAGCGTACAGTAAGACACCAGGTAGGTTGGGCACTGGGATATTTTTAATGTGAATTTATTTCATCTTACAAATCCGATCCTTCAGTCGGTACTTTAAATATCATTTCTCAATACAATTGGCCAGACATGATTCCTTTTCACGTGTCCTTTTCAGAGAAATGTACATGTCCTTCTTAGAAATAAGTCCTTTCTCAACTAGGGCTGTGTTTTCTTGGAAACCATTCAGCTCCAGTCGTTGTGTATGCTTCATACCACATTACAAATGTGACCATTACATTTACACACACACGTATTATCAGGCGCGGATATAGAAATAATTGCAGGGGGGTGGTCTGAAGTTCCAAATCGGCGTAGTTGACCCCCCCCCCCCCCCACCCTGTATCCGCGCCTACAAAATGTTACTGTGTTGCATCTTAATGGAGCGCGTCTTACCCTTCATTATCAGTGGCGTAGTTCTCCTGAGTGTTTCAATTATTTGGAAGGAGGAGAAACTGTGATGTATCCCAAAATTGCCAAATTAATGTATCAATTTATAATATACAAGAAACGAGGCAAAGCCACGAAGGCCAGGTTTTTTCTAAGCATGGACACTTGGATAACATAATTATACCCACTTTTTGTAGACTAGATGGCCGTGGCCTGCATGTCGCGCCTTGGGGCGAGGCATGGACACTAAGAAAATAGATATAGTAGATAGAAAAAATTTAAGGAAAAAACTTTAACCGGCCACACGGACGGACGGACGGACGTATGCCAAAATGCCGACGATATCGCGCTTTCCGCAAGCGGGTGCGACAATGATGATAAACACCCATGTGAAGTATCAAGGTAATGGGTGAAGCAGTTGCAGAGATATAGTACACGAACAAAATTTAACAAATAAATTCAAAGTAATTTGACCTTGACATTGGGCACAGGGGCCGCACGGTTGGGGGTTAGAATGAAAATATGGACGATGATAAACACCCATGTGAAGTTTAAAGGTAATGGGCGAAGCAGTTGCAGAGATATAGTATAACGAAAAAGTTTTAACCAAAAAATTTAACCAGACGTAAGTTAAAAAGTTAACGTTGAAAATGGCTAAGTCAATTACGTAGAAATAATAGGTGAAGGTAAAAAAATGGTCACATGTTGGATAGTTGTATGTGGTAGGCACCCCTTGGTTATGAAGCTGTGAAAGTTTGGTGGTCCTAGGTGGTACAGTACCAAAGAAATGGACTTAAACACGAAAACTTAACATTGAAAACGCGAAAACTTAACATTGAAAATGGCTAAGTCGACTGCGCGGAAAAAATGGGTGAAGTTAAAAAAAAAAGTAACATGTTGGATAGTGATATGTGGTGGGCACCCCTTGATTATGAAGCTGTGAAAGTTTGGTGGTCCTAGGTGGTACAGTAACAAAGAAATGGACTCAAACACGAACATTTAACATTGATTGTGGACGCCGCCCGCCGCCCGCCCGTCCGGCTTTCGCCAATCCAATAGCCTGGATTTGTTTTCAAAAAACCTGGCTAAAAATGAAAGAATCCTCTTGCTACTTGTATTTCAAAATTTCTCTATGTGTTTTCCCTTCTCCGCTGAGACTTATATTCATATTTTATGGAAATAACATTTCAAGCTCTGGTATCAGTACGTTCAGTACTTTGATTTATATATGTACATGTCCTCGATGGGGAACTGGAATACGCTGGACAGCTCAATTAGCCACTACGTTGCCTTTCTATATCACTTAGCAGATGAACCCGTTGTGATGCAACTGATGGACGAGTAATCTACTGGCACGCTCAGCGCTGACTGGGATGTTAACAATCCATGGAGGATCAATAATAGTTTTAGTTTTAGAGTCTCAGTGTTGTCAGTTTCAATACTGGATGAGCTTGTCAAATCTCGGATTCTTCGTAGGAATTATTCTGAAGGAGCTACATTCTTCCAGGACGTGTAGTCTGGTCTCCGGGTCTTATATAACAGAGTTTACATGTCGGATTGAGTTTGTATTGTTTGAATACGGCACGATTCCCCCTTGTAGGTTGTATATATGCACCCGTGAGTAGTCGGTACGTAAATTGGGCCATTCTACTGCCGTGGATGTCGTCTCGAACCGCAGTCATCGAAAAGATAAAAGTAGGTTAAAAACAATTCATAGTGTCTTAAGGGAGGAAGTTGCGGGCAGTGCCCAACGATAACCTCAAATGGTCAAGGTCGGGTTGGATCACTGTGTGTTCAGGCAAGGAGTTCCACCCGCAGTCATCGAAAAGATAAAAGTAGGTAAAAAAAAATTCATAGTGTCTTGAGGGAGGAAGTTGCGGGCAGTGCCCAACGATGACCTGAAATGGTCAATGTCGGGTTGGATCACTATGTGTTCAGGCAGGGAGTTCCACTGCACCACTGTACGAGGGAAGAACGAGTACTTGTAAAAGTCTATATTTGTATGTATTTGACGGAAAGTCATGGAATGGCAGTAGCTAGAAATTCTGTTTGACGGCTGTGTGTGTGTTGTGGGAGTGGTATGGCGACAATACTATTAACATTTTTGTAGAAAATGCATAGTCGGGCCTGTAACCTCCTGTCTTGCAAGCTAAACCACCCTGAAGTGGACAACATGTCAGTTACGCTAGCCTGTCGTGAGTAGTAATTGACAGTCCAGCGAGCAGCGTGTCACTGGACCATTTACATTTTGTTTATGTTTTGCTGTGTGTGGGGGTCCCAGATCATTGAGGCATATTCGAACTGGGGGCGGACTAGAGTTTTGTATGTCTGTTCGCGTACTCTAGGGTCTGTAGTTTTTATATTCCTTTTGACAAACCCCACAGTACTGTTTGCTTTGTTTGTGATGTGCTGGTTCCAAGAGAGATTATTGCTGATGGTGACGCCGAGGTATTTGGCTGACGAAACTGCTTCTAGTACCTGGCCATGCAGTGTGTATGAGGACTTGACTGGTGTTTTTGACCTTGTGATGTGCAAGCCCTGGTACTTGGAAGGATTAAAATACATGTCCCAGTTTTTTTTTCTCCATACTTGAAGTGTGTCCAGGTCCTGTTATAGTGTTTTGCCATCGTCCTCATGTCTGAAAGCTTGCCCACTAGCGGTGAAAGAAACAGCTTATCAAACACTCGTACGCCCTAAACTGGAATATTCATCACCAATTTGGAACCCCTAGCAACAAACACAGATAAAGCAAATTGAACAAGTTCAACGAAACGCTGCAAGATTTGTCGCCAGTAAACCTTTCAATCCTCATAAACCGGATAGTGTATCATCTATTATTACATCTCTCCAATGGCCATCCTTACAACAACGTCGCCAACGTTATGACGTTGTCCTACTCTACCGCGTGGTTCATGGACTTGTTGCAGTACCTGCTACCTACCTACCTACACCAGCATTGGTTAGGTCTACACGCAACAGTAACAATCACAAGTTTCTGCAACCTCACTGCCGTGTGAACGTCTACCTACATTCCTTTTTCCCACGAACTGTACCATTCTGGAATGCTTTGCCCTCTACTGTCGTATCAGCGCCGAGCCTGGACGCATTCAAGTTATCCGTCCAGTCGCTCCAAGAGTTCTACGCCTAGAAATTCTGACCATGTACAGTGTACATATATGTTGGCAACAGTCTTTTAACCACGTTCAAGCACTTCACACTCCGCCGTGCACAGTTTTAATCCCTCTCCAATAGATGTTCGACGAGGCGTTGGAGAGTATTTCATTGAAGTTGAAGTTGAAGATAGTTATTTATACTGCAGTGTCATCCGCGAAGAGGCGCACCTGTGACATCATATGGTCTGGAAGGTCATTGATATAAACTAGGAAGAAAATGGGACCTAGCTAGTATGGAGCCTTGAGGGACACAAGAGGTGACCGGGACTGATCCCGATTCCTCGCCATCAACGACTACCTTCTGACTTCGGCCGTTAAGGAAAGCTTTGACCCAGTTTAATGTATGGTCTCGGACACCGTAACAGTGGAGTTTATACAATAATTGTTCATGGTTTACTTTGTCAAAGGCTTTACTGAAGTCTAGTAGGACCAGCTAGGTCTGTCTGATTACCAGAACTAGCATCCCTAGTTAGGTCTTCGACTAGCATGGCTAATTGGGTTTCACAGGATCGCCTTTCGTGGAATGAATGTTGTAGTTCGTACAGAATGTTGTTCGTACAGAATGGTGCTTGCATATGCTAATTTTATGTGACGATGTGCTCCATGACCTTGCATAATATGCATGTAAGGTAAATTGGGCGATAATTTTCCGCTTCTCACATTTTTTGAAGAGTGTAGCTTTATTTGCCACATACCAGTATGTTGGCATGACACCTGTTTGAAGCGATTGGGTGAACATTACCTGTAATATTGGGGCGATTTCATCTCGCAGCTGTTTCAATAGGATCGGCTGTAGTTCGCTGTTTGTTTTCCAAGAGAATCTTCTGTGAGACGGCAAATGTTTGCAAACAGAGTCAGCGCACTTTTATGTTTAGTTGCTTCAATGGCTACGGTTCCAGATAATACTGCCAGATTTGCCACTGTTGTTGGTAGTACGATCTGTTCCAAGAGCGTCATCATTATCGGTCATTTTCTCCATTCCGCAATTTAGGCAGACAAAAGAAAGCGTTTGCACTACCAAGAACAGTCATTTTAGCGGCATTGTGCGGCGAGGTAAATCAATAAATATTTCCAGTATTTTGATGCAGAATTCGCGATATTTATTGCATTTCATAAGTTCAACAAATTAATTAAAATGCAATTAATCTTATCTCTGCAATAGCAGCTAGGCATTGTGTATATTTTCTTTTCTATATAAAAATGTAAATTTTGTGGGTGGGGTAATCACAGGCACTTTCACTTTGTGGTATGAACGACAAAACACTCTTTAAATCGTGCCAAATTTTACTCTGATGTTAAATATTTAGAAGGTAGGACATTCGCTAAGACATTCGCCATCTTTTCAACCAATGGAAGTGGTACTAGTGTACCTTGAGGCCTGGCTCGCTGATTCAGTAATTGTAACGCGCGAGAGGACGGGACACTGCTGGTCCCGGCCTTTGCGCGTGTTGCAATTACTAAATTAGTGAGCCGGGCCTAAGGTAATTAATTCACTTCCGTTGGTTGAAAAGATGGCGAGTGTCGTATCTTGTATATAATCTGGTTATATGATCACGTGCATTATAGTAACGATACCGTGAGAATATATAAAGCAGACATACCTAGAAGACTTACAGCTGGCCGGATTAGCTCAGTAGGTAGAGCGATGGACAGGCTGCTCCACAGGTGGAAGACTCGGACCTATGACACCAAAAAAAATCCCATTACCCCACCCACTTGGTCTCGTACAGTACTATACGTTAATTCAAGGTGAGTATAAATAGCGCTATTATAGAAAGAGCCCTCTTTTTTCCGGCTCGCACAAACACAATAAACATCGATTAAATGTATGAAATATGTCTCTGGCAATCGATAAAGGTATTAGGTGTGTGAATATACTCACTTCAAATCGCTGTTTCAAGTATTTATTGAGTTATTCGCGTTTTGATTACCCCATCCAAAGCGAAAGTTGCGTGTACGAAAGAATCTCACACAGAATCGGAGGCTGTCCGGCTGGATTATCGGTCATATTTGGCCGATAGCTGATCGTTCGCCGATCTAAAAAACACTTTTTTCTATAATTTCGTTCATTATCTGGAACTGGGTCAATGCACTATCTTCCATAATACAACCACCGAAGCGTCTATGTAAGAACATCTCTGGTTAAACCTAAAAATAGACGCGAGGACTTTCCCTTTTCAGGGTTTCCGGAAGACATAATCTGATAGTACGCGAATCATGAAAGTCAATAAAATTAGAAAAAAGTGTTTTTTAGATCGGCGAACGATCACAATTGGACGAACTTTGTATGGTTGGAGTCTCTAATGTATATGATCATGGTGCACGACTTTAGTTTGAGCTGGCGATCAGCTATCGGCCAAATATGACCGATAATCCAGCCGGACGGCCTCCGATTCTGTGTGAGATTCTTTCGTACACGCAACTTTCGCTTTGGATGGGGTAATCAAAACGCGAATAACTCAATAAATACTTGAAACAGCGATTTGAAGTGAGTATATTCACACACAACTCAACCTTTATCGATTGCCAGAGACATATTTCATACATTTAATCGATGTTTATTGTGTTTGTGCGAGCCGGAAAAAAGAGGGCTCTTTCTATAATAGCGCTATTTATACTCACCTTGAATTAACGTATAGTACTGTACGAGACCAAGTGGGTGGGGTAATGGGATTTTTTTTAATAGGAATTTTTTTGGTGTCATAGGTCCGAGTCTTCCACCTGTGGGCTGCTCATGGCCGATTCGGCATTCTGGAAGTCGACGTGACGTATCTCTAGTCACGTGACCCGATATGTTTGGGGGTAAATCCACAGGTGATTCTAGCGTGTCTTGGATGGTCAATTATTGTTTGTATACACATGAAACACCTTTCTAAATAATGTACAAAACAATTCAAATGTGCCCGGATGTAAATATAATAGTACTTAGAAAGGTACAAAACTCCCATTCGCCACGAAAAGCCACACGTAGTAGACAATTGGAACTCGCCTATACAACGCATTACAGCGTGTCGAAACCGTTTTCGGCATAGATTTTACAGTTGCTAATGCATTAACATAAATCTCAAAGATTTCGAGTGTAAACTGCACTAAAAACGCGTCTCACTTAACCTAAATTTGCTTTTTAAAATCATACACGTTCACTTCCGCATTCTCACTGACTAATAGCCGCCATCTTTGAAAATATTTCAATCGCGTGCACACAGTGGTTTGGTTGGTTACTGGAGACTGACGTCATTTTCATTAGCCAACCAAATCAGTGCGTGTTGTGTGATTCGATATTTTTAAAGATGGCGGCTAATATTCATTTTTAACCAGGAAGTGAACGTGTATGATTTTAAAAAGCGAATTTAGGTAGTGAGACACGTTTTTAGTGCAGTTTACACTCAAAATCTTTGAGATTTATGATGCTGTATATATCCAATTTTATTGAAAAATATAAAATGCCAATAATCAAATAGCAGCTATCACTTCACTACCCAACTTGATTGGGTCACAACCCACCTTGATTGGGTCACAACCCAACTTGATTGGGTCACAACCCAATTGGTCGGTGATGTTCTCGACTAGACAACTTCGTGCTAGCCTAGTACTATCGGTTGGGGACTTAAATAGTTGGTCCCGACATGCAAGATCATCGAGCCAGTGCCGTAATCAAAGGATGATATAGAAAACTTACCTGTGAGGTTATATGGCCTTTAAGGCAGAAGAAAGAAGGAAGACGTTTTCAGAAGCAATACATGTATTTGAATATCATCTGTGACTTGAGGCTAATTACAGGTGTATACTAAATACCGGTGATAACCGAGGAATCCGAAAATTAAAAGTTCGGTCATCGGCTTACATTATAGATTGTTGACATGAATTGATGCTAGCTGACCATACAAAAATGTGCATTACATTTTGCATTAACCATTTATTTTCTACAAAAATACTATTGTGTTCTACCATCTGAAATTGCTCTAACCTTGCCAACAGGTGCTCATACGGTAACATCATATTTTGTAAAATACTTGCTTTTATTTTTTATCTTCTGGTGATAATGTGTGTCGAAGGACATGCACAAAACGAATTTGCTGCTTTATGCCAACAGCCATTGTCAAATTAGGTTGATGTGTGATGAATTTATGTCAGTCACCGGTGATTGGTATAGTACAGTACAGCTCAGGCAGAAAGAGCAAATGTCGTTTGCCGCTAGCGGAATTCCGTTTTTATTCGGCACGAATGTCCGTCACGAATGAAAACTGACCGAGATTGACGAAAACGGACAAAGACGGAATTACTTACAGTTGTATCTGTCAAAATGTTCCGGGTTTATACGTGTACAAAGTGTTGTGCGTTGCGTATCCGTGGAATTTCCGTTAGTTGCGTTTCAAACCGTGTGTCGTCTACGTGTAATACGTTTTCGGCCATGCGTTGCGTTTCCCCACTCTTGCGCATGCGCGAAAGTCGAGCAAACCGTGTTCAACGCATTGAGTTTCAAAAGTGTGTAATCTGTGTACAACGGTTGTAAACGTATACAACGGTTGTAAACAACGCATTGAGTTTCAAAAGCGTGTAATCCGTGTACAACGGTTGTAAACGTATACAACGCTAAGGTAAACCGTTTAAACGATTTAACGCTTTCATTTGACGAACGGTTACACGCTTCTACATGTACACAGCACCGTACAGATGAAACCGTGTTATACGTATAACACGTTTCCACGGGTTTTAACGCATTACACCTTTTGGTATGCCAACCGTGTATCGCGTAGAATGCGCAGCATGCTCAGATCGTTCTTCGTGTGTGTATATATACTTCTAGACTGCAGGGCTTCTAAAATTTTCAGTTTTCCGGTTCTGGACGATTTTTGAACTCTCAGACCGATTGAGATTTGAAAACTAGTCTTAAAAATCGGTCCGAGAAAAATTGCCAGTCGGCTGCTATTTCGCTATAAACCTTGTAAATTTACCGGTTTTGACCAAGTAATTTATGACACATATCCGCGGGCCATATCCCTGTTAAACCAGTGTGCAGCTCGCTGTGTATTCAGTTTCTCCATATATCAATTTTTCTTAACACACCCCTGTGAGAGGTGTATAGCGGATTAGTGACTGAAATAGACTGGCTTCAGCGTAAAGATACGAGAGTTCCTAGATTCGCCATTTCTGAGGTCTATAAATACATTAAATATGCCTAAAAGCATCAATGAATGAAGAAACAAAATTAATTTTTATATGGAGGGTGTAAAATAAAAAAAAATAATATTTTTTTCTTCATTAATTGAAGATTTTAGGCATATTTAATGTATTTATAGACCTCGGTCCGTTACTTCAACCTGTGATATTACACAGACGAGATTTGTGTGTCGCTTTGTGCAAAAAAATCGATAACACTAAGCCCTGTCAACTAACAGGTGCTTATTGTATGACATCATTCAGCACGAGAAATGCGTCGTGACCATTCCTTTAGGCTATGTTTTGAAATGTTACTGATTGGTCAACACGCCCTTTGATGTTCCACAGACGTCGCGAACGTGTGACTCATGGGGCAATCATGCAGTAACCCATTTCATGCTGAGGATACGATTATGTTTGCGGGAAAATATTTTCCTTCTATGCACTCAGAAGTATATGCCGCGAGCACCATTTAAACCGTCTCGTCGAGACGGTTCAAATGAGTGGTCACAACGTATACTTTCATTGAGAAATAACAAAAATAAAAATAAATTATTTAATAATTTCATACCCGTAAATGTGTATTCCGAAGGAATGGATTACAAAAAAAACACTGGATTATACGCAGATCTGTCGCCATGTTTCGCCGATATTGATTTCGAAAATATTTTCCGTAAATGGTGTTGAAAAGCTGACGCAAAATTCAGAGTTCATGCGGAATTTCGGTGGGATTATGCACGTATCAACAGCTAATCGTCCGCATGAATAGGCAGGACACGTGACCATTATTTATTAACAATTAATCCTTTTAAGCGCCTGTTGATCGCGAGCATTATACATTGTAATAAGCGTCTGTCTATCGCGAGCACTATACAACGTACCCCGACCATCGCGTTTATAATGGAGCTGCAATGTATTGTTGTTTACACCCGTATAATTCATTTTCCATATCAGGGGCGAAATGAGTCTGCCTTACAATAATTCGCATGTGCGGAATGGTGGTACATGTAGGTGCGAAACGATCCGCCTGTAAACGATCCAGGCCGAACAGGTACATGTATTCGCGATATTTTAAAAGGGACGAAACAAGGCCGCCTCGAAGCGATCGGGGCCGAACAGGTATTCGCGTTAAAACGTGTAACCGTTGTACACGTTTCAACGCTTTCATATAGCTACACGCTTCCAGGTAAAGCGTTGTACACGTTTCAACGCTTTCACCTCGCTACATATGTATACGCCAAAGCGTGTTATACGCCTTGAGCTTAACGTATTACACGCTTTAAAACGGTTTGACAATGTGTATTACACGTGTACGAACCGTATTATACGTTTAAACAACGTATACAACGCTTTTAAACTAAACGGTTTCACAATGTGTATTACACGTGTACAACCGTATTATTCGTAAACAACGTTATACAACGTTTTAAACTAAACGTTTGACAATGTATTACAACGTGTAAAGAACCGTATTATACGGTTTAAACAACTTACAACTTTAACTAAACGGACAATGTGTATTACACGTGTACGAACCGTATTATACGTTTAAACAACGTATACAACGCTTTTAAACTAAACTGTTTGACAATGTGTATTACACGTGTACGAAACGTATTATACGTTTAAACAACGTATACAACGCTACAGCAAACCGTTGCGTTCGCGTTGCGTTCGCGTTGCGTTCGCGTTGAGTTTGCAAGTGTTGTCTACGGTGGAACAAAAACGCAGACTGCACTGTACATGCCTGGGGCAAAGTACCCCTGCAGCTCAGCAGGCGGTCTTATGCGCCCGATAGTTTAATGTTCGTGGCGATCCGTGCCGACTGGAGAATATTCGAGATGATACCTGTTGTCTAAAGTGGATTTATCTTTTACATCTGTATCGTAATATCGGCCTGTACACATGCATCACGTCACGTTTATTTATATCTATATAATATTATAGTTTTCTGATCAAAATTTGCAGACATCGTAAATACGGTATAATTATCCTTTGCCAACAGATCGGTAAATGAAAGTGCGATTATTACTTTAGAGGTAGTTAGAAATCGTATCGGTCCCGTATTATTCGTTGATTTTACGACGACCTCCGTTTCGCCCTTCGACCAACTCGTCCGTCAGCCAACTCAAAATAATACACAATAGCGACATGTTCAATGCCCATCAGCTGACAGTGGACAGGTTATGACAGGCCCGTATGTAGCGGGGGGGGGGGGTGGTGGGAGGGTGCGTACTCAAACACATTTCTCAACAACAAAACGTGATAATCGTCTCGCGTTTTCGCGATCTCGCATTCCGCTTTTGAAAATACGTTTTCCTCTAACCCGATTTTTCTGTCTGTAACTTTGGGTGACTATCTCGGCGTTACAGCAGAAAATTCGGGTTTGTTTTGCTCATGCATGTGTCCAAAGCATGCATGTTGAAATTGCACTTTGCGCATGCGTGTGTGTAGACTGTACTTCCACCACAACACGCATGCGAGATCGCGAAGCAAAAACGCGAGATCGCGCGGCGAGGTTGCGAAAATGCAAGATTGAATACATGTATGATAGAATCTCGCGTTTTCGCGATCTCAACCTATGCGAGAAATCGTGAAAACGTGAGATTGTCACATGTCCCTAACAGGACACCATACACATTGTCTTAGGAGACAATTCTCGTGTGCTGCGAAAACTTGTTTTTATTAAGAAATATAACGAATGTGGACAACAAAAAACATAATTTGACAAACCATGATAATCGTCTTAGGAGACGATTCTACATCTTTCTTGGATAAAAAAACATATTTCGATACATTATTGGTTACTGCATCGCATCGTCGATATTATACACAAGATTGCGAAAACGCGAGACCAAATTGCGAGGCGAAAACGTGATATTCTATTGTATTCAATATCTTGTTTTCGCGACTGCAATGTCGGCGTTTTTGCCTCGGCTTTTTCACGATGTGTTATGGCCAATATCGTAGTATCGACTCCATAGCGATACTACGATGGCCTAAATGGTAGTGATGGGAATCGGTTCCCAATTTCATAATCGATCATCGGTTCGGTCAAGTAACCGATAATCGGTCATAATCGGAATTGGTTCATGTTATTGAACACAATTCAAATTCTTGGTTATTCAAGAGCAACAAAACTCGGTATGCACCAGGGATACTTTCTAGGGCTTAGTATTGTCATCTCTGTCTTCAATAATAACTTGGATTGATGCCTGATCTGGTGTCAGGTGCCCTTGCCAACTTAAACCATGATCTCATAGCCCATATACAATTGGATCTAGTTCTTGCATCTGATGGAGTCAAATCAACAAAAAAACAATGTATAAACAATATAAACTTGTTTTAATAAATTAATTAATAACTAGAGTTGACACATAATACTATTCAGACTCAGCCCCATGTGGTGGATCAATTCTGTGGTCTAGCCTACAAAAGTAACCCATTGAATTAATTATTATCAGATATACCTATTCAACTATTCAGCAATAAAAGTCAACAGTCACAATATGCATACAATTTGCTGTGTTTACTGCTGACCTAATCATGAAATGGGACGATTTGATTTTTGTCGGAAATGGGGTACTGTCGGATATTTACCCTTGTTGGTATACTCCGTGCGACACAGGCGACATATCGCCTTTGTCAAATCTAGATTCTCTTTGACCGGTGGCCCCTCCCGGACTTGGTAAAAACCAAAGTATCGCCACACCCGGGACCTTGATTTGGCCCCGGGGTTTGCATAAATTGTGCGGTCTTTTGACATCGTCTGTTGTTGTTGGAA
Source organism: Conchocele bisecta (assembly GCA_029237695.1). NCBI lineage: Eukaryota > Metazoa > Mollusca > Bivalvia > Lucinida > Thyasiridae > Conchocele > Conchocele bisecta. The sequence goes on along the minus strand of CM055265.1, from coordinate 8,939,863 downwards.
GTTGTTACCGGAAGGTCGAATTAGGCCGGATTCGATTGTATGAATCTCAAGTCGGACCGCGGTTTGCCTTAATAGCGCAAACAAGAATTTCAGCGCAAACGGCGAAAACAACCACGGTCAAGTCGGACTAGGTGTATGGTCACCTCGAACAATCACCATCATGTAACCATTGTACCGATCTAATGTGAACGATCAATGTACTTGTCCGTATAGCTTACCTCATAGATGACGGAAAAATCCAAAGTCGATGTCATACAGTATACAGTATTGACGCGAGGGCGTGCGGCAGAAATAAATAGATAGATAGATAGACATTACCAGTAGTCTGTACGGTAATCGGTATACAAACAAGTGCGGCCAATCGCCCGGGAAAGCGCATTTACAAAATAATTTTGCTAACATATTAGCATTTTTTTTTACTATGCTCAAAGCAGCCAGTTTAGACATCGAGCGATCATTCGCGAAACTGATGCACATCTGGTGCATTTTTCTTAACAAAACCATCGAGAAAGAGGCTTGAATGGTTAAATAAACTTGCTGCAACAGTTCGACACAGCAAGCATCGCAGCTGAACACAATTATGTTTCAATACTTTGGCATTTCTGGTATCCATAATCGATTATGGAGTTTCATAGTCGATTGTCGCAAATCCGTTCTCAATCGATTATTAATCGGTTGTAATCGATCATCGGCACATCACTACTAAATGGAACACCGTAGTGGAGGGTAGAAGATTGGGTGTGTCAATGCCTACGCTGTGATAGTCGTCCGCCGCCCATACAGCGTGGATACATAATACTCGCGTTTATACTTCCGGAGTATAAAAAATATGCCCATACTCGCCCATCCCCAACTAGCACATTTGCGACATATCATTTTCGGTCTAGCTGCCCACCTGATGGTGTTTACAATCATCAGTCGGTAATCCAGTTTCACGTGCAAAGTGTGACCGACATTTAGTGTTCGGCGGAAACAAACCTATCAAAACCATGTTATGTAGTCACTCACGTCATCGCAGATAAATTGATAATTACGCATTAGCTTGACATAGTGCATTGTTTGATTTCTTGATAAAGCAAGATTTGGCAGCACATGAGGATCGTCTCCAAAGACGATTCTCCTATTTTATCAAAATATGTTTTGTAAAGAAATACCAATGTAATCATATTTTCTTTTCACATTTGTTGATTTCGTAATAAAATATGTTTGGCAACACATGAGAATCGTCTTCTTAGAAGATTGGCCTAGCGTTTTCGCGATCTCGTGTAGAGGTCGAGATCGAGTAAATGCGAGATTGTTGCACGACACTAACAGAACACCATTATAATTCTCGTGTTTTAGGAGGCAATTCTCATGTTTTGTCAAAAAAATAATATTATTTTTTCTAATTAACATGTTTTGGCAGCATATGAGAATCGTCTCCTAAAACGATTTACTTGTCCTGTTGGGAACATGTTACGATCTACTGATAGTGAACACGTGTTGGTCTCGTTAGTCACATATGCCATAAGCCCGGTTTTGTCCGATCACGTCATACATCATCATAAGCACGTGCGGTGACCTACTGGGATGTGTGTCGGTGTTGGAAAGTGAGACATCAAAGGTTACAAAATGACATCTAAAGGTTAAGTTTTGTCGATCGGACCTTTGAAACACGCCGACACAAGAGCAGCAGCACATTTACGATAAATTACTCTACATATATTTATTAATTGAATGGAACTTATCTCTTATAGCAAAGCCGCTTTTGATAACAAATATTTCTTCCATTTTATTGGTCGGAGAGAAGGTGCAGAATCTCAAAAAAGGTAACGGAATCTTTATTTACTCAATAAACATGTACTGGCAGCACATCAGAATCATCTCATGTTTTGTCAAACCATGTTTTTATTGTCAAAAATATTGATGTTTGTACACATTTGTTCCATTTCTTAATAAAAACATGTTTTGGCAGCACATGAGAATCATCTCCTAAGACGATTTGTACATGTACATTTGTAAATGTAACATTCTCAACAAAACATGTTTCGCGATCTTGCGCATACTCCGAGAACGCGAAGGGTGATGGATCGCGAAAACGCGAAACGAAAATTTAACATATTCACAACAAAACATGTTTTGACAGCACTGTGCATATGATAATCATCTTCTTTCGCGATCTTGTGCATAGGTCGAGATGGCAAAAACGCGATCGCGAGAGCTGAAACGAAAATGTAACATATTCTCAACAAAACATGTACGCGAGAGCTGAAACGAAAATGTAACATATTCTCAACAAAACATGTTTTGACAGTACTGTGCATATGATAATCGTCTCCTTAGACGATTTTCAAGTTTTGTCAAATATGTTTTTTTGCAGGAATTGTTTGTCGAACCGGTAGATGTTTTCCTGTTTTTAATTTCTTGATAAAAATATATTTTGGCAGCGCATGAGAATCGTCTCCCTAAGACGATTATTGTGTGTTGTCAAAATATATGTTGATAGAAGAAATATTGATGCTTTAATATTCATTTTATTCCCTTATTAAAACAGGTTTGGTAGCTGATGAGAATCGTCTCTATTTCAGTGAAATATGTGTTTGTTTTAAGTAATGGCTGGATTTAGATATGATTCAACCAATCAGTGTCACGGTTTCAAACAGAAAACTTGTTTTAGCAGCACATGAGAATCGTCTCCTTAGACGATTTGTATGTGTCCTGTTAGGGACATGTTAGAATCTCGCGTTTTCGGCATTGGTCGAGATGCGCGGTCACCAGAGCGCCAAACGAAAACATTACTTATTCTTAGCAAAACAGGTTTTGACTGCACTGTGCACATGATAATCGTCTCACTTCGTCTCCTAAGATGATTATCAAATTTTATCAAAACCTGTTTTTGTATGAAATATAAATAGTTCTTTTCATATTTTTAATTTCATAATAAAACTATTTTGGCAGCACATGAGAATCGTCTACTAAAACGATTGTTATCATCTCCTAAGACGATTAATTCTTATGTGTTGTCAAAATATATGTTGATAGAATAAATATGGTTGCTTTTATATTCGTTTTATTCCTTAATAAAAACAGATTTGGTAGCAGATGAGAATCGTCTCTATTTCCGCGAAATGTGTGCTTTATTGTTGGTTGGATTGAATGTGATTCAACAAATCAGTGTTACGATTTCAGACGTCCTGCGTGCGTGCGTCAGTGTGTTCGTCCGTCCGAAATCTGTGTTAAAGTTTTTAAATACCTTATATCTCTGCAGTCCTAAGTCACATTGACTTGAAACTTCATATGCTTATTAGTCATCATTCATATTCATATATTCATTCTATGTCCCACTCATGCGGCCACTGTGCCCCAAGGTCAAGGCCAAATGACTTAGAAGTTTGGGTTATGTCAGAATGCGGGAAATGCGACGTAGATTTGCAAAACAAAATCGTGTGGAGTGAGGATGCACAGGACCCCCATACCACGCTCCGCTACGTCGACAAGGACCAATGTTATTGCCTCGGTGTTTTAGAGGCTCTGGCTACGCCACTGCACAGAGATTCGTCACATATTGCCGAGTCATTTTGTCGATGTATAAAGTAGTAACAGTGTTTTTGATGAGAAAAATGCAAACTAATCAGCAGACGACAAAGTTTAATTCAGCATTGTGAGGGTTAAATGACGATCGGAAAATGACCACTTTACAGGTATTATTCCGTGCCGGATCGACACGAACGCGCTATAAACATTCGTGACGATCCGTGGCGGACGTATTGGATTGTCCGTCGCGGAACAACAATCCTGTCCGCGACGAATGTCAGAAATTTTGTCACGACGCCCGTGAAAATAGCAATTCCGTCATCAGTACCGACCAGCACGACGCGCGGATTTTGTTTTTTTCCGCCTGAGCTGTACTGTACAGATGGCAATATTTATTTACGCCTGTGTTGCATAGACTTACACGTCTTTTATATTCATACATGAAGGTGCAGATGCATCAAATGAATGCATTGTGTTCATAAAAATCAAAAGAATATTCACAATATATCAAAATCAAGTGCTTAAGTCACCGGTAATTTGTACCACCAAGCTACCATAATTTGCCAATCACTTGGCTGCACATTTTCACTTTATAGGCGATAGGTTGCACTATATCACTATACCACAGTCAACGGTAAAAAAATGCTTAATAGCATAATTAGTTGTCCGTTTCATGCTTCGATCATCTCGTCCGCCCATTGGAGAAACTAATAAACATTTCAGCGTAAATGACCACACAGATATACAGATCTTAACCCATTAAGGACGGGATACAATTAGAGTAGTATGAAACATTTTAGGGGAAAATCCTATTTTCTTTATTTCATCTTGAAAGTATATGTTGTTACCACACAGTTGAGGGATGGATTGTGTGTGGTGGTCTAGGGGTTACACACAGTTGAGGGATGGATTGTGTGTGGTGTTCTAGGGGTTACACACAGTTGAGGGATGGATTGTGTGTGGTGGTCTAGGGGTTACACACAGTTGAGGGATGGATTGTGTGTGGTGGTCTAGGGGTTACACACAGTTGAGGGATGGATTGTGTGTGGTGGTCTAGGGGTTACACACAGTTGAGGGATGGATTGTGTGTGGTGGTCTAGGGGTTACACACAGTTGAGGGATGAATTGTGTGTGGTGGTCTAGGGGTTACACACAGTTGAGGGATGTATTGTGTGTGGTGGTCTAGGGGTTACACACAGTTGATGATGGATTGTGTGTGGTGGTCTAGGGGTTACACACAGTTGAGGGATGGATTGTGTGTGGTGGTACACACAGTTGAGGGATGGATTGTGTGTGGTGGTCTAGGGGTTACACACAGTTGAGGGATGGATTGTGTGTGGTGGTACACACAGTTGAGGGATGGATTGTGTGTGGTGGTCTAGGGGTTACACACAGTTGAGGGATGGATTGTGTGTGGTGGTACACACAGTTGAGGGATGGATTGTGTGTGGTGGTCTAGGGGTTACACACAGTTGAGGGATGGATTGTGTGTGGTGGTCTAGGGGTTACACACAGTTGAGGGATGGATTGTGTGTGGTGGTCTAGGGGTTAGAGCACCTGACTTCCAATCCGGAGGTTGAGGGTTCAAACCTCGCCTTGTGCATCAATAATACTTTCATAGTCTGTCGGATGAGACTTTAAACTGTTGTCCCGTCTCTATGTGACCCTAGCTGTTGGTGGGACGTTAAACCCTTTCACTTTTGAACTCATTTGAACCACATGATCGTATCCTTAGACTGAAATGGGTTAAGGAGCAAAGCAATATGCCACCCGTGCTATCACTTAGGCGGGGTGGGGGGTATAATTATTGAATTTGATAAGTTTGTATATTTCAGTAAATCTGAAATATACAAACTTATCAACACTGATACATATTTGTATATCACAAAAACACCAACATATCTGATTTATGTACCATTTCGAACTTGAGTGTCAAATTGGTCTCTTCTGAAAAAATGGCGTGTCATACTATGGGAAAGTAATAAAATTTCTAAACTTTGTCAAATCCAAAAAATATGAGCATTTGATGCCCGAAGTAAGTAAAACACCAACATATACACAGAGCTCCAGTTAAGATGCGTAATATTATCAACTTTGGGGGGAATTTTGTTATTTCTTCACCAAAAATGGCAAGTTGGGAGTGCTTTAGAATCGTCTCATTGAGACGATTCTAAAGAACTCCCAACTTGCCATTTTTGGTGAAGAACTTAGAAAAATACCTAAAATATTTGGTAAAATTACGCATCTTAACTGAAGCACTGATACATGTTTGTTTATTTCAGTTTAAACGAGACTGTGACCCACAAACACCATACAGATGCCACCAAGGAAAAGCAAAAAAACCTCCCAGCCTACAGCTGTGGTGGTATGTATTGCTGCCATCTGACAAAATGGACTAAAGTCAAAATTTGCAACACATTGAAAATCTTATAATTAACATGGTAACATGGTAATAAAGTCACAGTATTACATTGGATTATAGCAACTTTCAATTGTGTTTGAACACTTGAATAAGGATCGTGCAAGGAATAATAACGTACGCCTTTATTTTGCCTCAGTTGTGAAGTCACCGAAGATCAGCCCCTATTATATAGGGGGAAAACCTTAATAGATGGGGATTTAAAGTGGCTATTTCATATGTTGCCGAGACGTGTGGATTATGGCATTTGCGACCAGTGTAGACCCATGAGCCTGCACATCCACATGCAGCTTGATCAGGGTCTGCATTGTTTGCCATTCTGCCAGTGAAACATCTGTCATGCTGCCAACATGTAGTATATATGTCGTGCGTGTCGGTGAATAATTATTTTCTTGCAAAAAATACACATTTTCTTTGGTATAAAATCACGTGGCTTGTATCATATGCTGTTTCAGGAGCCGACAACACCAACACCGACAACACCGACAACAGCCGCCGGTGATGCAAAACCAGCCATGAAGCCAGCAATGGCCGCAGAGTTCGCAGCCGCTGAAACAAAGATGGAATCGTTCACCAATTACTACAAGGTGTGTGTACATTGAAGCCATCTATAATGCTATGATTAGCCAGTTAAACTTTCACCAATTACTACAAGGTGTGTGTACATTGAAGCCATCTATAATGCTATGATTAGCCAGCTAAACTTTCACCAATTACTACAAGGTGTGTGTACATTGAAGCCATCTATAATGCTATGATTAGCCAGCTAAACTTTCACCAATTACTACAAGGTGTGTGTACATACAAGCCATCTATAATGCCATGATTAGCCAGCTAAACTTTCACCAATTACTACAAGGTGTGTGTACATTGAAGCCATCTATAATGCTATGATTAGCCAGCTAAACTTTCACCAATTACTACAAGGTGTGTGTACATACAAGCCATCTATAATGCCATGATTAGCCAGCTAAACTTTCACCAATTACTACAAGGTGTGTGTACATTGAAGCCATCTATAATGCTATGATTGGCCAGTTAAACTTTCACCAATTACTACAAGGTGTGTGTACATACAAGCCATCTGTAATGCCATGATTAGCCAGCTAAACAACTACACATTGGTTGGGCCACCCACATCCTTTCCTCCGTCGATTCCCATTCCAACCAAATTACATCAAGCTGCCCGCCGATCTTGATATGCGGACGAACATCGTTATCTAAGAGTCGTTCCAAATAAAGACATATATCTATATATATCTACACCCATGCATGGATTATCAAATGGCTTGGCACAAATGTTTCTCATGATGAGAAGGTGTGTCGCGATCAATAACCACGCACCTACGTCCAAGGTCACAGTTGAAGGTCAAGGGTCAAACCTATTGAAATTCCCTTCCGCTCTATATCTTCTACACGATGCATGGATTATCACACTATGCCCAGGGTCAAGGTCACAGACTTGATGCGTAACGCTCGGCTAAATGGCTTATAATAAAAAATGCCTCGTTTTCTTTGGCTGCCAGTGGGGTATTCGTGTGCCGACAGGCCACATTTCTAGTTATAAACTGCTTCATTTAATTATTTGCTTTATATAGCGTCCAAGCTGACGATTTACTTTATTGTTGCTGTTTTTTTTGGCTCTAATAACTTGGAGCATTTTTACTCCTCAATTTGAAAATCAATGAATATATTCCAAAAAAACAATTCCGAGTACTTTGTACTCGTACTCTGGATGTGTATTGAGGTAAAATAATTGTGTAACATTATAGGAATGAATGGCCTTTTTGTGGAATTTATCGGGGTATAAACTTGGAAAAGTCGCGGGAATACTGGACGAAGCGATAAAAAATTACAATTTTCGAGAAAAAAAATTGATTTATTTTTTCAAAAATTGTAATTTTTTTAAGGCCTCGTCCAAGTTTATATCCCCAATAAATTCCACAAAAAGGCCATTCATTCCTTATAATTCCAGCATTTGAAATAAATTCATCAAGAAAATGTGTTTATTTTTTGTTTTCTTAAGAATTATTTTAACTGCGCCTGACGGTTATGGAAAGTAGTTCGGCATGGAGTTTACTGGGATATAAATTTTGGACGGACACTTGCAACGGACCAATCAAATGTTAGGGAATTGTGTAAATATTTTTCTGCTGGAATTATTCACCAATACGCATCAAACATTGATCTGAATCAACAATCTGTTGTGGTATAATTCCAGCACAACAATATTTACACAATTCACTAACATTTGATTGGCCCGTAACAAGTCTCTGTCCAAAATTTATATCCCAGTCAACTCCCACGTCGAACTACTTTCTACAGGTGCGCTGTCAGTGCTGTCGATGTAAACAAATGGCTGCCGTCTGTCAAAATAAACACATTTTCTTGATGCATTTATTTCAAATGCTGGAATTATAAGGAATGAATGGCCTATTTGTGGAATTTATCGGGGATATAAACTTGGAAAAGTCATGGGAATACTGGACGAGGCCTTCCGGCCTTCGTCCAGTATTCCCGCGACTTTTCCAAGTTTATACCCCGATAAATTCCACAAAAAGGCCATTCATTCCTATAATAACTCTTAGGAATCATGTTTATACCTTTACAGGAGCTGGGCATTGTTCCGGAGGACGAGTGGGCCAAGTTCCTGCTGACCAACCTGAAGTTGCCGCCAGTCACTTTCCGCGTCCTCGAGAGCCACCGCCTCTGTCCCGCCCCCATGGACTCCATCCCCGGCATACCCAGGTATGTACGCGTGCCCCCATTGTCACAATATATTCTAATTTAAATTTATTATGCTCCCGCCATTAAATATAAAGACAGGATGGCATATAGTATCCATGTGCCAATCAGTTTGTCAAAAATTCTTTTCCAAGCTGTAACCTAGAGGTTAGAGGGATTTCGAAATGGCTTGCCACAAATGTTTACCATGAACAGACTCGGAGCTCAAATGTCAAGGTCACACTTACAAATCAAAGGGAAAAGCTATGATATTCATATCCGGCCTGTAACTTTGTAATGGATAGAAGGATTTTGAAGTAGCTTGCCACAACCGTTCACCATGATGAGACGGTGTGTCGCGAGTAAGACGTCTGTAGCTGAAAGGTGAAGGTCACATTTGGAGGTTAAAGGTAAAATATGTCATATTGTTGCCTGGGCTGTAACTTGTTATGGGAGTTTGAAATAGCTTGCCACAAATGTTTACCATGACGAGACAGGTGTCGCATGCAAGACCCAGGTCCGGAGCTCAAAGGTCACGGTCACACTTTATCATACAGGTCAAAGATTTAAAAAATCTGATATCTTGTCCGGCTTTTGGCTGACGGTGTGTCTCAAGCAAAAAGTATGTCCATAGATCAAAGGTCAAGGCCACACTTCAAAGGTTAAAAGATGTCACATCCTTGTCAGGGCTGTAACTTTGTTATGGTTTGAGGTATTTCAAAATAATTTTTCACAAATACGTATGTCGCGCGCAAGACCCAGATCCGGATGTCAAAGGTCACGGTCACACTTTAGAGGTAAAAAATCCAAAATATTGTCTGGGCTTTAACTTTGTAATGGATGGAAGAATCTTGAAATAACAACCTTTTCACTATAGTTTATGGTGTTTACGACGTGTGCAGACTTAGCCGAGCCTGCACTAATGTGTTGTTGTCGTTACAGCCAGGGCGAGGTGATGAAGGAGTATATAAAGAAGAAACACGTGACCAGCCTCAACCAGCTCAAAGTCGAACTCCGGGAGGTGGAGCTCGCTCCGTTACCATGGTAATGTACCTGGGGCATGATACTAAAGTTGACATTGCCACCAAATGAGAAAACTTGATGTAAAGGACTAGATGTATGCATTTTCATTTTCGGAATCCATTTGGATGGATTTTGATACGATCCTATAGTGTAAATTGTTCATTATCCCCTCGCCGATAGGCCAGAGGGGATATAGCATTAGTCCATGTACGTTTGTTTGTTTATTGGTGTTTACCGGCCTATCAACAGCAAAGGTCATTTAAGGCCGGCCAAACGGGTTCAATCCCGTTTTAATCTGCTGCATTTGGGGGGGAAATCAGAACGGAATATTTACATCAAGAAAAAATATATTCAGCACTGAAATTAGAATATTAACCTGACCTGGTGCCAGGTCCATACCACACCAGTCACTTGGCCCCTTCCCCGAAAATAGGATTACGAATAATCGTAATACTCGCAACATAAGGGGTATAACCAGACACGACTGTCGCATACAAAATGCCAAAGACGTATGTGAGGGCCAAACCAGGTCCATGTGCGTTAGTAACACCTTTCATTTTCAAATAACTTGTTAACTACTTGACTGATTTGATAATATTTGGCCACAATGTGTGTCGGATGATTGTGCTTTGTTTTGCATATGACCACACATCTGACCCCCCTTGGTCACTGAGGACTCTTCCTGTAAGGCAAAAATGTTGAAAAGTTTATCAAGGCTGCCAGCGAGGGGATTAGCTTGGCAACGATGCCCTTGTTTTATATGTGATGTTCAAAATATTGAAAAATTTAGATTTCATCTTGGACTGTCTTAACTAAAAGCGTTGAATTATATAAATGAGATGTATATTGACCCTTTATGTATAAAGTCCAAGATTAATGCAGGTGGTTGTGTAACTATGCTGTGAGCATAGAAAGTTGTAGAATAGCGTACCCATGTAACTTACTCTGCTATGATGTTGGGGAACTCGGCTACAGGTACCCGAAGGACTTGCTGTGGTCGGTGAACGTGAACTGGGAGGAGATGAACAAATACCTCGGCTTCAAGATGTTCCAGGACTTCTTGCAGTCCGAGAAAGTGCGGGTACGTCTCTGCATGTGTCTAGGCTGCGAAATTAACCCTTTGAACCCGCTATAGCGGTTTATCCCGTCAACACAGCGCGTATGTGCCGTGAAACATTTTTCAATATCCTGTCAATACGACCTAATTGCTGCGTATGAATATGTGCGGTGACTGGGGTTATTTTTTTGCATTTTAAAGCCATTTGTAGGTGTTGACTGGATAAATAGACTAGTAGGTTAGTGCCGTGAATGGGAAAAAAATATCTGGCGCGGCATGGAAACGGGATGTGCTCGGTAGAGCCTCGCCCATCCCGTTTCCTAAGCCTTGCCAGATATTTTTTCTCATTCACGGCACTAACCTACTATTCTCTATTTATGCAAACAGTGCTGAATCCAGATGAGCCGGCTCATAACGAGCCGTCTATTCAGGATCTGCACTTTTTGAAAGGATTTTCATATTTTTGAGAACAAAAAATACACTTCATATATGGACTAGTCTGAAAACCATTTTGTGACCATTGGATTGGTTGCAAAATTAACATATCAAAATCCATTCCAGTTACTTAGGGGTGAAAGGGTTAACCCACAATCACTCCCAAATTGAGTTTAATTCACGTGGGTCGGGTGGTTGGTTGGGAGCATGTGAAGGGTAACAGTGGGCTCCATCCTTGTCGCAATACCCATATCCCTGGTTGCAATACCCATATCCCTGGTTGCAATAGCGGCAATACCCATATCCCTGGTTGCAATAGCGGCAATACCCATATCCCTGGTTGCAATAGCGGCAATACCCATATCCCTGGTTGCAATAGCGGCAATACCCATATCCCTGGTTGGGCCCTCCGCTACATTTTGGCTTCCTGATAGTAAGATTAGTACTAATAGTGTGGTGAGGGCCTTGCAGTATATTTTTTTCTTCTGTGAATACTCTGTTCTAACCTTGGGATATTCCCCCCATCACAAGTCGTGGGATTTGACCAACGGCATAACTTCAACTTGTCGCTGATTCCCGTTTACAGTTCAATCTGCTGCGGACGGAGATCTGGAGCGTGGTACCGGCCCTGCTGCTGGACGTACAGCCTTTCCACAAGGTGCTCGATCTGTGCTGTGCCCCCGGCTATATCGCCTCACAGGTCTCGGAAACCCTCCACTCCGACCCCAACATGGCACATGGTATGTACATGGACAAGACTGGCGCCCATTTTAATAAACTTTCTACAACTAAGAGGATGGGCCTAGGGGATATGGCATTGGATTTCAATACTGGATGCTGCGAGTTCAATCCTCACCCTAGGCGTGAAAAATATTCCATCCCACTGGTCTGTCAGATGAAAGTGTGATCCCGTCTTTATATGACCTCAGCTGTTGCCGGGACGCTAAACCCATTGACTTTTTTGTAGGTGTGAAAACTACTTTCATAGTACGTACATCCCTCTGCCGCCCGTTTCACTAAACTTTGTACGACTAAAATGTTCGTAAATGCAAATTTAGGATCGTTTGAAAATTTCAATTGATGGATTTACATTTATTGCTATGCTCAATAAATGTAAATCCAATAATTGTTTACACGATAATAGTGTTAATGTGAAATTTACAGACTATGCTCAGTAAATTTATTGAAATCTTAGTCGTACAACATTTAGTGAAACATGCCTCTGTCCTTATTGCACATAGACCTGTGTCGGGCCACCCAATACAACAGTCTAATTTATCTGTATCATGTTGCTCCAACACATCCAGTTAAGTTTTATAATACAGCTTTATATTCCTGGTATTTCTAAATTACAGTGGAACATCTCAACCGGACACCCTGGGAACCTCCCAAGGTGTCCCGTTGAGATGTTCCACTGTAATTGTCCCTTCTGTATATGGTTTGGCTGTGAGCGAACTTAACTCCCTAATAAACCAATCAGAATGTCCTGTCATTGTATTGTAGAGGGGATCTTTGTGCTGAATGACCGAGACAAGTCGCGTGTCAACCCGAGGATGTGCGGGGGGATCAAGTCCCTCATCATACAGAACGACGCCCGCAAGTTCCCGGAAATATACCTGTCAGAAGAGGTAATGTAGACCAGACTGGGAAATTGGGGGCCGTTTCACTAAACTTTGTACGACTAAAATGTTCGTAAGTGCAAATTTAGAATAGTCTGTAAATTTCAATTGATGGCTACATTTATTGTAGCTCAATAAATGTAAATCCAACAATTGTTTACAAGAAATTTACAGACTATCATAATTTTGCACTTGCGAACATTTTAGTCGTAGGAAGTTTAGTGAAACTGCCCCCGGGTTACCACCACACTTGGGGAATCACAAGTAACTTCCCTTAGAACAACTTCTGGGGCAAGAATCTTTGTCTTCAGAGTTGGTGGAATTTGTTGATTTGACGTCACGCTGCTTAGGGCAATTCCAGTCTCCCCCGTACAATCAATTTTCTGATGAAAAGGATGTACTGGAAGTAGTACTACAGGATGTTGCTCATAATTGTCTGTAACCTGGCCTCTTCTGTTCATACCAGTTTTGGTAAATTATGCATATAGTGTTTACATAGCATACAGTTTCATAGATGTTTATTGACTTTGTCAGCTTCATCACTTCTAAGTGGGATAGTAATGCTGCATTTTTGTCGCGCCCGCTTGCGGACAGCACGATATAGTCGGCACATTGGTGTACATACATACGTATGTGCGTCCGAGTTAAAAGTTTTTGGTTACATTTTTTTTTGGTATACTATCAAAGCCTCGGCGGGTGCGACATGCGGGCCGCTGCCATCTAGTACTGCAAAGCTGTTACAAATGTCTCCATGAATGGCGGTAAATAGTTGCCTAGGCTATGGCCAAAAATTATTTTGTAACTTTATAAAACTAAGGCATTGCATTGGCAATCTCCTACCATAAAACATTCCATAGATCTGGTTTTACCCAATCCATAACCAATCTGTTATCGGTGAACACCATTTGCCATAGAATGTCCACCAGGCGTCCGTTTCACTAAACTTCGTACGACTAAAGTGTTTGTAAGTGCAAACGATAGTCTGTAAATTTCACATTAACATTGTTTTCTTGTAAACAATTATTGGATTTACATTTATTGAGCATAGGCTGCATATGCAGCCAATGCTCAATAAATGTAAATCCATCAATTGAAATTTCCAGTCGATCCCAAATTTGCACTTACAAACATTTTAGTTGTATTAAGTTTAGTGAAACGGCTCCTAGCTATTTCACTTGTAGTTGTGGTCAAACATTTATTATGAGCTGGCTCATCTGTATCTACACTGTTTGCAAACATCGGCACAGACGATTGCGGTGCTGAAAGGGTAACAGTTTACAATCCATATGATTACAGCGCACCAATGAGAGTAGACTGCGGTATGACAGAGTCGTGTGTGACGTCAAGTGTAGGTGAGTAGTGAATGACATGGATATGGTCACATGCCAGACGGATATTGTCACATGACAGACGGATATGGTCACATGACAGACGGATGCGGTCACATGACAGACGGATGCGGTCACATGACAGACGGATATATGGCCCTTTTCACTGAACTTTTTATTAATTTGCTTCCAACATTGATGTGGTTTAACTGCCGTTACCATTTTGCCCCTGCATGTAAACATTACATGTGATTACATCCACTAAAGATTTTCCAACATCGGTCCGTGTAAATGTTATTCTTAAATTAAATTTTGCACTAACAAACTCCTAGTCTTACGATGGTTAGTGAAACGGGCTCATGGTTGTATTACTAGTAGCTGGTTTTTCATGAAAATTGGTTGGTGTACTAATCAAGCATATGAAAATGGAAAGATCATGTTTGTGCTCCTTGCATTATCGCGAGGTAAATGACAGTGAAATCGATCAGACATACATTTTGTGACAAGCCCATCTTTATGAGCAGTGCAATCTTTATGGTTGTATCTGTTGATCAGGACCTCCACTAGTCATCATTCAGGTTTAACACTTGTCGTCTGCTGTTGCTTTTATATCTTGCCTTATTTCTCAATATAAACATGTGTTGACAGCACTTCAGAATCATTTCCAATGGAAATGATTCTGAAGTGCTGTCAAAGCATGTTGTAACTTTGACAATTAGCCCTTAGACTGCTACACACAACAATTGTCGTCTGCTGTTGCTTTTATATCTTGCCTTATTTCTCAATAAATACATGTTTTTGACAGCACTTCAGAATCATTTCCAATGGAAATGATTTTAAAGTGTTATCAAAGCATGTTTTGATGATAAAAATGGAAAATAAAAAGTAAACAGCAGACGGCAAAAAAATTAAGATAGCAGTGTAAGGGTTAATACTGTCTACACATGACAAAAAGGGTTTTATTTGATTGTGCCAAGATCTGTATCACACTGCATGTATGGGTTCACATGTCAAAAACTTAATACATATTTACTGAGTTACATATGTGGCTGCCAATTTAGTAACGATGTTTACATTGCATCCGGTGCAATATGATCAGCATGGAACCTGTGTTTAATTGCAGCAATGATGGCACGATGAGGAAGAATACGATGGTGCGGGACCACTGGAAACATTTCGAGGGCATGAAGTACCACGTGTAAGTTCGCTCTCCCCGCTCTCCTCACACTCCTCGTTCTCTGTTTGCACTCTCTGCTCACACTCCTCGTTCTCTGTTCACACTCCTCGTTCTCTGTTCACATTCCTCGTTCTCTGTTCACACTCCTCGTTCTCTGTTCGCACTCCTCGTTCTCTGTTCACACTCTTCGTTCTCTGTTCGCACTCTCTGTTCACACTCTCTGTTCACACTCTCTGTTCGCACTCCCCGCCCTCTGTTCACACTCCCCGCTCAGTCTCAGCCAAACAAACTGCTTGATTTTGAGTTTGAATTTGCTCAGAAAGATGCTCCTCGCTATCCTTCCATCTGGCTTCATATTCACCATCGCAGAGTTTAACCTTGTGATTGCTACATTTGCTGACAAATCATTATGAAATTTACTGACTGATTCTCTAAAGGTTGCTTTCACTTGTCATTAAATAAATTTCCATGACTACGGCAGGGACCAGAAGGCGGTGCTGCGGCGGGCCCTGGAGCTGGTGCAGTTCGGGGGACGGGTGCTGTACACGACAACCTCGTACAACCCCGTGGAGAACGAGGCCGTCGTCCTCGCCCTGCTGAAGGAGGCCGAGGGCGCCGTCGACATCGTCGAGTGTCGCAACCTCGTTTCCGGCTTCATCACCCGCCCCGGGGTCACAGAATGGAAGGTAAGTCATCCACGAAACCACTGCCTGTCACCAATTTGCCCCCCCCCCCCAACTACAATCTATTGGGCGTGGTTAGAGCATTTGGTACCAACCAGATCATTCATGCGTGACCACTGGGTTTGAAATATTCTCCATATTTTACCTTACTTCTCACAATTTTCTAAATCGGTGTTGAAGACAATCGATCAACCCACTCACATAAGCCTGAGACTTTCAAGCATTTTCTCCAGTCACAGCCATTGTACAGTTGGTATTCCTTTGATTGGCTTACCCCACTGCCCCATCCATTCTATGCCATGTTAATGAGATGTTTTTCCCATCAAATACATCTACTAGTAAATAATTGATGCACATTAACTCTTTGCATGCTGGGAAACTTGTGGGCTATAAATAGTTAAAATCTAGTGGACGAGAATTCATCATATTTGCTTGTAGTTCTCTCCGTAAATATCATGAATATGTTTTGGAATTTCTGACGACTCGATTCTAATGAAATTTCAAGACATATTTACAGATAGAAATAAAATATATACATGTAGTCCTAATTCGTTTGGCGGATATTTTCGCCGCTAGCATGCAAAGAGTTAAAGCTATATGCCAACTCGGTAGGCACATGTTCTTTATAGGAATTAAATAAGTGTATAATTGTGTTACTATTCCACCAGTTCTAAAAAATATGATTGCCCGCTATTCACCATTACCCCACGTATTGATTGACATTAATATACATTTTATATCAGACTTAAATTTCCACACTGATATCAGGGGCCATAACCGTGTTTCCTTAAAATGTTAACTGACATTACTATTTATTCTCTGTATTTATTTTTGGATGTGCAATGATCATACTTTATAATCTGTCGAAAATATTATTTTTTCAGGTGACACATTTAATTAGTATAAATAATTAAAAAATATGCCCCAATTGCTTATGAAAATAGGCTGATACCACCGCCAGTCACTATCAGTAAAATAATATTACTAAATGATTATAGTATAGCGGCAGAGCTCCAGTTAAGGTGCGTAATTTGGAGGTAAATTTCTTATTTCTCCATCAAAAATGGCAAGTTGGGAGTGCTTTAGAATCGTCTCAATGAGACGATTCTAAAGCACTCCCAACTTGCCATTTTTGATGAAGAAATAACAACATTTCACCCCAAGTTGTTCAAATTACGCACCTTAACTGGAGGTCTGGTATAGCGGGCACTTGTAATTTTTAGAACTGATGGAATAGTAACACAATTATACACTTATTTAATTCCTATAAAGAACATTTTGTGCCTACTAAGTGGGCATTTACCAGGGATTCCGCTGGGGAAAATAAAAAAATCTCGAAAATTGTAATTTTTTATCGCCAAGTGCGAAAGTGGCGATCGCCAGCGGAATCCCTGATTTACAAGTACCATTAACATAAGCCACGTATATCCTGTCATGTGACCACATTCTGTGATTACTCTGAATATTCATTGTTGCTTACAGAAACAATACAATTATAAATCACATGGTATCACTGGGCTCCAGATAAGGAATTAGTAATTGAGTATTGTCACTCTATCATTTCTGAAGCAATTGGGTATTTAAAAATTTTAATTGGGTAAAATAAGCCACTACTGTTTACACATTAACAGACAGCAATTATTGAATAGTTTGAAAATAAGAAAAATATGCTATATTTCTTGTCTGTTTATTGTTTTCTGCAGCATGATCTGCTTTTTGATACTGTCTACTTCTGATTTAAAATGGGTTTTTGGCATTTAATTGGGTATTTAAGCCAATACGCAGCTTATCTGGAGCTCTGGTATCCGCTAGCATTTGGCCATTACATATATATTTTCTTACTTTTGTTGAGAGTATTCGCATCAGCCAGTTCTGTCATTTTCATACAGAAACTGCCCATTGCCATTTAGTAGATGCATACATTGTTTAGTACATTGTAATGTTGAAACCATTTATTATAGGAATGAATGGCCTTTTTGTGGAATTTATCGGGGTATAAACTTGGAAAAGTCGCGGGAATACTGGACGAAGGCTGGAAGGCCTCGTCCAGTATTCCCGCGACTGTTCCAAGTTTATATCCCCCATAAATTCAACAAAAAGGCCATTCATTCCTTATAATTCCAGCATTTGAAATAAATTCATCAAGAAAATGTGTTTCTTTTCCGTTTTCTTAAGAATTATTTTTAACTGCACCTCACGGTTACGGAAAGTAGTTTGGCATGGGAGTTTACTGGGATATAAATTTTGGACAGAGACTTGCTACGGACCATCAAATGTTAGGGAATTGTGTAAATATTTTTGTGCTGGAATTATTACTTAATATACAAACTGGAAGTCGACATAAAAAAGTTGACATTCCGTCAAATGCTGAATCAATTTTGAATTTTCATCCAAAGTCTTTCCATTTGGATGAAACGTGCAAATTTGACACTTGTAGCTCCCTAGTATAGTTGCATCACCTTGACATTCTGTCATTGGGAACACCTTTATAATTTTTCATCCCTTAATTGAATTTTAATCACTAGATGACGCAATAATGAATGTCCATCAAGACATTGACATTCAATCACTTGTTGAAAGATGCAGTGCTCCAGATAAGGAATTAGTAATTGAGTATTTTCACTCCATCATTTCTGAAGCAATTGGGTATTTCAAAATTTTAATTGGGTAAAATAAAATCACACTACACATCAACAGACAGCAATTATTGAATAGTTTGCTTCGAAATGAAAACATGTCTTGGTATTTCATTAGAATTGTCTCCTTGGAGACAATTCTAATGAAATACCAAGAGCTGCATGATAAATGTTCCACAAAATTGTAATTGATTTTTGATACTCGTTACTTCTGATTTCAATTGGGTTTTTGGCAATTTTAATTGGGTATTTAAGCAAATACGCAGCTTATCTGGAGCACTGAAGATATGTGTATTTTCCCTTAACAATTGCAGAAACATTATGAATTTCAATAATGTGATTTGTTATGTATCCATAAATTTAGCTGTATCATGAATATCTAGTTGACCTTTGTTTGCAGACATTTATGAATTCACATCTACACACATGTTGACATTCCGTGTCTGGATGACACCTTTATGTATTTCTACATGTTGACATTCAGTCACTAGCTGGTATGTTTATTAATTTCATCCACATGGTCCCATTCGGTCGCTGACACCTATGAATTTATAGTACAAGTTTAATTCCTTGCGAATTATGTTCTACGAATTGGCAATTGCCACCTTTGTGAATTAAATTGTACATGTTGACATTCAGTCACTTGACATTCAATCACTTAACAACGCTGTTTTGCTTTATATTTAGGTTTACATTTGGCCACAAGGTGACGTTCAGTCATTTGAAACCATTACATGTAGTATGAATTTCATTTTACATGTTTACATTCAGACACTACTTTTTTGTCGCGCCCGCTTGCAGACAGCGCGATATAGTTGGCACATTGGCGTGCATCCGGGTGGCGTGCGTCTGGGTTAAAGTTTTTTGGTTTACTATCAAAGCCTCAGCGGGCGCAACATGCAGGCCGCGGCCATCTCCTATGAATTTGCACACACAAGTTGAAATTCTGTCACTTGAAACCTTTAGGAATTTCCATTCGCAAGTACCTTCTATCATTTGGTGTCACCTTTTTATACGACCATTTTTAAAAAACGGTACATACTATGTTTTACCGCATGGCGGGCGGCTGAAGAAAAAGTGCATAGTTCGTGTACACAACTCCTCCGAAACCGTTCAGTCGATTGCAGTCGATCGATCTGAAACTATACACATGTCTTCTACACATATTGAAGATATACACCTTGGTGTTTATATTCGGAAAAAATATTTTTTAACAAAAATATCACCTTTGTAACTTTAATAGTCATTTTTTCTACATTTTTCTATACAATTCTATATACGGTACAGAGTTTGTGTTCACAACTCCTCCGAAACCGTTCAGTCGATCGTTCTGAAACTTTACACACGTCTTCTACACATATTGAAGATGTGCACCTTGGTGTTTTTATGCCGAAAAAATATTTTTTAACAAAAATATCACCTTTTTAACTTAGCCATTTTTTCTACATTTTTCTATACAATTCTATATATGGTACAGAGTTTGTGTTCACAACTCCTCTGAAACTGTTCAGTCGATAGTTCTGAAACTATACACACGTCTTCTACACATATTGAAGATGTGCACCTTGGTGTTTTTATGCCGAAAAAATATTTTTTAACAAAAATATCACCTTTTTAACTTAGCCATTTCTTCTAAATTATTGTATCCAATTCCCTATTATGAATTTCCACTCTACTTTTCTATCTCTGCCTAAATTAGTATACATGTTTAGCACAACGAGATGAAGAAATACAGCTATAGACTTTCAAATTCTCATTAATGTTTCTTGCCTTGGTGACAGCTTCACATTTCTGCATCTTCGCTGTCTGCCGAACAAATTTTTTTAACAAAAATATCACCTTTTTAACTTAGCCATTTGTTCTACATTATTGTATCCAATTCCCTATCATTTCTACTTTACACTACTTTTCTATCTCTGCCTAAATTAGTATACATGTTTAGCACAACAAATTCTCATTAATGTTTCTTGCCTTGGTGACAGCTTCACATTTCTGCATCTTCGCTGTCTGTCTAGCCCATATTCGACTGGCGTATTTTGTGACTTGCGGCACTCTTGTTATGAATTTCCACCACAATGAATACATTCTATCATTTGATACCTTTATGAATTTCTATCCAGAATAAGACATCCATTCATGTGATGAATTTGGACACTGGACACCTTTCCGAATTACTACCGTATATATAGATCTACTAGTTGAAACTCAATTAATACCATTATGAATTTCTACCCACATTTGACATTTGGCCACTTGATACCTTTATGAATTTCCATCGAAAAGTTATGGGCGATTGGTTGGGAGCATGTGAATGGTAAATTTAATGGTGGGTTTCATCCTTAACAGAATCCCAATCTCACTGGTTTGGCCCTCATGTGCATGTTTGGCTTCCTTGTTATTTGAGAGATGAATCCGTTTATACCCATTATAAAGATAGTACAATTTGCACAAATCATATTAATTTTCGGCAGTGAAGCTATGCGACTATTGTGGTGAGGACCTGGCACCAGGTCAGGTTATTCTAATTTCAGGGCTCACAAAATATGTTTTTGTAAATATGCAGTTTTGATTTTGGGATTTTCACCTCGTCTCATGTCGGTGGCAGGTGGGAGCATGCGATGGGTAATCTAACGATCGGGGTTCATCCCGACTGGAGACCTGGTTTGGCCCTCACATACGTCTTTGGCATTTTGTATGTGACAGTTGAATCTGGTTTTACCCCTTATGTGAGTATTACGATTATTCGTAATCCTATTTTAGGGGAAGGGGCCAAGTGACTTGGTGTGCTATGGACCTGGCACCAGGTCAGGTTATTCTAATTTCAGGGCTGAATATATTTTTTCGCGATGTAAATATTCCGTTCTGATTTTGGGATTTTCCCCTCAATGCAGCAGGTTAAAATGGGATTGAACCCGCTTGCCCAGCCTTACATGACCTTAGCTGTTGATAGGCCGTCAAACACCAATAAACAAACAAACATATTTCCCCTCGTCACACCAGGTCTAATATGGGAATCGACCCCGTTAACCTGGCCGAAAATGACGTTAGTTGTTGACGGGCCAGGCCGTTAAACATCTTCAAGGACCCGTTCTGAACCTAATCATCGCTTGATTCAAAGATAATTGGTTCGTAAATGTAATGGAATATATGCATAACATATATGTGAATACTGCCTCGTTACTGTATCCTTTACGACATATGACTTGGCCATTTTTGATTGTTCCAATCATCAGCCAGTTTCACCTGTATAAATATGAAGTAGAACATATGATATAATGTAGCTAATCACATGTAGAAAAGCCAGAAGAACAGACTCCTATCAATTATATTACACCACTAACTGTAAAATATTTCAGTTTTCTGGACAGGTTTGTGCCTGTGTTTTTAAGAATACCCACTACTGTATTCTGTTATTAGCTATCATATCTAGTGACATGTAAGCAGTTACATGAGTGTATTGTCGCTGATGTCTGCTCGCCTACTATGCATTAAATATGGCTTTACCTATGGGTAACGTGACACTAACATAGGCTGTGCATCACATTGAAAAGTTCACACATCAAAATTTATTTTGAGATTGATGGGAGAAATGCTCAGATATCTCGTCTTTTGTATAGTTTGTTGGCATAATATTTAAATTATAGCTTGCTTTTGTCATATCTGTCTATTATGTATTGCACCAAATTTTATTTGGTTCACTGTCGTATTATTTGCTGTATGTGTCAAATGCAAGAAGTGGTGAAACTGTACGATGGCTTGTACATACAAATATGGCGGAGATGGTAACTCAGTGCTCCATATGGTATACAGTACCAAGACAATATTCACATATTTTATATTCATATATCACATCATTCTTATTAAGAAATTGTCATTGAAGTCGAGTGTATCTATGACCTAATACCTTAAATAAATAAATTAAATGACACTTGATGCCTTGATGAATTTCCATCCATAAGTTGACGTTCTGGCGCTTGATACCTTTTGAATTCTCCCCCAATTGATATTTGATCATCTGATACAATGTATCTTTATGAATTTCTATTCGCAAGCTGACATCCAGTAACTTGATACCTTTATGATTCTCCAGCCACCAGTTGACATTCAGTCACTTAATACCTTTATTAATTTCTACCAATAAATTGACATTTGGTCACTTAATACCTTTATGACTTTCTTCCAACAAATTGACATTCAGTCACTTGATACCTTTATTAATTTCTACTAACAAGTTGACATTCAGTCTCTTCATACCTTTATGACTTTCTACCAACAAGTTGTCATTAGGTCATTTAAATACTTTTATTAATTTCTACCAACAAGTTGATGTTATGTCACTTGATACCTTTATGAATTTCTACCAACAAGTTGACATTCGGTCACTGAATACCTTTATGACCTTCCCCCACAAGTTGACATTCGGTCACTTAATACCTTTAATTAATTTCTACCAACAAGTTGACATTCAGTCACTCAATACCTTTATTAATTTCTACCAAGTTGAAATTCGGTCACTCAATATCTTTATTAATTTCTACCAACAAGTTGACATTCTGTCACTCAATATCTTTATTAATTTCTACCAACAAGTTGACATTCTGTCACTTAATACCTTTATGAATTTCTACCAACAAGTTGACATTCGGTCACTTGATATCTTTATTAATTTCTACCAACAAGTTGACATTTTCTTGTTGACATTTGGTCACTTGATACCTTTATAAATTTCTACCAACAAGTTGACATTCCGTCACTCAATACCTTTATTAATTTCTACCAAGTTGAAATTCGGTCACTCAATATCTTTATTAATTTCTACCAACAAGTTGACATTCTGTCACTTAATACCTTTATGAATTTCTACCAACAAGTTGACATTCGGTCACTTGATATCTTTATTAATTTCTACCAACAAGTTGACATTTTCTTGTTGACATTTGGTCACTTGATACCTTTATAAATTTCTACCAACAAGTTGACATTCCGTCACTCAATACCTTTATGAATTTCCCCCACACGTTGACATTCGGTGACTTTGATACCTTTATGAATTTCTACCAACAAGTTGACATTCGGTCATTTGATATCTTTATTAATTTCTACTAACAAGTTGACATTCAGTGACTTCATACCTTTATGACTTTCTACCAACAAGTTGACATTAGGTCACTTAAATACCTTTATTAATTTTCTACCCAACAAGTTGACGTTATGTCACTTAATACCTTTATGCATTTCCATCAACAAGTTGACATTCGGTGACTTGATACCTTTATGACTTTCCATCAACAAGTTGACATTCGGTCACTTGATATCTTTATTAATTTCTACCAACAAGTTGACATTCCGTCAATTCATACCTTTATGAATTTCTACCAACAAGTTGACATTTGGTCACTTGATACCCTTTATTAATTTCTACCAACAAGTTGACATTCGGCCACTTGATACCTTTATGACTTTCCCCCACAAGTTGACAATTCTCTCATTCGACCTACCTTTATGAATTTCTACCAAAAAACAATTGACATTCGGCCACTTAATACCTTTGACTTTCTACCAACAAGTTGACATTCGGCCACTTGATACCTTTATGACCTTCCCCCACAAGTTGACATTCGGTCACTTAATACCGTTTAATTAATTTCTTACAACCCAACAAGTTGGACTTCGGCCCACTTAATACCTTTATGACCTTCCCCCGCAAGTTGACATTCGGTCACTTAATACCTTTATTAATTTCTACCAACAAGTTGATATTTTGTCACTTGATACCTTTATGACCTTCCCCCACAAGTTGACATTCGGCCAATTAGTACCTTCAATTAATTGTACCAGCAAGTTGACATTCGGTCACTTAATACCTTTATGACTTTCTACCAACAAGTTGACTTTCGGTCACTTGATACCTTTATGAATTTCTACCAACAAGTTGACATTCGGCCATTTAATACCTTTATTAATTTCTACCAGCAAGTTGACATTCGTTCACTTAATACCTTTATTAATTTCTACCAACAAGTTGACATTCGGTCAACAAGTTGACATTTTCTTGTTGACATTTGGTCACTTGATACCTTTATAAATTTCTACCAACAAGTTGACGTTCTGTCACTTCATACCTTTATGAATTTCTACCAACAAGTTGACATTCCGTCACTCAATACCTTTATGAATTTCCCCCACACGTTGACATTCGGTGTCTTGATACCTTTATGAATTTCTACCAACAAGTTGACATTCGGTCACTTGATATCTTTATTAATTTCTACTAACAAGTTGACATTCAGTGACTTCATACCTGTATGACTTTCTACCAACAAGTTGACATTAGGTCACTTAAATACCTTTATTAATTTCTACCAACAAGTTGACGTTATGTCACTTAATACCTTTATGCATTTCCATCAACAAGTTGACATTCGGTGACTTGATACCTTTATGACTTTCCATCAACAAGTTGACATTCGGTCACTTGATATCTTTATTAATTCATACCTTTATGAATTTCTACCAACAAGTTGACATTAGGTCACTTAAATACCTTTATGAATTTCTACCAACAAGTTGACATTTGGTCACTTGATACCTTTATTAATTTCTACCAACAAGTTGACATTCGGTCAATTCATACCTTTATGAATTTCTATCAACGAGTTAATACTTTATTAATTTCCATCAACAAGTTGACATTCAGTCACTTAATACCTGTATTATCCCATCGTCTGTCTGGCTGTCTGTCAGGTTTTTAACTTTTCCATTCTGCTATAACTTCTGCGTGTAATGGCTTCAAACTCCATGTACATGTTTATTATCATCAATATTAATGTCTACCAACAAATTGACAATCGGTCACTTGATACTTTTATGAATTTCTACCAACAAATTGACATTCGGTCACTTAATACCTGTATTATCCCATCGCGCATGCAAAAGTCGTCCGTCCGTCTGTCTGGCTGTGTCAGGTTTTGAACTTTTCCATTCTGCTATAACTTCTGCGTGTGATGGCTTCAAACTCCATGTACATGTTTATTATCATCAATATATTCATTCCCCACCCCACCCATGCTCCCCCATGCTCAAGGTCAAAGTCAAATAACTTCCACATTCAGTAGATTCGTGCGCGTTTCTACATTCCCCTGTAACGTCTTTACTTTGTTAGCGATTGGCTTGTAACTTCATGTACATGTTTCTCATCAATCATATTTTCATTTCCCGCCCACTCATGCTCCCCATGTGCATTACTCCATTCCACTGTAGTATAACTTCTGTACTGTATGAGCTTTTACCTTGAAACAACATGTGCATATTTCTCAGCGATATTTTCATTCCCCACCACACCCATGCTCCCCTCGCCCCACGGCAATCAAATAACTTTGAAATTTCACATTCAGTAGATGTGTGTGTGTTTCTCCATTCCACTACAACATTTTTTACTGTATGAGCGATTGGCTTGGAACTTCACATGCATGTTTCTCATCATTCATATTTTCATTCCCCGCCCCACCCATGCTGCCGCCACCCCAAAAGCCAAGATCAAATACACATTCAGTAGATGTGTGCGCTTTTCACCATTCCACAATAACTTATTTTACTGATGAGTGATTTGACTTGAAACTTCATGTGCATGTTTCTCATCATTCATATTTTCTTTCCCAGCCCCCACCGATGCTCCCTCCGTGCCCAACGTCAAGGTCAAATAACTTTGATGAAAGTTCACATTGAATAATAGATGTGTGCTCCAGAGCTCCAGATAAGCTGCGTATTTGCTTAAATACCCAATTAAAATTACCCAAAACCCAATTGAAATCAGTAGTAGCGAGTATCAAAAAGCAATACAAATTTTGTGGTACGTTTATCATGCTGCAGAAAACTTATTTTCGATCAGAACACATCTTGGTATTTCATTAAAGGGAAATTTCATTGAAATGCCAAGACATGTTTTCATTTCGAAGCAAACTATTCAATAATTGCTGTCTGTTGATGTGTAGACAGTATTGTGATTTTATTATACCCAATTAAAATTTTGAAATACCCAATTGCTTCAGAAATGATGGAGTGATTGGCTTAAAATTGAATGTGCATGTTTATGATCCAACCACCACAGCGATGGGATACATGCCGTTGGCGGTGTTCTTGTATGAATTATCATCAACACGTTGACATTCGGCTACTTGATACTTTTATGAATTTCTGCCAACAAGTTGACATTTGGTCACTTAATACCTTTATGAATTTCTACCAACAAGTTGACATTTGGTCACTTGATACCCTTTATTAATTTCTACCAACAAGTTGACATTCGGCCACTTAATACCTTTATGACTTTCTACCAACAAGTTGGCTTTCGGCCACTTGATACCTTTATGACTTTCCCCCCCACAAGTTGACATTCTCTCATTCGATACCTTTATGAATTTCTACCAACAAGTTGACATTCGGCCACTTAATACCTTTGACTTTCTACCAACAAGTTGACATTCGGCCACTTGATACCTTTATGACCTTCCCCCACAAGTTGACATTCGGTAACTTAGTACCTTTAATTAATTTCTACCAACAAGTTGACATTCGGCCACTTAATACCTTTATGACCTTCCCCCGCAAATTGACATTCGGTCACTTAATACCTTTATTAATTTCTACCTACAAGTTGACATTCTGTCACTTGATACCTTTATGACCTTCCCCCACAAGTTGACATTCGGCCAATTAGTACATGTACCTTCAATTAATTGTACCAGCAAGTTGACATTCGGTCACTTAATACCCTTATGAATTTCTACCAACAAGTTGACATTCGGTCACTTGATACCTTTATGACCTTCCCCCGCAAGTTGACATTCGGTCACTTAATACCTTTATTAATTTCTACCAACAAGTTGACATTCTGTCACTTGATACCGTTATGACCTTCCCCCACAAGTTGACATTCGGCCTATTAGTACCTTCAATTAATTGTACCAGCAAGTTGACATTCGGTCACTTAATACCTTTATGACTTTCTACCAACAAGTTGACTTTCGGTCACTTGATACCTTTATGAATTTCTACCAACAAGTTGACATTCGGCCATTTAATACCTTTATTAATTTCTACCAGCAAGTTGACATTCGTTCACTTAATACCTTTATTAATTTCTACCAACAAATTGACATTCGGTCAACAAGTTGACATTTTCTTGTTGACATTTGGTCACTTGATACCTTTATAAATTTCTACCAACAAGTTGACGTTCTATCACTTCATACCTTTATTAATTTCTACCAGCAAGTTGACATTCGTTCACTTCATACCTTTATTAATTTCTACCAACAAGTTGACATTCGGTCAACAAGTTGACATTTTCTTGTTGACATTTGGTCACTTGATTGATACCTTTATAAATTTCTACCAACAAGTTGACGTTCTGTTACTTGATACCTTTATGACTTTCTACCAACAAGTTGACATTCGGTCACTTAATACCTTTATTAATTTCTACCAACAAGTTGACATTCGGCCACTTAATACCTTTATGACCTTCCCTCACAAGTTGACATTCGATCACTTCATACCTTTATGACTTTCTACCAACAAGTTGACATTCAGTCACTTAATACCTTTATTAATTTCTACCAACAAGTTGACATTTGGTCACTGAATACCTTTATGACCTTCCTCCACAAATTGACATTCGGTCACTTAATACCTTTATGACTTTCTACCAACAAGTTGACATTCTGTCACTTAATACCTTTATGACTTTCTACCAACAAGTTGACATTCTGTCACTTAATACCTTTATGACTTTCTACCAACAAGTTGACTTTCGGTCACTGGATACCTTTATGAATTTCTACCAACAAGTTGACATTCGGTCACTTAATACCTTTATTAATTTCTACCAACAAGTTGACATTCGGTCAACAAGTTGACATTTGGTCACTTGATACCTTTGTGAATTTCTACCAACAAGTTGACGTTCTGTCACTTGATACCTTTATGACTTTATACCAACAAGTTGACATTTGGTCACTTAATACCTTTATGACTTTCTACCAGCAAGTTGACATTCGGTCACTTAATACCTTTATTAATTTCTACCAATAAGTTGACATTCTGCCACTTAATACCTTTATTAATTTCTACCAACAAGTTGACATTCGGTCAACAAGTTGACATTTGGGCACTTAATACCTTTATGACTTTCTACCAACAAGTTGACTTTCGGTCACTTGATACCTTTATGAACTTCTACCAACAAGTTGACATTCGGCCATTTAATACCTTTATTAATTTCTACCAGCAAGTTGACATTTGGTTACTTAATACCTTTATGACTTTCTACCAACAAGTTGACATTTAGTCACTTGATACCTTTATTACTTTCCATCGACAAATTGACGTTTGGTCACTTAATACCTTTATTAATTTCTACCAACAAGTTGACATTTGGTCACTTGATACCTTTATTACTTTCCATCAACAAATTGACATTCGGTCACTTAATACCTTTATTAAATTCTACCAACAAGTTGACATTTGGTCACTTGATACCTTTATTACTTTCCATCAACAAGTTGACATTTGGTCACTCGATACCTTTATTAAATTCTACCAACAAGTTGACATTTGGTCACTTGATACCTTTATTACTTTCCATCAACAAGTTGACATTTGGTCACTTGATACCTTTATTAATTTCTACCAGCAAGTTGACATTCGGTCACTTAATACCTTTATTAATTTCTACCAATAAGTTGACATTCGGCCAGTTAATACCTTTATTAATTTCTACCAACAAGTTGACATTCGGTCAACAAGTTGACATTTGGTCACTTGATACCTTTATGAATTTCTACCAACACGTTGACGTTCTGTCACTTGATACCTTTATGAATTTCTACCAACAAGTTGACATACGGTCACTGAATACCTTTATGACCTTCCCCCACAAGTTGACATTCGGTCACTTAATACCTTTAATTAATTTCTACCAACAAGTTGACATTCAGTCACTCAATACCTTTATTAATTTCTACCAAGTTGAAATTCGGTCACTCAATATCTTTATTAATTTCTACCAAAAAATTGACATTCGGTCACTTAATACCTTTATTCATTTCCATCAACGATTTGACATTCGGTCACTTAATACCTTTATTCATTTCCATCAACGATTTGACATTCCGTCACTTAATACCTTTATTCATTTCCATCAACAAGCTGGCATTCGGTCACTCAATACCTTTATGAATTTCTACCAATAAGTTGACATTCGGTCACTTAATACCTTTATGAATTTCCATCAACGATTTGACATTCCGTCACTTAATACCTTTATTCATTTCCATCAACAAGTTGACATTCCGTCACTTAATACCTTTATGAATTTCTACCAACAAGTTGACATTCTGTCACTCAATACCTTTATGAATTTCTACCAACAAGTTGACATTCTGTCACTCAATACCTTTATGAATTTCTACCAACAAGTTGACATTCTGTCACTCAATACCTTTATGAATTTCTACCAACAAGTTGACATTCCGTCACTTAATACCTTTATTCATTTCCATCAACGATTTGACATTCCGTCACTTAATACCTTTATTCATTTCCATCAACAAGTTGACATTCCGTCACTTAATACCTTTATTCATTTCCATCAACGATTTGACATTCCGTCACTTAATACCTTTATTCATTTCCATCAACGATTTGACATTCCGTCACTTAATACCTTTATTCATTTCCATCAACAAGTTGACATTCCGTCACTTAATACCTTTATGAATTTCTACCAACAAGTTGACATTCTGTCACTCAATACCTTTATGAATTTCTACCAACAAGTTGACATTCCGTCACTTAATACCTTTATTCATTTCCATCAACGATTTGACATTCCGTCACTTAATACCTTTATTCATTTCCATCAACGATTTGACATTCCGTCACTTAATACCTTTATTCATTTCCATCAACGATTTGACATTCCGTCACTTAATACCTTTATTCATTTCCATCAACGATTTGACATTTGGTCACTCAATACCTTTATGAATTTCCATCAACAAGCTGGCATTCGGTCACTCAATACCTTTATGAATTTCTACCAACAAGTTGACATTCTGTCACTCAATACCTTTATGAATTTCTACCAACAAGTTGACATTCTGTCACTCAATACCTTTATGAATTTCTACCAACAAGTTGACATTCGGTCACTTAATACCTTTATGAATTTCCATCAACGATTTGACATTCGGTCACTTAATACCTTTATTCATTTCTACCAACAAGTTGACATTCGGTCACTTAATACCTTTATGAATTTCCATCAACGATTTGACATTCGGTCACTTAATACCTTTATTCATTTCCATCAACGATTTGACATTCCGTCACTTAATACCTTTATTCATTTCCATCAACGATTTGACATTCCGTCACTTAATACCTTTATTCATTTCCATTTAATGTGTTGGTTTATAGTGTTATGAATTTTCCCCCATAAGTCACCTTTATGATTCACCAGACATATGTTGACATTCAGTCCCTTGAGGTCACCTTTATGATTCTCAAGCCACATGTTCACCTTTGGTCCCTTGATGTCACCTTTATGATTCTCCAGCCACAAGTTGACATTCGGTCCCTTGATGTCACCTTTATGATTACCCAGCCACATGTTGACATTCGGTCGTTTAATGTCATCTTTATGATTCTCCAGCCACATGTTCACCTTCGGTCCCTTGATGTCACCTTTATGATTCTCCAGACACATGTTGACATTCGGTCACTTGATATCACCTTTATGATTCTCAAGCCACATGTTGACATTCGGTCCATTGGTGCCACATTTATGATTCTCCAGACACATGTTGACATTCGGTCCCTTGATGTCACCTTTATGATTCTCCAGACACATGTTGACATTCGGTCACTTGATGTCACCTTTATGATTCTCCAGACACATGTTGACATTCGGTCACTTGATATCACCTTTATGATTCTCAAGCCACATGTTGACATTCGGTCCATTGGTGCCACCTTTATGATTCTCCAGACACATGTTGACATTCGGTCCCTTGATGTCACCTTTATGATTCTCCAGACACATGTTGACATTCGGTCACTTGATGTCACCTTTATGATTCTCCAGACACATGTTGACATTCGGTCACTTGATATCACCTTTATGATTCTCAAGCCACATGTTGACATTCGGTCCATTGGTGCCACCTTTATGATTCTCCAGACATATGTTGACATTCGGTCCCTTGATGTCACCTTTATGATTCTCCATACACATGTTGACATTCGGTCCCTTAATGTTACCTTTATGGTTATCCAGACACATGTTGATATTCGGTCCCTTCATGTCACGTTTGAGATTCTCCAGCCACAAGTTTAAATTCAGTCCCTTGATGTCACCTTTATGTTTCTCCAGTCACATGTTGACAATCGATCCCTTGATGTCACCTGTATGATTCTCCAGCCACATGTTGACATTCGGTCCCTTGATGTCGCCTTTATGATGCTCCACCCTGGAGTAGTTGACACTTTCTTGACTTAACAAGTTAATACCAGAGGATCGGAGGGTATGCATATCTTCACGGTGAATCTTACTGGAATTCACATCGGTGACCTGGTGTAATTAGGGTGTCTAGCACTGGATCAGGACACTGCTTATCCATGCTGAAAGATTTTATGGTAACTTTAATCCTGAATGTGCTTCCCCATACTGGTGTATTCCTATCTGTATATCGCCTTCTGTTGAATAGATGTAAATCCTTAATCAATCCACAAGTTAAATATATGAATTTCCTTCTACAATCTGCCATTCGATCCAATGATGCATATTTGTGAATTTCGGATTTTCCATCCTATTGACATTGATTGATGATACCTTTATGAATTTATGTCCACACGTTGACAGTCACTTCCTGCCTGTCACCTTTATGAATTTGATCAATAAGTTGGCATGTAGCCACATTATATAGGTTGTCCAGATCCATTTATATGAATTTACCTGCAAAACTGTGGAGAGAAGTCAGCATTTCCTGTATTTGTCACAGTGTTGTCAGGTTGCTTGTTGAAACCATTGGTCCACATCTTGTGAAACTTTCCATTTGGGCTTCTGTAAGTTTGTATTTAATCGTTAAAACCCGAAGGAGTGCCCCAGGAAAGGATAGATGACATCGGACCTGTGACGAGATGCTGTACTACTTGGCCATTCATGGACAATGTGGACATACATCGAATAATAAATGATGATTGGGAATAAACAATAATAGCCAGATATAGCTGAGTTGCCGAACACAGAACAAGATACAAGATATGTGTTACAAAATATGTTGTTTATAGACACTGTTATAAATGACAATTCGGCGTTGACTAGTACACAACTGTGCTGTGAGGGAGCGAGCTGCCAGCGGGAGCCAACTGCTGGAGTTCACAGACCGGGCAGGCCTGGACATGTGAACTGCTGCACTAGACACCCAGCCTTCTACATGTACTGGTATGAACGAAGTGTCGACTGTATATGCAACTCTTTATAGTGTGATACAAAAAATAAAACATATTGGATACTAGATGACCTTTAAACGCGTGTAATTATGCTTCTGCCATTGTCTGTGTCGACCAATTATTCTACCCCTTACAGTGTCTTTTAGATGATACCTTTTACTTCCATAGTTGGTTACCACAAGTTGCTCTGTTCTTTGCTGTCAGTGTGTGCCCACCTGCTTGTATTTAGGCCGTGTTATTCATGGCTACACTTCTCAAGGTAGCACGTCCAAATCCACAATTACAGTTCTACTTGTAAGTTCTGTTTTTGTCTTCACCAGTATCTGACAATCCCAGGTTTTATACACTTCTGTCTTGCTGCCACTATTGTAAATATTTTTACAACATTGTAATTCATTTTATTTTTTGCTGTAAATGTACATGTAATCTGTCTTATTGTTAGTAACCCATCTGTCATTCTACTTCATACCCTCATAATTATGTCCAATAGAAGAATGATACTCTCTATCATTAGTACCTTTTCCTCTGGTGTGTCGACACGTTCAAAGTGGAATCTTGTGTATACCTATGCTATTGCTACGCACATTTATTACTACGTGTAGTAATGACTTGTTTGCTTCTGCATTTGGCTGACAAAAGGAACTGAAATGCCAGTGACATTGGAGTGTTAACTGGTCCAGCAGCAATGTCACTAGGAGCGTTAACTGGTCCAATAGCAATGTCACTAGGAGCGTTAACTGGTCCCAATAGCAATGTCACTAGCACAGTTGCTCTAGCTTCTGTTAGCTTAACAGACTGTTAAATCCTTAGCATTGCTAAGGATTTAACAGTCTGTTAAGGTAACAGAGGTTTTGACCAACTGGGCCCAGACTAATTACCCTGTGCAGTGATCAAACTACTAAAATAACACTATTCAATATTAGTCACCATTGCTTTCCGGGAAGCACATAAACATATGGTTTCCCATGTCTTGGGACACGGTTTGTTCTGGGAAACCGCTATCAAATATGGGATTCCCCAAAACAAATTGTGTCTTGATATTTAGGGTTATTACAGTACATCTGTTGCAATTGGCCTAATTTGTCACGTTCCTTTTGTCAGCTGGAGGCACACTTGTATTATAACTATACATTCGAGGCATTGCAATCTTAGAATTGTACATGTACATCAGCATATATGGCTGTAACGGGTGTTTCATTGATGGAATGGCGAAGAGTGCAGAAATTGATCGGATACACGGGCTGATCTGGATTTACACGGTCGCAAACCCATAAGCCCCTTTTCTCCAGTCACAGCTACATATTGGTAATGGTAGTTTAATTGTATCATCAACATATTCCAATAGGGCCTATACATGTTGTTCATTTATATTGTTCATGATATTAATATTTTTACCCTGATCATCTGATTTCCTACCACATGTAACATACTATTTTACTATTATTTGTATTCTTCATCTACGTTGCTTGGCCCTACATGATGCTCTTTTGTGTTGATGGGCCGTTAAGCACCATTCCATTCTAATAGGGCCCTGCATATAAAACGTTCCCTCCCTGATGTCAAGAAAGTTAATTGGCTAAGACAACTACAGGTAAATCAGGGATTTTTTTTTTTTTTTTTTTTTCTCTCTCGAAAATTGTAATTTTTTATCGCCAATTGCGAAAGTGGCGATCGCCAGTGGAATCGCTGGTAAATCACACTGCCTACAGGGATTAAGCCAGCCATTTGGGAAGGGGTCGGCTCTTTTCAACCATTCGGCTCTTGTGTGTATGGCAAATTAATCCCTGGCCTGAGTACAGATTATGAGCATGTGCTCCGAATGTCTTATAAGCACAGGCCCATATGTAGAAGATGCAACTTGGTGCCTTTATTATTGTGTCGACCAACTTTGGTAATGGAGAAGACTCAGAAGAGCCTACCATGTTGGCATGTTTATGTTTAAGTTAGTGTACATGTACATGTCAATAATTGTAAGGCCTCTATTGTTGCCATGTCTTGTGAGAATTATTATACCCCCGGCATACAAAGTATGTTGAGAGGTATATAGTTTTCGTATTTCTGTCTGTCGGTAAGACTTTTGTTAACAAGTTTTTGTTTGCAGGTCCAGGGGCCCGTTTCATAAACTTCGTACGACTAAAATGTTCGTAAGTGAAAATTTAGGATCGTCTGAAAATTTCAATTGATGGATTTACATTTATTGAGCATTGGCTGCATATGCAGCCTATGCTCAATAAATGTAAATCCAATAATTGTTCACAAGAAAACTTTGTTAATATGAAATTTACAGACTCATAATTTTGCACCTACAAACATTTTAGTCGTACAAAGTTTAGTGAAACGGCCCCCAGGTGGCGGCCGGGGGTATCCATGAGCCTCTGCTCACTTGCTCTAGTTAACATTACATTTATGCCCCCTATATGGTGGCAAGGGGGTGGGGTGGCAATATTGCTTTGCTCTTGACATGTGTCCATCTGTGGTCATTTACGCCAAACCTTTTTTGTAATAGCTTCAATATAGCTAGATGGATGGCTTTCATATTCGGACATCTGCGACACATTCATGCCACGATTAACATGAAATTTACTTTTCTTTTATTTTCCCCAGGTTGCCATAACACTTAGCTAATGTTATGTAAACATGTTTGTAATAGTTTTTTAATTAAGACTGTCATACAGGATTACTTTAATATTTTAACACTTCACAGGGCTCCAGATAAGGAATTAATAATTGAGTATTGTCACTCCATCATTTCTGAAGCAATTGGTATTTCAAAATTTTAATTGTGTAAAATAAAATCACACTACTGTTTACACATCAATAGACAGCAATTATTGAATAGTTTGCTTCTAAATGCAAACATGTCTTGGTATTTCAGTAGAATTGTCTCCTTGCAGACAATTCTAATGAAATACCAAGATGTGTTTTCATGGAAAAGAAAGAGAGAAAATAATGCTATATTTGTGGTCTGTTCATTGTTTTCTGCAGCATGATAAAGGTACCACAATCTTTTCATTGCTTTTGGATACTCATTACTTTTGATTTCAATTGGATTTTTGGCAATTTTAATTGGGTATTTAAGCAAATACGCACCTTATCTGCAGCACTGAATGCATACATGTGAATATATGGTACATGTACACACTCATGCCATGATTAACATGAGCTTGAAGTTTACAAGGTAGCCAAGTTTGTAGAGTTCCTTCATAACATAACTTCAGTATTACTGGAAGGATGCGACCCACTCATAGCTCCATTAACATGACATGATCATTTTAGGCCTTCACGAAATCTCCAAAACATTTTACAATTTCTTTACATCAGCATATTTTTCTTTTCTTTCTTTAGACTCCAGCGTGCTGTGTGGTATACCCATGTTTTCAAACATAATCTCTAGTTCCTTTTGCACTATACGTTTGTGCCACGCGACAACTCAAAGTGGGAAAAGAGCAAGATTTTTTAGCATAATTATCACCCGACAACTCAAAGTGGGAAAAGAGCAAGATTTTTTAGCATAATTATAGTACTTTGTATTCCATTCTTTTGTCAATCCATATCTCTTTTGTATCAGGTAACCTACCCTGCATTGACCGAATACGTACTGACTGATAACATATTGTTGTATCAGGCATTACCCTGATATAAACATCCGGGTTACAACGAAGTGAAAACTGACGTTCCATTGGTCGGATGACGTCACGTGACGTTACTGAATGACGTCAGTGTAATGACGGAACTTAAACAAGTCCGTGTTCTGTCAATTGATAATGACGTCATCTGTGGTCATTTTCGAGCATAAAAAGTTACCTGATAAATAGAATACCAGGCTAGTGTATTTTGATATCAAGTTTATCAGGCT
Organism: Conchocele bisecta; assembly: GCA_029237695.1. Classification (NCBI taxonomy): domain Eukaryota; kingdom Metazoa; phylum Mollusca; class Bivalvia; order Lucinida; family Thyasiridae; genus Conchocele; species Conchocele bisecta. The sequence goes on along the minus strand of CM055265.1, from coordinate 8,902,879 downwards.
CGGCTTGGAAACGGTATGAATTCCTCGGCAAGCCTCGGAATTCCTACGCGTTTCCTAGCCTCGCCTGATAAACCTGATATCAAAAGACACTAGCCTGGTATTCTCTATGTTTTGTTCCTGTTTATTGGAATAATTGGTCATTGGCATAAGACATAGTCACCGCCCTGTCTTGTCTGTCTGTCTGTCTGTCCGTCTGTGTGTCTATCTTTCCCAGATTTATATTACATTTTGTGGCTACCTACTCTTTCTGTTACCGCAATTTGGATTGGCTTGAACTTCATATTCTTGTTTGTCATCATCCATATTTTCACTTTATAACCCACCCATGAAACCACTACTTTCAAGATTAAGGTCAAATGACTTTTTGGTGTTGATGTTTTTGAGGGGTACATCCATCAGTGATTTCTTATTTATGTTAAAGGTACATGCCCACTCAGTAGGCATACACTTTTCTTTATATCAGAGACATCAGAGACATTTCCTGGCCAAATAAACATTAATTCACCATTTCCCCACGTATTTATTGGCATCATTTTATATCAGTCGTAAATGTCCACACTGATACCAGGGGCGATAACCATGTTTCCTTAAAATGTTAACGAACAGTACTATTGATTCTCTGTATTTATACCCCCCCCCCCCCCGCAACGAGTTGTGAGGGGGTATACTGGAGTCAGGTTGTCCGTCCGTCCGTGCGTCCGTAAACTTAACATCAGAGAAATATTGTTATAACTTCTATTTCCTTCATCTAAAATGCTTAATATTTCACACATGCATTCCTGTAAGGCTCTACTACCATGCTGTGCCAAATCCACGACCGTCCAACCCCGGCTGATCCCATGGTCAAGGTCAAATACTTAGTCTCTTTATAAAACTTAACATCAGAGAAATATTGTTATAACTTCTATTTCCTTCATCTAAAAGGCTTAATATTTCACACGTGCATTCTGCTCTACTACCATGCTGTGCCAAATCCACGACCGTCCAACCCCCGCTGATCCCATGGTCAAGGTCAAATACATAGTCTCTTTACAAAACTTAACATCTGATGATCAGAGAAATATTGTTATAACTTCTATTTCCTTCATCTAAAATGCTTAATATTTCACACATGCATTCCTGTAAGGCTCTACTACCATGCTGTGCCAAATCCACGACCGTCCATCCCCCGCTGATCCCAAGGTCAAGGTCAAATACTTTGTCTCTTTACAAAACTTAACATCAGAGAAATATTGTTATAACTTCTATTTCTTTCATCTAAAGTGCTTAATATTTCACACATGCATTCCTGTAAGGCTCTACTACCATGCTGTGCCAAATCCACGACCGTCCAACCCACGCTGATCCGAAGGTCAAGGTCAAAGTCTCTTTACAAAACTTAACATCAGAGAAATTTCCTTCATCTAAAATGCTTAATATTTCACACATGCATTCCTGTAAGGCTCTACTACCATGCTGTGCCAAATCCACGACCGTCCAACCCCCACTGATCCCATGGTCAAGGTCAAATACTTAGTCTGTTTACAAAACTTAACATCGGAGAAATATTGTTATAACTTGTATTTCCTTCATCTAAAATGCTTAATATTTCACACATGCATTCCTGTAAGGCTCTACTACCATGCTGTGCCAAATCCACGACCGTCCAACCCCCGCTGATCCCAAGGTCAAGGTCAAATACATGGTCTCTTTACAAAACTTAACATCAGAGAAATATGTTATAACTTCATCTAAAATTCTTAATATTTCATGCATGCATTCCTCTAAGGCTCTACTATCATGCTGTGACATATCCCCGCTGATCTCAAGGTCAAGATCACATACTTAGTCTCTTTACAAAACTTAACATCAGAGAAATCGGTTATAACTTCTATTTCCTTGCTCGGATCTGCTTCACATTCACGTTCTTGCCGCCCCCGCTAAGCGCAGAGTCAAGGTCACAAGCCCACACTTGGAAAATTTTATATATTCAGGGGTACCTGGGCCCATGCGGGGGGTATTCCGTAAGCCTCGCTTACTGACCAGTCTAGTTATCTTTTGATGTGCTATGATCATACTTTATAATCTGTCGAAAATAATATTTTTTCAGGTGACACATTTAATTTGCATCAATAATTAAAAAATATCATGCCTCATTTGCATATGAAAATAGCCTGATACCACCGCGCGTCACTGTCAGTAAAATAAATATTACTAAATGATTATATCTGTAGCGGGCACTCATAATTTTTAGAACTGGTGGAATAGTGACACAATTATACACTTATTTAATTCATCTAACATTTTGTGCTTTATACTGAGTGGGCATGTACCTTTAATAGTGACCGTTGGGGACTTTCAGTTTCAGGGTAATAAATGGCTCTTGGCATTTTGGAATGTCCATAGTGTTTCCATGTCACTGATCTTTCGATCTTTCGGATGATACTTCAAACTGAGGCCCTGTCTCTATATGACCTTTGCTGTTCATTGCACGTTTCACATTTTTCTTGAAATTTTGACCCGACTAGGTCAATTGTGCTCTGAAAAAAACATTTAATTGGCAATTTTGATTCTTGAATTTTGAAGCTTAATGAAAACACTGGATCTGTTTGCAATATTGGTCTGTGTACTGATTGGTGGTATACCTGCCTAACCGTGTGTCTGTGTGCCCACGTAGGTGAAGACGGAGGAGGGGACTTGGTACGAGAACTGGGAGGAGACGTCTGATGTATTCAAGAATCTCTACAATGAGACCGTGTTCCCGTTGCCAGAAAAGGAAATGAAGGCCTACCACCTGGAGAGATGGTGAGTACTTGCCTAGCTATATTACAATGATAATAATTGTATCCCCCGGACTCCGTCGGGGGATACTATGGATTTGACAGCGCGCCGCGTCCGCCGCAGACACTTCTTGTCCGGAGCATAACTCGAACACCCTTTGGAATATTTTCATGAAACTTCACACATGCATAGACCACGACCCGAAGGTGTGTCGCGCGCAAGAATGACAACTCTTGCATAGCTAATTTTTTAGTTATATCCCTTTTTTGTTTCTCGCACTGATTTCGTGTCCGGAGCATAACTCCACCACCCTTTGGAATATTTTCATGAAACTTTACACATGCATAGACCACGAGTTAAATTCAGTATTCATGTGACAGAAAAAAAAAAGAAATTGCCTACCGACCGACCCACTTCTAAAATTCTGGGTCTGGTTACAGGAAACAAACTTTTTTTTAAGGACAGCCCAATCCATTGTTACCTGTGCAGTTCCATTAGCCAAGACTGAGTGCGAGCTGTGCTCGGTGTTCACCATCAAACTGCTGTATGTTGAGTACACATTTCGAGGAGTTAGAATACTCGTGGACCCAGATTCTGTTATTATAAGACACAGTGAGCATGGATTCGTGCTCTAAAAGAAACATGTCCTGGCAGACTGATCATAGCCTACACTGTTTGTGCCACACTAATGATGCATCCATTTGGATACAACAGACATTTCAACCCCACATGCCTGTATAGAGGCCTGGGCAAACTGTGGATCCAGATGAGCCGGCTCGTGACGAGCCGTCTCGTAAGGATCTGCACCTTTTGCAAGTAATTTTCATATTTTTGAGACCAAAAAACACCCCGTTTTCATAAATAGACTAGTGAGAAAACCATTTTGTGACAATTTGATTGGTTGCAAAATTAACATCAATAGTCCATTCCAGTTATTTAGGGGTGGAAGGGTTAATTAGGATCTGCACTTGTCTAAATGGCTAAGGCCTATTTTGTCGCTACTGTATCAAATTGCTTTTACTCAGGCTACTGTAAACGCGGGAAATCTGTGTATTCAGTGGGAATGGCGTTACATGTGACGTAAATAGCACCACATGGTGTCGGAAAAATTTATGTCGTAAGAGGAACGAGATCTTCAACAAACACATTAATTCACATGGTAGAATTTAATACATGTAATATGTTGCTGTCACTTCAGAAATGGAGCTTATGTGTTTTGCGACCAATGTAGATCCAGATCAGTATGCATCTGCCCAGTCTGATCAGGATCTGCACTGTTTGCCATTCCATCAATGCAACACATCAATGAAGCAATACAGATCATTATCAGGCTTCAGGATTGTGCTATTTGATCAGGAGTTACAGTGGTTGCAAATCCCCAGGGCTCGATAAGGAATTAGTAATTGAGTATTGTTACTCCATCATTTCTGAAGCAATTGGGTATTTCAACATTTTAATTAGGTAAAATAAAATCACACTACTGTTTGCTTCGAAATGAAAACATATCTTGGCATTTCATTAGAATTGTCTCCTTGGAGACAATTCTAATGAAATACCAAGATATGTTTTCATGGAAAATAAGAAAAAAATATGCTATATTTGTGATATGTTCATTGTTTTCTGCAGCATGATAAAGGTGCCACAAATTTTGTATTGCTTTTAGATACTCGCTACATGTACTTCTAATTTCAATTGGGTTTTTGGCAATTTTAATTGGGTATTTAAGCCAATACGCAGCTTATCCGGAGCGCTGAATCCCATAAGCTCCATTTCTCCGATCACAGCCACATGTACCTTGTGTATTTCCAGTGTGCGGGTGATGGCGCATGACAATGACTCTGCGGGATTTTTCTGCGCTGTTCTCACGAAGAATCGTGAACTACCCTGGATTATTGGTATGTTTCCTAACTTGCAAGATGTCGTGTCATTTCATTTAGGCCCCTGCTACCTGCTACATGTGCGACCGTGCAGTCTGATCAGGGCCCACGCTGGTCGCCATTCAATCAAACATTTTGTGTGTACATGCATACCAGTTTTTAGCTCTACTAGAGCTTATGTTGTCACCCCGGCGTCAGCGTCGGCGTCACCGTCACGCCTTGGTTAAGGTTTTTAGTCAACCTTGTATATGGCATACTACTGGCCCTACACCCACCGTACTTGCACAACTTCATCTCCTAGTGATGTACATCAATAACCCCTGATCTATATTTGACCTTGACCTACATTTCCTCTTGAATTACTTCGTTAATCCCCTTGGTTAAGCTTTTTACTCAACCTTGGTTAAGTTTTTTAGTCAAGCTTGTACATGGAATACTATTGTGCATACAGACACCATACTTGGACAACCTTTTCTCATAGCAATGTACATCAATAACCTCTGATCTATATTTGACATTGACCTACATTTCCTCTTGAACTACTTAGTTAATTCCCCTTGGTTAAGGTTTTTAGTCAACCTTGGTTATGGTTTTTAGTCAAGCTTGTACATGGAATACTATTGTGCATACAGACACCATACTTGGACAACCTTTTCTCATAGGGATGTACATCAATAACCCCTGATGTATATTTGACCTTGACCTACATTTCCTCTTGAATTACTTAGTTAATTCCCCTTGGTTAAGGTTGTTAGTCAAGCTTGTATATGGAATACTCCTGGCCCTACACCCACCATACTTGGACAACTTCATCTAGTGATGTACATCAACAACCCCTGACCTATATTTGACATTGACCTACATTTAACCTTGAATTACATAGTTAACTCCCCTTGGTTAAGGTTTTTAGTCAACCTTGGTTAAGGTTTTTAGTGAAGCTTGTACATGGAATACTAGTGTGCACACATACACCATACTTGGACAACCTTTTCTCATCGGGATGCACATCAATAACCCCTGATCTATATTTGACATTGACCTACATTTCCTCTTCAATTACTTAGTTAATTCCCCTTGATTAAGGTTTTTAATCTAGCTTGTATATGGAATATTCCTGGCCCTACACCCACCATACTTGGACAACTTCATCTCCTAGTGATGTACATCAACAACCACTGACCTATATTTGACCTTGACCTACATTTAACTTTGAATTACTTACTTAATTCCCCTTGCTTAAGGTTTTTAGTCAAGCTTGTACATGGAATACTATTGTGCATACTAACACCATACTTGGACAACCTTTTCTCATAGCGATGTACATCAATAACCCCTGATCTATATTTGACCTTGACCTACATTTCCTCTTGAATTACTTACTTAATTCTCCTTGGTTAAGGTTTTTAGTCGAGCTTGTAGATGCAATACTCCTGGCCCTACACCAACCATACTTGGACAACTTCATCTCCTAGTGATGTACATCAATAATCCCTGACCTATATTTGACCTTGACCTACTTTTATCCTTGCATTACTTTCTTATTTCCCCTTGGTTAAGGTTTTTAGTCAAGCTTGTATATGGAATATTCCTGGGCCTACAGCAACCATACTTGGAAAACTTCATCTCCTACTGATGTACATCAATAACCCCTGACCTATATCTGACATTGACCTACATTTAACCTTGAATTACTTACTTAATTTCCCTTGGTTAAGGTTTTTAGTCAACCTTGGTTAAGGTTTTTATGCAGGCCGCGGCCACCTTGTTTGTCAAGCTATGTGTACATCGACAACCCTCGTAGTCGAGCTATGCTGTTCTCCTACAGCTCTTGTTGATCAATCTGGTGATTGCAAGGTTACAATTATGATTAGCATCTATTTAGTATTATTATACGCCTGTTTAAATAAAGAAATGAGACGTATTGTGTTTCACATTGGGGTGGCCTGTCGGCGGCGGACAGAAAAACTGCAGAGTTTGTGTACACTACTCCTCTAAAAACCTTTCTGTCTTCTGCACTTATTGAAGATGTACACCTTGGTGTTTGTATGCCGTAATTTTTTTAACAAAAATATCACCTTTTTAACAGGGCCGTTTTTTATGCAATTATATATAGGGTACAATGTTTGTGTACACTACTCGTCTAAAACCTCTCAGTTACTCAATCTGAAACCTTACACACATCTTCTAGACATGTTGTACATGTGTTTTTATGCCAGTTTTTCTACATTTTTGTATGCAATTCAATGAATTCTAAATAGTTTCTACTTTACACATCTCTACCAAAATTAGTATACCTGTTTCTCACAACAAGAGGAAGGAACAAAGTTATAGATTTTGAAATTCACATTAAGGTTTCTTGTCTTCACATTCGCTGTCTAGCCCATCTTCGATTGGCATATTTTGTGACTTACGACACTCTTGTTTTGAAATTGGCGAAATGAAAGTATGTGACGCCGACAATTGTGTGACACGAAATGATGGAAAATCACAAATTAATGATATTTGACAAATTTTTGTGTGTTCCAACATACAGATATTTTTGAACGTGTCAATAAAGCGTGATTTTGGAAAACTGACCAATAAAAACAGTTGTTTCTTCCAACTTTCGTCGATTGATGTCAACACAAAGATCGAGACCCGCTATGTAGATTAACAAATCGAGACGAGTTTGGTCTTGGATTAAATAGCGAAAAACATGCCAATATTTTCCATTGAAGACTTCAATCAAATGATTCGGCTATACTAGACGACTGCAAGCATATTTATCATATAATCATTGAAATGGATGATTAGTCTTCGCTAATTGGAGTACACAAATCAATTTACACACTGCAATTGGCTATGTGCCAATTGCAGTGTGTAAATTGATTTGTGTAGTCCAATTAGCCATGTAATGTTAGTTTGGAAAATCATTCCCGGTTAATGGCAAGGCGACCACCATATGCCCAGATCATTCAGCCTATTTTGTATTGCAGTCTCTGCAAAACTACAAAAACTTTACAGGTTAGTCGGTCTGGTGAACTTAAATTTTTACCAGACCGGACAAAAATTTAGCCAACTGAGCTTCTAAGTATAACAGACATGTAGGCAAGGCTAGCCAGAAATAGGCACAGGGCTCCAGATAAGGAATTACGGTAGTAATTGAGTATTTTCACTCCATCATTTCTGAAGCAATTGGGTTATTTCAAAATTTTAATTGGGTAAAATTATAATCACACTACTGTTTACACATCAACGGACAGCAATTATTGAATAGTTTGCTTCAAAATGAAAACATGTCTTGGCATTTCATTAGAATTGTCTCCAAGGAGACAATTCTAATGAAATACCAAGTAGTGTTTTCATTGAAAATAAGAAAAATATGCTATATTTGTGGTCTGTTTACATTCGGTCTGGCTACTTGCGGTTTATCGTCGGACCGGCGGCAATTTACCGGACATGTCTGTCGGGCCGACGACTTTCGCGAAAACTGACATTGTTTCTGTCAATGGAACCAAAGTCGTGTTTTAGTTAATTTGTTGAGTAGTTATATCACTCCGTTACCAATGACCACACCCCGTTACCAATGACCACGCCCCGTTACCAATGACCACACCCTGTTACCAATGACCCCGCCCTTTTACCAATAACTGCCCCGTTAACAATGACTCCGCCCTGTTACCAATGACCCCACCATGTTGCCAATGACCACACCACGTTACCAATGACCTTACCCCATTACCAATGACCCCGCTCCGTTGCCAATGACCCTGCCCCGTTACCAAAGACCACACCATTACCAATGACGCCACACCATTACCAATGACCCCGCTTCGTTACCAATGACCCCTCCCTGTTACCAACGACCCCACCCCGTTACCAATGGCCCCACCCCGTTACCAAAGACCCCACCCTATTACCAATGACCCCACCCTGTTACCAATGACCTCGCCCCGTTACCAATAAACCCACCCTGTTACCAATAAACCCACCCTGTTATCAATGACCATGCCCCGTTACCAATAAACCCACCCTGTTATCAATGACCACACACAATTACCAATGATCACACCCCGTTACCAATGACTTTGCCACGTTACCAATGACCACACCCCGTCACCAATGATCACACCCCTTTACAAATGACCGCACCCCATTAGCAATGACCGCACCCCATTACCAATGACCGCACCCTGTTACCAATGAACCCGCCCCATTACCAATGACCGCACCCATTACAGCGAAACAGAAGGAGGAGGCAGCCAAGAAAAAGGAAGATTTGACTAAGAAGGGGGCAGGCAAGGACGGGGCCGCGACGAAGAAGGCGGAGTCCGAGGTTGTGCCCAGCAAATACCCGTTCCGCATTGTCCTCAAGACACACGTACAGGTAGGATATGGCTCACCCTGGCAAGTGCTGATTCTGGGCAAGTTTAGTATCTAACATGAATATCTTCATTTTCACTGCATTTTCTGTCAAATAGGCAATTAAGGGTTTTACCTGGATGAGTATATTGTAATTGTACTTGCATAGTTTGGCGAGTAACAAAGATGGAATTTTTTAAACCCCTGTGATCAGTAGTCACAGTTTACTTGTGGCAATATTTCCAAATATTTATTTTTCTATTTTCATTTCTTCATTAAAGTACACAGTCGGGCAGCAGTCGTTCTGTGGAGTAGCAGTCTCTTGCATAAAATGGGCTTTCACAGTGCAATAAAACAGTGTAATAAAAATCATAATACACTAGTGTAATAAATTGCAAATTAGCTTGTTGCACTAAAACGGGTTTGGTGACCTATACAGCTTCATTGTATTATGCTGTACTTATGCACTAAATCAAACATTTGTGATGATTTAATATGGTACATGTATTTATATATGCATAGCCTCGTTTCTTATGAAATCAGTCAACAAGTTTAATAAATACCATGTTAAATCATCACTCGTGTAAGATTTTCTATTTATTACAATGTATCTGTAATGAGTTGATCACAATGTAACTGTAATGAGTTGATCACAATGTATCTGTATGATGAAGTTGATACAATACTAATATTGATCACAATGTATCTGTAGAGTTGATCACAAAGTATCTGTTATGATGATTACAATGTATCGTAATGAGTGATCACAATGTACTGTGATTGTTGATCACAATGATCTGTAAGAGTTGATCTAATCGTAATGATTGATCACAATGATGATCTGTTATCAGATCTTGTATGAGTTGATCACAATGTATCTGTAATGAGTGATCATGTACGTAATGAGTGATCAACAAGTATCTGTATGTGTGTCACAAGTTATCTGTATGAGTTGATCACAATGTATCTGTATGAGTTGATCACAATGTATCTGTAATGAGTTGATCACAATGTATCTGTAATGAGTTGATCACAATGTATCTGTAATGAGTTGATCACAATGTATCTGTAATGAGTTGATCACAATGTATCTGTATGAGTTGATCACAATGTATCTGTAAGAGTTGATCACAATGTATCTGTAATGAGTTGATCACAATGTATCTGTAATGAGTTGATCACAATGTATCTGTAATGAGTTGATTCAACAATGTATCTGTAATGAGTTGATCAACATGTTATCTGTATGAGTTGATCACAATGTATCTGTAATGAGTTGATCACAATGTATCTGTAATGAGTTGATCATCATACGTAACATGATGATGAATTTTCTCTCACAGTAAACTGCAAATAACTGATGCAAATAACTGATGCAAATAGTGTGTGATAACGAGTGGCCATACATGTGCAGGTGACCGAGCTGGAGTGGACGACAGAGGTGACCAACAATCACGGGGACACGAAGATGTCCGTCTCCACCGAGTCCAGCAAGATGCCTGAGATCGAGATCTCGCCAAAGTGAGTATAATTGACAATTGTAATTGGTGATTAATGAGACTGGAAGTGTTCATCAGTGTTATTACATATAATACACCTATCAATGTGTCGTACTATAAACCAACAATCCGACCAACTGACCAATTAACACAAAAAACACGCACAATCGATTAACAGAGCTGCAGATAAGCTGCGTATTTGTCAAAATGCCAAAAACCCAATTGAAATCAGAAGTAGCGAGTATCAAAAAGCAATAACAATTTTGTGGTACCTTTATCATGCTACAGAAAACAATAAACAGACCACAAATATAGCATATTTTTCTTATTTTCCATGAAAAAACATCTTGGTATTTCATTAGAATTGTCTCCAAGGAGACAATTCTAATGAAATGCCAAGACATGTTTTCATTTCGAAGCAAACTATTCAATAATTGCTGTCTGTTAATGTATAACAGTAGTGTGATTAAAATTTTGAAATACCCAATTGCTTCAGGAATGATGGAGTGACAATATCAATTACTAATTCCTTATCTGGAGCCCTGGATTAACCGACCAACTACTCAACCAACAAGCAATCAATTGAGCAACCCTCCAACGCCAATCAAACAACCAACCAATCAATTAACCCTCCAACCATCAACAATCAATCAAACTACACACCAACCAATCAACCGCAGCCAAACGAACAACCAACCAAACAATTAACCTTTCAACAATCAACCAATTAAGTATACCACCAACCGCCCACCCAATCAATCACCCACCACCAAACCAACCGACCCATAATCAATTGACCACCCAGCCAACCACCCCTAACCGATGGTCGTGGGTTTCAGCACGTACCCGAAGCCCCTGGCGAGTCTGGACTGTCCAGACGAGCCACACAAGTTCATCAAGGCTGACGACGCAGACTGGGTGAAGATGAAGTAAGCCATTAAACTTATTTGTGCTTGTGACTGGAGAAGTGATCTTTGTGACTAGTGTAGCTCCTGATCAAAGAGCATCCTCCTGTAGCCTGATAGCCATCTATATTCATTGTTATAAGCGTGCCGCGTGTTTCATTTCAACCCCAGCAACCATCAATTTAAAATATTACCGAACCCCACCACCCATCATTTAGAAAGAAAAAAAAACCCACCCCCCTGTCAATAAAAAAAAAAGAAGCCAACCCCACCATCCCATCCATAAAAAAAAAGTATGTCAACCCCACCACCCATCAATAAAAATTACATAATAATACCTGACAAGTTGCAGTGTTGGCAAAAGCTTGCAGGATATTGCTATAATTGCAGAAAATATCCGCAAACATCATCCGCGAAAACTAATTACCAGGGTTCAATCTAGCTCCAAATTTTAGGGGGAAGTCACTTCCCCCTCCAGGGAATTTAGGGGGAAGTGGGAGAAGTGTGTTTTTTTCTCCATAATTTGTAAAGTATGTTAAATGTTGTCGTTGTCGGTTATCGGCAAAGACAATTTAACTGCACCAGATAATACAGATAATACAAATAAGACCAGGCGTATTATTTAACAATAATTTTATTTTAACACTACAGTATATAAATTCATGAAAATGTTGAAAACAGTATATTTTATTGCTCAAGACCGTCAACAGACATTATCCCCTATTATATTTAATTTATATTAACCAATTAATATATGTAATATGATATAAAACAATGAAATTATTATTTCTCACAAATTAATTTTTAGGTCCGAAACTGTGTGGGGATGACTTGCTCGGGTGTCTACTTTTTCCCAATCATTTGGGAATTCCCGGTCACGAGTTGATTGTACCATAGGATATATATTCATGCACAACTTGTGCTACGCGTATTAATTCTTCCGTTTCAAACCCTGAAAAGTCCGAGTCTGACCGACAATCCGCATTATTTTGCATTTCTGCGTCGCTCCCGGAATCGGAAAACACATCGTTGTGGAACCATTTTGGAAATCCGAAAATTTATTTTCTTTTTGTGTAACTCGTTTCTCTTAATGTCATAAAACGGCATTGTGGGAATTGAAGATGATATCATTCTATTATTGGTAATACATTTGGGGGAATTCACTCCGTGATATAGTAGGTGTAAACCCCGCAAATAGGCACCTGCAAAAATCAGCAAATGCTGTCATCGACGAATGGAAATACTCGATAAAAACATCCAATGAAAACAAACTCGCACCTTGTGGGTGGAGTATTTGAAAATCGGCTTGCGGTTAACACAAGGAGTGCTAAACGGCCGGGATATGATTGACAGGTTGACAGGTGAATTCCAAAGGCCGTGTTTATTTCTATCAATTTCTGCCGCGTGCTGCATCAAACAAACTACTGAACTGTGTTGTGGTGTCACAGTGTGTGTACACAATAATCTGGTTTAACACGCTGCCCAAGGCCATTAGGCATTACTCAACATTTGCAGCACTATTTGACTACCCTGGGAATATCGATTTCAGGTTAGCGGAGTGTGAAATGGGAAATTCTAAACAATTTTGTTTCAATTTATGATGATTATATGGAGACTGCAATCACCGAAAATTACGGGATTTTTTCAAAGCGAAGTCGACTTCGCCAGACGGGAAATAAAAAGCGAAGTGAACAAAAAAAAACCGACGATGTCGCTCATTTCGCCCTCAAAATTGAACCCTGAATTACACTGTGTTTCGTCGTCATACGATCGGATCAAGAACAGCGAACACGTCCTCGGCATCCTAACTCACCTCTAAGCTGTTTGATTGTTGCTTCTGAGAAGCCCGCTGACCCCAGCCAGCGGCCCACTTCTCTTACTGTCCAACACGCGGCCTGCGTGGGCGACATTTTGGGTGTTGTTGTTGGACCAGGTATAAATGGCGGGATTTTTTCTTTCTTTTGTATTTAACGTCGGGAATTGCTGACACTTCGAGCATCATATTTTATAACGGGGATAAGGGACACATTTGAGATGAGCTACTCGTCTCACAAACAAACTAATCAATATAAATATGTTAGTGATGTTAGTGATGATCAAACTAACCAATTATCTCTCTCAGTTGTCGGGACAAAAATAAAAGTTTTCACGCTTTATATATGTCAACAATACAATACACTACCTGTCGGGCTAATCTTGCGAATACCTGTCATAACCCCGCGCTTTGGAAACCTTGGCGGACCCCCGCCAAGTCGCTATTAAACTTACCTAGCTGGCGAATACCTACCGCCGCGCTTTCCAAACCGCAGGCCATTTAGAGCTGGCCTTGTTGTTTGGCGATTTCAGCCCTTCCAGCGGTCCTATAATTCCTATATTTTTCAGACTTTTTTAAAATGTCCTATTATATCCTATATTTTGGGCAATATTCCTATAATTCCTATATATTTTTTGGGTAAGCAAAAGGTTGCTTTTTCTTTGGTTAAAATAGAACTTTTTTGTTAAATTTGTTGCACTAAATTCATCATGCAATTTAAAGGACATCCATAAGTATTTATTAATGTGATGTTGACATCATTTCAACAAAATTAATTTATGTAGTACCATGATGTGTGCCAATTCATTCTTAATTGTTTTTCAAAAATCCCTTTTTTAATGTAATAAGTTAAGGTAAATGACTTATTTGCACAAATAAATGATTTGTGGTGGAACGCGGCTGGCTAGAAGGGATGTTGGGAGGCCAGATATAGTGTCCTATATTTTTTTTTCACTGCTGGAAGGGCTGCGATTTTCCCGCGTGTATTTTTTCACTCTAGTGGAAAAAACGCGTGGGACGTGACGTATGGTAATTACCGATACCACCATTAATGTTTTGCAGTTTTACACTGCGAACCCACAATTAAATAATTGCCGTGTTTCACTGGAGCCATAATTGAATAATTGCCGGTTTTCACTGGAGCCCATAATTAAATAATGACTGTTATTCACTGGCCCCCACCATGCGTCAATTAGAATTTCCTGTGGACCCAACCACCCATACATTTTAGTTTCATGCAGACCCCACCACCCATCAATAAATAATTCGGGTGTCTAGTGATGGTTCTTTGTTGACGTCCGACCGCCCAAGGTCAAGGTCTCTGAGTATTATCAAGGCTGCCAGCGAGGGGATTAGCTTAGTGATAAAGATGCCCTTGTTACGGTTTCCGCTGTACAAAATGTTATCACAGTTAATTAACCTGCTGACTAAAACTGGTCCATTCACTACAGTTGTATCAACCTGCCGTGCAAATGTTGATATGTTCACTACAGTTGTGTCAACCTGCCGTGCAAATGTTGATATGTTCACTACAGTTATGTTCAACCTGCCGTGCATGAATCACACTACGTTTGTATCAACCTGCCGTGCAAATGTTGATATGTTCACTACAGTTGTATCAACCTGCCGTGCAAATGTTGATATGTTCACTACAGTTGTATCAACCTGCCGTGCAAATGTTGATATGTTCACTATAGTTGTATCAACCTGCCGTGTAAATGTTGATATGTTCACTACAGTTGTATCAACCTGCCGTGCAAATGTTGATATGTTCACTAAAGTTGTATCAACCTGCCGTGCAAATGTTGATATGTTCACTACAGGGAGTTTTACAAGATATCTGATGACTTTGACCCGTCGTGGATGGTCAAGCGGATGAACCAGAGCTTCTACGCCTGCACACCCATGCTGCAGGACGTCATCAACTTCAACAAGACCCGACTGCACGTACGTATACATGGACAGTGGGCACGGCTGTTCGCGTCAGTGAATGGGGCTATCCGCTGATAAAAGGGATCTTACGGCATTTTTGGTCGGTGTAGATCGCATAAATGTGATCAGATTGAGTGAATGGCGACCAGCGTAGGCCCTGATCAGACTGCGCGCATGCGCAGTCTGATCTGGGAATACGCTGGTCGCATACATTGTAAGGTCCCGATTTTATTACATTTCTAGTCAATGTAGATCTCATACATATGATTAGAGTGACCGATCAGACTGCGCGGATGCTTTTCTTTTCTCGGCTTATTTGGGGATCAAAAGACCAAGCACAATCAACTATGTCCAGTTGAGGTTTTTTAAGTTGACAAACGTGTATATTGACAGTGTGACACGGCTGTTTGTGTGGGTGAATGAATCGGCTGTTGGTTCAGGTTGATCAAATTGATCGTATGGTATTTGTAGTCGATGTACATTGTGATTGGTTTGTTAACCACCAATAAATCAAATCTTATTTTTATGTATGCATATGGTTTGATTTGAGTTAATGGCGACCGGCGTAGTCCTTGATCTGACTGATGCGCATGCTGATCTTGGGCTATGCTGGTCACACATGTCGTAAGGTCTCTATGCAGCAGGTTAAATACAGGATCGAACCCGTTGGCCCGGCCTTAAATGACCTTAGCTGTTGATAGGCTGTTAATCACCAATAAATCAAATTATATCATCTTTCCTCTCCAAATGACCAAACTTTATACGTCAAAGGAGGTCACAATAGTGCAATGAACCAAGTACTGTCCGAGTCACAGGTGCTTGATAGCAGCTTTCCAACAATGCTAGATTGATTTATAAACAATTTTCAATTTGTTGAAATAGTGTTTACTTTTCTACAAAATTCAAACAAACAATTATATGGAGTCTGGAAGGTTGTAATCAATAAATGTGACTGAAGAAATAGGAATTTTGGGTTTGTGACCAATGTAGATCCAATGTAGATCCGCACGGTCTGATTAGGATCTTCTCTGCTTGCCATACCATCAATGAAGCACCCGTCGTGCTTCTAGCAACCAATATAGATTGTTATCAGGTTACAGGAGACTGCAATTTTATCAGGAGCTACACTGGTGACAAATCCCATAAGCCCCATTTCTCCAGTGACAGGCACATGTAATTATTACCGTCCATTGTGTTGTAGCTGGACAACGACTATGGCGTGAAGTTTGCCCGTGGCGTTCTACATCCCCCATCCATCAGTAAATGCAACATAGCTCTCACACACGCAGTAAGTAACTATACCAATCTGCCCACACAGTCAAATAAGACACGCCATGTGATTTTCCACCTTCGGACATCTGTGTAATTTTATTAAATACGTTTACGAAATTTACAATGTTTTTCATAAATAAAATTAAAAGTTGATCAAATTTTCAGAGTACATGCGGAATAATTCCGCATGTACTCTGAAAAATTTGTCAACTTTTGACGTCGTTTACAGAAAATATTGTAAATTTTGTAAACATATTTCATGAAATTACGCAGATGTCCGAAGGTATGGTATGTCTCAAATGAGGATAATAATCACTGCCAATCTTTCAACAAGACACTTCTCTCTCTACTGAAAATGGTGGTGTCCGGTATCAATGTTCTACTTTGATCTTGATTTAACCCTTTCTATACTGAATTTAATTTTGTCGTCTGCTGATAATTTTACACATTTGGTAGCATTTCAAAATGATTTAAATCTTGACAGTGTTTGCCGACATTAAGATGGATGTTTATTGTGTTGGAAGTGTTAAAATGACCCTATGCACATGTCTCGGGGTTGGCTTACTTTCAGTTCAATCCTTGAAAAGTACTTGAATTTCCACCACCCAGCTTAAAAGTACTTGAATTCTGTCGATCTATGACTAATGCAAAGGAAATTCACGTCGGTTCAAGAAGTTTCACGTCTGTTTTTTGTGGATTCATTAATTTATTCAAGGAGACGCTCCCTATCTATCGGCAGCGTAAAACTTGTAATATGATACCGGCTGTCTGTACCGGGATCTGCGTTTTATACTGTCCCGCAAATAGTGCGTTCTACGTCATCACTGTTGCAACACATGTGATGTACAACAACAACTGAAAGTAAACAGAAAGTAGGAATGCCTGTAGGCAATTGTGCAGACGGCATGATTATGCATTGAATGATGTGGTAAGTGTTCTTTACACATTCAGTTTAGTGGTCCTTGAAAATTGTACTGGCAGTCCTTGAAAAATACTTAAATATGATTCTCGGCAATCAGTGGGAACCATGTATCTGTGTCGTACGTCTGTAATCATTTACTTTTTCTGAAATGCATTATTTCATATAGAACTAACGACTGCATATAGTTGATGATGAAAAGTATGCCGAATTATTATACTGAATTTATTACATTATCACAGCCAAAATTGGCTGTGATAATGTAATAAATTCAGTATAATAAAAATTAATTAATTTATCCGAAAATTGAAAATTTCTCCCTCAAAGTATACTTTGCTAGAAAAGTATACTTTGCAATGTTGGTGAACTCGGCTACTGGTTTCAGGTGTTCAGTTCCTGTACCCGCATGAATTGTGCATGTTTGTGATTCAGCCACCACAGTGAGGTTGGCGGCTTTCTTATTCTTACCAAAAGCATTGACAACACTTTATAATCATTGTACCTCCCTTAACGCTCGGGTATAATGGGATATAATTTCTGTTTCCTTGCTCGGATCTGCTTTTTATGTCATACACGCATTGCTCTAATGGTCCTCTAATGCCCTGTGACAAATCCTCGTTCACGCCGCCCCGCTAAGGCCATGGTCATGATCACATATTACATAATGGATCGCTTCAGTATTTGGAAACTTGATACATGTAAGCATTTGGAACACACTCATGCTGCCATTAACCTTTTTCGTGCCCATGATCATGTTGTGGTCAAATGCCTCGGCAGGCGCGACACCATTTCCGTGGCGGAATTCTTGTTTGTGAAAGGATGCAAATGTTTAGACCCTGGGAACAACGACCACTTTGGTCACTTCCCTTGGCCGCTGGTTGTTCACAGGTTCGACTGAAATTCCATACCCTGAAGTATAATATATTTCCGGGTA
The DNA here is from genome assembly GCA_029237695.1 of Conchocele bisecta. NCBI lineage: Eukaryota > Metazoa > Mollusca > Bivalvia > Lucinida > Thyasiridae > Conchocele > Conchocele bisecta. Next base: position 8,884,627 of record CM055265.1, on the reverse strand, counting down.
TGGCACCACTTGGTTTCATAATGTTTGATTATATTCTCCCTGAAATATATCCTCCCGTACGTCTTGTTTCAGGGCTTCAGTTTCCTGTACCCGTACATAAACAAGCAGATCGTGAATGTGACGCGCGATGACTTCCTGCGGCTGTACAACGACGGCAAGATTACCATCGACAAGTTCGGTGATGCGGCCCGCGCCGAGATCGAGGCAATTGGTGAGACTGGTACCTGGCACCACACGAGTCGGGCTGAGATTATCTCATTTATTCAGGAGGCACTCTGCAAAACAGGAATAACGGGCAACATTGCAGAAAAACATTCCTACAGGGAAAAATTTACGAAAATAAATCAAAATTGGGGGAAAATCGGGGAATTTTACTGTCCTTTTGGCCCGTGATTGATATTTTAACCATTAAAAATGCCATCGTTAAATCGAAGCATTTACATTATTTAAACAATGTGATTTATTGCATTTCTGGGTGTATTAAAAGTTTATCAATCCTAATTCTCTGTTATATATATGTCAACACCTGTACAGAAAACATGTCAGGTGATCAGTACAGCTTCAATATTTATCCCATCAACACAGTGCAGTGCGTATGTGCCGTGAAACATTTTTGATAACCTGTCGATACGACCTAATCACTGCATATGAATGTGCGGTTGCCATACTAGTCGATTCTCCGATTTTGAGGATGCGGTTGGGATTATTTTTTGCATTGTAAAGCTATTTGTAATGTTAACAAGATAAATAGAATAGTAGGTTAGTGCCGTGAATGGGAAAAATATCTGGCGCGGCACGGAAACGAGATGGGCCTCGCCCATCCCATTTTCTCTAAGCCTTGCCAGATATCTTTTCCCATTTACGGCACTAACCTACTTTTCTCTATATGGTGCTGTGAGTATGCAGTAAGTAGAATCTCGCATTTGTGGTGATTTAATATAAATTATTTATTAAAGTTGTTGGGAATGATACAGAAACGCTACACCTTTCCATTTCCTGTTTGCTATTGTTGAATGGATTTGAACACTTGTTTGGCTGCCTCCAATAATCCACATATATGAGTCCTGGATGTGTCTGGGTGGGCTCGCTGATCAGGTTCTACATCTATTATTGTACATGTAACCAGCTACGACAAAATGTGCATATTGTTCGCTGTTGATATTCTAGATGCATGTAATTAATGACTGACTGGACTTGCATCAGGCTACACGAGGGAACTCCTTTATTGTGGCTGTCACTGAAGAAATGGGGCGTATTGGATTTGCGACCAGTGTAGACCCAGATCAGCCTGTGCATCCGCAGTCTGATCAGGATCTGCACTGTTTGCCATTCCATGAAAGAAACATTTCTCTAGTCACAGCCACTTGTAGTAATTGTGCTGGCTATGTAGGAAGGTGGAATTATCTACATAAGGCCATAAAAAAGTACTTTGGTTCTCGCATATTTCATCGTCTGAATAGAGAAATAAAATTGTACTGTAAATTCTCCACATGAAAACACTACCATGCAAAAATAAACTGCAATCATGTTTGACGAAAATCTTGTGATATTTCACGTCTAAACAGGTTATAGTAACTTTATGGAATATATTTTTTGTTTCAGATGTTCGTCTGTGATCTGGCAACTTGAACAAAAAGTCGGAGACGAACATCTGAAACAAAAAAATATATTAAAACAATCCGCCCTCCCGCTTCACATTCCACAAACCCCGTGTCTGAGGACCACAGTACTTATTTGTTATGGCCTAACACAAACCCCGTGTCTGAGAACCACAGTACTTATTTGTAATTACCTAACACAAACCCCGGTCTGAGAACACAGTACTTGTTTATGGCTACACAAACCCCCGTGTCTGAGAACCACAGTACTTATTGTATGGACTAACACAAACCCCGTGTTGAGGAACCACAGTACTTATTTGTATGGCTAACACAAACCCTTGTGAGAACACAGTACTTATTTGTTATGGACTAACACAAACCCCGTGTCTGAGAACCACAGTACTTATTTGTTATGGCCTAACACAAACCCCGTGTCTGAGAACCACAGTACTTATTTGTTATGGACTAACACAAACCCCGTGTCTGAGAACCACAGTACTTATTGTTTATGGCCTAACACAAACCCCGTGTCTGAGAACCACAGTACTTATTTGTTATGGACTAACACAAACCCCGTGTCTGAGAACCACAGTACTTATTTGTTATGGACTAACACAAACCCCGTGTCTGAGAACCACAGTACTTATTTGTTATGGACTAACAAAACCCCTTGTTGAGAACCACAAATACCCCTTATTTGTATGGCCAACACAAACCCCTCTGAGACCACATACTTATTTGTATGGACTTAACACAAACCCCGTTTGTCTGAGAACCACATACTATTTTTATGGACATAACACAAACCCCGTGTCTGAGAACCACAGTACTTATAGTTATGGACTAACACAAACCCCGTGTCTGAGAACCACAGTACTTATTTGTTTATGGACTAACACAAACCCCGTGTCTGAGAACCACAGTACTTATTTTTTGTTTATGGACTAACACAAACCCCGTGTCTGAGAACCACAGTACTTATTGTTTATGGACTAACACAAACCCCGTGTCTGAGAACCACTGTACTTATTTTTTATGGACTACACAAACCGTGTCTGAGAACCACAGTACTTATTTTTTATGGACTAACACAAACCCCGTGTCTGAGAACCACAGTACTTATTTGTTATGGACTAACACAAACCCCGTGTCTGAGAACCACAGTACTTATTGTTTATGGACTAACACAAACCCCTGTCTGAGAACCCAATCTTATTTGAGGCTAACACAAACCCCGTGTCTGAGAACATAGTACTTTTATTTGTTATGGCCTAACACAAACCCCGTGTCTGAGAACCACAGTACTTATTTGTTATGGCCTAACACAAACCCCGTGTCTGAGAACCACAGTACTTATTTGTTAGGCTAACACGTATACTTTTTGTTATGGACTAACACAAACCCCGTGTCTGAGAACCACAGTACTTATTTGTTATGGCCTAACACAAACCCCGTGTCTGAGAACCACAGTACTTATTTGTTATGGCCTAACACAAACCCCGTGTCTGAGAACCACAGTACTTATTTGTTATGGCCTAACACAAACCCCGTGTCTGAGAACCACAGTACTTATTTGTTATGGCCTAGCACAAACGATGTTGTTTATTGCAGAGAATGGATGCTGCCTCTTCATCTACAGACCAGAAGGAAGGTGAATATAATTATTATTCTGTATTATTATATGCCCATTTATTATGTATTCACCTTGTACGGGCGAGGCGGGATCAGCTTGTCCACACAATAACTAGAGTTCTAATTGACGGATCGTATCCAAATGCGGTATACATGTTTATCATGGCAAGACGAAGAACCTACTGATTTTCAAAATTTTCAAATGACCCTTCCATTGCTGTTGGCAAAACATTTCAAGTCTTGATCATACAGTGTGAATGTATAGGACGGTTAGTCGTTGCAAAATGTTGTTTTCTCTGCCGTCACCCTACAGAAGCCCAGTTTTGTTAAACACTGGCCAAATTATACTCTACCACATTAAAAATGTAAGTTGTAATTTGACTGGTCAGTTGGCAGAAACACATTTTGGAGAAATGAGGTTCACGTAATTCATGGCTGGGAATCTTCAGGATAATTCCTGAATTCGAGATTTCCTGATAATTGTAGAAAATAATAATAACATGGGAAGGTGACTTTCACACATTTGTGGGTGTGATTGTATGTATGTTTAACCACCTCCAGGAATTGGCATGTTGCAATTGTTCCCACCTCAGTAGCCGATTTCATCAACATTGCAAAGTATACTTATCTAGCAAAGTATGCTTTGAGGGAGTAATCATTGATTTTTCCGAAATGCATTATTTCATACAGAACGATTGCATATATTTGATGATTAAAACTATGCAGAATTATTATACTGAATTTATTACATTATCACAGTTAAAATGGCTAAAAACAAAATGGCTGTGATAATGTAATAAATTCAGTATAATAAAAATTAATAAATTTATCCTAAAATTGAAAATTTCTCCCTCAAAGTATACTTTGCAATGTTGGTGAAATAGGCTATTGGTAGTTGGTGGCCAGCCTCTTAACGTTGACTTACGGCATTGATGCCATTCTGCTGCCTGATCCAGTCACAAAACATGGCTCTGCCAGCTAATCAACCACTTGCATTAGAAGTTGTGTTTTAATGCAATTGAGTGTATACTTGTGTGAACATTGTCGTGTGTATTCCGCAGCGATGTCGAGCCGCCGTGCAACATCACGTTTACCGGTTGGCGTGGCGACAAGTGGGTGTCCGTTGAGTCTGAGGATGATGACAGCCACATATTCCGCCTCTGTGGCATGGAGACGTCCGACGTCAGTAAGTAACAATCTCCTTGTCGGATTGGATTATACTTGGCTACATTATAGGGTTAACTGTATTGTAATTTTGAAATTTGCGGCTTATATCCGAAAATGATAGGTCGGAAAATGTGTTTAATGGCGACGTGCTAGCACTGATGACTCGACCCCTTCTCTATTTTTACACATGCATAGACTACGACAATGTGTTGCACGCAAGTATGACAACTCTTGCTTCACTAATTTTCAAGTGATCTTATTTGGTTTTGTGTCCGGAGCATAACTCAAATACCCTTCGGAATACTTTAATGAAACTTTACAGATGCATAGACCGCATTCGAAAGGTGTGTTGGTCAAGAATAACAGCTAATTTTCGAGTTGTCTCCCTTTGTTGTTTCACATACTAATTTTATGACTGGAGCCTAACTCAATACCTTTTGGAATATTTTCATGGAACTTCATCATTAATGGATGGAATTCCGAATGGAGACCTGGTTTGGCCCTCACATACGTCTTTGGCATTTTGTATGTGACAGTCGAGTCTGGTTATACCCCTTATGTGAGTATTACTATTATTTGTAATCCTATTTAAGGGGAAGGAGCCAAGTGACTTGGTGTGGTATGGACCTGGCACCAGGTCAGCTTATTCTAATTTCAGGGCTGAATATATTTTTTCTCTATGTAAATATTCCGTTCTGATTTTGGGATTTTCCCCCCAATGCAGCAGGTTAAAACGGGATCGAACCCGTTCGCTCGGCCTTACATGACCTTAGCTGTTAAAGGCCGTTAAACACCAATAACAAACAAATGTGTGTTGCACGCAAGAATGACAACTCTTGCAATCGCCGAGTAGCAGGTTATCTTTGTCCCAACTTATTGGGGTGGGAGATGATGATACACATGCGCTTGTAGACAAGCGTCCATTTCTAGTTAGTGTTTTATTATACAGAATATTCACGATGAGAAAATTGCCAGGTACAGTGGAACCTCTCTAAACCGGACACCCTGGGAGGTTCCCAGGGTGTCCGCTTTAGGGATGTTCCACTGTAAAACATGCAAACAAGCACTCAAGAAATTATGTGTGCTTTGAGAACTGGAACAGACATTAACACAATAGATAACTCTAAACTAAACGCACCATAATTAAGGATAGACATTTCTCAGATGTCGTGTCTAGAGGTTCTCCTGTATAATCTATGTACGGGTTACTATAATCACTGTGCTCTTGTGTTTTCAGAGAAGATGATGCAGGACGAGAAGATCGCCAAAATCATGGCGGAACAGGAGGCGAAGGAAGCGGCTAAAGAGGAGGTTAAAGAGGATGCCAAGTAGGGCCTCCAACCCCCGGGGCGTGTTCGCTGACATCGCTACTAGCATGGACATGGAATTAGGCGCGATACAGTGTAACCTCTCTCAAACGGACACCCTGGGTGGTCCAGTTTATAGAGGTGACAGCGTAATTCAGACACGTGAGCGTGTTGATGTTAGTATGTGTGCTTTGCAATCACGAACAGACATGATACCATGGATACGTGACAATGAAACGTGATCAAATTTAAGAAGTTTTTATGTCTTTAAGGTCTTCTGTTGTATTGATTTCTGATTATATATTGTGTATATAACGTTTTGAACATTTACTTCTTATGGCGTGGTTGAAAGTTAAGTATGTACTTTATTTGGATAGTTCTTGAATAGCGTCATTGCATTACCACATCATGTGTAGTGTGTATAGGTTAACCCTTTCCACAATACAGGGACCTGTTTCACTAAACTTCGTACAACTAAAAATTAAAATATTATTAAGTGCAAAATTATGATAGTCTGTAAATTTCACATTAACAATGTTTTCTTGTAAACAATTTGATGGTGCAGCCTATGCTCAATAAATGTATATCCATCAAGTGACTTTTGCAGACTATCCTAAATTTGCATTTACAAACATTTTAGTCGTACAAAGTTTAGTGAAACGGCCCCCAGACCTCTATCGATCCTTAAGTTTGCAATCAGTGCCGATCCTGAGTAGCTGGCTCATAAAGACCCGCCTTGTGAGCATCTGCACTGTTTATAGATAAGGTTTGAATTTTTGCATGGTTAACTGTTGCGCTGATTGGTCTGAAAGTTGACATCCTGTTCCATTAAGTTGGGTGTTGAAGGATTGGGTAGTTTTATTGCCACCCTGGAAACGGTTGAACCCCAATCTGAGATTAACAGAGTTGTTGTTCTTGCAAACGGTGCAATCCCAAACCAGCCTTTCATTCTGCACCATCCGGTTTAGTTTAAACATAGTTTATTGCATATAAGTACAATGGGCTTGGGCTACAAGTTCTCACAACATTAATTACAGCCCTTACCCAAGTATTTCAACAATACATCAATTTAACACCATCCGGTTATGGTTACAGTGTAGGCCTTGATCAGACTACAGTAGGCTGGTGTAGTTCGCAAACACAATTAAGCTCTGTTTTGTCAGATTGTGGCCCAAATACTATTTGCAGTGATCTATTTGTCATCTAATGTGGGCATCTGAAGGTTTTGTGTTTTCAATATCACCAATTTTCATTTGTTGCTGTAATATTTCTGTTTTAATGGTTGGAGTTAATCTTTGCTTACTATAAAGTTCTGAACTGGAATTCATTATTATTTTCATTATCACTCACTGTATCATGTCAAATATCATCTCATTAAAGGGGGTCTTCTAGTATCATCGTGATTCACGACTTGTTCTCTGTTGTGTTACTCAATTGGCACTGGCCTAGGACCTGTGGTTGTAACTCCTGAGCTTGTACTCGGATTTTGTGCTTGAAATCGGGCAGTTTGATTGGCTAAGACTGAGCTCTGCTCTCAGCCAATCAAACTGCTTGATTTCGGGTAGAAATTTTGTGAACATGTTGAGAAAGTTTGAATCGTGTCGGAGGTTACATACGAGAGGGAAGAACCTGTAGCGGGGTCCCTATGTTGCTTACACGGTGGTATCGTCGTGTGTGTCATAAATAACAAAACAACATTGGAGATAGAATAAAATCATCATCTTTCTTTGTTATTTGTTGTTGTATTCTTTCTTTCCTAATTGCCACATTGCTAACCTGGTGTCGTCTATGATGCTGCGACAAATCCATGATTCTCCCACCACCAGGGACCTGTTTCACTAAACTTTGTACGACTGAAATGTTAATACTCTGTAAATTTCACATTAACAATGTTTTCTTGTAAACAAGTTGGATTTACATTTATTGAGCATCGGCTGCATATGCATTGAAAATTCTTAACATTTCACACATGCATTCCTCTAAGGTTTTACTATCATGCTGTGACAAATCCACGACCGTCCAGCCCCTGCTGATGAAAAGGTCGAAGTCACGTACTTTATTAGTACTGGGTGGCAGATGGGAGCAGGTGATGGGTAATTTAATGATCAGGGTTCATCCTTACCGGAATCCCGATTGGAGACCTGGTTTGGCCCTCACATACGTCTTTGGCATTTTGTATGTGACAGTTGAATCTGGTTATACCCCTAATGTGAGTATTACGATATTCCTAATCCTGTTTTAAGGGAAGGGGCCAAGTGACTGGTGTGGTATGGACCTGTCACCAGGTCCGGTTATTCTAACTTCAGGGCTGAATATATTTGTTCTCGATGTAAATATTCCGTTCTGATTTTGGGATTTTCCCCCCAATGCAGCAGCTTAAAATGGGATCGAACCCGTTTACCCGGCCTTACATGACCGTAGCTGTTGATAGGCCGTTAAACACTAATAAACAAACTAACAAACAACTTGGTCTCTTTACAAAACTTAACCTCGGAGAAATATGTTATAACTTCTATTTCTTTCATCGAAAATTCTTAATATTTCATGCATGCATTCCTCTAAGGCTACTATCATGCTCTGACAAATCCCCGCTGATCTCGAGGTCAAGGTCACATACATAGTTTCTTTACAAAACTTAACCTCAGAGAAATATGTTATAACTTCTGTTTCTTTCATCGAAAATTCTTAATATTTCATGCATGCATTCCTCTAAGGCTACTATCATGCTGTGACAAATCCCCGCTGATCTCGAGGTCAAGGTCACATACATAGTCTCTTTACAAAACTTAACATCAGGGAAATCGGTTATAACTATATTTCCTTGCTCGGATCTGCTTCACATTTCACACACGCATTGCTCCACTGGACCTCTACCACCCTGTGAATTCATGTTTGTGCCGCCTCGCTTACTGACCAATCTAGTTTCTGAAGCAATTGGGTATTTCAAAATTTTAATTTGGTAAAATAAAATCACACTACGGTTTACACATCAGCAGACTGCAATGATTGAATAGTTTGCTTCGAAATGAAAATATGTCTTGGCATTTCATTAGAATTGTCTCCTTGGAGACAATTCTAATGAAATACCAAGATGTGTTTTCATAGAAAATAAGAAAAATATGCTACATTTGTGGTCTGTTTATTGTTTTCTGCAGCATGATAAAGGTAGAAAAACATTTCTATTGCTTTTTGATACTTGCTAATTCTGATTTCAATTGTGTTTTTGGCAATTTTAATTGGGTATTTAAGCAAATACACAGCTTATCTGGAGCTCTGTAGAATATGACTGTATACATATATGTGCAGTTTAATACAAGTGAATAAATCCACTAATTATTTACTGTTGATAGGCCGGGAAACACCAATAAACAAACAAACAAAATCTTCAACTGTGGTTGTTTGGTTGTGAGCATGGATATGTAATTCGGTATTGCTTTTACTGGAAGAGGCCAAGTGAGTTTGATGTATGGATCTGGCACCAGGTAGGGTTATTCTCATTTCAGGGCTGAATATGTATTACTTTTGAAGTAAATATTCCGTTCTGATTTTCTCCCTGATGCAGCAGGTTAAATGCGGGATTGAATCCGTTGGCCCGGCCTTAAATCTACATTGAACAAACATATTGTCGTACTGCCCGTCTGTCCACTTGAACCTGGTAAAACGTTTAAACCATAATAGGTATGTTCGATTATGTGTAGCTTATGGTGTTCAGTAGCCTATATAGTAGTGTATAATTGTGTCACTATTCCACCAGTTCTAAAAATTACAAGTGCCCGCAATACAGATATAAACGTTTAGTAATATTTATTTTACTGATAGTGACTCGCGGTGGTCCGTTAATATTGCAAGGAAACACGGTTATCGCCCCTGATATCAGTGTGGAAATTTATGTCCGATATAAAATGTGTAATAATGTCAATCAATACATGGGGTAATGGTGTATAGTGGGGAATCGTTTGTTTAGAACTGGTGGAATAGTGGCACAATTATACACTTATTTAATTCCTATAAAGAACAGTTTGTACCTACTGAGTGGGCATGTTCCTTTAAGGCGGTCACGATTGGAACTCGTGAATATCCGCGGACCAAGCCGCTATATGGCACACCTGGGTAGAACCAGATGATAGGGTGGGAAATACAGTTGCATTTCACATACTCCAGTAGTAGTATATAAGAGTCAAAATGATAGAAGTTTATTTGTGGATGAAAAATTGCACACAACATCCTCTTTTGAGCCAACATACGTGTGGAAAAGTAGGTTATAGGAGTGTAAAAATCCCGCCGACAACCATGTTTTCGACAACCGCCAACAAAAATTCTATATTTTTTTGTGCCAAAATATTCTAGCAGATGCCAAAATATTCTCGAACAACCAATTGAACATATGTTGTTTTGTACATACTCGACAACAAAGTTTGAAAAATGGCAACCACAACAACAACTTTCCAAGCGATGGGAATCCGTGCGGCGAAAAGTATTTCCAAGCATTTGCTCTTGGAGAACGCGTTCGAAAACAATCTTGTGTCCGACATTGGTCGCGTAGACTACCTCGAAAACCACGAGGGACAAACAAATTTGCAACCTCTAGAAGGTTTGCCAGCAATTTGTAGACGATTTGTACGTGTTTGGGTACCTAGATAGAGAAGAATGCGTAGTAGTAGGAAACAAAGCATCTTGCACAACTGGGGAAAAGGGGTCTGCGAAAAATTGTGTGGGTAGAATAGCAATTGCATCTAGAGAAACAATTGGGAAGGATAGCAAACCACTGCACACTACAATCGTGCATACAATTCGACGCGAGAAAGAGTTTGGAAATAGTTCCATTCGAAATACTGTAGAACGCATAGAAGAAGCTAGCGGAAGCATAGCAAAAAGAAGGTGGGTAGAAATACACCAAGGGGCAAACCCCTTCGCATTGTTTGTTGCAAAAATAGCGGTGTCCGAAATAGCGATAGAAATTCTAGAAGAGCAGCTGCAATCTCTGCAAACTAGACTGCGAGCGGCTGGAATGGAAATCTACTGTGTGGACTACACGAAAGACTTTTCCGGTACGCTAGATAGACCGGCTTTGGTAGAATATCTACAGAAAGAGAAAGATTTTGCGATGCAAGGAAAAAGTAGAGGTTGGGGAGGGTTCGAAGAAAATGTAGGAACAATTCTAGACAACACAGGTACAGTAGGGAACCACGTTTGCACTTGGATACAAACCAGAGACAACAGAACCACTAGAACGAAATTGTACAACAAGGTAGTTTCCAATTTCGAGGCTGGAGAAGTACGAGAAAGCATTGGTGGACATCTAGCGGACTACGCGGATTGCACCAACGACCATCTTCGGAAAACATTCCACCACGCGGATGTACAACGAAGAGGTTGCACTAGAATCGAGGTTTCGGTCTACGGTTCTCCGGATATTTCCAAAGAGACAGCACTAGAGGTGCTTGCGGAAGCGGAAGAGACTGTTTTCAATGCAAATCTATTCGTAGTACAACCTCCGCACAAACAGTGGGAAAATCTAGCAAAATCCATCGATAGATGTTTTGTACTAGGAGACAAACCAAGCGGAGAAATCTTTGTAGCATGGTACGCGCATACAGGTACGGGTAGGATTTCTGGAGTTCGTGTACATCCAACCGCTGCCACTCTTGCAGATCCTTCTAGATGGAGTAGAGCGATGGAGTGGGCAGCTGCAGATTTTGGTTTCCGAGCATGTTCGATCTTTCTAGCGGAGATTCTGTCTGCGGAAAATGGAGAAATAGAAATGTCTCCACTACGGTGTTTTGTAAAGGCAAAAGATTCTTCCACGATACTCTGCGGTTGCAAACATCCAACCGAAATTCGCGCTAGAAGCGAGGAAGTAGATCTAGAAGAAGTACTTCCATCTACAAACCACATCCAATGGAAGTGGAGAGAGGAAAAATGCCAAGCGGTAGGTGTAGAAAAATCCAAGTTCGCAATTCTAGAAGTTCCAGCAATAGCAGCTACTAGGTGTATTTCCACGCTCTCTCCACGCAATAGAGCACATATACTGGTACAATTGCAAGATGCGGAGGAAGCAGAAATTTGGAGAAGGACAACTCTCGCGAGAGAGCTAGAAAACTACTCTAGCGAAGAGTACAATAGAAGAGCCATCGAGATAGAAAAGCTTGCGGAAGCTGCCAAGGAACATACAGAACACATTCGCAAAAAGAACTCCGTCTAGATGTTCGAGAAATGCTAGGAGACAAAAGAACGTGCAAAATATCGGAACTACCAGACGAAAACGAAGTGTGGCACATTCTAGGTTTCCGTAGTAGACCCGGTGGCAGGTTTGGAGATAGTACTAGAGTAGTTTTCTACCAACAAAATGCCACAAAACATCTTTGTGTTTGGCTAACTAGAGGAATTTCCAAAGTTCTAGACAGTTGCAAGGATGCATTCGAAATGGAGCGCGAAGAGCACCTAGAGAGGGAAACATTCTGGCTACCACCACGTGTTTCTCTTCGAATTCGAATGTGCAGTGGGAAGGAGTTCCAGAGCCAAGGTAGGACCATCCGATGGAATCCCATAGAAGTTGTAGAAGCACCAAATCCAAGAGAGTTGGAGAGAATACAGAGATTGGCTAGAGAGACGGAAGAGTACGATTCTACAGAGAAGTTGTGCGTAGAGGAGACTTTCTTGCAACAGAAAACGGAAACATACAGAGACATAGATGTAGAAGCGGGTTTGTACGATTGTAGTAGGTACTGCGACACAATGTACAGAGGATGCAAAAGAACAATTCTATTTCTGGTGGCCACAAACGAAGATGGTACTCCAACAACGGGAGTGGAAATTCCTACCTACGGATTTTTCCTACAGAAAGAAATAGAGAGAATTGGTAGGCCTCTCCGCGAACTACAGAATCCACTACGATGTAGAATGGGGGAGCCTCGCACTACACCGAACAAGAGAAAATCTAGAACATTTGTAGTGTGTCCTGTAGATTCTTTTTCTTTGGAAAAAGTATAGAAACTAGAATGTCCGGCGGCAGTTCTAGCAGTTTTTCCCAAAGAGAGCTACTCCATGTAGAAAGGGTCGCCAGGGCGTATGGACTCGCTAGGAGTTTTCTTTTTTTCCTCCGGTTTGGCGGACTGTTTGGCGGGGTGCGCGAACTGGGCGTCGGGATCTCCATTCTTCCAGATTCTACAAGACTCTAGGGACACGAATGGGAACAGTGGTTTGCAGACCGCGTACGCCACCACGAGAACCCCGAGCCACCACTTCGCATTCTCTACGGTTTTCCAAATGTCGTGCACCTCCCGCTCGTCTTTCTTCGGACACTCGGAATCGATAGTTTTTCCAAAACTGCTGGCATCGTCGGAAATCGCGTCCAACAACAGTCTACGTTCCAGCACGTCCAATCGTCTCTCCATGTCGGACAGGCGCGTCGATTCTTCGAACGAGCTGGCGTTTCGTACATCTTCGAGTAGATCCCGAGGGAACTCGGTGGGACCAGGCGCGGTCGCCCTTTGTACTACGGGGGTAAGGGTTTCTTGTTCTTCCGGTTTTGTACTACGTTCCGCATCGACGGCGTCCCATATTCTTCGACAAATACAAAACCGACCACGGCAAGTTTTCGAAATAGTAGTCCAAAATATTCTACAATGTCTAGATACACGGTTTTGTATTTTCTACCGTCTGCCCGGCATACCGGCAGTTGGCCTAGGTCGACTACTAGTTGGCCCAGGTCGACTTCTATTTGGCCCAGGTCGACTTCTATTTGTCAAGTTTTGCCTAGGTTTGCCTAATTTTTCTTGTTGTACAGTGGGCAAATATATATATATATACATTTGCTTGCATATTTTGTACCAACAAAATGCCACAAAAACAAAATTTGTCTGCGCAGGATATAGAAGATATTCGCAATCTTCGAGGTGTCGAGTCTGCGGACGACACGAAGAAAAAATATAGGATCGGTACAACTCGTCTTCGAAGAATATGGGACGCCGTCGATGCGGAACGTAGTACAAAACCGGAAGAACAAGAAACCCCTACCCCCGTAGTACAAAGGGCGACCGCGCCTGGTCCCACCGAGTTCCCTCGGGATCTACTCGAAGATGTACGAAACGCCAGCTCGTTCGAAGAATCGACGCGCCTGTCCGACATGGAGAGACGATTGGACGCGCTGGAACGTAGACTGTTGTTGGACGCGATTTCCGACGATGCCAGCAGTTTTGGAAAAACTATCGATTCCGAGTGTCCGAAGAAAGACGAGCGGGAGGTGCACGACATTTGGAAAACCGTAGAGAATGCGAAGTGGTGGCTCGGGGTTCTCGTGGTGGCGTACGCGGTCTGCAAACCACTGTTCCCATTCGTGTCCCTAGAGTCTTGTAGAATCTGGAAGAATGGAGATCCCGACGCCCAGTTCGCGCACCCCGCCAAACAGTCCGTCAGTCCGCCAAACCGGAGGAAAAAAAGAAAACTCCTAGCGAGTCCATACGCCCTGGCGACCCTTTCTACATGGAGTAGCTCTCTTTGGGAAAAACTGCTAGAACTGCCGCCGGACATTCTAGTTTCTATACTTTTTCCAAAGAAAAAGAATCTACAGGACACACTACAAATGTTCTAGATTTTCTCTTGTTCGGTGTAGTGCGAGGCTCCCCCATTCTACATCGTAGTGGATTCTGTAGTTCGCGGAGAGGCCTACCAATTCTCTCTATTTCTTTCTGTAGGAAAAATCCGTAGGTAGGAATTTCCACTCCCGTTGTTGGAGTACCATCTTCGTTTGTGGCCACCAGAAATAGAATTGTTCTTTTGCATCCTCTGTACATTGTGTCGCAGTACCTACTACAATCGTACAAACCGGCTTCAACATCTATGTCTCTGTATGTTTCCGTTTTCTGTTGCAAAGAAGTCTCCTCTACGCACAACTTCTCTGTAGAATCGTACTCTTCCGTCTCTCTAGCCAATCTCTGTATTCTCTCCAACTCTCTTGGATTTGGTGCTTCTACAACTTCTATGGGATTCCATCGGATGGTCCTACCTTGGCTCTGGAACTCCTTCCCACTGCACACTCGAATTCGAAGAGAAACACGTGGTGGTAGCCAGAATGTTTCCCTCTCTAGGTGCTCTTCGCGCTCCATTTCGAATGCATCCTTGCAACTGTCTAGAACTTTGGAAATTCCTCTAGTTGGCCAAACACAAAGATGTTTTGTGGCATTTTGTTGGTAGAAAACTACTCTAGTACTATCTCCAAACCTGCCACCGGGTCTACTACGGAAACCTAGAATGTGCCACACTTCGTTTTCGTCTGGTAGTTCCGATATTTTGCACGTTCTTTTGTCTCCTAGCATTTCTCGAACATCTAGACGGAGTTCTTTTTTGCGAATGTGTTCTGTATGTTCCTTGGCAGCTTCCGCAAGCTTTTCTATCTCGATGGCTCTTCTATTGTACTCTTCGCTAGAGTAGTTTTCTAGCTCTCTCGCGAGAGTTGTCCTTCTCCAAATTTCTGCTTCCTCCGCATCTTGCAATTGTACCAGTATATGTGCTCTATTGCGTGGAGAGAGCGTGGAAATACACCTAGTAGCTGCTATTGCTGGAACTTCTAGAATTGCGAACTTGGATTTTTCTACACCTACCGCTTGGCATTTTTCCTCTCTCCACTTCCATTGGATGTGGTTTGTAGATGGAAGTACTTCTAGATCTACTTCCTCGCTTCTAACGCGAATTTCGGTTGGATGTTTGCAACCGCAGAGTATCGTGGAAGAATCTTTTGCCTTTGCAAAACACCGTAGTGGAGACATTTCTATTTCTCCATTTTCCGCAGACAGAATCTCCGCTAGAAAGATCGGACATGCTCGGAAACCAAAATCTGCAGCTGCCCACTCCATCGCTCTACTCCATCTAGAAGGATCTGCAAGAGTGGCAGCGGTTGGATGTACACGAACTCCAGAAATCCTACCCGTACCTGTATGCGCGTACCATGCTACAAAGATTTCTCCGCTTGGTTTGTCTCCTAGTACAAAACATCTATCGATGGATTTTGCTAGATTTTCCCACTGTTTGTGCGGAGGTTGTACTACGAATAGATTTGCATTGGAAACAGTCTCTTCCGCTTCCGCAAGCACCTCTAGTGCTGTCTCTTTGGAAATATCCGGAGAACCGTAGACCGAAACCTCGATTCTAGTGCAACCTCTTCGTTGTACATCCGCGTGGTGGAATGTTTTCCGAAGATGGTCGTTGGTGCAATCCGCGTAGTCCGCTAGATGTCCACCAATGCTTTCTCGTACTTCTCCAGCCTCGAAATTGGAAACTACCTTGTACAATTTCGTTCTAGTGGTTCTGTTGTCTCTGGTTTGTATCCAAGTGCAAACGTGGTTCCCTACTGTACCTGTGTTGTCTAGAATTGTTCCTACATTTTCTTCGAACCCTCCCCAACCTCTACGTTTTCCTTGCATCGCAAAATCTTTCTCTTTCTGTAGATATTCTACCAAAGCCGGTCTATCTAGCGTACCGGAAAAGTCTTTCGTGTAGTCCACACAGTAGATTTCCATTCCAGCCGCTCGCAGTCTAGTTTGCAGAGATTGCAGCTGCTCTTCTAGAATTTCTATCGCTATTTCGGACACCGCTATTTTTGCAACAAACAATGCGAAGGGGTTTGCCCCTTTGTGTATTTCTACCCACCTTCTTTTTGCTATGCTTCCGCTAGCTTCTTCTATGCGTTCTACAGTATTTCGAATGGAACTATTTCCAAACTCTTTCTCGCGTCGAATTGTATGCACGATTGTAGTGTGCAGTGGTTTGCTATCCTTCCCAATTGTTTCTCTAGATGCAATTGCTATTCTACCCACACAATTTTTCGCAGACCCCTTTTCCCCAGTTGTGCAAGATGCTTTGTTTCCTACTACAACGCATTCTTCTCTATCTAGGTACCCAAACACGTACAAATCGTCTACAAATGCTGGCAAACCTTCTAGAGGTTGCAAATTTGTTTGTCCCTCGTGGTTTTCGAGGTAGTCTACGCGACCAATGTCGGACACAAGATTGTTTTCGAACGCGTTCTCCAAGAGCAAATGCTTGGAAATACTTTTCGCCGCACGGATTCCCATCGCTTGGAAAGTTGTTGTTGTGGTTGCCATTTTTCAAACTTTGTTGTCGAGTATATACAAAACAACATATGTTCAATTGGTTGTTCGAGAATATTTTGGCATCTGCTAGAATATTTTGGCACAAAAAAATATACAATTTTTGTTGGCGGTTGTCGAAAACATGGTTGTCGGCGGGATTTTTACACTCCTATAAATATATGGTCTCGCGGTAGTAGTATATAAGAGTCATAATGATTACAAGTTTCGTGTGGAAGCCACCACACGTAGTGTGTGGCTTCCATATAAACTTGTATCATTATGACTCTTATATACTACTCCAGTACCGACATTTGTGATCGATCAGTCATGTATTTGGGAGTTTCGTTTGTAAAACATAATGCTGGTTGTTTTGTAATGAGTATAATATACATGTATGCGTACATTTGTACACACAATTGGTTTCTTTAGATGATAGCTGCAGGTTAGTGTATTGTGGATTATTGGAAAAGTCTAATAGTAGTGGACCCTCTCCCGCCCCACCCACACATCCAATTGACGGCGATCTATATGATTCAGCGACCTGTGCCATTGAGTCATTGATGTAACCGCGGAAAGATTAGAGATGACCTGTAGCCTATTTCACCAACATTGCAAAGTATACTTTTGTAGCAAAGTATACTTTAGAGGGAGAAATTTTCAAGTTTAGGATAAATTTATTAATTTTTATTATACTGAATTTATTACATTATCACAGCCATTTTGGCTGTGATAATGTAATACATTCAGTATACTAATTATGCATACTTTTAATCATCAAATATATGCAGTAGTTGGTTCTATATGAAATAATGCATTTCGGGGGAAAATAAATGATTGCTCCCTCAAAGTATACTTTGCTAGAAAGTATACTTTGCAATGTTGGTGAAATCTCTTGATGATGGAAAAGTTGTTAATATTAAAGGTTTTGTTAAAATTCCATTCTTTCGTAATTATTGTGAATTGAATACTATACTGAATGCTGTCGATTACTGGATGGCTGACGGTATGTTGATGCACAAGGTTTGAAATGTATCGAAACCTGAAAATGCACTTTGTGCATATCATTATTGTTGGGTATGTTGTCTCTGCAATGGATACAGTTTTAGCTTACAAGGTACACCATTTTAATTTTAATGACGTCGTTAAACATGATTCCCCGTTGCTAAGAGCACTGAGCAGACGACTAACATACTCCAGAAATGCTCCAGGCAGACGATAAAATCCTACAACAACAGTCCTGTCTGAGATTATGCCCCCTGCATTCAATATGTGGATTTTCGCTTATCTGCAAACGATATATAGCAACTTACATTTTATTTGATCAAAGGCTAAGGAGTTTGTGTTTTATGCTACCAGAGATTTATTAACAAGATATATATCCTTGCATTCCTAGCAACCGTATGTGTTAATATTGCTCAGATACGAACGTTTCTGAACAGCTAGTGGCAATGCCAACTCGCAATCAAACAATTTGACTGAGCTGTAGCACAGCTCAGGCTCAGTCAATCAAACTGCTTGATGTACTTTGAAAAAAGGAAATTAACACAAATTGGCAAGATTAGCGCAGGCGATAGTGTACATTCCGCTACAACTGTACAATTTGTGAACGTGATTATTAATTGTCGTGAAATGATCAAACAATACCATATATAGAGAATAGTAGGTTAGTGCTGTGAATGGGAAAACATATCTGGCGTGGCACGGAAACGGGATGTGCTCGGCAGAGCCTCGTCCATCCCGTTTCCTAAGACTTGCCAGATATTTTTCCCCATTCACGGCACTAACCTACTGTTCTATTTATCCGGTCAACCCCTTAAAAATGGCTTTAAAATGCAAACAAAAAATAACCCCAGCCACCACACATATTCATATGCAGTGATTATGTCGTATTGACAGGATATCAAAAATGTTTCACGGCACATACGCACAGTGTTCACGGGATAAATATTACATGTAATACGTTTCCATTTTACATACTAGCTTAACCCTTTCAACCCTAAGGACCTGGAATGGACTGTGATATGCTAATGTTCCGACCAATCCAATGGTCACAAAATGATTTTCAGATTCGTCCATTTATGAAAAGGGGGTGTTTTTGTTCTCAAAAATATGAAAATTACTTTCAAAAAGTGCAGATCCTGATGAGACGGCTCGTTACGAGCCGGCTCATCTGGATCTGCACTTTTTGCATAAACCGATATAGCGGGATTTCGGGTTCAAAGGGTTAATTCATTTAAATAAAAATAAATTAGTCGTCACCAATAGCATAAAAGCTAATGTTTGGAATATAGTTACTTTTCAGTTGTATAACCATTTTATACAAATTCACACGCTTTCTGGTTCCGCAAATAAGTATGATCACGTGGTTACAACAACAACAACAAGTACTGAAACTTCCAGAAACCCTCCGAAGTACTTGTATTCTTTTATTTTGTCCTTATTTTGTAACGGATTTTGATGAAATATGGCGCATAAAACGCGTCTTGTTAAGCTGCATTTGGTGGTCTCGGTACTTTTGCCCAAACTTTGTCATCGTTTTTGCGAAGAATCGATTTCCGTGTCTACAGACACGGAAATGGATTCTTCGCAAAAACGACATAAGTATGTGCCGAACTCCCGGGACCACCAAATGCAGCTCATGAAGACGCGTTTGTTGAGCCATATGTCATCAAAGTCCGTTGCATATTAAGGAAAATATAAAATAATACTTACTTTGGAGTGGGTGGGCTTTCAACACTTTCAGCCATTGATGTTGCTGTTGTAACCACGTGATCATGCACCTTGGCAAATGTTTATATGGATTCAGAAAGAAGATGATACAAGTCTACTATTAAACTGTGTTTTACTTATTTGTTTAATCAATTACATGTACAGTGTACTCCGCATATGCTATCTGAGATATAATGCCTTTAATGGACAGATACATGGGTAAACGTGATTTGTTGTATTGTCGTCCAGTGTAGACACAGACCAACTCGCGATCTGCTGCAGGCTGTATGCCACTTCTATTCCACACTATGCGACCAACCCCGAGCAAAACTTGATTTCTTAACCAATCTATCTACTGATCATCTAGCTCTCCTGACGCTGTATGCATATGCAAATATTCAGTTCTGATTATGGGACCCCTCCCCACCCACCCCATCCCAATGCAGCATGTTAAAACCAGTTTGCCCGTCCTTAAATGACCTCAGCTGTTGGTAGGCCGTTGAAACCCAACAAACAAACGGACAAAAGCAACAGGACCGTCTGGCTGACTCGATAGCGAAAAGTGTAATCCCTGATCAGACTGCGGGGATGCGCAGGCTGATCTGGGATTACACTGGTCGCGAATCCAATATGAATGGCGGACCACATTACCCA
This sequence comes from Conchocele bisecta, assembly GCA_029237695.1. Taxonomy (NCBI): domain Eukaryota; kingdom Metazoa; phylum Mollusca; class Bivalvia; order Lucinida; family Thyasiridae; genus Conchocele; species Conchocele bisecta. The sequence goes on along the minus strand of CM055265.1, from coordinate 8,864,470 downwards.
CACTGTAGAACAATGTAAACCACGCAAAGAATGCGTCCACCGATCGGTATCTGGCTCCACGCGTCAAACTGTATCTTCCATAAATACTTGTGTATCGTAATTTACGCCGTTAGAAGAAACCGAACAGAGCGATCCGCATCTAAACAGGTTGTTAACGCGGATGAATACATGATAAAAGGTACATCACACATGGCAACGCAATCACGTGACTACGGAGAAATTTACTCCAGCGTGGGAAAATCTCTTACCATTTTCAAGAATGTCAGTAGGGATTCCGGGGAGATTTCTGCGAGAGAATCGAGGGAATCTACCACAGCTATTCTGCATGCAGGCAGTACATTTATATTGTCAGTTTATCAGCTTATCACCGGGAATTTAGATACACTTATGTTTATCATTTAAAAGTTTTTGCGCATCAGCGTGCGCCAGGGGACCGACAAAGCGTCTTTGCGTCTAGAAGAGCAGCTCTGGCAGCTGTCCGCTGGCTGTCAGTCACGATTGGCGGACTCTTGTCACGATAACAGGGATGTGTATTTCTTCGTTACTGTTTGTTTCACGGTTTTCTACCGACACACTTTTGACTATTCAGCACATTAATACTAAAAACTGTTTAAAGCATTTTTTCAATTGTAACAAAAGTTCAAAATCTCCCATTTTCATTTGATGACATTCCATCATATATTGATATTATTGCGAAAATTTCCGTATGGGATATTAACATGTGGCACAAAGGAGCTTCAGTCAAGAGCAGAGTTGAACAACGAAACATGTTGGAAAGTGACTATCAAACATGGCTAGATAGCTTGGAAATGATGTAACTAAGAAAATAAGTTAGATTTTGAAAATCAGTCCATAAATTACAAAATTATTAAAACAAATCTGACTTCATATTAACATGTTAGATTTTGAAAATCAGTCCATGAATTACAAAATTACTAAAACAAATCTACTTAGCAAGTAGATTTGTTTTAATAATTTTGTAATTTATGGACTGATTTTCAAAATCTAGCATGTTAATATCCCATCTATTGACGAATGATATTTTCCCTATAAAATCAATATTCATCAAATACAAATAATTTGGGAGGGAGACTTTTTATTATTTACGACAACGTATATAAATTTCGATATGTTTGGGATTAAATCTGTTTAATGAGCAAATGTTGGCCGGCAGGAAAACGTGGAACAAACAGTCGTGATATTTTCAGTACACCTTGATTTACCGACGCATTCCAATCCGGAGGTTGTGGGTTCGAACCTCGCCTTATGCATACACTATACTTTCATCGCATTTCCTAGCTACAATAATTCGCCTCCCATATGTTATATATGGCTACAATTTGACCCATTCGAAAAATGTGAGCAACCGATGTGCATACCCAAACTTGTTGCATGTAGGTAAATATTTAGTAAACTGTATATTCTATACCTTTAAACAAATATTATTTGATGTAGAACTAGTAAATTGCCAAAACTAATAGAACAGGGAAATTATTTTCCCAGGGAAGCCATCTTTCTCTAGTTGTTCAAAATTCAACATAACGAAATGAAGCTTTCGAATTTACAAGATATACATGTAAATGTCAGATAAACACCTTGACACGGTAACGTGACCAATTTCTGCATGTGTATGTTCTTTATTCATAATTTATTGATACAGCTTTGACAGTTTTATATCGCTAAAATACCATATACGCCGGATAACTGATTGCACAAATCACTCTTCCATGTGTTACATTAAAGATATGCGCTGTCAAGATTTGTTTTGTCACGAACTATTGAAAATAGAAGGAAGAAAAAACCCAGCAGACGACAGCGTTCTAAGGGCTAATGAACTCACTGCACGTGTCCAGCCATTCCGGCAAGTCAGCCAATCCACCATGGTCAGTCAGTACTCGCATTATGGTAATTGCAACTAAATCCACCAACTAAGGACATCTGGGGCCGTTTCACTAAACTTCGTACGACTAAAGTGTTCGTATGTGCAAATTTAGGATCGTCTGGAAATATCAATTGATGGATTTACATTTATCAATAAATGTAATCCAATAATTGTTTACAAGAAAACAACGTTAATGTGAAATTTACAGACTATCATAATTTTTCACTTACGAACATTTTAGTCGTACGAAGTTTAGTGAAACGGCCGTTTCACTAAACTTCGTACGACTACAATGTTCGTAAGTGCACAATTATGATAGTCTGTAAATTTCACATTAACAATGTTTTATTGTAAACAATTATTGGACTTTAGATTTATTGAGCATAGGCTGTATGCAGCCCATGCTCAATAAATGTAAATCCATCAATAGAAATGTCCAGACGATCATAAATTTGCACTTACGAACATTTTAGTCGTACGAAGTTTAGTGAAACGGGCCACTGTACGCAATGTGCGACTCGCCATGACACAAATGTGCTTATTTGGGTATGTATGTGTATCTTAGCGACATCATTAAGGAGTCATATTTTGACGATCAATTTTACTGGGAGTCTCACCTGTTGTAAGGGTCCCTGGCACCCACAAGATCTGGACACTGTCTTTCAGTGCTGAATGTTGTCCTTGTAATTCCAGTGATGAATGTACAAGTGGTACACATGCAGTTGCAGCCACAGTTGTATGTGACATTGCTGTTAAAGTCAAGTCTTTGACCGCTGTTCGTGACATAAAACAGTAGCACCGCAGGGGCAGATCCAGCATTTGGGGAACTGGGGGGGGGGGGGTGTCTAGTTGCGAAGGTAACTCTTGCAATCTACTCCCGTACCGTCCGTAGGTACGGGAGTAATTGCACGAGTTATCGTTCGCAACTAGGGGGTTGTCCTATTTTCGAGCTCTTCCTGTGTTTTACGGCATTTAAATTCAGACTGCAACTGGTGGTAAACTGTGATCTATGTAAACTCCGTGGCTGAACGAGGGGATGAGTGGGGTGGGGGGGGGGGGGGGGGGGAGAGGGGTGGGGGTTGCAACCCCCATGTATGTCATCTTTATATGGCAGCAAAACATGGGCAGCGTTTGGTTAAACAATCAGACGTCACAGGTTCAAGACGGATTTGCATTGTTATGAAAGTCCAGGTACAGGGTGTTACTAATGTCGTGTCCACCAACAACACCACCTTGTTCTTCATGTACCGGGTGTGAATTTCTGAGGCTGAAATTAACGACATAAACACAGATTAACCAATTCTGTAAACGTTTTATTTGGCACACAAGGTGAAAAAGTATATACGATCATCATTAAATAATACAATATATCTTACACGTGAATGGGCTACAGATCTACAAGTATCTTGTCTTTAATTTAATCACAGTTTTCAAAGAGACAGTGACGTCAAAGAGAACAAAATAATAAGTTCCCCGGTTGATAAAAGGGACATTACTACGTGTGCGACCGTCATTTCATGAAATACGTTTACAAACTTTACAATATTTTCCGTAAATGGCGTCAAAAGTTGACACAAATTTCAGAGTACATGCGGAATTATATTCCGCATGTACTCTGAAAGTTTGTCAACTTTTGACTTTATTTATGAAAAATATTGTCAATTTTGTAAACGTATTTAATGAAATTACGCAGAGGTCCCAAGGTACAAAATCGCATGACGTGTCTCGTATCAGACTGCTATGGGTCCACGCTGTTCGCCACAGTCACTCTCTACAGTATCTTTACAACCACCAGTAACACGATTAGGTCGCAATCCGACAGCGTGACTGTGCAGGAAGATCGGCAAATGTTGTAAAGTCACTTTCCTAAGTCGATGGTCCGATTTTATGAAGTTATGAAGCAGATATCCCTACACGTGTCCGTATATGCCGGGGTATGTACGTATACATGAATGCCGGCACAGGTTTAGGACCAAATGGATATCCAGCTAATGGTATGTACAACTTATGCTACTTACGATGACCAGCATACTCGATCTTGCAGAAATTACATCGAAATGTAACGCCAAAGTCAAATTGGTCGCTCAATTACAATTATAATACGCCAAAAAACAACGGGTCTCTCAGCCACAGAATACTATTTTTTTTCTTCTATATAATTATACCGAGGTTCCGTACTAACATATACAATTATTAAAGACAGGTTGTATCTATCATTTATAATATAACAGATATTTGCTCGTAATAAAGATCAGCATTGTGCTCTAACATCTTCATAATTGAACAGGGCTCTGCAATTATCGACTTTACGAGTCCTCTGTCGCTAATGTTGGTGTCAGAAAGTAGACAACAGTTCCCACATGACGGCTGTTCGTCATATTTGAATGCTAATGCAGAATCTAACTGACGAAAAATTAACATTGTTCTTTCGAAATGAACATCGGCGATTGTGGCGAAGAAATCGGCGTATGTTCCAAGTTATTTTGATCTGCATACCAAAACAATTTTTGGCCATTAAGTGGAACTCATAGTAGAGTGGACAATACCCACAGGTAAAACGTTGTAAAATGTCGCGGACACGTGAGAAATGTGGCTTATGGGATTTATAACCAGTGTAGCTCCTAATCAAATAGCACTCTCCTGTAGCCTGATAACGATCTATATTGCTTGTCAGAAACATGGCGGGTGTTTCATTGATGGAATGGCGATCAGTGCAGATCCTGATCAGACTGTGCGGATGCACAGGCTGATCTGGATCTACACTGGTCGCCAATTCCACAATCACAATTGATCCAGTCACAGTCACATTAATGAGCAACGGATTTAATCCATGTTATACACAATACTATACAAACGTATTCAATAGCGAGTAGTAACACGATTACCAGATATACAGCATTCGGGTATTTCAGCTTTCATCCGTATAACTCTCTATATATAAACAAGGTTTCTAACTTTGGTCGAACACGACCTCGTATAATAACAACATAACATGTTTTAAATTGTAATTTTCTATGCATTATACATGTATGTATTTCTGCAGGATATCGATAATTCAGAAATGATCATATGAACGTGCCACTACAATATTGACGTTAGAGACTTAAACACATTATTTCATTTGTTATGATACGAGGTTGTGTCCGACTAGGGAAAAGGAGCTGTACTTAGATATTATTTGCATACATATGTTCTAATCTATGATATTTTAGCAAGATAACAATATTTCTCAAATGAACATGCGCACTTTCCGCCAAAATATTTACATTAGCGTTAATAAAATCGCGGAATGTGTTATAATACGAGGCCGTGTCCGACCAAAGTTAGAAGCCTTATTCATAATATATATAGTTATACTGATGAAAGCCGAAACACTCCAAATGCCTGTGACATACAGCAGAGCTTGCGTTTAGACACTTCATGCTGGTGTTACAGTGGAACATTTCTGAACCGAACAACCTCGATGTGTTAAATTATGACCGATTTCACTGTCAAATATCGCTGATGTTGATCGGTGTCCATGATTGCAATGCACACACGCATGCGTTTCAGTGCTCTTACATGTACATCGGAATGACAGTGGAACATCTCTAAACCGGACACACTGGGGACCTCCCACACTGTACTGGGGACCTCCCACACTGTACTGGGGACCTCCCACACTGTACTGGGGACCTCCCACACTGTACTGGGGACCTCCCAGGGTGTCCTGTTTAGAGAGGTTCCACTGTACTGGTATGATGTTGCCACTTGAGAAACTGGGCTTATGCTATATGTGACCATTTTTGCTTCTGATCTGCTCGGAAACTCTAGACGCTTTATAATGAGCTATACGATTTGTTACAAACCGGAAGGGCGTTACACATACTAAATATAAAATAGTGCAGAGCATGATCAGACTGCACGGATGTGCCGGCTCATCTAAGTCTACACTGGTCGCAAATGTATAAGCCCCGTTTCTCCAGGGTTGAATTTGTCACAACAGTCGTGTCACCTATACTTTCATGGTGCTTATATATCTGAAATCATGGTAATACAAGTAAGTTGACATTACAATGCATGCTGGTATATGAAACTCTCCGTGTCGTACAAAAATGAAGTTTAGCGTCATAAAGACGATGTTTAGTAGCGCCACCTGCCGCGCAGAAACCCGCTATACTCGTACATTTGTATATTGCATACAGTAGAATTTCGTAGAGTATTAAAACCGTGTATTAAAATTCATAATTCACTAGGGTAATGTATATGAAAATGAGACATAAAGATAGAAATTATGTTATGCTGTGCTATGATTTGTGTTGCTTGTTTATCTTTTTTTTTTTCAAACTCATTGACATATCTCATAAGAAAAAAAAACATGTCTCACATTTTTCATAATCAGTAAATTCATGTAATAAAAGTCATAATAAACCACAGTTCGTGTAAGATCCCGTATATGTTGAACTATATCAGAGATATACGTATGGTTTAAATTACAAGACAATACATCGCACAGTACGCTATATTATATTCGTTTCATGTGGAAATAGATTTATCTGGCTGCAACATATCGGACTAAATTCGATATCGGTTTCATGAAAGAGGTATGTTTTTTTTGCTCAGGATAAAATAGTAAAACTGAGTGCATTACTGGTTATAGATTAGTTATGATAAATAGGTGTATCTCCTGATCTGCGAGCACACTCATTCAGTCAGGAAGTATATTATGCAAGTATTGTCTGTTGAGGAGGTGTACACGAGATTTACGGACCTGAGAAAAGTCATATTCACCGAGGCCGAAGGCCGGTGATTATGACTTTTCGAAGGTCCGTAAATCTCGTGTACACCGACGTAAAAGACAATTATTATTTTATTATATGACCATTATTACAGCAATGAGAACTTATATGACACAACAACGCACGGATTGCCTCATGCTTTGATTGCGTGATTGCATATGCTGGTATACCTGAATATCAGTCTCGGACTCGTCTCGTTGCGCGAGAAGAGTCCGAGAGTGTTATTCGAAATGTGATATTCACATCACATTTCGAATATCATTTTCGGACTCGCAACGAGACGAGTCCGATACTGATATTCAGGTGAATATATTTGAAGTCCACAATCATGTGACATGATATTGGACATTGCATTGGTTGAAGTTATCGGACATGTAATAAATACTGTTTGTGTGAGGTGTTGGAGGCCAATATTTTTCATGTGTTTCTCCGACTGAATTGCGAACCGTGCCGGTTCTGATCAATTGTGGGAACGGTTCATTTCTCAAGCCACCGTCAAACATAATTTATTCCAATCTGGGCAAGATTAACGCTGTCGGTTGTGTATATGCAGTTATGTCACGTGATTCGGCGCAGCAGATGGCGACTGTGCATGAATTTGGTCCAGTAAGGAAATACTCCATTATTGTCATAAAAATAAATACATGTCAGTATAAAAATATACACACAATTTGTGAAAAAAGCAATCACTACAAGTTACATGAAATAGCTAACATCACTCTTCATAAAATGTATTTTACACGTCAAAATCACACTAGCGAGATTATTCATAAAATATACAGTTCAATAGCTAAAACGCTCGTCACATTCTAATTTGTTGTAAATTATACTAGGCTGATTCCGTATTACGTTGATTTGTTTTGTTTTCAATAAGCATTGCCATGGAAACACGCATAGTACATCTGAGCATATCTAACATAAGTTTTAAAATCAAATGGTGAACAAAATAAAAACACGTCTCGAAAAAAACAAGGAGACAATTCTAATGAAATACCAAGATGTGTTTTCATGGATATACTATGTGAGTTTTTCACTGCATTCATGAATGAAGTTTGCAGTACATTTTGTACGGAGACACGCAGAGGACATGCTTTTTTTCATTCATTCGTTCCCACGAAATGACAATTCGTTCCCTCAATTTAACAATTCGTTCCCTCGAAGTAACAATTCGTTCCCATGATAAAACTATTTTGTTCCCACGAAATAACAATTGTTATTTCGTGGGAACGAATTGTTAAATTGAGGGAACGAATTGTTAATTCATGGGAACGAATTGTTAATTTTTGGGAATGAATTGTTAAATTGAGGGAACGAATTGTTAGTTCGTGGGAACGAATTAATAAAAAAAGAATTCTACGTCCCCTGCGGTGCTCCGTAATTTTGGCATTTATAACCAATATCACAACTTTCAGAGGAACTAGCCGGTGCCACTATAATATACATAATTTCCAACAGCAAAACAATTAATACCTAACACAGAATAAGCATATACATACATACCTATACATAGTACATGTATGGGTCGTGCAAGAATGAAAATGTTTATTGTATTCAACTCATACATGACTATGTCTGTGGGTGTACCATTCGCAAATAATTATTGCAAAAAGAAAAAAACGTGGGTGAAAATGGCACATTTCAACATGCATCAGAACTATAGCAGTTAGTATACAAGGTGTATCATCACCTGGTACTAACAACAACAATAAGTACTGAAATTTCCAGAATTCATCTGATTCAAAGTACATATACGTATTCTTTTATAGTGTCCTTATTACTTAACAGTTTTTGATGAAATATGGCGCATCAAACGCGTCTTGTTAAGCTGCATTTGGTGGTCTCTGTATGTTCGCCCAAACTTATGTCGTTTTTGCGAAGAATCGATTTCCGTGTCTCCGACACGGAAATCGATTCTTCGCAAAAACGACATAAGTCTGTGCCAAACTCCCTGGAACACCAAATGTCGCTCATGAAGACGCGTTTTGCTGCGGCATATTTCATCAAATTCCGTTGCATATTAAGGAGAATATCAAATAATATTTTCAAGATTTCAACACTTTCAACCACTGTTGTTGTTGTTATAACCATGTGATCATGCACCTTGGTATACCATCACATGTAAAGAAAAAATATATGGTTCGACCATGTTCAGTCACTGGTAAACGTTTGTCGTGGCACGAGGGAACTGTTTGAACCCCAAGGCCGTAGGCCCGAGGGGCACGACAAACGTTTATCCACTACGTTAGTGTTACATTTCCGTCGGAAATATCGTGTAATTTGAGCATAATTATATGCGGTAATTTAGGTACTTTGATAATCTGCTCCATTCAAACAGCTGATTTACGCATGCATATTCCGGGGCCGCAGTACACGTCGAGTGATGCATCTGTATCAAGTTCGGGTGTCCGGTTTAGAGATGTTTCACTGTATAAAGTTTATCAGGTGAGGCTAGGAAATGTCTAGGTATTCCGATGCTCGCCGAGGAATTAACACCGTTTAAGATCCGAGCCTGATAAACTTGATATCACAAGCCACTAACATGGTATTCTATGTAACATGGTATTCCCCATGGTATTCTATGTAACATGGTATTCTATGTAACAGGTAACGTCTTACGCTACCGATTGAGGAATTATGACGTGATTTTCGTTGAAAAGTAGGCAGACTTCTTTATGTTGTGTCATTACACTGACGGCATTCGGTAACGTCATGTGACGCCGTTGGACCAATGGAACGTTAGTTTTGAATACGTTGCAACCCGGATATTCGTATCAGGTCCGTGTTGATAAGTTTAATTGTCATATGTATCCAAAGATAAAGCCTGTTCATGATCGCAAAGCACATACGCATGCCTTGTAGTGGTCGTACGCCTGATTTATAGTGGACATTCTCTAAACATAGAGGCTCCCAGGGTGTCCAGCTTAGAGAGGTTGCACTGAAAATAATGTGTCCTGACTACGCTGCCCTCCCAAGTCAAACTGCAGTATCTGTTAAACTGCAGTATCTGCACTATGATGCTATGCTGACCCTGTGCAATCATCCCAAGTCAAACTGCAGTATCTGTTAAACTGCAGTATCTGCACTGTGATGCTATGCTGACCCTGTGCAATCATCCCAAGTCAAACTGCAGTATCTGTTAAACTGCAGTATCTGCACTATGATGCTATGCTGACCCTGTGCAATCATCCCCACCTTTATAGGTGGGGATGATTGCACAGGGTCAGCATAGCATCATAGTGCAGATACTGCAGTTTAACAGATACTGCAGTTTGACTTGGGAGGGCAGTACGGTTGTGTATGGTTGGACCATGTGAAATACATGTACTGTCTGTTTCGCGAAAGCTGCCTAAATTTTATATGACTATATAAACATGCAAAAACAATTATTTTTTTCGATAATATTAAATTAAAACAAAACTTACAAATGAGCCTTCTTTTTATTTCGTGAAATTTTGTCACATCTTGATTTTATTGCGAAAAAACAATTTCCCCATGTTAAATCCCCATAGACTGTGTTAAATCCCCATAGACACAGTCTATGGGGATATAACATGGGGAAATTTTTCGAATTTCAGAAATACTGGACCGATTTTCAAAATTTAACTTAAGTTTTCTTCGTTAGATCATTTCCAAGCTATCTAGCCAGTTTTCGGAGTCAAATTTTTTGTTTTTTTTTTTCTTTACTCCTCTCACAGCTCCTCCATCTCATTTTCACCCATGTTAAATTTCCATAGATAAATAAATTTTTCGTAAAAAATCAATATTTGACCAAATTTCATGAAATAAAAAGAAAGCTCATTCTTAAATTTTGATACAATTTGATTTACAAATGTTGTTTTTGCATTGTTTGTATGGCCGTAACATTTGGGCAGGTTTCGTGAAACAGACACTGAGTAGTTACATGTTATCCCGTCAACACAGTGTGTATGTGCCGTGAAACACGGTGCCGTGAAACATTTTTGATATCCAGTCAATACTATTTTTGCATTTTACAGCCATTTTTAGGTGTTCACGGGATAAATAGAATAGTAGGTTAGTGCCGTGAATGGGAAAAAATATCTGGCGCGGCACGGAAACGGGATGTGCTCGACAGAGCCTCGCCCATCCCGTTTCCTGAGCCTTGCCAGATATTTTTTCCCATTCACGGCACTAACCTACTATTCTCTATATCCATGTCTACTAGTACCTTGACATTTATAGAAGCAGTTATGTTGAGATCTCGCGATTGTTTTATAAATATGCATGTAAACTTATATATTAAAGAGGCGTCGCTCAATAAAACGAGCCTTAGTACAATAAATAAAACTAACTAGCTACATAAATAAATAAATAACACATCACAACACGACACACGGAAACAGTGATTATATACACGAAAGGAAAAATGCAAAATAAATATATTGTTATGTACATGCCCGTGAAAAAAAACCCACATTCTTATTGTAGTTGCTAACACTGGAGACATAGGCCAGCATATTCATTAAATGCACTGTGTCTCAGATGATGTCTCAGACATTTTATATGTCGGATTCACTATAGCGGCTACATATGACATACACCAAGCAACTCCGCCATAATATTTGAGCAAATTTCCTGTGGCAAGTGCTTTATTCGAATAAAATACTACCCTAGATTAAATCTGGGACGAATATGTATGTTTGGTCCCTGATTAAATAGACCAGGGGGCCGTTTCACTAAACTTCGTACGACCAAAATGTTCGTAAGTGCAAAATTATGATAGTCTGTAAATTTCACAATAACAAAGTTTTCTTGTAAACAATTATTGGATTTACATTTATTGAGCATAGGCTGGTCAATAATTGTAAATCCATCAATTGCAATTTCCAGACGATCCTAAATTTGCACTTACGAACATTTTAGTCTTACGAAGTTTTGTGAAACGGGCCCCTGGTAGGTACTTTAGTAATGCATGTCCGCTATTGCTGTACCAAGAAACACAAGTTATGAAATATACGTAGTTTGTAGTGAAAATAAAGTACTATTCCACCAATTAAATAAAAATAAATTGATAATCATCTATTGAAGGAAAACGAGCGTTCATAACTCCAATTATTGTTCAGCATTATAACGATTTCGTTTGTACCAAACACCGACATTTTTTCCAGAATATTTAAGTACTAGTAATCATTTTCATCACGTTGTGTGCATATCTGTGACCCAGTGCCTTTAACGAACTATACATTAAATATATAACCAACCATCTGACATCGTATTTACACTGACTAGAAATGAAATAAACCTAAGGCCATGCCATTGTTTTTTTCTGTTAAGCGTCCACCCGGATGGCCAAACCCTACTTACATATCCGCTAAAAAAATAAACAATGCCTTTAAAAAAAACGAATGTAAATTTATGTTAAAACTTCCTCAACCCTTTGCATTGTGCAAAGGTTTGAGGAAGATTTTAACATAAATTTAAATTGCCGCTAAAAAATAAGAAAACGCTCTTATTAAACTTATTACGTGTAAAATCATGAAAGGATTTAAAACTTAGAAAAGTCCCAAATCAATTCTCATATTGTAAAATAGCATACACAGTTTTTTTGTGTTTATATCATAGAACCACTCTCAAAACATATCAGCACGTGGACGCTTAACTCTATGCATGCTAGCGGCGGAAATATCCGCCAAACAAATTAGGTCTATACTGTATGTTTTATTTCTCTCTGTAAATATGTCTTGGAATTTCATTAGAATTGCGTCCTCTGGACGCAATTCTAATGAAATTCCAAGACATATTCATGATATTTATAGGGAGAAATAAAAGAAAATACAATGAATTCTCATCTGCTAGTTTTGAACTATTTATAGCCCACAAATTTCCCAGCATGCAAAGAGTTAACAGAGGAAAAACTTGGTATGGCCTAATGTGATCATTACACAGTGTCCCAATGTTAAACACAATCCGGAGATAATGCAGAACGCCACAAAATGTAACGAACTATTTAATTATATGCTGTATCTAAAACAAAAACAATGAAACAGGATATCCGGTGAATTTGATAAATAAACTACCGTATTTGGACATATTGTCTTCGTCTGAAATGAAAGCATATACATTATAGCTAACATAGTTATCAGCAGGCTGTACACGTGACCGAGATACATGCTCCAATGGACAAAAAGAAAATCATGAATTTGAAGGCGTCAGTGGAATAAGGGGGCTAACCCGTTGAACCCGAAATCCCGCTATAGTGGTTTATGCAAACAGTGCAGATCGTAACGAGCCGTCTCATCAGGATTTGCACTGTTTTGCAAGTAACTTTTGAGAACAAAAATAACCCCTTTTCATAAATGGACTAGTCTGAAAGTCATGTTGTGACGGTTGAATTGGTTGCGAAATTAATTAACACATCAAAATCCATTCCAGTTACTAAGGAGTGAAAGGGTTAACTCCATCATATAGTTAGCTCGCTTCTTCCACTGTCACCTTCAATGTTTACCAACGGTAGATAAATTACATAATATGTACATGGCAACTACTGAAGTACAAGACACACTATTCCAGCATCGGTTGTCCCAGGACACACATAATTATGGAGGAATGCAACAGAAGCATCAATAAAGCTTAATTAAATACTTAAATAAACACACAATCGCAATGGATACAAAGTCTTTAAAATGCATGTCTGACGGAACATATTAAACATATTATTACAGCTATGTTGCGGCACCAATGTCAACTTCAATCGAGCATGTTAAGGTTGCTGAATGCAAATAAATAGTTGCGGACACGTTCACTGCTTTACTACAGTAATGCACAGTGCTACACTTCTGCAACTCGTCAACACTTGATTCTGTGAATTTTGTCAGCCCGTGCCCCGTTTTGCCCTGCCAGACTGACTGAACGGACACGGTCTTTCGTGATAAAGCCACAAAACCAAAAGGTTTGTACGGAGCCCCGCAGGTGACATTGATTTTTTTTTGTTATTAATAATTAATAACGAAATAACAATTCGTTCCCTCAATTTAACAATTCGTTCCCTCGAATTAATAATTCGTTCTCACGATATAACAATTCGTTCCCTCGAATTAACAATTCGTTTGCACGAAATGACAATTCGTTCCATTAATTTAACAATTCGTTCCCTCGAATGAAAAATTCGTTCCCACGATATAACAATTCGTTCCCACAATATAACAATTCGTTCCCGTGGGAACGAATTGTTATTTCGTGGGAACGAATTGTTAATTCGTGGGAACGAATTAAATCGAGGGAACGAATTGTTATTTCGCGGGAACGAATTGCTAAATTGAGGGAACGAATTATTATTTCGTGGGAACGAATTAATAAAACAAATGAATTCTACGTCCCCTGTGGGGCTCCGTAGGTTTGTGGTAATCACAAAGCATGATATAACAATCACCGGTATAACACAGTTAATGTATGCTACAGTCAAACATGGAACATATAATGTTGCGACTAACAACATGTCTGCCATACCATGTCGTATTGTACCTGTCTGTACAAGACTATACTTGAAGGGGGGCAAAGGAAAAAAGGGGATAACTCCTTTAAAGGTACATGCCCACTCTGTAGGCACACACTGTTCTTTATAGGAATTAAATAAGTGTATAATTGTGTCACTATTCCACCAGTTCTAAAAAATACAAGTGCCTGCTATACAGATATAATCATTTAGTAATATTTATTTTACTAATAGTGACTCGTGATCGTATCAGGCTATTTTAAAATGCAAATGAGGCATGCTATTTTTTATTTATTTATACTAATTAAATGCGTTACCTGGATAAATAATATTTTCGACTAATTATAAAGTCTGATCACTGCACAACAAAAAATAAATACAGATAATAAATAATAATGTCCGATAACATGTTAAGGAAACACGGTTATCGCACCTGATATCAGTGTGGAAATTTACGTCTGATATAAAATGTATAATAATGTCAATCAATACGTGGGGACATGGTGAAGGAATGTTTATTTTGCCAGAAAATGTCCCAGATGATGTCTCTGATATAAAGAACATGTTGTGCCTACTGAGTGGGCATGCACCTTTACATCATTGGAAGAAAGGGGCTAACTCCTTAAGGGAGTTAGCCCCTTTCTTCCACTGATCGTTTCATCGCCTTGCAGGAAATGATTACAATCAAATGGTTAGTATTGCTATGCTAGTATTTCTCGTTTGTTCTTGGATCGGGGTTATACAGTCATGTACGACCGACGATCCGTGTCATCAAATGATGTGATTTTGATTATACCATGTATGTCGCAACCGCCGCCAGATGTACATTTGAAGCCTTCCAACATTGTAGACCTCACTCCCAATATGAGACATTATGTGATTTTGTACCTTCGGACATCTGCGTAATTTCATTAAATACGTTTACGAAATTTGCAATATTTTTTCATAAATGAAGACAAAAGCTGACAAGATTTTCAGAGTATATGCGGAATATAATTCCACATGTACTCTGGAAATTTTGTTAGCTTTTGACTTCATTTATGAAATATATTGCAAATTGTGTCAACTCGCAACACAAAATAAGATGGAATAGTCTATGCGTTACTTGGGGCGTGATACTTATATTACCATTAGTTATAGCAATTAGACCTTTGCCTCAAAGAAGCTAAACTTAAAGAGTTTCGAAAAAATAATGTTAGTTCGAAATGTCTATGAAGGAAAATGTTGAAAATGTAAAGGACATAGCCAGTAATATATTATCACTTGAAAAGAATAATTGTTGAATATGGGAAACATAAAAATATTGAAGGAAATGCAAGCGATACACGTTTATTAGCGCCTGATGAGCAATGAATGCCGTAAGGATGACCCATGCTGTGATGCAACGCACTTCAGAAATGTACATCTGGCGGAGGGTGTTACCAAGTGGTATAACGCTATGACGTCTACCGACTATAAGTGGTTACAGGTGCAAGCCCACCTTGTTAAAATGACTTATGAAATTGATCCCATTTTGAGCACTTTGGAATATATTTGCTACCATTTGACTACAAGTTTGGTCCAGCTCTGAAGTTACCTTCTTTACCGCATCGCCGTGTTTCATAAATATTGATTTCAAGAACGTGCACTATTTTTCCGATTAAGACGTCGAAAAGTGACAATTTTAAGAGCTCATGCGGAATTGAATTCGTCAATTTTCGACATGATTTACGTCAAATATGACTGATTTTCGAAATCAATATCGGTGATAAACGGCGATGCATAAAGGGAGCTAATACTACCAGAGCCAGGCTCATTTATGAGTTGTGCTGCCGAAGAGCATACTGATTAGCAGGCGCGTGAGAGACGATGGTGTTCTTGTCAGAGGAAGGGGGACCGGTTTGGAACTGTCACTCTCTGCTGACAAACTATTTGGACCACAGGCTGGTGGCATTGCCAACCGTTGTAGATTCTGGTCATCTTGCAACTCACATTGTTGTATCAGACTCTAATCGTTTTACTGCCGGCAGTACTGCTACTTCAATAACTGACTGACGAACAGCGTAGGCCCTGATCAATCTGCACGGATTCGCAGGCTGATTGGGCTTCGTTTGTCGGTCTCAACCCTCGTTAGTTACTTTTTCTCAGACGGCAAATTTGGACTAACGTGTACAGAGCGAGATTGGTATATGCCTTTAATGTGAAAACAATATGTAATAACGAAATACATTTTAACTGCCATGTATACATATTTCCGTTAATGTCATTGGAACTTAAAGAACCGATAGCATACACTGCAGTACTTAAGAATGACAAATAACGTGTTTCTCACGCGCCGGCTGAATAGAAATTGACACGCATTTTCCCGCGTTTGCGACTGGGCGACTTGTAAGTCGCCCGACGCAAACGCCGGAAAATTCGAGCTAATCATAAGTATGGTAATCCCTCCACACCAAGGCGGTGGCCTACGGTTTGTACCTCTGTCCGCGCATGCATGACGACTCCTCGTGTTTGTATAGATAACTCTTCAGGGCAAACGCTTTACCGCACCGCCCGCAGACGAACGGCTTTTCAGTAGAGTGCGTCTGGATATGCGCGCGCAGGTTCGATTTATCAGCGAACGACTTCCGGCACGTGGGACACGAGAATGGTTTCTCGCCGGTGTGCGTGCGCAGATGACCTTGGAGCAGCCACGGTCGACTGAACCGCTTTCCACAATACTGGCACTCGCAGCCCTGGTTGTGCGTGCGCACGTGCATGCTGTATGCCGGCATCGACACGTACATCTTGTCGCAATGTGGACATTTTCGCGCCTTCCGGTCCGTGGATGCGCGGTGTGTTTGTCGGTGTCGCGCCAGGTTACTTGACGTGCTGTAGCGTTTTCCGCAGTCCAAACACACGTGACTGTCATGTGACCAGGGTTCGTCGCCAGGTGGCGTTCGCGGCTGCGTGTAGTCCAGCGGACTGTTGATAATATCGTGCATTGGAGCGTATATTTGACTAATTCTGGCGAGATCTGACGTGTATGCGCCATTGTATAGTCTACTGTCATCCAGAACGCCGTTCGGATCTGTGTACAGTGGTTTGACGGGCGTCTGCGACATGACGTCATACAGGTAGGACACGTGACTCCGGCAGCCGAGAGTAAAGTCGAGCGACGGCGATACTGGCCGATTCTCCGTGTATGAACAACTGCTGTCGCTGTCATCCTGTGACGTCGATGATGACGTAGACGCCGGACTGGCGACCGGAAATGGCTCACGCGGCGGCGGTGACGACGATCCTGAAACAGGAGAACACCCGGTTATGCCACTACGAACACTAATCTTGCCAACATTTTCAATATCTTTTTTTCAAAATACTTGAATATTGTGCATGAAATCAAGCAGCTTGATTGTCTGAGCCTGAGCTGTGCGCAGGCTCAGACAATAAAATTACTTGATTACGGGTTGGCATTGCGAATAGATGTTTAGAAACGTTGATAATCTGCGCAGGATTAACCCAGGCGGTTGTGTACCACAGTAAAACCAATCAATAAACCAGGGGGCCGTTTCACTAAACTTCGCACGACTAAAATGTTCGTAAGTGCAAAATTATGATAGTCTGTAAATTTCACATTAACAATGTTTTCTTGTAAACAATTATTGGAGTTTACATTTATTGAGCATAGGCTGCATATGCAGCATATGCTCAATAAATGTAAATCCATCAATTGAAATTTACTGACGATCCTAACATTTTAGTGGCACGAAGTTTAGTGAAACGGCCCCCAGGTACCAAAGCAGGAGTTTGCGTAATTTGCATGTTTCACTTTAACAATAATGTAGGTATATGTTTGCAAATTAAGCAAAGTTGTCGTGAAATGCTCATATAGGTGAATTATAAAGAAACCTCTCTAAACCGGACATCATGGGGGTCTACAAATGTGTCCTGTTTACAGAGGTTCAACTGAATGTGTTGCTACTTCGCATGATAAACATGTTCAGAATATTTTGAAAAGTCCAAAATTACACTTGAAAATTATACAAAAATTGAAAGATACACTAGCACGCATGTAACGTAGATTAATGCATCCATTGGCCAGCTTCCACAATCTAACATTGTCGACAGCCTAAACTATCTGGATAATTTTACGGACTACTACATACATATCTGGGGGCCGTTTCACTAAATTATGTACGACTAAAATTTTCGTAAGTGCAAAATTATGATAGTCTGTAAATTTCACATTAACAATGTTTTCTTGTAAACAATTATTGGATTTACATTTATTGAGCATAAGCTGCATAGGCAGCCTATGCTCAATAAATGTAAATCCATCAATTGAAATTTCCAGACGATCCTAAATTTGCACTTACAAACATTTTAGTCGTACGAAGTTTAGTGAAACGGACCCCTGCTTGACTTTTAGTGGGTTAACTCTTTGCATGCTGGGCAACGTGTGGGCTATACAAGTTCAAATGTAGGAGACGACAATTCATAATAGTTTTCCCGAAGACACAATTCTAGTGAAATTACAAGACATAGTTACAGGGAGAAAAATAATAAAAATACTCCTAAATTGTTGACTGTTATTTTCAGCGCTCAAAGCCTGAAACTATTTTTTTCAAAAATGCCACTGGAGATACGTACACATATCGTGCATGTATTTTTGATATCCAGTCAATACTATTTTTGCATTTTACAGCCATTTGTAGGTGTTGACGGGATAAATAGAATAGTAAGTTAGTGCCGTGAATGGGAAAAAATATCTGGCGCGGCACGGAAACGGGATGTTCTCGGCAGAGCCTCGCCCATCCCGTTTCCTGAGCATTGCCAGATATTTTTTCCCATTCACGGCACTAACCTACTATTCTCTATTTATTCTATTTTATTTTCATTGGAATACACGTCATTGATCAAACTATCCTCAGCTTGGTTCACTCCATAATTACAATGTCATTGCTGGTGTTGGAT
Organism: Conchocele bisecta; assembly: GCA_029237695.1. NCBI lineage: Eukaryota > Metazoa > Mollusca > Bivalvia > Lucinida > Thyasiridae > Conchocele > Conchocele bisecta. Next base: position 8,845,425 of record CM055265.1, on the reverse strand, counting down.
ACCACAAACAAGAGGAGCAGTCATAATAACGACTGATTAACTTCACAACCAAATATATGTCTGCATGGTAAAACAATACCTAACCGGGTGATATGTATCGGTTATTTGATTTGTATGTGGATATATGCAAGAGTTCCGCAGCGTGCGACATCGCGCGACTTTACGCGGAGCGAGTGGCATATATCGACATACACATCAAATAACCTTTTTATTATATGCGTACATCATTTGCAATCTATATGTGTATCAAAAAATATACAAAATGTAAATAAACTAAACAAATTAGTGGTGATTTAGAAGGAACTATTTTGCGATGTGAAGTGTTGTTCCGGCACTGACCAATATGAAGTCACTAGACGTCAATATGGACAATTGACATACCGCAGATAAGTTTCTCGGCTTTTGATTGGCTAGCTTGCCTGGTCATATATATTATATGACCTACCAAGGCCGTCGGACATAGAGGAATTGCGATTCCCCTCCGGCGCCTCGCGTCCAATGAAGACACATTTTGCAAGCGTCTATCGATTGCGAATTGTATTCCTCACTAAACACAATAAAACCCCGAATTGATCAATAAAAGTAACAAATTGTACACTCAAAACCAGTCTTTATTGTTTATGTTTTCATAAATATTCTTCGCTCATCAAAATATGAGCGAAAAATTAGCCAAACTGTTCCGTTTAGTGTTTTCAAATTTCAACACACTTGGCTTCGTGACACGGCTATATTTAGGTCACAAACTATGGGTTACACGCACGAAACGCGGCGTAGCAATGACAGCGAATGTTTGGGAACCAGTCGCATTCTTCTAGAGGCGCCAAAGGGAGAGCAGATCGATAGAGCAGTGGAATATAAATTAAATTATACGATATAAAAAAACTGTCATAAAGTCGTTTTCGATGGATTTCTTACTCCATATTTAGTTTGTTTTCGTTTAATAAAAAAACAAAATGTTAATTTACGCCTTTATATTAAGACTGACGGTAGAAAATCGAATCTCGGATTATTTTTCTTCCCGAAAAAACCCCGCAAAGATCAAAAGAAGAGATATGTTTATACGGCCAAATAAAGGATCTGCGGTATGACAAATACGTTATTGTGATTCTGCACAGGCTATATGTTGTAATATTGCCCGTCTTAAGGTATGTTCACCCTCGGCGATACCTCCAGACGGGCAATATTACACCATATAGCCTGTGTAGAATCACAATAACTTATAATATTGACATCTTGCGTTGCATTGTGTTTCACTGGGAAACGAAGGTACGTATATAATAATGTAAGTTACTGAAACAAATATTATACTATTAGAGTGTACCCTCTCTAAACCGGACACCCTGGGAGGTCCGGCTTAGAGAGGTTTCACTGAAAACCAGGCAGTTGATCATTCTAAGCCATAGTTGTTTGCTATGCGATCACGAACAGACATTATCACCGGAGATAAATGACCAAGAAACTCATAAAAAATAAAATCGCAGGTGTTTTCTTGGTGTCCGGTTCAGAGAGGTTCCGCTGTATATATATTGTACACAAAATATAATTTATGCAACCATCCGTCTCATTGCAGTGGGTGGCAGGTGGGAGTATATATATGCGATGGGTAATTTAACGATCGGGTTTCTTCCTTACCGGAATCCTGACTGGGGGCCGTTTCACTAAACTTCGTACGACTAAAATGTTCGTAAGTGCAAAATTATGATAGTCTGTAAATTTCAGATTAACATTGTTTTCTTGTAAACAATTATTGGATTTACATTTATTGAGCATAGGCTGCATATGCAGCCTATGCTCAATAAATGTAAATCCATCAATTCAAATTTCCAGACGATTCTAAATTTGCACTTACGAACATTTTAGTCGTAGGAAGTTTAGTGAAACGGGCCCCTGGTTTGGCCCTCACATACGTCTTTGGCATTTTATATGTGGAAATTGAATCTGGTTATTATGTGAGTATTACGATTATTCGTAATTTTAGGGAAAGGGGCCAAGTGACTTTGGAGTGGTATGGAACTGGTACCAGGTCAGGTTATTCTAATTTCAGGGCTGGATATATTTTTCTCGGTGTAAATATTCCGTTCTGATTTTGGGATCCCCCCCACCCCCAATGCAGCAGCTTAAACTGGGATATAACCCGTTTTCCTGGCCTTACACGACCTTAGCTGTTGATAGGCCGTTAAACACGAATAAACAAAAGAAACAAACCGTTTCATTGCAACAGTTGTAGTCAAGTCTCCTTTTCATTGCGAGTGGTTGCGCTCATAATATAAATGGATATATAGCTGTCTGGTAATAATAAAACTCGTTGCTGTAAACCCCTCATATCTCCAGGGTAACCCGATACCCCGTAATAATCAGCATGCGGGGAAAGTTTAATGGAAATTGAAGTCTACGAACACACGTACCAAATGCATTGTTACCATGGCAACGTCGTATGCACGAGCCAATGACACACCGTGTTATCTGGGGCACGCGCTACGGGCTAACGGTATCTCGCGAGACTTGATGGATACCACATGTGCGAAATGAAATATAATTGTCGGCTGCGTACTTGCAAATTTTCAAGTGAGCACCCTGGTGTGAAAAGGGGCCGCGTGCAAACCATGGCAACTCCATAGCAGACGATATTATGCAGGGATTCCGCTGGCGATCGCCACTTTCACAATTGGCGATAAAAATAAACAATTGGCGATACAAAATTACAATTGGCGAAATTACAATTGGCGATAAAAAAAATTCAATTTTCGAAAAAAAAAATCAAAAATTGTATTTTTTTATCGCCAATTGTTTTATTTTTTTTGAAGTGGCGATTGTATTATTTTCCCCAGTACCGTAACAACCACAAATATTCTTACACAATATCGAGGAAACAAATACATGTATAACTATCTGGTTTCCCACAACCAAGAGCATACCAATGTATGGTTGTACTGGTTTATTGCAATAACAATGTATTTTTACGCAATTTGTTTTGGGAAACACCTATATTATTGTACTATACTGTATTGTATTTTATAGAGGTCTCCCAAAACTAATGGTGTCCGAATATTTAAGGTTATTACGGCAATACTTAGAACACGTTTCGTTCCTATGTACGAGAAGGCCCGTGCTCTCTAAGTTATTTATCCCCCCCCCCCCCCCCATCATACCGGTACCATGCCCAGGTTCATAATAACGACGATAATGTACGATAACAAACTATTATGTATCATGTCCGTTGCAAATAAATAAATAAGTTGCGCAACTATTGGTGAGAATGCTGACAAACAGTGACACACGTGTACGAGTGTATTTGCAAGTCTGGGGCCGTTTCACTAAACTTCGTACGACTAAAATGTCCGTAAGTGAACATTTAGGATAGTCTGGAAATTTCAATTGATGGATTTACATTTATTGAACAATGGACGCGTCATTTATAGCATATGGAGTCAGCGCTACAGATAAGCTGCGTATTTACTTAAATACCCAATTAAAATTGCCAAAAACGCAATTGATATCAGAAGTAGTGAGTATCAAAAAGCAATTAAAATGCTGTACCTTTATCATGGTGCAGAAAACAATAAACAGACCACACATGTAGCATATTTTCTTATTTTCCTTGAAAACACATCTTGGTATTTCATTAGAATTGTCTCCAAGGAGACAATTCTAATGAAATGCCAAGACATGTTTTCATTTCGAAGCAAACTATTCAATAATTGCTGGTAGCTGATGTGTAAACAGTAGTGTGGTTTTATTTTACCGAATTAAAATTTTGAAATACCCAATTACTTCAGAAATGATGGAGTGACAATACTCAATTACTAATTCCTTATCTGGAGCCCTGTGGAGTACAGTGTAACATCTGTAAGCAGGTTACTCAGAAAGTCCCATTGGTCTCCGAGTAGAAGCAGTCCTAATGAGAACTGTATCAAGGTGTATGATCACGTGATACTAACAACAACAACAAGCACCGATTCAAAGTACGTATTATTTTATAGTGCTTATTACGTAACGCATTTTGATGTAATATGGCTCATCAAACGCGTCTTGTTAAGCTGCATTTTGTGGTCTCTTTATTTTCGCCCAAACTTCTGTCGTTTTTGCGAAGAATCGATTTCCGTGTCTCCGACACGGAAATCGATTCTTCGCAAAAACGACATACGTCTGTGCCAAACTCCCTGGACCACCAAATGCAGCTCATGAAGACGCGTTTGCTGTTCCATATTTCATCAAAATCCGTTGCATATTAAGAAAAATATAAAATAATACTTACTTTGGAGTGGGTGACATTGTTGTTGTTGTAACCACGTGATCATGCCCCTTGTGTATGTATATTGCAATGCGAAACGTCCAGACCATTAGCATGTACAACGGCTCGTTTCACTAAACTTCGTACGACTAAAATGTCCGTAAGTTCACAATTATGATTTCACATTAACAATGTTTTGTTGTAAACACTTGTTGGATTTAGATGTATTGAACGTAGGCTGCATATACTAGTAACAACAGCGAGCAGCCCCCGTTCCCCATGCCGCGTCACAAGGGTTCCGGCTGCCATGTGGAGAGAGGTCTCCATTTACATCATTGAGATATAGATTTCTGAAAAGGGTCTGGAATTACAAGCAAACTGCTCTACCACAACCGCTCAAGCTTGAACCGTTCTAAAGTTCACTCGGTAGACATACCCGGCTATGCAATATAATTAAGCACATCATGTACATAGAGAATAGTAGGTTAGTGCCGTGAATGGGAAAACATATCTGGCAAGGCTCAGGAAACGGGATGGGCGAGGCTCTGCCGAGCACATCCCGTTTCCATGCCGCGCCAGATATTTTTTACCATTCACGGCACTAACCTACTATTCTATTTATCCCGTCAACACCTACAAATGGCTGTACAATGCAAAAATAGTATTGACTGGATATCAAAAATGTTTCACGGCACCGTGTTTCACGGCACATACGCACTGTGTTGACGGGATAAATGTATTTATCACGTCAACGCAGTGCCTATGTGCCGTGAAACAAGGTGCCGTGAAACATATTTGATATCCTGTCAATACGACCTAATCACAATTCATACGCGTCATTCGTGTTGGTGACTACTTTCCCCAGTATACTTCTTCAGTTGACTGAATAGTCTGATGGAAATGTAACCGTTTACAGTGTGAGGGTTAACTTTGGCAACTAAAAATGATATCGCCAGAAAATAAAATTAAGTGCATGTCATTTTCTGAATGTCTAATCAATTTCCATTACGACCCTCAATTTCCAATTGCGTTTGCTCTCTACCCATTCCGTGCGTCATACTTATATTTACGTCAATAAGTCTACTACGTCATTTAAAATAAAAATGGCTGCTCCCAGTGATTCCAGTTAGGTAAGGAAATAAACGAAACAAAATAGTGTTTGTGTTGTTGATGTTTATTCTGGACAGATCACAATCGTTGCAGAATCTGCCCCAAATGGAAATGGATGGGTCTGGTGAATTTTGAGAGTGTATTTCGTTGAACAGAAGCTGTAAAAAAACCAGAACATTTATCTGTTGAACCTGCCTGAAGTACACGTTTTAATGGTTAATTCGGGATGGATGGTCGTCATTCTAAATAGGATTAAATCGTAAAGCTGCCGTCTTGTTTTTTTTTAATTTCCATGATTCACGAACGGTGAAAAGAACAGAAACAAAATCGTTGTAACATTTTAAGATTATTCGTGAAATATTTCGATATGTAAAGTTCCTAAAGTCTAAAACAATTATTGATCAATTTACTGTCATGACTGTTGATTAACGGATTTTACAACCATACTTTATCGAACTATGTTCTGTGCGCCAATAAGTGTTTGATGTAATTCGTTTCTAACTTATCTCGCTTTTGAAGGCTAAATTAACTAAATTAAGTTGATTTAAATGCTGTTTTAGAATGTTGACGGGGTAAATAGAATAGAAGGTTAATGCCGTGCATGGGAAACAATATTTGGCTCGGCACGGAAACCGGATAGGCTCGGCAGAGCCTCGCCCATCCAGTTTCCTAAGCCTCGCCAGATATTTTTTCCCATTCACGGCACTAACCTACTATTCTCTATAACTACCGTGACTGTCTGTTCCACGTTTTGCTGCCGACGAACGTTCGGCTATTAAACACATTAAATCTAAAAAATATTTAAAAGTAAGTACTTTTTTTTATCAATAACAAAAAAGTCACCCTCCCCAAACAAAATTATTTGATGAAATTCCATGAAATATTGAGTTTATTGCGATAAAACGATTTTCCTATGGGAATTTAAAATTGGTGCTAAAAATAGATTTTTTAAAAATATTTTTTCTATTCGTGGATCGATTTTCAAAATCTAACTTGTTTTCTTAGTTACATCATTTTCAAGCTATCTCGCCAGGTTTCGGAGTCAATTCGGATCAAAAAAAGATAAGTTTTGGAAATTGACTCCTCATGTTAACTTCTCATAGGAAAATCGTTTTTTGGGGAGAGTGACTTTTTTGTTATTGATAAAAAAGTACTTACTTTTAACTATTTTTTAGATTTAATGTGTTTAATAGCCAAAAGTTCGTCGGCAGCAAAACGTGGAACAGACAGTAGTAAAGATCGCATACATGACAGAAACAATAAATGTCTCGATTCCATAGCATCATATAGCTTATCATGCGAACCATATAGTCAATTACGTTTATGTACAATTGACTTTTCAAAAGTAAAATGTTTTGTTTAGTTATTAAACCGTTCAATGTTGTTACATAATGTATGCGAGACAGCCTTTACATATAACACATCTTAGATTTTTATCCCGTCAACACAGTGCGTATGTGCCGTGAAACACGGTGCCGTGAAATATTTTTGATATCCTGTCAATACGACCTAATCACTGCGTATGAATATGTGCGGTGGCTGGGGTTATGTTTTTGCCTTTTAAAGCCATTTGTAGGTGTTGACGGGATAAATAGAATAGTAGGTTAGTGCCGTGAATGGGAAAACATATCTGGCGCGGCACGGAAACGGGATGTGCTCGGCAGAGCTTCGCCCATCCCGTTTCCTAAGCCTTTCCAGATATGTATTCCCATTAAAGGCACTAACCTACTATTCTCTATATACAAATGCAGCTGATTGCCTTGTTACGGAAGAACATGTGTTATTGAATGTACATGGATAACTTAGAACGTTTAAACAGTAAGTTCGGTAATCAACTGGCTAAAGCAAAGAGACTGACGAACAGTGATACCATAATAGAGTCAACCAAACATAATATAACCATTGCTTCTGTATGACATAGATTCATATGTTTAAACATAATATAACCATTGCTTCTGTATGACATAGATTCATATGTTTAAACATAATATAACCATTGCTTCTGTATGACTTAGATTCATATGTTTAAACATAATATAACCATTGCTTCTGTATGACATACATTCATATGTTTAAACATAATATAACCATTGCTTCTGTATGACATAGATTCATATGTTTAAACATAATATAACCATTGCTTCTGTATGACATAGATTCATATGTTTAAACATAATATAACCATTGCTTCTGTATGACTTAGATTCATATGTTTAAACATAATATAACCATTGCTTCTGTATGACATACATTCATATGTTTTCATAATATATAATATATTTGATAACTCGCATGACACAATTCTCACACTAAGAACTAATGAGCTTTTAACAAACACATATTCCGATACATTGTATAGTGGTTTATTTGTAAAATTTAATACATTTTCTCGGTTGGTTCTAGAACCCTGAAACAAATATTTATGATATTGTTCATGCAGTTGTGTCCTATAATAATCCTGTATTTCACTCAGGTCATAACATTATCAAGGTGTATAGTCACGTGGTACTAACAACAACAACAAGTACTGAAGCTTCCAGAATCCATCTGATTCAAAGTACGTATTCTTTTATAGTGTCCTTATTACGTAACGGATTTTGCGAAGAATCGATTTCCGTGTCTCCGACACGGAAATCGATTCTTCGCAATAACGACATAAGTCTGTGCCAAACTCCCTGGACCACCAAATGCAGCTCATGAAGACGCGTTTGCTGTGCCATATTTCATCAAAATCCGTTTCATATTAAGGAAAAGATCAAATAATATTTTCAAGATTTCAACACGTTCAGCCACTGTTGTTGTTGTTATAACCACGTGATCATGCAACTTGATTATTACAATATGAGGTAACAATACATGATATATAGCATAGAGTATGACACAATGGCGCCAGTTAGTGCTCGATGAAACATGAATGTATGTGGATATGTTTCATGACAAGTGTACGCTGCAGGGGCCAATTTTAGTGCACACATTTCATGACTGATATTAAGCATGATGTTCTAATGTCTGCTTGTGTCGCTACATGCACTTCCTAGCAACATTATACTTCAGAACAAATGAAAGCCAATTACCAGAATAACGACAACACACAGCGGGCAGCTGATACGGTCTCTAAGACAATAGGTACTGTTTGATGTCCAGTAAGCTATGGCCAGTGGAGATAGCGGTCGGCTGACCAGTCGGACAAGTGGCCACCCACTTGTATCGGCAGGTACATCAATCATGCCGCCATTACCGTCTGTGGCCAGCCGGGATCAATGGCGGCCGACGGCTGACCACTTGTACAACCAACTGTGGCTCCCCGGGGGGCAGGTGATACTTATACAGTGGAACCTCTCCAAACCGGACACCCTGGGAGGTCCCCAGGGTGTCCGGTTTGGAGAGGTTCGACTGTAAATCAGACATGTGAGCACTTCATGACACAGTCTAGTGTTTTGCAATCATGAAACGTCATTGTAATCAGAGATACATAACAGCGAAACACAGCTAAGGTAAACATCTATATTTTCTCGAGCGTCCGGTTTAGATGGGTTCCACTATACTCAGAGCATGGTTCGTCCGTCTGTACGAGGAGATTCAACTCGCATTTTATTTGGTACACGCCATACTGGTACCATGTCCGGTTTTCCAAATAATCCCCGAACAAAACACAGAAATATATGGAGCCCCACACGGGACGTAGAATTCATTTTTTTTGTATTAATTCGTTCCTACGAAATAACAATTCGTTCACTCAATTTAACAATTTGTTCCCACGAATTAACAATTCGTTCCCACGAATTAGCAATTCGTTCCTCAATTTAATAATTCGTCCTCACGAAATAACAATTCGTTCCCACGGGAACGAATTGTTAATTCGTGGGAACGAATTGTTATATCGTGGGAACGAATTGTTAAAATGAGGGAACGAATTGCCATTTCGAGGGAACGACTTATTATATCATGGGAACGAATTGTTAATTCGAGGGAACGAATTGTTAAATTGAGGGAACGAATTGTTATTTCGTGGGAACGAATTAATAAAAAGAATCCATGTCCCCTGCGGAGCTCCGTAGAAATAAGAGTAATGTGGGATAAGCGAAAGATAATAATTATTATAACCGGGATCCATAGTCATTATTATATTACAGTGGAGCCTCTCTAAACCGGACACCCTGGGAGGTCCCCAGGGTGTCCGGTTTAGAGAGGTTCCACTGTACAGCAGGTATATGCGCACCGCAAAACAGGTATATGTGGTTTGTGATCATGAACAGACGTTATTAACGATGAGAGATGACAATAAACACATACAATTAAGCAGACATAGCTTGTATGTGTGTCCGGTTTGGAGAGGCTCTACTGTATCTATTATGTGTATTTAATAGACAACGAATTATCATCAACGTGATAAAATATTATTATCTTCACAAATATGGTGTAAGATCACGTAATTTTGATGATATCTGGCACCCAAAGACGATGTGGTACGAATTGTATAACGGTTAGTCTAAAAGTCACTTTTAGATCATAAATTACTGCACCATGTTTCAGCAAAATCAGTATTCCGTTGAAACGTTATCTACTACTAAAATGACCTCAGCCATTACCTAGAAATGTATAACCTAATCACTTTATAAGCTCAATATATGTATGTGATATCTTCCCCCAGAAGCACCATTTCTCCAGTTTCAACATTATACACCCATAGCTATGGAATATAATTTCTGCTTCCCACTGACACACATGCAAAACATGTGTTTGGTTTCAGTCCAATTAGAATTGAACTACTAAACAAAATCAAATCATGTTAGTGGCAGAGTATGTAGAAATGAGATCTATCAACGCTGCTACTGCTTTCGAGATACAGCTTTACGACATATACAAAATGACACTCGTTAAGTACACAATTGGCGTTGCTTACAATTGTAGTACTCTCAGTATTGTCCTCCATGCACGTATTATTGTATACGCTGACGTTCCATTGGTCGGTTGTTGTCGCGTAACGTTATCGAATGACGTCAGTGTAATGACGCAACGTAAACAAGTCCGCGTTCTGTCCATAGAATACGACGGCATTTAATGTCATTTTCGAGCATAAAACGTTACCTGATAAATAGAATACCAGGCTAGTGTATTTTGATATCAAGTTTATCAGGCAAGGCTAGGAAACGCGTAGGAATTCCGAGGCTTGCCTACGCGTTTCCTACACTTGCCTGATAAACTTGATATCAAAAGACACTAGCCTGGTTCTCTATGTATTAACCTAGCACGGGCAGTCTGAGGGCGGCGGGTGGGCACAGCTGGTGCACATTCTACTGCTGTTCTTTTCCTTGATATAACTTTCATCTTAGAATAATTTGCACTGGAGTTTCTTCTATGGTTTCCGTCTCACGTATTTAGTATTACACATGCTCATCGTTGTCTATATGCAATATACATGTACGCAGGGACCATACATACGTCCCAGGGGCCCGTTTCACTAAACTTCGTACGACTAAAAGGTGCACATTTAGGATCGTCTGGAAATTTCAATTGATGGATTTACATTTTTTATTATTATGTTCAATAAATGTAAATCCAATAATTGTCTACAAGAAAACATTGTTAATGTGAATTTTACAGACTATCCTAATGTTGCACTTACGAACATTTTTGTCGCACAAAGTTTAGTGAAACGGGCCCCTGATGTAAGCTACAAACCAAATCGACTCCGTTATTATTCGTGGGCAATCTGCTGATGTAAATGCTTGGATTTAACGACGGCACTGGCTCGATGACCTTGCATGTCGTCTCCCAAGAAGGGGAGAAAGGAAGGAGGTCGATACAGAGGAAACCGGCCCCAGGGGCCTAGCTCTTATTAGAATAGCCCCTCTGGTTCTTTAACGTGCCCAGACTCTCCTTCAAATCTGATACACTGGACCGCCTTTTAAAGTCCCCATCCGAAAGGACTAGTAGAGCAGGAACTACAAAGTATCTCGGAAATACTGACGCCCGGGAAACTGAACCCTGAATCGAACCCGGGTCGTCAGCGTGGCAGTCCGACGGTGTTACCCCTCGGCCACGCTCTGCTCTAATCTGTATATCGGTCATTGCCTGGCGTATACAGGCGGCGGCAGTCTGCGGCTGGTCAGTCCCCGTATCTCGGCACACCCGGTCGCGATAAGATAACGGATTGATTGATTGGCGGCAATTAGGAAGCCTTTGATGATTATTGTAGCGATTATCTGCCCGTGGAGGTAATTAGTGCGTTGACAAAGCACCGTTAGCTCACGGGATGATGCATGTGGTTGCTGATGGTTGGAAACAAACACAATAAACATCAGCATTATTAACCAGGGCCCGGTTGCTCAAAGCTTCTGTTAGCTTAACAGACTGTTAAATCCTTAGCATTGCTAAGGATTTAACAGTCTGTTAATCTAACAGAGGTTTTGAGCAACCGGGCCCTGGGGGCCGTTTCACTAAACTTCGTACGACCAAAATGTTCGTAAGTGTAAACTTATGCTAGTCTGTAAATTTCACATTAGCAATGTTTTCTTGTAAACAATTAATGGATTTACATTTATTGAGTATAGGCTGCATATGCTCAAGAAATGTAAATCCATCAATTGAAATTTCCAGACGATCCTAAATTTACACGTACGAACATTTTAGTCGTAGGAAGTTTAGTGAAACGGTCCCGTGTATCCTATTTCACCAAAATTGCAAAGTATACTTATCTTGCTAAGCACACTTTGAGGGAGAAATTTTCAATCTAAGGATAAATTTATACTTGTGATAATGTATGGAGCCCCGCAGGGGACGTATAATTATTTGTTTGATTAATTCGTTCCCACGAAATAACAATTCGTTCCCTCAATTTAACAATTCGTTCTCACAAATTAACAATTCGTTCCCACGAATTAACAATTCGTTCCCACGGGAACGAATTGTTATATCGTAGGAACGAATTGTTAATTCGAGGGAACGAATTGTTAAATTGAGGGAACGAATTGTCATTTCGTGGGAACGAGTTGCTAAGTCAAGGGAACGAATTGTTATATCGTGGGAACGAATTGTTAATTCGAGGAACGAATTGTTAAATTTAGGGAACGAATTGTTATTTCGTGGGAACGAATTAATATCCATGTCCCCTGTGGGGCTCCGTAGATAAGCAAACGTAACTACCAGTCCGCTACAATAACTGGGCCTTCACGCATCCCAATAAACGCCAATTGTTGGCAATTTTACGACTTCCAATATTTTGGTAATGTTCAATTAGAAATTGAAAAATCTCGATTTCCCGTAAATTCCAGTGTTTGCTGTTATATTTATTACAATAATACATTGAAAATTCTCTAAACCAGACACCCTGTGATGTTCCACTATAATTAAATACTCCATGGACATTTTTTTGTCGTTTTCAATCATGAACAGACACGACAATGAAATACATTAAAGTGAAACCCATCTAAATTAAGCAGAAAGCGGCCCAACACGGTGTCCGTTTTAGAGAGGTTCTACTTATTTATTAGCATACTAAGATGAAACGTCTTTCGATATATATACATCATATAATGTGTATATATGCGCTCGTATAGTGTCTCGTGGAAAGTAGATTGCAGTTGTGTTTGGAAACGAACGAATATTTTATGAAACACGACAGATTGCGACGAAAAAATGGCTACTAGATATAACAGTGCAATGTCCATTATTAATTATTATTTCCAACATATGCACAGTCACAGAGGGTAATAAGTTGGAAAACTTACAGACAATCCGATTGAGGACGAGGGCGTCTCTTGAAAAATATGTCCAATGGACGCCTTTGAACCAAATCAAACACAAACAAACACAACACAATATATAGGATTGCAATAGAGAAACTAAATGAAAATTCTGATATAACACGACATTTAATGTCGTGTTATATCAGAATTTTCATTTAGTTTCTATTGAAATAGAGAAACTAAATGAAAATTCTGATATAACACGACTATTGAAAAAGAGAAACTAAATGAAAATTCTGATATAACACGACATTTAATTTCGTGTTATATCAGAATTTTCATTTAGTTTCTCTATTTCAGTTTCTCTATTTCAATCCTATATAATTTATTGTGTTGTGTTAATTTGTGTTTGATTTGGTTCACTATGTGAAAGTGACACAAAAATTAAGCGATTTGATATATATATGTAGCTATATGTACACGTGTCATTCACAATTGTCTCTAGACGCTTATTCAATCGGTGTGCGTAATTCTAGACACGTACAGTACTAATAAATCCGTTATCTTCTTTAGCTGGGAGAGGGCAATAACTATATATAGAACGTTAGCACCGTTGGCCACCGTCGGTGCAATGTTCTAACTTTCATTGCATATTTTAGAGTGGAACCTCTCTAAACTGGACACCATGGGGGATCCTCAGGGTGTCCAGTTTAGAGAGGTTTCACTAACATTCAACACTATGAGCGATCCAAGACACGCACGTATGTGTTCTGCAAGTATACGTACGTACATTGTCATTAGTGATACATTATATCAAAACCCATCAAAATTGAACCCATTGATGCTACTGGTGTGTCCGGTTTAGAGAGGTTCCACTGTGTACGGAATATGGACACCGACTATTACACAGACTATCAATGTTAATGTCGTAACTGCCGGAAATAGGCAACACGTACACCAAAGGAAGTGGTTGGAACAGGTGAAATAACATTTCCCCAAACAGCAGCTGGCGTTATTCGTGTAATGTATAAGTGACGGAATCAGCTGTGCCCAGGTGATCCATGTGAAAAGATCTTACAATTTGTGACTTCGTTGCCATTTATTCATTTGAATTTATTGCGAAAATAATTAGACAACACATATCCCGACACAAATGATCAAATCACAAATAAATATAGATCCGTGCATGCTCATCCACAGTTTTAACACTGATTATTACATATATTATAACGGGTTTTACAGTGTAGTAATACAGTGTATTACAATTCGTAATTCTCTAGTATTATACATATTTAAACGGGATCACATGTGATGAATTCAGCTCCGATCTCTGATTATGTTCTAATGCAATAAATAAAGTTAAACATTCAATGTTTAACTTTATTTATTGCATTAGAACAGAATCAGAGTGTTGATTTAATATTATACAGTGAAACCTCTCTAAACCGGACACCCTGGGAGGTCCCCAGGGTGTCCGGTTTAGAGATGTTTCACTGTAAATCAAGCATATAACCATTCTGGGACATACTTATATCTTTTGAAATCATTATTATCTGAGATGCGTTACCAAGAAACCTCTCAAAATGAGAACACATTTTTATCTCGGTGTCGGGGTTAAAGCGGTTCCACTGTATGTATATACATGTATGCCCTTTGACTGACTTCATAATAAAATCAGCTTTATAGCATTGTTTGTTATGCAATCAGTACAATAGTTTAATAAGTAATTATCATCACGCTTGTAAAATCCTCTTATAGAGTTTGGAGCATCACCTAATATCGTAAAATATATTTATTTTTCTTTCTCTGGATCGCTTTTTTTTAAGCTTTCACTTCTTTGATACATTTTCTATTGCGCTAAACTATTTCACTATAAACATCATAACTCTAGTATCTGTCATAGCCTGGACCATCGCCTGGACATTCCAATACAACATTTGACACAGGAACCGCATGTGTGGGTTACATAATACACATGCACCGATGATAGAGACTCGTGTGGAGATTCAAGCGAAACCGATTGGGGTTGCAGAACTCCTAGTACTTAAACACACGTAGTTCAATCAGTATATACATTTTATATATGGATTATGATAAAAACTAATTTGAAGCTTAAAATGTAGTCGACTTGCAATCAAGTTTAGCGCACATTTCAGTCAAGTTTAGCGCACATTTCAGTCATTCACCATGTCCTTTGACACAGGAATCGCGTGAATGTGCTATATATAAAACCAATTAGTAAATACGATTAATAACATTAACGAAATATTTTAAATGGTTTTCACTCTTTCAAAATGATTTTGCATTGTCATTGGGCGTGGAGTCGAATGACTTGTCTATTGAATGCAAATATGAATGAAAATAGCTGGACTTTCACGTCAATTGAAGTTGTAAAACACTTAAATAGATACCGGAATAAATAGCGAACGGAACCTCTGACGGATGGAAGGACTGAAAAGACTGACGAGGGTATAAATGTGACTGTGAGTGGAAAATGGGGCTTATAGGTTATGCGACCAGTGTAGCCCCAGTTCAGCCCGAATGTTCGCCATTCTATCAATGCAATATCCATCATGGAGTGTGCTATTTGATATGGCGTTATATTGGCCACATATCCCATAAGGTCAAATTCTCCAGTCTCAGCCACAAATATAATAATGTACCCTACCTTCGTCTGTGTAGACACTGTAGTCGGTATCGCTGTGGAACGGTTGAGAATATTCGTCGTCGTCGTCGTCGGCGGCGGCGGACATCCGTCGGTGCCGATCCAATAGAAACATCCGTCGCTGTTCCTCCATAAAGGTCTCCTTGATCTGCTTCCATATCCGGTACCGCTTGTTGGTCAACAGGAACGCTTTCGGCATTGTCAACGTTCTAGGAACAGTAATCCGGACAGTTCACATCCACGGCAATTACACACGTTGTACTGGTCAATCCACACAGGAAATACACGGTCCGCTACAGCAACGCCCACGTTGGGATCTCAACCACAGCCTACTGCGACATATCAGCGTGACCACCTTGATGTTATGACCACGGGCCACGAGCAGACACGGTGTGTTACATACCCCGGTTCCCGGCGCTTGGTAAATGACACGATGGCTCCCTGGAATGATCTCATGCTCTGACAAGTGTCCACCGCGCACGCGCTCGCTTCTTACTGGCTGTTTGTTTGTATTTCGCACGTGCTAGACCCGAGAAGGGGAGGGAGCAACTGCGATAAGCTTCTCTGATTTCATTGGCCGATTCCCCTCGTTCCCCGGGAAACAAAGGGCTTCTCGAATTGCTCCTGGTGTGTTGAGCGGCGGTGTATGAGAAACAGGTACCGCGACCAGAAACCACTGAATACAAGACAGCGAGTCGTGCTTACCAGTGTATTTAGTTTTTGCCGAGCGTTACTAGTTTGCACTGGTTGTTGCTATGACACATACTTGTGATACTAACCACAGAAGCTAATGTATGTTCGGAGATATAGAACGCTGGTGTTACCATCGTTGCAAACGTACACGTAACACCAGCGTTCGACACCACTGTACACCGTTTTCTTCGGCGCGTTTTCTCGTGACCACGGCAACGATGCGCATGAGCAGTGTGGGCTGAGTAACGAGTTTAGACAGCAGCATCTGCAGCTGTTGACAGCACCAGCAGATAATCAAATCTGAAAGTCGTGTCGGCAGATTGTGTTTGAACTAGAAAACACAATACAATATAGGTATGTGCACATCGCACATGGTCCCGGTCGATAAAATGGGTTTGCACCTTGTAAGCGCGAGACGAGTGTCGTCATAAATCAGTGTACTTATCCGTGCAGTTTGGCAAGGTTATACAAGGTCATACACTGTTCGCCAAATCTAAACATTAATTATTGTTTTGTTACAATTATAAAGTATTTATTTAAAGTGGCAACTAGGTTGACGGTCCGGTTAGTGCAGTTGGTAATGAGTGCGTCTCTTACCAATGCGGCTTTGGTTCCACTCTTCACCGGATCAGTATATGGATAACAGCTCGGACACGTGGGTTTTCTCTGGGTACCCAATATTCCTCCCACCACCACGAAAGCATTTGTAAAAATATTCTCGCGCTTGTTTGTAATCGTTGTAAAATAAATAGTTTAAGTTTTAAAGTGATAACGATTCTAGATCCACATGGTTGCAAATATAACGAACAGACAACGACATGGAATTGTTCTTACTACTATTCTAAGTCCAAAATGACCAGCAGCAACCATGGTCACCAAGGTGACATATCAGTTGTGTCCACCTGGATTCATATTCAATGGTTGATATGCATGTTCCATTGCAATACTTCATGTTAGAGCGGCGAGGACGGTTCGTCAATGGTGGACACAGCAGCAGGGACGTACCGTGTGTAAATAGAGACGAGTGTATTCTGTAGCCGATTTCATCAAAATTGCAAAGTATACTTATCTAGCAAAGTATACTTTGAGGGAATAATCATTTATTTTCCCCGAAATGCATTATGTCATATAGAACTACACATTGCATATATTTGATGATTACAAATATGCAGAATTATTATACTGAATGTATTACATTATCACAGCCAGAATGGCTGTGATAATGTAATAAATTCAGTACAATAATAAAAATTAATAAATTTATCCTAAAATTGAAAATTCTCCCTCAAAGTATACTTTGCTAGATAAGTATACTTTGCAATGTTGGTGAAACAGGCTACAGGTCATCTCTAATCTTTCCGCGGTTACATCAATGACTCAATGGCACAGGTGCTGAATCATATAGATCGCCGTCAATTGGATGTGTGGGTGGGGCGGGAGAGGGTCCACTACTATTAGACTTTTCCGATAATCCGCAATACACTAACCTGCATCTATCATCTAAAGAAACCAATTGTGTGTACAAATGCACGCATACATGTATATACTCATTACAAAACAACCAGCATTATGTTTTACAAACGAAACTCCCAAATACATGAGTGATCGATCACAAATGTCGGTACTGGAGTATGTGAAATGCAACTGTATTTCCCACCCTATCATCTGGTTCTACCCAGGTGTGCCATATAGCGGCTTGGTCCGCGGATATTCATGAGTTCCAATCGTGACCCCCTTAAAGGTACATGCCCACTCAGTAGGTACAAACTGTTATTTATAGAAATTAAATAAGTGTATAATTGTGCCACTATTCCACCAGTTCTAAAATATACGATTCCCCGCTATACACCATTACCCCACGTATTGATTGTCATTATAAACATTTTATATCGGACGTAAATTTCGACACTGATATCAGGGGCGATAACCGTGTTTCCATACAATGTTAACGGACCACCGCGAGTCACTATCAGTAAAATAAATATTACTAAACGTTTATATCTGTATTGCGGGCACTTGTAATTTTTAGAACTGGTGGAATAGTGACACAATTATACACTTAATTCCTATAAAGAACATTTTGTGCCTACTGAGTGGGCGTGTTTCTTTAAATTCAGCATTTTGTTTTACCTCCCAGTTGCAGTACTCTGTGATGGAACAAGCAAGAGACAATATAAACATGGTATCACAAAAGGGCATTGTCAATTCGATATGGTCATGTGGGACGTTTCACTAAACTTCGTACGACTAAAATGTTCGTAAGTGTAAATTTTGGATCGTCTGGAAATTTCAATTGATGGATTTACACTTATTGAGCATATGCTGCATATGCAGCATATGCTCAATTCATGTAAATCCAATAGTTGTTTACAAGAAACAATGTTAATGTGCAATTTACAGACTGTCATAAGTTTGCACTTACGAACAATTTAGTCGTACGAAGTTTAGTGAAACGGCCCCATGGTGTCGCGAAAGAACAATGAAAAATGCGTATTTCTAGTTCAGCCTCTAAAACGTGGACGATTATTTTGTAAAGAGTCCACGACTAATACGCACATCATATCGCTGATACTGCACTTAGCTTTGATTGTCTTCTGTTTGCATTGATCATGAGTAGAAGACAACACAATACAATCATAACATTAACAGTTGGTAATTGGTTCCACGCATATATCATGTCTGCTGCCGTTATCGTCTGCAACGGAACACAACCTGCTGTTACTGTGTGCCGGGCCGTCTGTTTATAATTACTCTCCAGTTATGATGCAAGTTACTCCCATAAACGAACGGTAAATGCAGCATGCGTGTAATTGCGAATGCGCACACGTCTGATAAGCAGACGGTGTTGTATATGCGAACAGCGAAGGCACGGACAAGACTGCGCAACTGCGCAGTCTTGTCTGTGCCTTCGCTGTTCGCCGTTCCGTCAATGCGACGGCACCAGTAACACTTGCGAAGCGGACACCAGGAAAACACAAGCATCGCTGGTGTCGGAAGCGCCACCTGAAGTAAGCCGTTTCGTCAGATCATGGCGCCATTTCGAGTTTCTCAAGCCTGGGAAAATAGTATTACACACCACGCGTCTGGCACGAGCCCAAGTGACGTCATGGCTCAAGTGGAAGTTGTAGAACGAATGTTTTGGCAATCAGCGCCGTGACCTCAGAATCACTCAGCAGACGATTTTATGAATGGAAAGCTGGTCGGTTTCCAGATTATGTTTATGACTCCCGGAGATTAATTATTGGTACTTTTACTCTCGTTTATAGTAATCACGGAGAATCATGTGTTGCCACAAACTCATTAATGGTTGGCTACAAACAGGTATCTGACAATCAGACAAGACATAAGTCTTAACTATCGTCCCTAAGTCGCGTGTACCTCTTTTTGTAAGTACAAATGTAAAAAGGACATATTTGCGCATTTTATTCTTTAGGAGATGTGTAAGCATACATGTACTAGTAAATACTATTAGTTAAACTAAACGGCATTCGGTCCTTCAAATGAACCTTTAGTATGACCGTAAAACAGGTACATTGGCATCCTTTGTGAGCGATGTTTCATACAAATCCGTTGGTTTGTTAGAGATATACATATTGCGTAAAAGTTGCGTCCAATATTACGTCACTTACTTGCAAAAGCACGTGATTATATGCACGGTTTCGTCAAGCGTCGGCCCATGCCAACTGCACAATGTGCTGCATATCATACAGCGGGACCTCTCGAAACCGGACACCCTGGGAAATTCCCAGGGTGTCCGGTTTCGAGAGCTTCCGCTGTGCGTTAGCTATATGAACACTCCGCAACGTGGTTGTGATATGGTGCTCTCACTTTCAGACATTATTATCACAGATGAATCGTCAAGATCCTGAACACAAAGGTATTATGTGTGTCCGGTGTAGAGAGGTTCCACTATATTAACAACATCTACACGGCATCCAGATGGCGGTGTATGCTCTATCACGCCGGGATCGACAGATGTCCATTTTACCTTGTTCTCAATACTGGGTGTCTGGTTTAAAGAGGTTCTCCTGGAGTAATAACAGTTACATGGTATCCTGGGGGCCGTTTCACTAAACTTCCTACGACTAAAATGTTCGTAAGTGCAACATTATGATAGTCTGTAAATTTCACATTAACAATGTTTTCTTGTTAATAATTGTTGGATTTACATTTATTGAGCATAGGCTGCATATGCAGCCTATGCTCAATAAATGTAAATCCATCAATTGAAATTACAGACGATCCTAAATTTGCACTTACGAACATTTTAATCGTAAGAAGTTTAGTGAAACGGCCCCCAGGTGGCGCTGTATGCTCTATCACGTCGGGATCGACAGCTGTCCATTTCACCTAGTTCTCAATACTGAACAGTTGACGGGAAATGTAAACTTACCCACTTCCTTCACTTGATGGTTCGTGTCCGCCAGAGCGGCCGAGACGCCGAGTTACGTTACGTTCCCACAGTGGTTATACACTGTAATCATGGTAACAGACCGGGGCCACTTGAACCCTCTCTTTTACGAAACATATGGAACATTTATAAATTATAGAAGCCAATGTTTATTAAACGCAATCCCCAGGGTGTCCGATTAAATACTGTGTTTCGTCTGGGGCGAAGGATGTATGGTCCCTGGTTTCGTCCACCTGAAGATGATCATAAAGTGGGTCATTTGATTTCATGCATATCTTAGATATGCTATGACATTTATTTGTTTCAATAGCGTAAGATTTTCATAAATTATCTTTCATTGATTGACCAAAAAAGTAAGCATTGTGACTACTCGTTTGCATCTGAGCCGTATATCGACAGGACTAGCCAAAAGAGTGGTCATATCATATGTTTGTATCGAGAAATAGCATTGTAATATCTTGTGTGGTAATTTCCGGGTGTGACTGGAATATATATTTATCCCGTCAACACAGTGCGATGTGCCGTGAAACATTTTTGATATCCTGTCAATATGACCTAATCACTGCGTATGAATATGTGCGGTGGTTGGGGTTATATTTTTGCATTTTACAGCCATTTGTACGGGATACATAGAATAGTCGGTTAGTGCCGTGAATGGGAAAATATATCTGGCGCGGCACGGAAACGGGATGTGCTCGAGCCGAGCACATGCCGTTTCCGTGCCGAGCCAGATATTGTTTTCCCATTCACGGCACTAACCTACTATTCTCTATATATACATGTACCAAGATATCACACACATGCATATTGACAGCACCATTTTCGGCCAAATTCTCCATTGATTGATACAAGATATTATAAACACGTATTATGCGACTTGTGCGTTAGAGCTCCAGATAAGGAGCGTATTGTCGTATTATATCAAAAGTGGGAATACAAAAAACTCACAGCAATTTAAAAATACGCATTGATTTTCAAATTGAGTAGTGAAAACACGGTAATAAAGTTGAAAATTGACTTGGTTGCGCTGCAAAAAGCAAACAGTGTTTGAATTTTGCAGCTCAAATAAGAGAATTTTTATATTTGTTTTATTTTCTATCATTTTATTTAATAAGGAAGAAAACCAATAATACATTTGTAAAAGTAAACGAACTACGCATTGAATTTGAAATCTGGGTTATAATACTCTTTAGATACAAAACTTATCTGGAGCCCTGTGTGACGCTGTACTGATGCCCAATGAAATGTCGGCCGTGATGGGTTTCAATCACCAGCAGTTCATTTCAGCCGTCATCGGTACGTGTTTTGACAATTGGCAATCAGTTGTCAGAAACCATGGGCAGTTAAGAATTGGACGGGCCAGTGGAACAAGGGCGCTAACTCCACTCCTCCTTATTCCACTGACCTCTTCCATTGTAATGAAGGTTATCCTGCATATTGAAGTTTCCAAATTCTCCAGGTAGTGAGTTAAATTTTGTCGTATGCCGGAAATGCTTTCGTCTCGATACTTCTCGAAATAAAACCTGTTTTGATAGCGCATGAGAATCGTATCAAGAGGAGACGATTCTCATGTGCTGTCAAAACAGGTTTTTTGTTAAGAATTAAGACAAACGTGAAAAACAGCAGACGATAATTTCCGGTTGCAGCGTAGTGAGGGTTAAAAATGTTAGGTTGTATTATGAATGTCATTGCCAAAACACGCCTATATATACACATGGTAAATATATCTACAACAGCACTGTCGGTACGATGAATGCTGACTAAGTTCAGTGTGTAATCCCGGTCCACACTGTTCATAATTTAGCCAGTAAAACATTCATCAGTATACACAAGTTGCCAGCTGTACGTTTATCACCCAACTACGTTGCACACTCATTCTTGACAGGAAATTTGTCTGCTGGAGGTATGCTTTCCCTGGGAGATGACGTAGATAGTTGGTAAAACATAATCCGCTTTACCAAAAATAAACGACGTAATTATTTTTTCAACAAAAACAAGTATCAAATGTGGAAATTATTTCTTGCGCGCCAACTATCGGACAGTACCGGCGATAGAGCATGTTCCCCCACGGAGAAACACGTGGTGATGGGGGAGATAGACAGTTACAATAGAGAAGCACAATAAACGCCGCCCGTCGACCGGGATTTGTTTGACATTAGTGAGGGGTACGGCGTTCCTGAGCCTCATGATCATGGTGGCCGACGGAGATCAGGCGGATAAACATTCCGCTGTCGGGTACACTCCATCTCCAAACCGGCCCGGCTCGCCCTGGCATTCTGGGACATGCTACATGTAGTTGGCCTCTCAGACACTGGTTTAACCCGAATTATCTTGGCAACTTACACTGTAAGTCTCCCTGTGTCAAAGCTAGAAAATTCGAATTAACATTCGCGCTGCACTCCACACCGGCGTAAAATGTTTCACGTCAAACTAGAGCAAGTGAGCAGAGGCTCACGGATACTCCCGGACGCCGCCTGGACCCACAAACAAACAACACTTTAATGTAAACCTTACGGACGGATGGGCGAACGAACGGACGGAAATACAAAAACTATACACTTCATACTTCGTATACCGAGGGTATAAGTATTCACTGGTGTTCTGACGAGATGCCACTCAGGGGCCCGTTTCACTAAACTTCGTACGACTAAAATGTTCGTAAGTGCAAAAGTATGATAGTCTGTAAATGTCACATTAACACTGTTTTCTTGTAAATAATTTTTGGATTTACATTTATTGAGCATAGGCTGCATATGCAGCCTATGCTCAATAAATGTAAATCCATAAATTGAAATTTACAGACAATCTTAAATTTGAACTTACGAACATTTTAGTCGTAAGAAGTTTAGTTAAACGGGCCCCTGCTACGGCGCGCCAAGTGGGACATGGCTCAATTTTGTCAACAAAATTCATTTTTGTGCCACAAAATTCAATTCTGTGTCACAAAATTCACTTTTGTGCCACAAAAATCAATTCTGTGTCACAAAATTCAATTTTGTGCCATAAAACTCAATTCTGTGTCACAAAATTCACAACACTTCACTTTTGTGCCACAAAATTCAATTCTGTGTAACAAAATTCAATTCTGTGTCACACAATTCTATTCTGTGTAACAAAATTCAATTTTGTGTCACAAAATTCAATTCTGTCAATTCTGTGTAACAAAATTCAATTATGTGTCACAAAATTCAATTCTGCACACGCATTTAAGAAGGACTACCATTGGTCAGAAACTGCACTGGAGAAATGGGTCACGGTCGCCGATCTACACATTCAATGTCGATGATTCATTTCTCATTCTGCCGATGATTCATTTCTCATTCTGCCATTTTGCTTCAACTATCTCCAAACAATCAAACGTTGACAAACCCATTCGTATATAAACTCATTTGCGTTATAATTGTACACATAATTCATGTACATGTAGATCTCCCGCGAGTACTGACCTCATTTATTGTGTATCGCAAGGTACATCTGCCACAGTTAAATCAATAATACACGCGCTGTGGCCTGTGTTCTGACTGCTGTCTGTGTTTATAAACAGAATGTGTGTATTGGGCCATTTGAGGAAACCATTTGTAGTATTTGTGTAGATACCATGGATACTAAGATGGTGTATACTGTAAATAATGCATGTAGACACATAGTTGCGAACACGTAACTTCGCAACTAGTTAGACACATATCCAATACCATTTGTTTCACAAGGTTAGATCTACTGTTAGAATACGACGTCATCTAATGTCATTTTCGAGCATAAAACGTTACCTGATAAATAGAATACCAGGCTAGTGTATTTTAATATCAAGTTTATCAGGCTCGGCTCGGAAACGGTAGGAATTCCTCGGCAAGCCTCGGAATTCCTAAGCGTTTCCTAGCCTTGCCTGATAAACTTGATATCAAAATACACTAGCCTGGTATTCTCTATATATGGGCATGCTCTCAGGTCTAGCTATGTCCCGACTACTTTATGTTTGACCCTGTTTACATAATTGAGGGAAATTCTGAATATTTTTCTTATTTCTCCTTCAAAGTATATATGCTTAATTGAGTGTGACCACTCATTTGTAATCATAATATAACCAAAATAACTGTCCATAAAGAAGTATAATATTGATATATTGGGTTATATTTCCGCATTGAAATATTTAAACCTGCAAGTGTACTCCACCATCCATTAAAATGGACTAAGACCGATCTCAACCAATCAACGTAGAGATGACATAGACTATCCTACGCAAACTAATGTTTGTGGACAAAACTGACTTTTGTGGACAAAACTGAATTCTGTCCCACAAAACTGAATTCTGTCCCACAAAACTTGTCTTACAAAATTGAATCCTTTTTAACAAAAATGAATTTTGTATATCAGAATTTTACATAATTGGATTTCGTGATTTTTAGTGTTACAAAACTCAATTTTGTCTGGACAAAATTGGTTTTTGTATCATAATTTTACATAATTGGATTTTGTGATTTTTAGGGTTACAAAACTCAATTTTGTACACATAATTAACCTGTCCTGCATGGCGCCCCGTACCTGCTCTACTTAGAACTATAGCATACACGTACAATGTATTTTCATCGAGAATCCGGCGCAAGAAATTTGCACCGGATACTAGATGAAAATGCGTTTATGTAGTATCTTCTGCGTGTAGCTGAATGGGAATTCGTCAGGAATCCGGCGCATATGTCCACGTGGAACATTTTACGCCGACACCGACTGCAGCACCAGTGATAGACGGGTTACCGGGCGGTGTTCAGACAACATTGATATTTAAAATACAGCGAAACCTGTGTAGACCGGACACCCTGGGAGGTCCCCATGGTGTCCGGCTTAGAGAGGTTTCACTGTAAATCAAGCATTTGATCATTATGAGCCATAGTGGTGTGCTATGCGATCAATAACAGACATTATCACCTGAGATAAATGACCAAGAAACTCATCAAAAATATGATCACATGTGTTTTCTTGGTGTCCGGTTTAGAGAGGTTCCACTGTAGTCCCGCTTGTGTCGCCGTGCGAGAGAATACACAACCCGTATTTCAGTGAAAGCGTCACTCAGATTAATGTACAGAAAACTATGATTTCAGAAATATTTAAGACATTTTTCGTATTCTTAACCCTTTGAACCCGAAATCCCGCTATAGCGGTTTATGCAAAAAGTGCAGATCCAGATGAGCCGGCTCGTAACGAGCCGTCTCATCAGGATCTGCACTTTTTGAAAGTAATTTTAATATTTCTTAGAACAAAAACACCGCCTTTTCATAAATGGACGAATCTGAAAAGCATTTTGTGACCATTGGATTGGTCGGAACATTAGCATATCACAGTCCATTCCAGTTCCTTAGGGTTGAAAGGGTTAATCTACCCCTAAAGGAGATGAGGTAGCATAAATGACAAAGGACAACACAACGCAGCATTTCTGGGTTGTTTGGAAACAAATAGCTCTTGTTTAGTTGAGAAAAGTCAGTGAACTGAACAGCTACTTATGAAAGGTGCACATACATGTACATGTACAATAACAAAAACAGCGGTGGGTGGTACGACCACGTCGTCAACGTATATACATATATATATATATAGTTTCAATTTTCTTATAATAAATAGTGTTATTTCTGCATGTGTCCATCTGTTTCAACCAGTTGGCTTGCTGTGGTGTCCATATATCTTCGGAAGCGTGGCGGCCATCATGTTGTTTGTGTTGCATTCGCAGCACGAGGCAACATCAGTTTAAACTCCGTGGCTGAACGGTTGCAACCCGGACCCCACCCCCTCATCTCTCTAGATCCGCCCCTGGAAACAATCACACGTTTGTAATTTTAATTTAGAAAAACAATATGTCTTACACCGCTAAATGCAAGGTCTCAAATCACAATTTACATGGAATGCATACATATGGAGTTCCTTTCTTGCGCATAGAAACACTTCAAAGTCACAATAGCGTTGCCATTCCATATGCATTCACAGTGGAACAGGGCAGCTATGGAGCAGGTGGGTCTAATTAGCGGCCCCGCACTCGGAATGCCGGCACGAACAGCGCAATGCTGACACGACCGTAAACTACCGCGGACCTGTCATTGGCCCCGCCCACTCGACAGGGTACCCGTCACTGAATGTTTGGTAAATACACTTGCATTTCCTATTTCCATTTCAATCGAGATGTGTGCTAAAACTGAACACACGTTTTAGTAGTCACGGCACTGTTATGGTACGAGTGACAAACAATGTGAACGCTTCTTCAAAGCAGCACTATTGCCAAACACTGTTTACTGCTGTTTTGTTGATATTCTACATGGTGACTGGTAACACAATGATATACATGTATCGTTTGCTTGACTTAAGCTAATTCCGCTGACGTTGTCGTTTGTCAAAACACACGGTGCCTGCTGAATGACCTGCAATTACGCAAAGGAAATAAGTCATAGCTACATTTAGTTGCATAATATAAAATGATATCCGATATATATCATATGAACCTTGTGCCACTTGATATATTGTTTATCAGGCTTGGGAAGCGATACGAATTCATATACGAGCCGTGGGAATACCTACGCGTTGTCTAGCCTTTCCTGATAAACTTGATACCAAAACACACTAAAATGAAACCTCCCTAAACAGGACACCACGAAAACACACGTGATCTTATATTTGATGAGTTTCTTGGTCATTTATCTCAGGTGATAATGTCTGTTCGTGATCGCATAGCACACAACTATGATGATCGAATGCCTGATTTACAGTGAAACCTCTCTAAGCCGGACACCCCAGGGTGTCCGGTTTAGAGAGGTTTTCACTGTACAATGTAACTTGACAATCTCTGTCTCTGGTACAGAACACGCCGAAACGTGTTGTGTCCTTCGGGCGGAATGTAGTCACGGAAAACAAGGCACATGAGAGCAGCTCATACAATGCAGGAACTGACATCTTCGAGAAATGAGAGATTCGCATGTTTTATTAGAAACAGGCTCCAACTTCATTTGGGTCCCAATATATAGTACTAGTAGTTAAATATTGCACGATTGCACGCAGCCTGCGCAGTATCTAAATCAGTATGATATAGAATCCGTAAACTATAGATACCTATGTTGTTCCCCAGGGGGCCGTTTCACTAAACTTCGTACGACTAAAATGTTCGTAAGTGCACATTTAGGATCGTCTGGAAATTTCAATTTATGGATTTACATTTATTGAGCATAGGCTGCACATGCAGCCTATGCTCAATAAATGTAAATGCATATAATTGTTTACAAGAAAATACTGTTAATGTGAAATTTACAGACTATCATAATTTTGCACTTACGAACATTTTAGTCGTACGAAGTTTAGTGAAATGGGCCCCTGGATGTATAGACACCTACAGTGGTTTCTGGGCGGAAGACAAAACAATGACCATTTGAGGTCTATCAGTGTAATCCCTGATTTATGGAACACTGTTTTCACATTACTGTAAAATGTTTTATTATTTATATCCGCCATTAAGTGTTCGGCTAACGTTAATGGCTGCCATGCGGACAGGTGGCATGCGTTGTCTACAGGCAATTAGACGGTGCTCGCTTTCCGTTATCAGCATCATATCTGACCTGATAGCACGGGGTCGACCACGGCACCGCCCCCTTTCCGGCGGCGTGTTACATTACCGCCTGCGCTAATTTTGCCAATAGTTGTCAATTTCTTTCATTAGAGAATACTTGAATATTATACCTGAAAGCAAGCAATTTGATTGGCTGATCCTGAGCTCTGTTCTACAGCTCTGGCTCAGACAATCAAATTGCTTGATTGCAATTTGGCAATGTGTTTGAAAGTAATCATCTTGATTGGCTGAGGCTCAGGTGTGCTACATCTCTGGCTCAGACGATCAATTTGCTTGATTGCAATTTGGCATTGTGTTTGAAAGGAATCAGCTTGATTGGCTGAGCCTGAGCTGTGCTACAACTCAGGCTCAGACAATCAAGTTTCTTGATTGCGATTTGGCGTTGCCAAGAGATTTTCAGAAACGTTGACATCTGGGGGAGATTAACGCAGGCGGTGGTGTAGTGAGGCAGGCAGGGGTTATCTGTCCCGTCAACATCTGTTATCATCCCACAACAGCTACTATTGTCAGTCGCGGTATGATGGATTGTCCAGTGGAGGTGGCCTCTCGAAACCGGACACGCTGGAAAGTACAGTGGAGCATCACTGAGCCGGACACCCTCGAATACACAATCGAACCTCTCTACACCGGACACTCTGGAATACACAATCGAACCTCTCTACACCAGATACGTGACTAACACAATCGAACCTCTCCTACCGAACCACACCAGAATACACAATCGAACCTCTAAACCAGACACCGTCACAAGCCCAAACCGGGAATACACAATCGAACCTCTCTACAGAACCGTGGAATACACAATCGAACCTCTCTACACCGGACACCCTAGAATACACAATCGAACCTCTCTAAACCAGACACCGTGGAATACACAATCGAACCTCTCTAAACCAGACACCGTGGAATACACAATCGAACCTCTCTACACCAGATACCGTGGACTACACAATCGAACCTCTCTACACCGGACACCCTAGAATACACAATCGAACCTCTCTAAACCAGACACCGTGGAATACACAATCGAACCTCTCTAAACCAGACACCGTGGAATACACAATCGAACCTCTCTACACCGGACACCCTGGAATACACAATCGAACCTCTCTAAACCAGACACCGTGGAATACACAATCGAACCTCTCTAAACCAGACACCGTGGAATACACAATCGAACCTCTCTACACCAGATACCGTGGAATACACAATCGAACCTCTCTACACCAGATACCGTGGAATACACAATCGAACCTCTCTAAACCAGACACCGTGGAATACACAATCGAACCTCTCTAAACCAGACACCCTGGAATACACAATCGAACCTCTCTACACCAGATACAGTGGAATACACAATCGAACCTCCCTAACCAGACACCGTGGAATACACAATCGAACCTCTCTACATCAGACACCCTGGAATACACAATTGAACCTCTCTACATCAGACACCCTGGAATACACAATCGAACCTCTCTACACCGGACACCCTGGAATACACAATCGAACCTCTCTAAACCAGACACCGTGGAATACACAATCGAACCTCTCTACATCAGACACCCTGGAATACACAATTGAACCTCTCTACATCAGACACCCTGGAATACATAATTGAACCTCTCTGAAAACAGACACCATGGAGTACACAATCGAACCTCTCTAAACCATACCCCGTGGAATTACACAATCGAACCTCTCTAAACAAGACACCCTGGAATACACAATCGAACCTCTCTAAACAAGACACCCTGGAATACACAATCGAACCTCTCTACATCAGACACCCTGGAGTACACAATTGAACCTCTCTACATCAGACACCCTGGAATACACAATTGAACCTCTCTGAAAACAGACACCATGGAGTACACAATCGAACCTCTCTAAACCAGACACCGTGGAATACACAATCGAACCTCTCTAAACAAGACACCCTGGAATACACAATCGAACCTCTCTAAACAAGACACCCTGGAATACACAATCGAACCTCTCTACATCAGACACCCTGGAGTACACAATTGAACCTCTCTACATCAGACACCCTGGAATACACAATTGAACCTCTCTGAAAACAGACACCATGGAGTACACAATCGAACCTCTCTAAACCAGACACCGTGGAATACACAATCGAACCTCTCTAAACAAGACACCCTGGAATACGCAATCGAACCTCTCTACATCAGACACCCTGGAATACACAATTGAACCTCTCTACATCAGACACCCTGGAATACACAATCGAACCTCTCTACATCAGACACCCTGGAATACACAATCGAACCTCTCTACATCAGACACCCTGGAATACACAATTGAACCTCTCTAAACAAGACACCCTGGAATACACAATCGAACCTCTCTACATCAGACACCCTGGAATACACAATTGAACCTCTCTACATCAGACACCCTGGAATACACAATCGAACCTCTCTACATCAGACACCCTGGAATACACAATTGAACCTCTCTACATCAGACACCCAAACCCCTGGAATACACAATCGAACCCTCTCTACATCAACACCCCTGGAATACACAATTGAACCTCTCTAAACAAGACACCCTGGAATACACAATTGAACCTCTCTACATCAGACACCCTGGAATACACAATTGAACCTCTCTGAAAACAGACACCATGGAGTACACAATCGAACCACTCTAAATAAGACACACTGGAATACACAATCGAACCTCTCTAAGCAAGACACCCTGGAATACACAATCGAACCTCTCTACATCAGACACCCTGGAATACACAATTGAACCTCTCTACATCAGACACCCTGGAATACACAATCGAACCTCTCTACATCAGACACCCTGGAATACACAATTGAACCTCTCTACATCAGACACCCTGGAATACACAATCGAACCTCTCTACATCAGACACCCTGGAATACACAATTGAACCTCTCTAAACAAGACACCCTGGAATACACAATTGAACCTCTCTACATCAGACACCCTGGAATACACAATTGAACCTCTCTACATCAGACACCCTGGAATACACAATCGAACCTCTCTACATCAGACACCCTGGAATACACAATCGAACCTCTCTAAACAAGACACCCTGGAATACACAATCGAACCTCTCTACATCAGACACCGTGGAATACACAATCGAACCTCTCTAAACAAGAAACCCTGGAATACACAATCGAACCTCTCTACATCAGACACCGTGTAATACACAATTGAACCTCTCTAAGCAAGACACCCTGGAATACACAATCGAACCTCTCTAAACAAGACACCCTGGAATACACAATCGAACCTCTCTACATCAGACACCGTGGAATACACAATCGAACCTCTCTACATCAGACACCCTGGAATACACAATCGAACCTCTCTACATCAGACACCGTGGAGTACACAATTGAACCTCTCTAAACAAGACACCATGGAATACACAATCGAACCTCTCTCATGTCACAGTGGATTTCACAATTGAATCCTCTTAAACAAAGACTCCCTGGAATACACAATCGAACCTCTCATACAACACACCCACCCCCGTGGAATACACAATCGAACCTCTCTAAAACCTGGACACCCTGGGAATACACAATCGAAACCTCTCCTAAACAAGACATCCCTGGAATACACAATCGAACCTCTCTTACATCAGACACCCTGGAATACATTGAACCTCTCTAAACCAAGACACCCTGGGAATACACAATTGAACCTCTCTACATCAGACACTGGAATACACAATTGAAACCTCTGCTGAAACAGACACCATGGAGTTCAACAATCGAACCTAAATAAGACACACTGGGAATAACAATCGGAACCTCTCTAAACCAGACACCCGTGGAATACACAATCGAAACTTTTCTGAACCGGGACACCCTGGAATACACAATCGAACCTCTCTGAACCGGACACCCTGATAAACAATCGAAACCCTCTCTCACCGGACACCATGGAATACACAATCGAACCTCTCTACACCGGACACCCTGGAATACACATTCGAACCTCTCTACACCGGGAACACCCTGGAATACACAATCGAACCTCTCTACTCGGAAACACCAGGGAATACACAAGCGAACCTCTTCTACACCGGCACCCTGGGAATACACAATCGAAACCTCTCTACACCGGACACCCTGGATTTAACTCACAATGGAAATCCCTATTCTACACCGGACACCTGGAATTACACAATCGACCTCTCTACACCGGACTGGAAATAACTAATCGAACCTCTTCTTTGGGGTTTTTTTTTTTTTTTTTTTTTTTTTTTTAAACATAACGGTCCACTGGAAATAACACAACGAACCTCTCTACATGGAACCCCTGGAATACACAAATCGAAACCTCTCTTAACCGGAAACCATGGAATACAATCAATCGAACCTCTCTACGCCGGACACCCTGGAATACACAATCGAACCTCTCTACACCGGACACCCTGGAATACACAATCGAACCTCTCTACACCGGACACCATGGAATACACAATCGAACCTCTCTACACCGGACACCCTGGAATACACAATCGAACCTCTCTACACCGGACACCATGGAATACACAATCGAACCTCTCTACACCGGACACCCTGGAATACACAATCGAACCTCTCTACACCGGACACCATGGAATACACAATCGAACCTCTCTACACTGGACACCCTGGAATACACAATCGAACCTCTCTACACCGGACACCATGGAATACACAATCGAACCTCTCTACACCGGACACCCTGGAATACACAATCGAACCTCTCTACACCGGACACCATGGAATACACAATCGAACCTCTCTGAACCGGACACCCTGGAATAATGGAATACACAATCGAACCTCTCTACACCGGACACCCTGGAATACACAATCGAACCTCTCTACACCGGACACCATGGAATACACAATCGAACCTCTCTGAACCGGACACCCTGGAATACACAATCGAACCTCTCTACACCGGACACCATGGAATACACAATCGAACCTCTCTGAACCGGACACCCTGGAATACACAATCGAACCTCTCTGAACATGACACCATGGAATACACAATCGAACCTCTCTGAACATGACACCCTGGAATACACAATCGAACCTCTCTGAACATGACACCATGGAATACACAATCGAACGTCTCTACACCGGACACCCAGAAATACACAATCGAACCTCTCTGAACCGGACACCCTGGAATACACAATCGAACCTCTCTACACCGGACACCATGGAATACACAATCGAACCTCTCTAAACCAGACACCCTGGAATACACAATCGAACCTCTCTACACCGGACACCATGGAATACACAATCGAACCTCTCTAAACCAGACACCCTGGAATACACATTCGAACCTCTCTACACCGGACACCATGGAATACACAATCGAACCTCTCTAAACCAGACACCTTGGAATACACAATCGAACCTCTCTGAACCGGACGCCCTGGAATACACAATCGAACCTCTCTACATCGGACACCCTGGAATACACAATCGAACCTCTCTACACCGGACACCCTGGCAGCTACACCATAGTACGGAGACCCGCAGGGGACGTAGAATTTTGTTTGATTAATTCGTTCCCACGAAATAACAGTTCGTTCCCACGAAATAACAATTCGTTCCCACGAAATAACAATTCGTTCCCTAAATTTAATAATTCGTTCCCACGAATTAACAATTCGTTCATACGGGGGTTAATTCGTTCCCACGAATTGTTGTATCGTGGGAACGAATTGTTAATTCGAGGGAACTAATTGTTAAATTGAGGGAATGAATTGTCATTTCGTGGGAACGAATTGGTAATTCGAGGGAACGAATTGTTATATCGTGGGAATGAATTGTTAATTCGAGGGAAAAAATTGTTAAAATGAGGGAACGAATTGTTATTTCGTGGGAACGAATTAATGACAAAAAAATCCATGTCCCCTGCGGGGCTCCGTACCATTGCAATTGTTCCATTACCGATTGAGATTTTCAACGATGTGCTTCAAAAACAACATTGCATAATACATGACGATTTCAACTACATGTACCTATGCGAGTACAGTGACAGGGAGGGAAAAAACACGAACAATATCAACATCATCGTTCTGTATTTCAAGAAGCTGCTTAACTTCTGCCTGACAACTAAGGCTTGTGTAATATTGTGCCGAGTTGTGAATACCGCAGGCCGCTTCAGAAGCCGGAAGTCGGCTAATGAACCGTTAATTGAGAAAACATTAAGCGTTTTTCAACATCTCGCAGTTAAAAAAGGGACGCCGATTTGCCCGTGATTGTTCAGCTGGAAAACATATTACAGTGGGACCTCTCTTTCTCGCGCGTATTTTCAAACGCCACGCCAACTGACATTTTAAACTGCAAATTTAGGATCGTCTGGAAATTTCAATACATTGATTTACATGTATTGATCATAGGCTGCATATGCAGCCTACGCTCAATAAATGTAAATCAATAATTGTTTACAAGAAAACATTGTTAATCTTAAATTTTGCACTTACGAACATTTTAGACGTACGAAGTTTAGTGAAACAGGCCCATGTTTTCTGCGAAAATGACATAACCGGCGCATGATTTATTACATGTACGTCGGATTTTCTCCGCCAATCATCAGCTCACGTACGGCATATCAGGATTTAAAAACAAATATCTTACTGTTGATCCTCCTGCAACAGCATCCATGACTATAAACAACGGTCTTGATATAATTACTAACTGGTCTAATACCTGGCTTGTATCATTTAATCCAAGGAAAACTGAATCACTACTTATATCACGTAAACGTAATAGAGAAGTACATCCCCCAATCCTCATGAATAATGTTAAAGTTGATAGTCACAAGCATCTAGGTATATAATTTAACAACGAGGGAACATGGCACCATCACATAGACTACATAACCGGAAAGGCATGGCGTAGGATCAATGTTATGAGAAAATTAAAATACATACTAGATAGAAAATGCCTTGAAATAATTTATCTTACTTTTATTAGACCGGTATTAGAATATTCGGATGTCGTTAGGGATAATTGTACCCAGAATGAGAAGGATGCCGTCGAAAAAAAATCAGATTGAAGCAGCACGTATCGCTACAGGTGCCACTCGGCTTGTTTCAATCGAGTCCTTATATATAGAAACCTGCTGGGAAACATTAGAAAATAGACGTCACTCACAAAAATTGTCCCTATTTGACAAAATGAAAATGGCATCTCACCCAGTTACCTGGTCGATGTCCTTCCACCGGAAATAGATACTTCCCGTTACAATTTACGAAACCCTGAGAATATACAGATTTTACGGTCCAGAACCAACCTTTATTATAACTCGTTTCTACCATCCACTATCCGGAAGTGGAACTCTCTTCCAGATGACACACGGAACGCCCCATCACTTAATTGTTTTAAAACCAAAATAAAAACAAAATACCGAAGAGGTCCCAACATACTACTACAGTGGTCCTAGGTATGTCCAGGTATTACACACACGCCTTAGAACGAAATGCAGTTCTCTCAATCATGATTTATATCGTAAGAACATTATTGACTCGCCCAACTGTAACTGTGGACAAGTTGAAGATGCCACCCATTTCTTTTTCCACTGCACTCAATATGGAGCACATAGAGCCTAACTAATAGACGACATACACACTTTTTGCCAACACACCCTCCACACTATACTGTATGGTCACAGAAAACTTGACGATAACTCCAATGAAGCCATTTTCGCATCAGTTAGACTATTCATACAAAACACCGGTCGTTTTTAATGCACCATATAATGATGCCTGCGTGTGCACATACTTATCACTTGGGGTGGCGCTAACTGGGTATGGCTTGGTGTGGGAACAAGACTCCAACTCCTATTGTGGCTTGCTTCATTCCTTATTTTTTTTCCATTTCATGTATCACGTAATTGTGTCAATACTATATTTTTCGGAAATTTTAAATTTAATTGCTTTAATGTAATTGCCGTCGTGTATCAGATGATGCTGAAACCGGAACAACTTATAATCCAGAAAATATCAATTATCACAGAATATAAACTGTTCTAAAACTGATGGCAGGAAAGTCTTGGTTTCGGCATCCTATGATATCTAGTCACATGTAAGGGAGAGGATTTAAATAAGCTTGCTTTCAATCCAATCCCATTTGTATAGTAGTGTCTATAGCATTGACAGTGACAATGAACTTGTAAACAATATGCAAATAAAATATGTTTGAACTAAAAACAAATACTATAAACAAAACGTGTTTTCATCATGGCCCTGTAGGCGAAAAGTATTAGGGTTGAGATCGGAAACAAATAAGCTAAAGCTGTACTTTTCAGAAAATGACCAAAATATCATTAGTAATAACGTATCAAAACTGCCCATGAATCCCACTGGAGCTTAATCCACGAATCAAGATGTCGTCCAAAATGGCCGCCAAAATGACAAAAGTTATAACTAGTGCAAAATCCACTAAACCAATTAGGAAAAAAATGTGCCGAAACATACTTAATATAACTAACGAATCATACCAAACCAAATTGTGAAATCTAATACAATGAAAATTGCGTCCAAGATGGCCGCCGACATCACTTAACTCTCTAAACTGAGCAAACATTTGGAACATTTGGAAAAACTATATTCGAATGTAATATTGAGGTTATTAGGAGGCATTCCAACTATACAATGTATTTAATACATATTTTATATATTATGCCATGTAAAATGGTATTCAAGATGGCCACAAAATTGCAAAAAATGTTGCATAATGACGTAAATGTGTATATAAAAGATATAACGTTTACCCTAATTACTATATTTGCATGTGTTATATGGGTCAGTTAAAGACATTTGAACTATTTAATGCATACTTTTTTTTTTATTATATTATGCAAAATGATATTCAAGATGACCACCAATTTTTGAGAAATATCGCAAAATAACTTACATCTATATACGGCAAATCAGCAGAGGGAAATGAAAAAAAATAATTAAAATAACACTTTAGTGTAATTTATGCTTTAAATATGACTTAGTTCATTGCAGCATTAAGAAGCACAATTTTGTTTGTAACTGCATAACTAATTGGAATAACCTGCTAAATTAGCAAATTTATCAGTAACTTTTAAACAAATCACCAGTGGCATTATCGTCATGACGCACCACATTGAAATTATCGATCATAAGATCATTGATCTATATCGGTAGTTTAACCCAAAAATGATGGTACCTAGAAATATAGAAATATAATAATTGTAAATTGTAAATAATTCATTTTCAAATCGATGTGTTTATGGAAGATGGGCAACATAATAGTAACATGTTCATACGTGAGGTGATAGCAGCAGCTATATTATAGTATCAGTTGGTAGTTCCATTCGCGCGGATAAACATGATTGATCAATTGAGTTTGAAATATCCATTCAGTTTACAATACTACACTCATTATGACCATATTTACCAAATCAACAATAATTTAACGTACATATACATGCACTATTCAAATTATAATTTGTGTGACATTCCACTTTTTAACATTTGCAGGAACTGGTATAACATGCATATCGCCACCATATTATTCCCATGCATATTATTTATGTAACCACATACAATATCGATATGTGTATCCCTTGTCTAGAGCGATGCTTACATCTATTTGATTCATACTGTTTTTATTTGTTTTTGCAATATACTATGCCGTATTACATGTATCAGATGAGACATGTTTCAAGTCGATCTGGTATGCATAAATATGACATATGACTTTACGGTACATGGAAGAGAAAGGAAAATAAGTATAAACGTTATGTAACATTAAACGTTAGTGTTGTTGGACCGGTATAATGCTAGATAGATATATTTATTAATTGTGTTGAACGGGCTGTCAACAGATATGGTCATTTTAATCACCGATCAACAGGGGGTAAAACCCGTATTTCATTTGTAAAGAGGAATCCCAAAATCAGAACTGAATATTTGCATAAAGACACTATATATTGAGCCCTCACTTTAGAATATCCGGACGTGTGCCATGTCCTCAATGCACACTAATCACTTAGTCCCAGCGCCTAATCGTAATCGGAGTAAACAAATCATCGAGGTGCATGATCACGTGGTTACAACAACAACAACGTCGCCCACTCCAAAGTAAGTATTATTTGATATTTTCTTTAATATGCAACGGAATTTTATGAAATATGGCGTAGCAAACGCGTCTTCATGAGCTGCATTTGGTGGTCTAGGGAGTTTGGCACAGACGTATGTCGTTTTTGCGAAAAATCGATTTCCGTGTCGGAGACACGGACATCGATTCTTCGCAAAAACGACAGAAGTTTAGGCGAAAATACAGAGACCACCAAATGCAGCTTAACAAGACGCGTTTGATGCACCATAGTTC
This sequence comes from Conchocele bisecta, assembly GCA_029237695.1. Taxonomy (NCBI): domain Eukaryota; kingdom Metazoa; phylum Mollusca; class Bivalvia; order Lucinida; family Thyasiridae; genus Conchocele; species Conchocele bisecta. The sequence continues at coordinate 8,806,633 of CM055265.1, read as the reverse complement.
ATCAAAATCCGTTAGGTAATAAGGACACTATAAAAGAATACGTACTTTGAATCGGTACTTGTTGTTGTTGTTGTTGTTAGTACCACGTGATCATACACCGTTATCATACTACACGTACAATTGGGATAACGGTCTTCAACACTCGCATACAAGAAAGCCAAATTGTAACTAAGGGCCAGATCAGGGTTATCACGATATCGTAAGGATGACCAGCACCGCTAACCCATATCATGCCCAGCCAACCGCACACAGCTTGTTAGTTAGTGTGAACATGTTCCCACGAACAGGAGACTCTTTAAACGTCAGTTGTCAGCATCAAACTTCAAGGGAATGATACCTGGACATTGTGTCACATACTTCCATATAAATGAACGTTCAGTCTTGTATGATTATACAAAGTGTGTACTTATGTAATGTATGCATTGCCATGCAATCCATATGCATCACACATAATATATAACTTGCACCATTGTAAACAATATATATCCCTATATATATATCCCTATATATATCCCAATATATATCCCTATATGTAAACAATATATATCCCTATAACCACATGAGAAGGTCATCCTATCTACCATTTGATTAGTAACATATGTCATGTATTATAATTTATCAAATATATATATATATTATCTTAAATTATATGATACATGTATGACAGTATCATTATATAAGCTAATACATGGAAGGTATGCATACAGCTATAGGTTGGCAGGCAAAACGACACATTTTTCCTCACAAATAATTATTTATTTCACATGAAATGTATACGTTATGTCTACAATGTACACGTATATAAATGTAATTACGGTAAAAGGAAGATACTTCTAAAACACTATATATAGTTTATTACTGATCAATATATTATGCAAATTAGCAGGGTTTTTCAGTCATATTGGAGGCAACATTGAATTCGATGTATCTTACATACTGTATTGCAATATGCTTTAATTTATAAAATTTATAGTTAATGTGAATTAATTCCATAAGAAAGACAGATGCAAAAGTAATTGTGTGTCGAGCCCATCTTGAAAAGCGAGACATAGTAATCATGATGACAAATGTACGTCCGCTCGTGGGAGAGTCCGTCCGAAATGTACATCAATTATGTCTCTCCAATCATAATCAGATTACGATATAACTTTTTCACAAAATGTCTGTTTTCTTAAATACATTTACCTCGTTCGTAAATCTGCAACGCTAAGTCGCGTCAACTTGAAACACCAAACGTTTTATTTGTTACCATCCATATTTTCATTCAGTAGACCATCCATTTGGACTTCCTACACAAGAGCAATGTCAAATTACATTGCGTAACGCTTTTAGGAATTGGAATTAAACGTTTAGGTACCATATACATGCATAGCTAACCACATAAATACACACTGATACGATTACTAACCATTGCGACTATCAAGGTGTGTGATCACGTGGTACTAACAACAACAAGTATTAAAACTTCCAGAATCAATCCGATTGAAAGTACGTATTCTTTTATATTGTCCTTATTACGTAACGGATTTTGATGAAATATGGCGCATCAAACTCGTCTTGTTAAGCTGCATTTGGTGGTCTCTGTATTTTCGCCTAAACTTATGTCACTTTTGCGAAGAATCGATTATTTGCAAGAACTACATCAGTCTGTGCAAAACTCCCTGGACCACCAAATGCATATCATGAAGACGCGTTTGCTACACCATATTTCATTAAAATCCGTTGAATATCAAGGAAAATATCAAATAATACTTACTTTGGAGTGGGCGACGTTGTCGTTGTTGTAACCACGTGATCATGCACCTTGACTATCAATACACACTCTGACTAGCAACAGTCTAGGCTCTAGCCTTCTGTCATGCATATTGGACAACGTTTTCAAGTTTTGGCGGCCGTTTTGGATGCCATATTATTTCAAATATAAACTTATTGAAGCGTTAATAATAGTAAATGTAACTCCAAGACAATTAAAAATCAATTCATATATGTCGTGAAGAAAATGTAACTTTTACATACTTTGTTGGAAATCTTGGCACCCATCTTGAATATTTGAAAGGTTAAGCGACTCATACTTATTGGAAAGGTTAATATATGCATTGTTCAGTGATACACTGTCACCATATGTGTGAATATGTTCACCTTACTGTGTTTAATAAATTTATGGCAGTCATCTTGGACGTCATCTTGAATTCTGGATTAAGCTCCAGTGGGATTCATGGGAAGTTTTGATATGTTTCTCCTAATGATATTCCCGACCTATAATATTCGCATACTGTGTAAGGTGGTTTAATTAAAGATATATGACGATACTAGGACCGCTGGGTTCTTTCTATTTCCACCCATATATGTACATAATATTAGTTCGATAAACAAAACCTCACACTCAACTGAGGTTGGACAAAATTGAAACATTTAGTTTCTCATCTTTAATATTAGTTATTGAATAATTTTTTTTTTAACAAATTTTAACTTGAGGAAATACAGGAAACCAGCTCAAATCTAAACTGGCCGTCATTGAAAGGAAGCAAAAAAAACCCAAACAGTCATAAAATCGGAACTAATCACGAAATCAGATGCAGTACGTGTATACACATATGTGGATGAATTACATAAATCCAACCAGCAAAGAGTAATATTTATGGGCGTTCTAGACAACCCAAAATTCAAAATGGCCGCCAAGATATATGTAAAAAACACGATTTTTTGACAACTTGTAAAATTAAAAAAATGCCACAAATCCAAGATGGCTGTCATTGCAATAAAAAACGATTTCTATGTAAAATACAGGTAAAACTAATTTATAACGCGGACACATGTCATATTATTTATATCTTATCCTTAAAATAAATGTTTTTAGTTAGATTTTGTAAAGTTATTATCCATCAAAATCCAAAATGGTCGCCAAAATGTAGATACAAAACGTATCAATGTTGTAGTAAGGCCGAAAAGAATATTATTACACCTGTTGGACAATTTTCCTTCAAGCAATTTCATATCAATGATATGTCTGCATTATAAATAAAATAAACAGATCACAATATACAAAGAAACGCATGGTAACTCTCAATCAAGATGGCTGCCATTGAAGCAATTAGGAATCAAACCATGATGAACAATGTCAACTGTATTTATCAAATTTAATTAAAAGAATGTTGGTGAAATGTTCATCATGACATATATATATAATTAAATATGTTCAATGTTATGTTCTACTACATGGAACAGGCATTTGTTTTATATATAATAAAAGCATGTTCAATTTAATGTATTTGAGATTTTTAATTGATATCCTAAATAATTTAAAATGGCCACCAACATTGCTAAGAAGACACACTTAGACTATTTAGTATGTCAAATCATTCATTGGATTAGACGGTAAACATATATTTATTAGGTTATCACAGTGAGAATGTTCGATACTAACTAGAGAGGCACTAATTGGTTTGGCTACTCGATTTCCTCTTGGGTATATTGTTTTCATGGGAGATGCCAATATCAAACGAAATTTGTATCTATAATGTAATGGAAATTGATGAATACATTGTTTTAATAGGCTCAAATCTAACAAGTAATTGTCTGCTACTACAGCTAGCCGGAATGACGTCGACAATGGGGTAGTGAAAAAGCAATATCGCTGGCCAAAACTGGTGGTAATATGTCAATGGTGTCATGTAAATGCTTAATTAAAAAAGCAGGTTCCACACTATAAGTTTAAGAAATTTAATTTATAAAAGTTCTGATTTTGTTTGGTTTTATCCCCTTGCCGATACGCTGGAGGGAATTATAGCGATATTCCATGTACATACGTACGTACATGCATGTGCTATCAACACATTTCATTCCTTTTGACTTATGAACATCTTCAATGAGTTTAATCATATACTGACATTAACGATGAAGTGTACAAGTGTATAATTACAATTCTAGAAGCCGGTGCTGGGAGGCGATTGTGTCGTTGATTGTGCTAGTAAACACCAGTGAAGTCCAGTGCAGTTTGGCGGCTGTTGAAAGTCTCACAGAGCGTCATATTTCTCGTGATGTATTATTTTCCCGGCACTTAGTGGTTGCAGAGAATGACTGCACAGTATGCATACGTTATTGTATTGCGTGTGTTGTTGAGGTTCGCTTAAGCCGATGCTAGGAGGCGTTTATGTGAAGGACTTTGACAATACTCTCACAGACCGTGACGCAAATGAGCAAGAGACATAAAACCGCATTCGTAATGTATATATTTATTCTGGTGGTCGTGTTCGGCGGTTATCATGTATCTCTGAAATATGTCTTGTTAATTTTACACTCACATTCACAATGATAGTAAGCCACATTTTGTCAGACAATGGTTCATATTTTGTTTCATGGCGTACACTACTGTCTGTTTCACGAAACCTGCCAACATTTTACGGCTTTATAAATAATGCAAAAAAAATATATTCGATAATATTAAATTATAGCAAAATTTAAGAATGAGCCTACTTTTTATTTCGTGAAATTTGGTCAAACAATTTCCCCATTTAAATCACCATAGACATCTTCACAGAGTGAAGATGTCTATGGGGATTTAACATTGGGAAATATTTAAAATTTCTGAAACACTTGACTGATTTTCAAAATGTAACTTTTGTTTTCTTAGTTAGATAATTTTCAAGCTATCTAGCTAGCTTTGAGAATCAATTTCCAAATATTTTCGTTTTTCGACTCCTCCTCCAGGTTCTCCACCTCTTTTTTCCCCATGTTAAATTCCTATAGAGAACTAATTTTCGTAATAATATCAATATTTGACAAAATGTCACGAAATAAAAAGAAGGCTTATTCTTAAATTTTCATTTAATATTATCGAGAACAATATTGTTTTTGAATTGTTTTATAGCCGTAAAATTTGGAAAACTTTCGTGAAAAAGACAGTAGATAACTATAAAAAACACAGGAACAAAATACTAGTTTTTCAGCATGTGGCTTAATTACCTAGTTATTGCAAAACGGCATAAAAACACAGGAACAAAAATACTAGTTTTTCAGCATGCGGCTTAATTACCTAGATGTTGCAAAACGGCATTAACACAGTCTAAAAAGTGTTTTTATGCCTATCGGAAATACTATCTCATAATCGTATTAAAGCAAAATCAGTATGTTTTGTTTTCTGATCGATTTTAAAGCTGTCCAATATTACACCAACAGGTGGAAAAAATTACCCGAAAATGTCGGGGTAATATAGGACACGCGGTGGTCGTGAACTACTACTGTCTGTTCCACGTTTTGCTGCCGACGAACTTTTGGCTATTAAACACATTAAATCTAAAAAATATTTAAAAGTAAGTACCGTTTCATCAATAACAAACAAAAAATGTCACCCACCCCAAAAAAATATTATTTGATGAAATTCCATCAAATATTGATTTTATTGCGAAAAAACGATTGTTCCTATGGGAATTTAACATGGAGGCTAAACATAGATTTTTTTTAAATATTTTTTTTATTTGTGGACAGATTTTCAAAATCTAGCTTTTGTTTTCTTAATTACATCATTTTCAAGCTATCACGCCAGGTTTCGGAGTCAACTTCCACAATTTTTCGTTTTTTGAACCTTCAGGATCAAAAAACGATAAGTTTTGGAAATTGACTCCCCATGTTAAATTCCCATAGGAAAATCTTTTTTTCGCAATAAAATCAATATTTGATGTAATTTCATAAAATTGATTTTTTTGGGGAGGGCGACATTTTTGTTATTGATGAAAAAGTACTTACTTTTAAATATTGTTTACATTTAATGTGTTTAATAGCCAAAAGTTCGTCGGCAGAAAGACGTGGAACAGACAGTAAGTCATGTTGTAGAAGATGATGGTAATCAAGTGCTCACGTTCCAAGTTTGTGTAAGATGGCAATGACTGGGGATTATGCAGTTTTTATCCCGTCAACACAGTGCGTATATGCCGTGAAACACGGTGCCGTTACACATTTTTGATATCCTGTCAATGCGACCTAATCACTGTGTATGAATATGTGCGGTGGCTGGGGTTATTTTTACTGCATTTTAAAGCCATGTGTATGTGTTAACGGGATAAATAGAATAGTAGGTTAGTGCCGTGAATGGGAAAGACATCTGGCGCCGCACGGAAACGGGATGTGCTCGGCAGAGCCTCGCCCATCCCGCTTCCTAAGCATTGCCAGATATTGTGTTCGCATTCACGGCACTAACCTACTATTCTATATATATATGTAATTCTTAGCTTACAGTACGACGGCAGGTAGAAACATAGCGTACAGTACGAAGCAGGTGGGTAGGGTAATGGGTTTATTACTCAATGTGCATTTTTGTTATGCCACATGTCCGAGTCTTTCACCTGTGGGTCTAACAGTCCGGGGCCCGTTTCACTAAACTTCGTACGACTAAAATGTTAGTAAGTGCAAATTTAGGATCATCTGGAAATTCCAATTGATGCATTTACATTTATTGAGCATAGGCTGCATATGCAGCCTTAGGTTCAATAAATGTAAATCCAATAATTTTTTACAAGAAAACACTGTTAATGTGATATTTACAGACTATCGTAATTTTGCACTTACGAACATTTAGTCCTACGAAGTTTAATGAAACGGCCCCCAGGACGGCAGTTATGTGTATTACACGTTGTAACAATTAGACGCTCAAAAACGAGTGCACTATCATGATATCTCGGCGGTATGGGCGGCAATGTGGATATACAGTTAGGCAATTCTCCTGCATTTCAAAAACAGTGTTTTGTTTCTAGGCAATGTACCGTAGATGAAAGACAAACACAACTAAACACGGACACGTGATGCACCTCTGCTGTTTCATAGCTTAACACCGAGAAACCTGTTTAATATGTTTGTTTGCTCATCTCATTTTTGCATATGACTGCAAAAAAGTAAGAGAGCAGTCGTTCATAAGTGGATAACAACATAGACTGTACGGTATTGTATTATTTGCGTAATAATGTAAATCAAGGCCAGCCAGGGTTTTAGTGCAGTCATACCGGACACTACACTGTTCGCCAATTAGTTCGTGAAACACACCTGATAATTATAACAACGCTATATAGGCCGTCAGCTAGAAATGGAAACCCTCCCCTCTGTGGGATTTTTCTAGACATATTCTTTCTGAAACTACATTCAATTACGAGTGTTATGCCGTATGTCTGCGCTCTGTATCCCGCTGGATGAATGTGTGGCACCATATATACCACCCTCGGACTTTTCGCAATTGTAAAAAATCACATGTTTCATTATAAATCGACTGTTTTTTATCATTGTAAACAACTGATATGGCGGGTTTGTATGTTGTATGATGTGTTCATAACTCTACAATGGAATAATGTTCTAATTCAGATGAAGAACTTTGCATGTGTTATTACCCCACCCACTGAATTTAAATGGCAACACATCTACCTTAATAACTCCATAAAAGTATGGTACTTTTGTATTTTCTCTGTGTCAATGGTACCTATTAGTGTTCATTAGACATGTTAATTGCATATATGCCGATTATCTGATGTCTGCAGTCTATGATACAATGTTAAAAACAAAGCATTTTTCACAACTCGCCACCCACAAATTCTACAATATGTATTTTACATGTAATGAATTTCATTTATGTTATGCACTGTCACTTACTGATACATTGTTTAAATGCATATGCAACTACTTAGGCACTATTAATACCTATCCATGCACACTTCAGAAACAGTGTGTCCGAGTGTTCGTCCGTCTGTCCGTTTGCTTCGCGGACTTAGTGACGGTAGCAACTACGGTATGTGTCTCATTATGCAAATATCTCTTGGTAACTATTACTTGTACCAATGGTAATTGTATTTACAAGTGTTTGTAATAGATGCTTGCTGCCCATATTCTGATTACATACTGTCTACAGCAGATGATGCAATGCTAAAACAAAGTAGTTTCAACTAGTCCCCATCCACTGACCATTTATATGTAAAACTTGTTCTTACTTTATACGCTGCCAGATACTTATGAAATGGTCATATGAACGTGTAGCTACTAACACCTGTATATTAGTTATCCACACACATTTCAGATACAGAATACATGTCTGTTCGTCTCTCTATATGTCATTTCATATTTATGCAGCCATGACAATTACCATGCTTACTATGTTGTGTATTCCAATATGAACGTCTCTGATACATATAATTATTACTCTCAGCTATTGCCTTTAAACACCGTTAAGTAAAATAAATAAATATAATTATTACTGCCAATAGTTTTATAGGTAGTACAAATTGCACATTGGATATAGAAAATATACCTTTTCTACCATGCTGAATGTATGATTTGTAGCACATATTACTCCATGTAGGACACAGTAAATACTAAAATACAGAACATTAAGATAGCTGTAAATAATACACGAGCAATCTAAGCTGAAATAAAACAGGACAAATGGAATAAAACAGGAAAAATACATTGTGTGTACACTTTCAAGATGACAGCCATGACAGTAAATGAGATTGTGTGACACACATATAAAAATAGGTAGTAGAACCAATGCAACTGGAATATATATATATTCCGGTTCTACATAATGTACACACTATTTATCGTGCATTCCAGTAGTATTCCTTGAACCCATTCCAAGTAACACGCAGGAATAGGATACAAATTTGTAGTTGTACTTATAAAATAATGTATATAGTACAAATGTATAACTTGTATAACTACTGAAATACAGTATGTGTCATACGAGAACGTGTGTGTTCCAATGTGTATGACCGTCATCCATTACCAGTGTAAGTGCACACCAGTGCATGCATCATGGTCATTGCCTAATACATGCAGGTACATTACTCCCTTTGTGTACAGTCACATTTGAGAGACACCCATTACAATATTGTATTTTGTAGGTGAGGCATTGTAAGTAAATATTTAACCATGGTTTCATAATAGAGACATTTGATAACCTGTAAGTTTGATATACCATTTCATAATGTTCATATAAACAAAGAAATTGAAAGTACATGATCTTTCTAAAAGTATGCATGCAAATATATCGACTATCTTCATATAGCTGCTATGTACGTATACACAAACTGCTTTCTCTAATCTGTTTCAACATTCGGTGTTCTTAATTATAGCACACGGGTTATTCTACACCTGTTGTGTCAACTTGCCAAAAAAGAAAAAGGATGTAGGTATGTAATCAACCTGTAATGGTTCAGTTTGGCATATACCTGTATAAAATTCGGATATTAGCATCATTACATACATGTATTTCAAATATACAAGTACATCGCTTAAATGTAGTATTTGCATTTCATACTGTGCCAAAATATATATGTGACAAATCTGGCTAAAAGTATGTATGACTTCTGAAATCATGTATATGTCCTCGAAGCCCATGTATATAATTATATAACTACATGCATATATACAAGCCAATATTAGTATGTATGTAGTCTGAAAAAGCCATTCCGGTGTATTCAAACATCAATCTAGTCCAGTTTAAGAAGTATGAACATTTGACCTACAAACATATAACTACAAAATACAACAGGATACCATATTTAGTGGTATTGTTATTCCAAAGGTGATCCAGATGGAAACTCATACATCATGACTGTTACACAAAGGATGTGCCAACTTTCACCAGATCCCAGAATTTATCAATTACAGAAGTCAAATTATTTGTATTACACAAGCTCACGTGTTACCACCGTCACGTGTAGCGACACACACGCATAGGACCATCACTTTAAGTTTAGATGCACATATATGATAACCGTATCTCTACAACATATTATGCAAAGTATAAAATGTTCATATAAACAATATCACACCCATGGCCTCTATCATGACACATTAAATTTGTATTTTAATATGCAATTCAGCTGATGCCTACATGACATTCTAACTATTTACTTAGACGGTCAGGATCAGGTCTGTGGAAGGCGTTTTCTGCCGCATTGTACCACAGTTGTGTATTTTGCTGGCTCTTTGGTGTCATAGGAATATATATGTATCTATTTGACAACATGTAATGTCATTCTAATGACCTCAACACTCTATCATCATGTACATTTGTACCATGTGTACACTTATTTCCTGAATGCAGAATCATATTTACCTGTTTAGCATATACGTACTACACGTAGTGGATAAGTATATTATAAACTATTTTATGAAATGTCAGCTGTATTAAAATTGTATATATTTAGATCCGTAAATGTCACATCCTAATTGCAAAAGCGGCCATGTTGATGGTCAACCTGAAATTGACAGTCATGTTGACACTGTATGTAATTAAGTGTTGAGTGTAATAGTTTAAATAATGTTTAATTAAAAAAATAAATACAACACATGTAGTGTTTAATGTAGAACTGATTACACCAATGAATGCATGAATTATATAGCATTACCATGTATTGTATTTATTTGCCAATGCTTGCAACACACGACCAAGGGTTAATTTAAAGCATTGTCACATGTGGAGACATATGTGGGAGCCTTAATGTGGGAGGAAAAAGACATGCATATCTGCAATCAGCATACCCATGCCATTCATCATACCATACTACATACTGCCTTGGCCAATACTCGTCATCCTCACTTAATTGTGAGAAGTGTGATCGTTACCAATCGCTTTAACTAGACAGCCCAATAATGAAATTAGATTCATTGTCAAGAGTCAATCCATTTTGGGAACACTTTGAAACATTTATTCAATACTCAAAATGATTGACATACATCACAGAATATCACACTCTATAGAAAACAATGCCAGTGTTGTTTAACAAGTGAAAACTGCAGCTTCATCGTCAAAATTATGGAACATCTGATCATTTTAACGGCCATTCGAAAATATAATTATAGTATTGTATACCTGGATATATATATTTGTTACCAAAGTATTGGATTTGTATTTCGAGCTGGTATGGATACATGTAATATATACATGAAATGGTGTTTATAACAACTCTATACAGTAAAGAATATAACACAACAGTAACATTGTGGCGGCCATATATACTTTTCTGACAATTGTGGAAGGATATTGCATCACTATGTCCTGTAGTTTCCATTTATTTGTGAGAAAAAGCAATGTACATGTATCTGTGTTTCAACTTTATGTATGAATGTCTGTAGTTGTTCGTAACATCACACGATTCGAAGACAATGTTGTAAAACAGACTATTGCGGCAGCCATTTTGAAATATATTGCCATTTGCTTATGTAATTAAATGTATGATGTATTCTAAATAATTTTACATTCAAATTGAGACTTAATTATATCAATTAATCCGGTTAAAAGACTGAAAGTTAACGGTCCTTATACCTTGTTTATTAAACAATATAATAATGTTCGGCGGCCATCTTGAAAATTGGCCGCCATTTGTTCATCCAGCGGCTCTTGGAGCGCAGACAACCATGTTTGATAGACAATAGGCAACTGAATCCGAAAATAATACTCACCAAAAATCCCACATGGGGGAGGGTATTGCTGGCTCAAGGTCTACTAGGACTGCAGATGTTTTCAGATATAATACTATTGTAGAGCCTCGACTGGCTAGGCTATGCTGGCCCTCGTTGCGAACACGTAACACAACAAATAAGCTCGCATCGTCCGTACAGTACAGTCAATCTCTCCTATAAAGTTTAAGCCCCAGTCACCCCAGGGCTACGGATGGTCCCGGACCAACACGCAGCTCGTTCCGTGGCGATCCGTGGAGACCTTGGTCAGTCTGTAAACAGACCGTGATGATACCTTGACGAACCGTGGAGATCCGGGATGGTCCGTAGGTCGCCCTGGAGGTTTTGAACTGTTCAAAACATCAGTGGCCATCCGGGCTGATCATTGGCACTCTCTGGTACCGTAGTGATTCCATAGTAGCAACGGGGTGGCCGTAGTGTGTCCGTAGTACCATCGCAGTACGTCCGTGGCGATCCCTGTGGACCGGGAGTATTTTTGGACGAGGGTGGCAACACGGTTTGTCCAGGTGATAGTAAGATATAATTACGGAGACCCCGGATATACTACGGCGGTCCTTTGCGGTCCTTTGCGCGCATACGGTGCATGCCGGATTCACTACGATTCCTCCAAGGTGCCAGTGCGGCGACCACGGATTGCCAAGGTGTCACCGATGATACAGCAGTATACCACCGTAGTACCACACTGATACAGCGTGACCATATCACGATGGGTCACGCTGTATCAGGGTGGTACTACGGTGGTACTACGGCGGTCACGGCGGCGTCAAATGATGTTCACGGATGTTCCCGCCGTGTCACGGTACCGGTATATATAGGAGAAAAATCTGATAGGAGCCACAGCTCGGTTTCAGCTGAATATAGCCACGTGATCAGTATACCACGTGACAGTCCGGGGCCGTCTGTAGCGGCACCGTAGTGGCACAGAGACGACCGCGGCAGCACCGTAGCGCATTCGTAGCGCCACCGGGGCCGTGTAACGTAACGTTGTTGTGCAAGCATACTTTTATTAACACGCAATCGATCGTATATTGGATTTATTCGAAATTAACATAGAGTCCCGGATTACTACACGTGCCCATACTAGACTATCAAACGCCGCCCCAAGACGACCCGGCGTGGGTCCAACCTAACAAACAACCAAACCCGAGTATATAGCGCTAAAAACGAGCAATTTGTACACTGACTAGCCAACCCAAACGGACGGCCTTTTATATTCTATGCATGACATGTAATGCTTTTGCTTCAGAATTATTTAGTTTCAACCAGTTAGCTACAACGAGTATTATTTACCAATATGTCTGTCACACAGATATGAACCTTGAGGCACAGTTCATATCGTTACAATCGTCCGGGACGAACCTTGACCATCCGTAGTGACATCGTGAGCATCTTGACACTGTGTTGAATCCGACATGTTTTCCGGACATACTACGGTCTACCCCGGACCACCGTAGTCATCTGTAGTCATACCATGGCTATCCGTAGTCTCGCCGTAGTGGAACCGTACCGGCACCGTGTTCCTCGCAAAATGGTTGATCCCGGACGGCCCGGTGATGAACCCCGGACCCTCCGGGGGCATCCGTGGCCATCCGTAGTCCAATTTCTCCAGACGCATAGCATGATCGTGACTGACCACACATGACATACATCCCATTTCTCCAGCCATCATCATGACCTTGACTGACTACAAGACTCCTGGTCCTGGAGGAATGGAGTGGCATAAGCAACTTGAAGTGGCATAAGCAACATTCCTCCAGGATCAGTGGCCCGTTTCACTAAACTTCGTACGACTAAAATGTTCGTAAGTGCAAATGTACGATCGTCTGGAAATTTACATTGATGAATTTAAATTGATTGAGCTTAGGCTGCTATGCTCAATAAATGTAAATCCAATAATTGTTTACAACACATTGTTAATGTGAAATTTACAGACTATCATAAGTTTGCACTTACGAACATTTTAGTCGTACGAAGTTTAGTGAAACGGGCCCCATATCTCCAGACACAATTCTGGACCTAGGCTGCCCACAAAAGCGGAATTCCCCGTTTCTCCATGGCGATAGAGTAATATTGACGACCGTGACCTGGCGGCAGGTTATGTTTACATAGCAACTGCCAACTGCTGCATCGGCGAACTGGTTCCCGGATCACGATAACACGCGAGTGATCCCGAATGCTGAGAGGTTCCAGGTGGCGAGCTGGTGTACAGAGCACGTGGCGTCGAGAAAGTGACATAGTTGGTTCTGTACTATAGACCAGTGTAGATGCTACACCGTGCTATAGGAGTTGAGTATTCAGTGAACACCTAACCCGATAACCCGACTATCTATAATGAACGCTGATATGTGATTTTTTAATTTAAAAATATATTTTTTAAAAACTGAAAATACTTTACAAATACTGCAGATCCTGATGAGACCACAGGTGGAAGACTCGGACCTATGACACCAAAAAAATGCCTATTAAAAAAAATCCCATTACCCCACCCACTTGGTCTCGTACAGTACATAACGTTAATTCAAGGTGAGCATAAATAACGCTATTATAGAAAGAGCCCTCTTTTTTCCGGCTCGCACAAACACAATAAACATCGATTAAATGTATGAAATATGTCTCTGGCAATCGATAAAGGTATTAGGTGTGTGAATATACTCACTTCAAATCGCTGTTTCAAGTATTTATTGAGTTATTCGCGTTTTGATTACCCCATCCAAAGCGAAAGTTGCGTGTACGAAAGAATCTCACACAGAATCGGAGGCCGTCCGGCTGGATTATTGGTCATATTTGGCCGATAGCTGATCGCCAGCTCAAACTAAAGTCGTGCACCATGATCATATACATTAGAGACTCCAACCATACAAAGTTCGTCCAATTGTGATCGTTCGCGATCTAAAAAACACTTTTTTCTAATTTTATTGACTTTCTTTCATGATTCGCGTACTATCAGATTATGTCTTCCGGAAACCCTGAAAAGGGAAAGTCCTCGCGTCTATTTTTAGGTTTAACCAATCAGAGATGTTCTTACATAGACGCTTCGGTGGTTGTATTATGGAAGATAGTGCATTGACCCAGTTCCAGATAATGAACGAAATTATAGAAAAAAGTGTTTTTTAGATCGGCGAACGATCACAATTGGACGAACTTTGTATGGTTGGAGTCTCTAATGTATATGATCATGGTGTACGACTTTAGTTTGAGCTGGCGATCAGCTATCGGCCAAATATGAACGATAATCCAGCCGGACGGCCTCCGATTCTGTGTGAGATTCTTTCGTACACGCAACTTTCGCTTTGGATGGGGTAATCAAAACGCGAATAACTCAATAAACTTGAAACAGCGATTTGAAGTGAGTATATTCACACACCTAATACCTTTATCGATTGCCAGAGACATATTTCATACATTTAATCGATGTTTATTGTGTTTGTGCGAGCCGGAAAAAAGAGGGCTCTTTCTATAATAGCGCTATTTATGCTCACCTTGAATTAACGTTATGTACTGTACGAGACCAAGTGGGTGGGGTAATGGGATTTTTTTTAATAGGCATTTTTTTGGTGTCATAGGTCCGAGTCTTCCACCTGTGAGACGGCTCGTTGCGAGCCGTCTCACCAGGATCTCCAGTGTTTGCAAACATTGGATTAAAATGCTATTCATCATAGCCTGTCAAGACGAACGATTTACTACTGACGATGTCCATTTCTACGGAGCCCCGCAGGGGACATGGATTTTTTGTGTGTATTAATTCGTTCCCACGAAATAACAATTCGTTCACTCAATTTAACAATTCGTTCCCTCGAATTAACAATTCGTTCCCACGATATAACAATTCTTCCATCGAATTAACAATTCGTTCCCACGAAATGACAATTCGTTCCCTCAATTTAACAATTCGTTCCTTCGAATTAACAATTCGTTCCCAAGATATAGAAATTCGTTCCCACGAATTAACAATTCGTTCCCGTGGGAACGAATTGTTGTTTCGTGGGAACGAATTGTTAAATCGAGGTAACGAATTGTTATTTTGTGGGAACGAATTGTTAATTCGCGAGAACGAATTGTTAAATTGAGGTAACGAATTGTTATATCGTGAGAACGAATTGTTATTTCGTATGCTACGTCACCTGCGGGGCTCCGTACATTTCAACATCAACTTAGCTTCGATTCAGCAATGGATATACTTTGAACGGAGAAGTCATGCATATGCTGTTGAAACCGCCAAGTTGCGGATAATGTCGCTCATTGGCGTTCTTGACTGACAAAAAAACAAGCGCAACGTTGTCTCCGCAGAGAGTATTGTATGTTTTTGCCTCTCATGATTCTGCGATAGTACATGAACATGTAGATGGCTTATCTCTCTTTGTCGTGCTACTCGCTGGCTGAGGTCGGTCGGACGGTACAAAAAGGTGCATGCTCACGTGGTTACAACAACAACAACAACGTCGCCCACTCCAAAGTAAGTATTATTTGATATTTTACTTAATATGCTACGGATTTTGATGAAATATGGCGCAGCAAACGCGTCTTCATGAGATGCATTTGGTGGTCCAGGGAGTTTGGCACAGACTTATGTCGTTTTTGCAAAGAATCGATTTCCGTGTCGGAGACACGAACATCGATTCTTCGCAAAAACGACAGATGTTTGGGTGAAAATACAGAGACCACCAAATGCAGCGTAACAAGACGCGTTTGATGCGCCATATTTCATAAAAATCCGTTACGTAATAAGGACAATATAAAAGAATACGTACTTTCAATCGGATGGATTTTGGAAGTTTCAGTACTTGTTGTTGTTGTTAGTACCACGTGATCATACACCTTGTAGTAGGAAGTAGCAGGTGACAACAATGTTAGTAAAACAATACATCAGTAATATTGATGGAGGAATTATCCCTTTTGAACACACATTTCCAAGTCTGTCTGTAACGCGTGGGTGGTTGGTCGGGTGAACGCGACGGCGTAAATTAACGGTAGGGGTTACGCCTTATATAAATCATGATTTACCTGGTTTGGCCCTCAGGTACGTTTTTATCTTTGGCTCTTTGTTACCTGGGTTATTGCCCATTATATAAGTAGTAAGATTATTACTGATCCTACTGCTTTTGGGAGAGGGACAAGTGATTCTGGTGTGGCGAGGACCTGGCATCAGATCCAGGTGGGGGCGTTTCCGGCGCACTCCCTCTCTAAAATTGGTCAAGCTTAAATTTTAACCCATGTTTTATGTGGAAAGATCTGATTACGTATTTCCTTATTTCTCACCCAAAGTATATGTTGTTACCACTCAGTTGAACCGTCTCGTCGAGACGGTTCAACTGAGTGGTAACAACATATACGTTTGATGAGAATAAAATACAGAAAATAATTTAAATTTTATGAAAGTTGACGATCATATGTGTCTCATTTGAAATCCGCGCCCCCTCTAGACATAACTCCTGGATCTGCCCCTGAATACCACGGAAGACTGAATATCCTCGTGAACCCGGGAGGCTGGGTCTTATCCAAGACAGTCGTACCTGTCTGTAACAATGACATCAGTATCACGTGAGTCACATCTGAGTCACATTTCTACTCATCGCTCATGTACCACTGTCTAAGAGCTAAACATCATACGACTAAAATGTTCGTAAGTGCAAATTTAGGATCGTCTGGAAATTTCAATTCATGGATTTACATTTATTGAGCATGTGCTGCATATGCAGCACGTTTTGACATGGGTACGTTTTGACCTGGGTACGTTTTGGCATCGGTACGGTTTGATCCGAGCCTCTTCCGCCGACCCCTTCATGTATATTCGCGCAGTTTAATCTGGTTGTCAGTTATATTAAAAAAGCTAGTTTCAAAATCAAAAATAATATATAGAGGATATTACGTGAGTGATGATTTAAAATGGTATTTATTAAACAAGTTTAGTTTACTGATTTCATAAGAAACGAGGCTATGTCGAGTTTCTTATGGAATCAGTCAACGAGTTTAATAAAGACTATATTAAATCACCACAAATGTTAGATCCTATTTATTTCATAAGCACATCATCATACATTAAAGATGTGCTGGTCACCAAACCTGTTTTCCGTAAGAAACTAAATTGCTTATTTATTACACTATTGTACTATGGTTTTATTACACTGAGAGCGCACATTTTATGCAATAAACCAGTATGTGACCTCTATATTGGCTTCATTCGTCTAAGGGCATCACCTTTATCTACCGGTGGCTTAACCCTTTCACCCCTAAGTAACTGGAATGGATTTTGATATGTTCATTTTGCAACCAATCCAACTGTCACAAAATGGTTTTCAAATTAGTACATTTATGAAAACGGGGTATTTTTTGTTCTTAAAAATGTGAAAATTACTTGCAAAAAGTGCAGATCCTGACGAGCCGGCTCGTTACGAGCCGGCTCGTCTGGATCTGTACTGTTTGCATAAACCGCTATAGCGGGCTTTCGGGTTCAAAGGGTTAAAGGTACATGCCCACTCAGTAGGCACAACATGTAGACATCATCTGAGACATTTTGTGGCAAAATAAACATTCATTCACCATTACCCCATGTATTGATTGGCACACTGACATCAGCGGTGATAACTGTGTTTCCTTAAAATGTTAACTGACATTACTATTTATTCTCTGTATTTATCTTTTATTATGTGCAATTATCATCCGTCGAAAATATTATTTTTTCAGGTGACGTATTTAATTAGTATAAATAATTAAAAACTAGCATGCCTCATTTGCATATGAAAATAGCCTGATACCACCGCGATTCACTATCAGTAAAATAAATGTTACTGAATGATTATATGTGTACAGCGGGCACTCGTAATTTTTAGAACTGGTGGAATAGTGACACAATTATACACTTATTTAATTCCTATAAAGAACATTTTGTGCCTACTGAGTGGGCATGTACCTTTAAACCAGATATACGAGCAAATGTACCGTAATCTTTTGTAACCACATACAACGCGAGTGGAGATTATATCCGAGGTTATCAGAGTTTACCACGCACCTGCCCGTGCCGGAATATGACTGTAGATATTTAATTGTCCGAATGGACCACATACATTCGGGAAACCGACACTGGTAGACAACGGGTGCCTGTTTCAATGAACTTCGTACGACTAAAATGTTCGTAAGTGCAAAATTATGATTCGTGTTTCTAGTGATTATCATCCAATTATTGGATTTACATTTATTGAGCATAGGCTGCATATGCAGCCTATGCTCAATAAATGTAAATCCAATAATTGTTTACAAGAAAACAATGTTAATGTGAACTTTACAGACTATCATAATGTTTCACTTTCAGTTTAATGAAACGGCCCCCAGGTTTTGATCCTGATCCGACTATAACCGGTGTTACACGACACGGGTGTGCCGTCTAGGTGACCAGAACCACCCTAGCAAACCCGATACTAGAAACACGAATATTCACGAAGGGTAAACGCAGAGAGCGGTTGTCACTACCACTGTCTGTTTACCGCAGATAAAAAATGGACCAGTTAACCCTATGACGCCGATACGAAAAAATACGAATATACACGTTTCTAGTATCGGGTTGGATACGGCAAACAAGGATAGCGGTTGCCACTGTGACTGGCTGTTTTAGCTACAATATTAAAGTGCACCGGTTAACCACATACAACTAGAAACACGAATAGTCATGCACACTTATATAATATATGTATGTGACTGGCGAATGGGGCTTATGGATTTTGCGACCAGTGTAGATCCAGATCAGCCTGTGCATCCGCACTGTTCGCTATTTCATAAATGAATCATCCATCGTGGTTCTAACGAGCAATATATATCGTTATCAGGCTACATTAGTGTTCTATTTGATCAATACTTACACTGGTCACAAATCACATAAGCCCCATTTCTCCAGTCACAGCCACATATACGTGTGTCTAGTATCAGGGTACATTGGTGTGAACACTGGCCCCTGACACAAACCAACTCCTTTTCCCAGCCACTACCGATAACTCACACTCGACATGCGGCTGATGATAATGATCTAAGCGAACACACCGCTTATGTCATCATTCAATCATCCATTGGCCTGGCTGCAGGTTAGAAAGCAGCTGAAAGTTGAATGTCGGTCATGACCTCACTATCAGGGAAATCGCTCCATTATGTATGTGAGTGTGTATACTCTAGCGAATCTGGTAATGTTAACATACATTTTTAACGTACACAGGTTAAACTGTATTTTACTTTGACCAATACATGTTTAATAAATCACATATTAAGTTAAGTCTGAAGGTTTGAAAACAAGCTGACTGAGCTAAAATTAATTATTCTCTTAGTGTATGTAATGTACAGTCGAACCTGTGCTGAAGACCACCTCCGAATAGCAATCACCTGGCTGGCTGTAAAGGCCACACTATTGTTGTCCCAATGGCATAATTACGATATAAATGACCCTACGAATAAAGACCACCTGTGAACAAAGGCCAGATTTTTTTTTTACTTCCCATGGTTGGCCTTTATTCACAGGTTTTACTGTATATGTACATAGGGGTTCAGGATCGCACTATGGCTGCACTTATTAACTCTTGGAACCCGACAACCCGCTATAGCGGGGTTTGCAAACAGTGCAGATCCAGATGAGCCGGCTCGTAACGAGCCGTCTCATCAGTATCTGCACAGTTTGCAAGTATTTTTTATAATTTGATATTTTCACATCATTTATATAAATGGACTAATCTTAACACCAGTTTGTGACGGTTGGATTGGTTGCAACATTAACACAATACAATCCATTCCAGTTACTTAGGGGTAAAAGGGTTATTCCTGCGTACAAACACGGCCATGGTGGTCGCTGCGTACTGGAATCAGAACGCAGTGTGTTCTGTATGACACCGACTGTAATTAATACTGTTGTGCTGGTCTGGAGACACGATCCCACGGCTGTTCCAGCCATCAGCCGGTCTCAGACTTCAACTGCCGCCTGCTACCTGTGAGAAAACCTTGTCCGGGGCACGAACCTTCTGCCAGCAGGGCCGCAGAGACATTAGAATAACCGACCACCAGTGACGGCCGATTCGGAACACCAACACAATTTAAGACAGGACAGTGGCCACTAAGGATCGTAAACCATTATCATGACTGTCTTCTAGTTTTAACCCTTTCACCCCTATAACTGGAATGGATTTTTGATATGTTGATTTTTCGACCATTCCAATCGTCATAAAATGATTTAAAGATCAGTCTATTCATGGAAAAAGGGTGATCTTTCTAAAAAGAATATGATAATTATTTGCAAAAAGTGCAGATCCTGATGAGACGACTCATCAGGAGCTGGTTCATCTGAATCTACACTGTTTGCAAACACCGTCATAGAGGGCTGTATGGTTTAAAAGGTTAATCACAAAATGTTGGGTATATGAGCTATGGCAAACCATTTCGTTCCATAGACCATACTGCTAATGCTAGTGTACACTGTAAAGCTAAACGGACAAACGGTGTGTCCTTTATACAATGCACGAGCGCTTTCCACCATCAAGGTGCATGCTCACGTGGTTACAACAACAACAACAACAACAACACTTACTGAAACTTCCAGAATCGCCTTCGATTCAAAGTACGTATTCCATTATATTGTCTTTATTATATAACGTATTTTAATGAAAAGTGGCGCATCAAACGCGTTTTTTTTGGTGTTCTCGGTACATTGGCCCAAACGTCTGTCGTTTTTGCGAAGACTCGATTTCCGTATTTACTGTCAATACTGACACGGAAATCGATTTCACTTTAAGACATTGTTGTTTTTGTGGTAACCACGTGATAATGCACCTTGACCATATCAATATTCACCTTCAATGTCATCTGTTCATAGTTTCATTCAAAGCTCTTGAGCGTTGCAAACATTTCAAACGTTGCTGAGACCGATCTTGAATCTCTCTCACACTTGGAAAAGTCGCGGGAATACTGGACGAAGGCCGGAAGGCCTCGTCCAGTATTCCCGCGACTTTTCTAAATCATGACCCCAATGTACATTCTAGCAGAGACATAAATACTATACTTGATTCCAGCAAACAAGGCAACTGTAAATAGCAGGGAAATATGGTTATTTTCCAAAACTACTTAAATTATTGGGCATCGAGAGACGGCGCTCCAATAAGACAGCGGCGGGTGCCTACGAAACAACTACAATAGCAGGGACCATGGGGGACGTTTCACTAACAGTATGATAGTCTGTAAAGTTCACATTTTAACAATGTTTTCTTGTGAACAATTATTGGGTTTACATTTATTGAGCATAGGCTGCATAGGCTGAAATTTACAGACTATCATAATGTTGCACGAAGATTAGTGAAACGGGCCCCCAACAGGTTAATGCCTCTCGGTGCATATGGTAGTTGCACGGTTGTACTCATTCACGTTCGGTGTTGTAGATCGGTCACATGTATTAGAAAGCAATATTAAATAAAACAATAAATACAAAAATACAGCGAGTGAATGGTGAACACCATATACTCTGATCAGGTCACGTCGACCGTCGTATCGTGTGGTTTGATTGCCGACGGCGGGTTTATAATTTACCATTAACTCTGACTCATTTTCTGGCGAGGGTTTTCTAACCTTGAGTATAACACGCATAATTGAGTACCATCTTATAAACACCTATCTTATGATAGTTTGCTCTGTTTTTGTATTTCACCAAATATTGCTTTACCTGGCAGCGAAACATTGACGAGGAGCTATATATAGTTCACTGAACGTCAAACCAAACCGAAAGTAAGATCGTTTCACATCGCGCTACATGCGTGTTATAGCGGATCTAGCATCAGTTAAACTGTTAAAAAAAACAGTAAACCTGTTTTATTATGGCGCGCTGTATATATGTGGCTGTGACTGGGAATGGGATCATGCGATCTGTGACCAGTGTAGCTCCTGATCAAACAGAACACACAGATAGCCTGACAACGATGTATACTGCTTGTTAGAAGCATGGCGGGTGTTTCATTGATCGAAAGGCGAACAGTGCAGATCCTGATCAGACTGTGCGGACGCACAGGCTGATTTGGATATACAATGGTCGCATAACTCATAAACCCCATTTCTCCTATCACAGCCACATAAATCATGACTCAAGTGCTCCTCAGACGGTTATACAATTAGATGCAACAGAAAGGTAGGGATACAGGAACTACTTTCAGCATCAATCATTCAACGAGTTGCACAGCAATACCATACATCAAAGTACCGAAAGTATTGCGTCGTAATTATAATGTTCTGAATACGTTCACGAAATTTGCTCCGTCGGAATCAGACGTTGCATTGTTATCTTACAAATATTGTATTGCCGTTTATAAACATCTACAAATTTAATTGAAACCACTACTTAATATGTGTACAATAATAGCTAAAGGGTTGGACCAAAACAATATCTCAACATTAGTTACGGTCCTCTCCAAGCACACAATACACTGCAAACAATGGTATATATGCTGGAAACCATTCGTCATCGCGTCGGCCAGTAAAAATACATTATTTCGAGCATGAGAACAGAGCACGTGCTTCAAATTTCGTCTACCCATCGAACACAATTGAACAACGAAACACGTAATGAGAGTAAGTGATTTACAAATGTGCCTCGATGAGTGATATAGTGTTATTGCGGAACACGCAGTGTGTGGTGCGAACCACAACTGACACGAAAACCGCACCACCTGCTAACCACAATGGTTCACGCACCACACCAGGCACTATATAGCATACACTCCTAGAAATAGGACCGGGGAAATGGCACATGTCTGAGAGAAAGGGGTATAACGACGTGTGCGGTCAGGCCCCAGATCAGATTGCGCATGCGCAGTCTGATCTGGGGCTATACTGACCGCCATGATGTAATTATGTCATTGTTGTGTACAGTTTGTGTCAATGTCACTGAAGCACTACACGTTTTGACCACTCTTGTGGTTCTATGATTACACGTGATCACTAGTAGCATATTTAACCAAAATTGAAAAGTATACTTATCTCGCTAAGTACACATTGAGGGAGAAATTTTCGATTGAAGGATAAATTTATTATTTTATTATTCGGAATTTACAGGTGTAATACATTCAGCATAATAATTCTGCATACTTTTACTCATCAAATATATGCAGTCGTAGTTCTATATGAACTGATGCATTTCAGGAAAAAGAAATGATTACTGCTTCAAAGTATACTTAGCTAAATAAGTATGCTTAGCAATTTTGGTGAAATCGGCTACAGGATATGATGGTCACATAATATTAGATATAATATGATTTTGTACATTTTGACATCTGCGTAATTTCATTAAATACTTTTACAAAATTTACAATAGTTTTCATAAATAAAGTCAAAAGTTGACAAAATTTTCAGAGTACCCAATAAATTTATTAATTTTTATTATACTGAATTTACAGGTGTAATAAATTCAGTATAATAAGTCTGCATACTTTTACTCATCACATATATGCAGTCGTAGTTCTATATGAACTAACGCATTTCGGGAAAAATAAATGATTACTACTTCTTTAGTATAATTAGCTAGATAAGTATGCTTAGCAATGTTGGTGAAATTTTGGTGAAATCGGCTACAGGATATGATGATGGTATCATAATATGAGACACGCCATGTGATTTTGTACTTTTTGACATCTGCGTAATTTCATTAAATGAATGTTGAAAAAATACCCATCGGAAAATATTGTAAATTTTGTAAACGTATTTAATGGAATTACACAGATGTCCGAAGTACAAAAGCTCATGGCGTGTCTCAGTTATTATAGGAATGAATGGCCTTTGTGTGGAATTTATCGGGGTATAAACTTGGAAAAGTCACGGGAATACTGGACGAAGCGATAAAAAATTACAATTTTCGAAAAAAAAAACAAAAAACATTTTTTTTTTTTTTCGAAAATTGTAATTTTTTTAAGGCCTCGTCCAGTATTCCCGCGACTTTTCCAAGTTTATATCCCCGATAAATTCAACAAAAAAGCCATTCATTCCTTATAATTGCAGCATTTGAATTAAATTCATCAAGAAAATGTGTTTATTTTCCGTTTTCTTAAGAATTATTTTAACTGCGCCTGACGGTTACGGAAAGTAGTTCAGCGTGGGAGTTTACTGGGATATAAATTTTGGACAGAGACTTGCTATGGACCAATTAAATGTTAGGGAATTGAGTAAATATTTTTGTGCTGGAATTATATAAGGACAATTTTACCGTCCCCGGGTATGGAAGGTGTTCGAGCCAATTCACACCCTTAAATATAAGCCGAAACGACATCTGGCGGTCCAATGTAGTGTGTATTACCATCCGGCTGGAAATGTGTTTGCTTCCACTTTATGATGAAGTGTCCAGTGCGTGTGGACCCGGTGGGAAAATAATGGGAACCAATACATGGTACCCCGACTGTAAAAGGCCACGTGTCGCTAGACGCGTGTGCAAATATTTAACTCGAAGAGAAGGAACTTCCAGAACAATATTTTTGAGAGTAACCTACATGAAAGTATTTAGTGTTTGTTTATTATACTTAAACCCATTGACATGGGGGCAGCCAGTTATGAATTTTGGTGCGCTCTAATCTTCATAAATACCAGAACGAGTTTATGTCACACTCGGGCACGTAGACAATTGGTACTACTGTCTGTTCCACGTTTTGTTGCCGACGAACTGTTGGCTATTAAACACATTAAATCTAAAAAATATTTAAAAGTAAGTACTTTTTCATCAATAACAAAAAGTAACCCTCCCCAAAAAATATAATTTGATGAAATTCCATCAAATATTGATTTTATTGCGAAAAAACTATTTTCCTATGGGAATTTAACATGGGGGGTAAAAATAGATTTTTTTTTTTATTTGTGGACCGATTTTCAAAATCTAACTTGTTTTCTTAGTTACATCATTTGCAAGCTATCTCGCCAGGTTTCGGAGTCAATTTTTTCGTTTTTTGATCCTTCAGGATAAAAAAACGAAATTTTTGGGAAATTGACTCCCCATGCTAAATTCCCATAGGAAAATCTTCTTTTCGCAATAAAATCAATATTATCAAAAAAAATTTTTTTTGGGGAGGGTGATTTTTTTGTTATTGATGAAAAAGTAGTTAGTTAATTACCTGGTGGCTCACCAACTCATATCCAGAGCATAGGCTCGAACCTGTGACCTCCCAGTTGCAAGACGGATGCCTTATCCAGCAGGGCTGGGAGTCACTATATCCGCCTGCTACCCGGCTTAACAGGTGATGATTACACTACCTGTTACCCGGCTGGTAAGGTGGTTGCTTAGTTCAATTACTCGTGTAATTAATTCCATGTACCAGTGACGATACAGCATGCGCCAATTAATCACAAATGAATCAGTTCAGACAAAAAAACAGAAACTATTTTTTGGGCCACGCAGCTGTTTTATTACGTCTTATGTGTTCACTATAGTACTGTGATATTTACCCATTGGTAAACATTCCCATGCTATATATTGTATGTGACGCGTAATTACATACATGTATGTATATAGAGGATTATATTTATTAAACTCGTTTACTGATTTCATAAGAAACGAGTTTAATAAATCTCCTACTACATGTAAATCAACACATATTTTAGATTATATTTATTGCATAAGCACGTCACAATATGTTGAAGCTGTAATTACAGCATGCGCCAATTAATCACAAATTAATCAGTTCAGAAAAACGGAAAATATCTTTTTTATCTGGCGCGGCACGGAAACGGGATGTGCTCGGCAGAGCCTCGCCCATCCCGTTTCCTAAGCATTGCCAGATATGTTTTCCAATTCAGGGCACTAACCTACTATTCTCTATAACATATATCTACAGAGTGATGATTAAATATGATATTTATTAAAGGCACATGTCCACTCAGTAGGCACACAATGTTCTTTATAGAAATTAAATAAGTGTATACTTGTGTCACAATTCCACCAGTTGTAAACATTACGAGTGCCCGCTATACACCATTACCCCACGTATTGATTGGCAGCATTATACATTTTATATCAGACGTAAATTGCCACACTGATATCAGGGGCGATAATCGTGTATCCTTGAAATATTAATGGACATTGCTATTTATTTTCCGTACTTAAGTTTTGATTTGCAATGATCATTCTTTATAATCTGTCAAAAATATTAATTTTTCAGGTGACGCATTTAATTAGAATAAATAATTAAAAACATATCATGCCTCATTTGCATATGAAAATAGCCTGATACCACCGCAAGTCACTTTCGGTAAAATAAATATTACTAAATGATTATATCTGTATAGCGGGCACTTGTAATTTTTATAACTGGTGAAATAGTGACACAATTATACACTTCCTGTAAAGAACAGTGTGTGCCTACTGAGTGAGCATGTACTTTTAAACGAGTTTACTGATTTCCAGAAAAGAAAATGACATGCCTGAGATAGAGGTAACAGAAAATGGTGTACAGAAACTTTTGCAAAAACTGTCAGAATCCAAGGCCCCAGGCCCAGACAATATTACTCCTACTATTCTGAAGCGCCTCTCGGCTGAACTTGCGCCAATTCTTACTCTACTTTTCAATACCTCACTTCAGCAACAGTCCCTACCAGACATTTGGAAACAAGCCAATGTAACACCAATATACAAGAAAGGTGACAAAACGACACCTTCGAACTATCGCCCTGTCTCTCTAACTTGTATCTGCTGTAAGCTCTTGGAGCACATTGTTTGCAGTAATATGATGCAGCATCTCAATAGGAACAATATTCTTTATCCCCTCCAGCATGGCTTTCGGGAGAAGCGTAGCTGTGAAAGTCAACTTATTGAATTTGTTCACGACATAGCCCTCAACATGCAGAGTGGTAGACAGAATGATGTTGTAGTCATGGATTTCGCTAAGGCCTTTGATAAGGTAGCACACAGTAGGCTCCTCTACAAACTCTCATCCTATGGCGTGAAGGGATTAGCACTCGGTTGGATAGGATCCTTTCTTAGTGGTAGGTCTCAGCGTGTCGTCCTTGAAGGGAAAGCTTCTACGTCCGTTCCAGTACTATCTGGTGTTCCACAAGGCTCTGTGCTTGGTCCTGCGTTATTTCTTGTTTATATTAATGACCTCCCGGAGTACACAACCCATAGTACTGTCCGGCTCTTTGCAGATGACACATTGTTGTACTTAGCTTTACATAGCCCATCTGACTGCAACAAACTTCAAGAGGACCTTCATAATCTCGAGAGATGGGAATCCGACTGGCAAATGTCTTTTCATCCTGACAAATGCGAGGTTATTCACATTACCACCAGGAAGGCTCCTGTTATGCATAACTACTCTCTCCACGGCCAAATTCTTTCTTCAGTTCCTTGTATTAAGTACCTCGGGGTTAACATCAGCCACGATCTGAAGTGGAATAAACACATAAACTCCGTCTCATCTAAGGCCAATCAGACTCTAGGTTTTCTGAAACGTAACCTCAGGATCAACTCGAAGATTGTCAAAGAACGAGCTTATAAATCCCTTGTTCGTCCTAAACTAGAATACTGTTCCACAGTCTGGGACCCCAAGAGTATTAGCAAAGACAATGAGGGTGACTTAACTCTGCATAGGCTTGTACACCAACTCGAGATGGTCCAGAGGAGGGCTGCAAGATGGGTTTTCTAACCGTTATCACAACACATCTAGTGTAACCGATATGCTGCACAGTCTGGAGTGGAGATCACTTGAACAGAGGAGAGTCGATGCCAGACTGAGTATGCTGTACAAAATTAGGAACAATCTTGTAGCCATAAATGAGGATAACTACTTAACACGAGGCACTGGTAGACGCCAACACCAATACCGCCAGTTGCGTGCCGACAAAGACTACACTCGTTTCTCCTTCTTCCCTAGAACCGTTGTACAGTGGAACCAACTGCCCACTGACACCTGCCTGGCAGAGTCGCTGGATTCCTTTAAGGCTCAGGTCTTGAAGGTTCAGCACTCCAGACTCATTTAATTCTAAACCTTCTTCTTTCTCTTTTTCTTTCTATCTCTATGCTTCCTTCTACCGTTCCTTGGCCTACTGCTCTATCTAGTCTTTTTCGTTTTTCCTCTGATTTTCCCCTAGCACTCAACTGGTGATAACACTCATGTGTGAGGGTATACCAGTATACCGGCAAAAGCAAAAAAGCAACGAGGCTATGCCGTTTAAGCTCGTTAAACTCGTTTAATAAATATCATTTTAAATCATTTAAATTTTAGATTATGTTTATTGCATAAGCACAATACAATATGTTGAAGCTGTAATTACCACCTGGCGTGTTTTCTGTAGCTGCCCCATTTGCATATTTAGTGTATTATGATTGTAATACACGGTTATTGCGCTGCCAAAGCCCATTTAATGCAATACACGGCGTTTATAATATATACCCATATTTTAACATATGACATTTCATATACATGTATATGTATAGCCTACGGTATTTCAATGTAATATGCATTCTGTATGTACGTGTCATATGCATAACGGATGGCATTTAACCCTTTAAACCCTAAGTAACTGAATGGGCTGCGATATGTTAATTTTGCAACCAATCCAATCATCGCAAAATGATTTTCAGACTATTCCATTTATAAAAAGGGGGTATTTGTTTTTCTCAAAAATATGAAAATTACTTTCAAACAGTGCAGATCCTGATGAGACGGCTCGTTACGAGCCGGCTCATCTGGATCTGCACTGTTTGCATAAACCGATATAGCGGGCTTTCGGGTTCAAAGGGTTAAGCCCCATATGTATATGTCTTGACCTTTACAATATACATATATTTGACAGTTAATATACATGCAGATGTATATGACATTTAATTCATGTATACGGTATTTAACAAGAATCAACACACTTAATCAAGGGTTATCGCATAATATATGCCCCATTATATTAATATAACACATTGAATTTCATGTTAGGAATTTTGTAATCAAGGTGCATGATCACGTGGTTATAACAACAATAACAGTGGCTGAAAGTGTTGAAATCTTGCCCACTCCAAAGTAAGCATTATTTGATATTTTCCTTAATATGAAACGGATTTTGATGAAATATGGCGCAGCAAGCGCGTCTTCATGAGCTGCATTTGGTCGTCCAGGGAGTTCGGCACAGACTTATGTCGTTTTGTCCGATGTGTGGTTGTCGCAGGAGATGGGAATTTCTAAAAACACAATTTCAACATCAAATACATATTTGTTTATTTGACCGGCCATGCCATTACTGAGTTCTTGCACTTGTAATATGTTCTGGGTGTTCGGCTATATGAGACACGCTATGTGATTTTGTACCTAAGAACATGTGCGATAGTTCATGATTATCGTCATCTGTAAATATATTTTATGGAAATATACACGATGCTATTAGGTATAAATTCACATGACGTTTCTCATATTAACGCTGGTCACGATGGAAACTAGTCAAATCCACTATGGCACTTGGCCAATGCATCATCACATTATCTCTTTACCGAAATTGTGAATCAGAATATCTGTCTATTAAATGTGGCTATGACTGGATAAATGGAACTTATGGGATTTGTGACCAGTGTAGCTCCTGATCAAATACCACACTCCTGTAGCCTGACAACGATCTATACTGCTTGTTAGAAGCACAACAGGTGTTTCATTGATAGCGTGGCGAACAGTGCATAACCTGATCAGACTGTGCGGATGCACAGGCTGATCTGGATCTACACTGTTAGCAAGACCCATAATAACCATTTCTCCAGTCACAGCCACAAAGGACAAGGGAAGTTTGTGCGTATTAAAAACGAAAATCCCACGTTATCGACAACTTCTGAAATTTAGTATCAAAATCAGTTGCATATCATTATATTCTCTTGAAACTCATCATAATATTTGGCAAGTCAGCTTCTAAATCAAGTTCCCACGAATGCAATTGTGAGTCAGTGCTATGACTGGAAACGAGATAATACATATTACACAATAAGAAAAATGACCCGAATACCATGGCAACCAGTGAAGACCCGGACCGCATTGCGCAGCTAATCATGACCATCCACCCTCGTCGCTAGCGAGCACATGGCCATAATACTGCTCCCACTGAATAATTTAGAAGATTATTAAACCACAATATCATGCGAACGGACCAGGAGCTAAACTGGCCAACACCTCAGTATGCCTGATTTCGTCACAAAGAACCCGTATGTGATAATGTAATCTGAAGCAGGGAATTAGAAGTTCAGAATCATCATGACGAGCCGTTATCAATCAGTGCCTGCGCGACAGGTATACTGAAACCCTGAAGGCTCTAATGTATTTTATTATGTAAAAAGTGCACAAAGCAATATAACACCGAACGCAATGTTGCATGAAAGGGTGAAACTATACTCACAGGTGTACGAAACGTGTAGGGTGATAGGTAGGGGGCGAATGAAAAACAGCGAACACAACAACAGTATCAACAACAAGATACAATCGCAACGAAAGAAATACTATAAACAGCCTCAATAATTGAATTACAAACATAGTAGACCCATTAGCGCAGTCTGATCTGGGTCTGCGATGGTCGGTGAAATTATAAGGGCCCGTTTACAGGTCGGCTGCCCATTTATATTCCTTCACGTTTCCGACCACCCTCGGAGTCCACGATTTGTAAAGGATCAATTTTGACAGAATTCTTGGGGCAACGTCACTTGATGCTCAGATACTCAAGACATGCTGGAGATATGGCAATATCTCTTTCCAAAATGTCAACTCTGTACATTAACCCTTTGAACCCGAAATCCCGCTATAGCGGTTTATGCAAAAAGTGCAGATCCAGATGAACCGGCTCGTAACGAGCCGTCTCATCAGGATCTGCACTTTTCGAAAGTAATTTTAATATTTTTGAGAACAAAAAATATCCCCTTTTCATAAATGGACTAGTCTGAAAACCATTTTGTGACGGTTGGGTTGGTTGTAAAATGAACATATCAAAATTCATTCCAGTTACTTAGGGTTGAAAGGGTTAAGGCAACGTTTATTGACAGGACCGTTATTTTTCTTGCTTATAACTAAGACCGTGTACATTATATGGGACTGGTGTACGTGGTGAATGTTTACAGCTGGTATGATATATAGCATATAGCTCTACCAGAAATGCTAGGCTTATCCCTTTCAACCCTAAGGAACTGGAATGGACTGTGATATGCTAATGTTCCGACCAATCCAATGGTCACAAAATGATTTTCAGATTCGTCCATTTATGAAAAGGGGGTGTTTTTGTTCTAAGAAATATTAAAATTACTTTCAAAAAGTGCAGATCCTGATGAGACGGCTCGTTACGAGCCGGCTCATCTGGATCTGAACTTTTTGCATAAACCGCTATAGCGGGATTTCGGGTTGAAAGGGTTAAGCCAACATGTAAAAACACAACTATAATTTGCTTTCCCTAGCATTGCATTTCAGCAGCGGACGTGGAATGGTTTTCAGTCGAGTAGTATAAACTTGACAGCAACAGCGACAGCAAAACAAATGCACAAATAGCGACAATGGCAGCAACTACCCAAACAATTTCACGTATTTGTAGATGAGTGTGTACTGTTCCCATGCCTCCCCTCAAGCTTAGATCTGACATAAATACGTTACACCAGCTACATAACTCACCAATTTCAGTCATGTTGTTACTTTGTAACATGACTTCAAATAAAAGCATGTTCTGTTCTGTTCTGACTAGAACATACATGCTGGATCCAATGCTGTCTTCTGGCTGATATGACATACATTTGGTCAATATCTGACCACACCGGATGTACTTGCCATATAGCCAGAGCTGACACAGAGCAGATATACAAAATAAGCATACAGACGTATCTAATATTAACTCATAACTATTTCTGTTTAAATACAAATTATATTATAAACCATCAAATTTGTGTGAATTTTGTCATCTGAGTGTTGATTCTAACCAGCATACGTTTTGGGAATGCACTGATATACAAACATTTTGGTCGCAGATAAACCAACCTTTACAAACAAGCAGGCTGAAATAAAATTTGCTTATTAGTATTATAATCTTACTAGCAATATACTTTATATGTAAATGTACCGTAGATGTAATACAAGACAACCATCATTACAACGAGGCCCGTACGCAGAGGGAGTGCGACGGGTGCGTACGCACCCCCTTAACCCGTTCAACACCACAGGTCTGTATAGTGGTATTGGCAAAAAGTGTAGATCCAGATGAGCCGGCTCGTGACGAGAGCCGTCTCATCAGGATCTGCACTTTTTGCAAGTAATGTTCATAATTTTGAGAACAAAAACACCTCATGTTCATGAATGGACTGGTCTGAAAATCATTTTGTGACGATTGGAATGGGTTGCAAAATTATCATATCAAAATCCATTCCAGTTATTTAGGGGTGAAATGGTTAATCTGCCGAGGTCTGTCCGTGAATGTGCAAACAAAACACAATGTTTAGCCCTTCGCGCCGTCGATAACGCACCCCCCTAAATTAATTCCTGCGTACGGGCCTGACAACACGTACAAGACAACCATCATTGCAACACGTTAACGTACATTTAAGATATGCGTTAGCGTGTTGTAATGATGATTGTTTTGGGCAATACACTTTATATTTACATGTACCGTATATATAATACAAGACAATCATCATTACAACACTTACACGACAACCATCATTGCAACACGTCAACGCATATTTAAGATATGCGTTAACATGTTATAATGATGGTTGTCTTGGGCAATACACTTTATATTTAAATGTACCGTAGACATAATACAAGACAACCATCATTACCAACACTTACAAGACAACCATCATTACAACACGTACAAGACGACCATCATTACAACACGTTAACGCATATTTAATATATGCGTTAACGTGTTGTAATGATGGCTGTCTTGGGCAATACACTTTATATTTAAATGTACCGTAGACATAATACAAGACAACCATCATTACCAACACTTACAAGACAACCATCATTACAACACGTACAAGACGACCATCATTACAGCACGTTAACGCATATTTAATATATGCGTTAACGTGTTGTAATGATGGCTGTCTTGGGCAATACACTTTATATTTACATGTACCATATATATAATACACGACAACCATCGTTGCAACACGTACAAGACAACCATCATTGCAACACGTTAACGCATATTTAAGATATGCGTTAACGTGTTGTAATGATGGCTGTCTTGTAATACATCTACGGTACATTTAAATATAAAGTATATTTCTAGTAAAACAAACATTAATAATTGATGAAACAATTGTAACTATTAAGATAAACTAGATGGATTCCATTCAAAACAGGATGACATAATACAAGTAACTGTAGGATAATATTAAACTTTAGATTATATATTGTTTTTATACACAAGTTATATATATTTCCCATAGCAAAATTATAACGCGCAAACGGGAGCCCCTTTTGTCACGTGTTTCCTGTTTTGTGTGTTTTTTTTCTGTGTGTTATTTTTAGTACAGTTGCCCAAATCCAATAACCCCAATGTCCTACATAGTAACTCATATTCAAAATGTCATTGTTACGTGCAGGTGAATACTATTGCTTTCTTGTTACCCGTCCAAGTTCTGACAACACGTCTTGTTTGGTTGGAAATGGATCTCAATCATGTAACTACACACAATAAAATACAGTTGTTTCATAGTTATACATGTGCATGTATATGTTCATGAAACAAAGAGAACATTTAGTATCACAATTGAAATGACGGTAACAAGCCGCCAATGGTGCACGTCATTTATTGTCCATCATTTCTAAGAGGCTTTTAGAAGCCCAAAGCTCGGTTCGGCTGGAAATAGATATATCCGACTTTGCAGAATTATATTTTCATTCATATTTGTTAAAATGGTGATCCGATGTATAAACTGCGGTAAAATGGACAATCGCTTTGAACGCTTTGTTCAAAGCGATTGTCCATATTACCGCAGTTTCATATTTGTTAAAATGTTGATCCGATGTATAAACTGCGGTAAAATGAACAATCGCTTTGAACGCTTTGTTCAAAGCGATTGTCCATATTACCGCAGTTTATACATCGGATCACCATTTTAACAAATATGAATGAAAATATAATTCTACAAAGTTTCCTGAAAATAGGTCGGGCACTTTATTATGTCGTTTAATAATTTGACCTTCTCTTCGACGGCGGCCATCTCCATCTTGGATTATGTGATGATCGCCATTATGGTCTCAGCTGGCTCGCAACCGTCGTAATGCCCATTTTCATTAACCGATTCCTAAATTATGATAAGCACAGCCGCGTCTCTTCTATACCACAGGCGGTTCGTCCGCGCCCGTCAATCAGAATACAAAGTCAGAGTTACGTTTTCCAAATTCGAAATAATGTAGTTTGATTGGCCGAGACCGAGCACAACTCAGCCTCGGCCAATCAAACAGCCTTATTTCGAGAATGATAATGGAGTACATGCGCAGACAGTTCACAAGCAGGGTCCCATAATGCAACACCAGAAGAAGAGGAAGAACGACAAGGCGGTAAACGAGATCCGCAGTATTGCTCTCTCCAGTTATCTCCCTTGGAACCTTAGTTGCGTGCATCGTCTATTTTGTGAATTATGCAAATGTTTGGTGTACATACACTTTAAATAATCACTGGCTAGTTATTCCGACATCGTGGACGATTCACGCCATTTAGAGGAGATGAGATAGTTGTGCACTCCGCGCCGGCGTACATTTTTCACGTCGAAAACTGCACCTGGGCTCCGTTTCACTAAACATACGACTAAAATGTTCGTAAGTGCAAACTTATGGTAGTCTGTAAATTTAACACAACAGCGTTTTCTTGTAAACAATTATTGGATTTACATTTATTGAGCATAGGCTGCATATGCAGCCTATGCTCAATAAATGTAAATCCATCAATTGAAATTTTCAAACGATCCTAAATTTGAACTTACGATAGTTTTAGTCGTACGAAGTTTAGTGAAACGACCCCCTGGTTCCTGACGAGATGTCACTTAGAGATATCGCATAAACTTGTGTTGCGCCGTTTACTAGACAGTATCTTGTGCGTGTAGCTGACTCAAGGTGTATGCTCACGTGGTACTAACAACAACAACAAGTACCGATTCAAAGTACATGTACGTATTCTTTTATAGTGTCCTCATTACGCAACGGATTTTGATGAAATATGGCGCATCAAACGCGTATTGTTAAGCTGCATTTGGTGGTCTCTGTATTTTCGCCCAAACTTCTGTCGATTCTTCGCAAAAACGACATACCAAACACCATATACCACCAAATGCAGCTCATGAAGACGCGTTTGCGGCGCCATATTTCATCAAAATCCGTTGCATATTAAAGAAAATATTAAATATGTTGTCTTAACCACGTGATCATGCACCTTGCTGATAATTCGTCAGGAATCCGGCTCATAATCTTGCCAGTATTTGTCAATTTATTTTTTTGAAAATACTTGAGTATTGTGCTTGAAATCAAGAAGCTTGTTTGGCTGAGCCTGCGCTGTACTACAGTTCAGGCTGAGACGATACAATTAATTGATTGCAAGTTGGCATTGCCATTAAATATTCAGAAACTTCGATAATCTTGACAATATTACCGAAGGCGGTTGTGTAAATTTACTCTATATCTATTTCCAGACACATGGCAGGCAGGTTGCATACTCTTAGTTTGATAAACACACACACACTTGGACAGTAAACCTTATTTGTGGCTGGATAAATGGCAGGGATTCTGCTGGCGATCGCCACTTTCGCAATTGGCGATAAAAATAAACAATTGGCGATAAAAATTACATTTTTTTTTTCGAAAATGGTAATTTTTTATCGCCAATTGTTTTATTTTTTTTGAAGTGGCGATTTTTTTATTTTACCCAGCGGAATCCCTGAAATGGGGCTTATGGGATTTATAACCTGATCAAATATATCTCCTGATCAAATAGCACACTCTTATAGCTTGAGCATGATCTGTGACGAATGTTTCATTGGTGGAATATCGAACGGTGCCGATCCTTATCAGACTGTGCTGATGCACAATTCTACGGAGTCCCGTAGGGGACGTAGAATTATCTTTTTATAAATTCGTTCCCAGGAAATAACAATTCGTTCGCTCGATTTGACAATTCGTTCCCACGAATTAACAATTCGTTCCCTCAATTTAACAATTCGTTCCCACGAATTAGCAATCCGTTCACCACGGGGACGAATTATTATGTCGTGGGGACGAATTATTATATTGTGGGAATGAATTGTTAATTCGAGGGAACGAATTGTTAAATTGAGGGAACGAATTGTCATTTCGTTGGAACGAATTAATAAAACAAATCCATGTCCACATGCGGGGCCCCGTACCATTCCTCTAGACAGCCACATTTGCATATTGGCTCAGGTACTACTTTGCTGCATTTATCAATAATTCCAGCACAAAAATATTTACACAATTCCCTAACATTTGATTGGCCCGTAGCAAGTCTCTGTCCAACATTTATATCCCAATAAACTCCTACGCCGAACTACTTTCCGTAACCGTGAGGCGCAGTTAAAATAATTCTTAAGAAAACGGAAAATAAACAAACTTTCTTGATGAATTTATTTCAAATGCTGGAATTATAAGGAATGAATGGCCTTTTTGTGGAATTTATCGGCGATATAAACTTGGAAAAGTTCATACCCCGATAAATTCCACAAAAAGGCCATTAATTCCTATAATAATAAGCAGTAACCGGTTATCGCCCCTGATATCACTGTGAAAATTTAAGGCTGACATCATCTGAGACATCAGTTTCTGGCAAAAGAAACATTAATTCACCATTACCCCACGCATTGATTGGCATTATTATACATTTTATATCGGACGTAAATTTCCACACTATTATCAGGGGCGAAAACCGGGTTTCCTTAAAATATTAACGGACATTACTATTTATTTTCTGTATTTATTTTTTGATGTGCAATGATCATACTTTATAATCTGTCAAAAATATTATTTTTTTCAGGTGACGCATTTAATTAGTATAAATATTTAAAACATAAAATGCCTCATTTGTATATGAAAATAGCCTGATACCATCACGCGTCACTATCAGTAAAATAAATATTACTAAATGATGATACATTTGTATAACGGGCATCTCGTAATTTTTAGAACTGGTGGAATAGTGACACAAATGTATGGGCATGTACCTTTAATTCCTATAAACAACATTTGTTTTGCCTGCTGAGTGGGCATGTACCTTTAATAAATAACCGATTCAGTCCAGACAAATTCTATTTATTACATATAATAATTAGACATTGAAGCTGTGCTGATCATCTACTAGTGATTTCAGCAGCGGCCTTTTGACACATTTATTACACTCTTGTATTATGATTTTAACCCATTTCATGCTGAGGATATGTCATTTTGTTTATATGAAAAATTATAAATATTTTCTTTATATGTGGTTAGAAGTATATTTCGTGACCACCATTTGAACGGTCTCGTCGAGACGGTTCAAATGAGTGGTCACAACATATACTTTCATTGAGAAATAAAAAAAAATGAAATGTTTAAAACATTTCATACAAGTAAATGTGTATTCTGAATGTAATGGGTTAATAAACAGGAAACTCATACTTTAAGTGACAAAAGCCCTATGTTATAATGTCATGTCGCAGGCAGTAAATTGGTCTAGTAGCAGAATTAAATGCCACCGAGGTCTCTGATATAAGGCCAGCGGAATTGTATTTCTGTCGCCGACTCCCTAGAGAGCCGAGCCATGCATTCGAGACGCCATTTTCAGGGAGTGTTGGTATGGCTGTTTTGCATCCCCATTGACACACATTTGGCGGAATATTTTTTTTTTCCAAACAAATATTGACAATATGTGTGTCTGTGACTGGATAAATGGGGCTTGTCGTATTTGTGGCCAGTGTAGTCCTGATCAAATAGCTCCTGTAGCCTGATAACGATATACATGTATATTGCTTGTTGGAAGCATGACGGGTGTTTTATAGATCGAATGGCGTCCAGTGCAGAACATGATCAGACTGTGCGGACGCACAGGCTGCTTGATCTACACTGATCGCAAAACCCATATGCCCCATTTCTCCAGTCACAGCCACATATGAGACACGCCATGTGATTTTGTACCTTCGGACATCTGCGTGATGTCATGAAATACGTTTACAAAATTTACAATAATTTCCGTAAATGGCTTCAAAAGTTGACAAAATATTCACAATACATCCGCATGATAGACACAATAGGCGTAGATGGTTACGCAATAAGTTGCATTGTTTTATTTTGTCTTAAGCCACACCTCCAATCACGCGTGCCCGGATGGACGGACGGACAGATACAGGAATTGCCACAAGTTGTGTCAATAGAAGTCACAATCGTCATAAGATACGTTTTGTCCTTTGGGACCGCCAAATGACATTTCAATTATGGCGTGATTATGGTGACGCCGTCAATTAATTTATGAATACCAACATGTACATGGAAATACCAACTGCGTTGTTTTATTGCTATTCCAGAGAAAATGACAATGCCAGTTTTGTATGAGTAACCAACAGTGTCACATAGTCACAACAAGCAGAGTGAAATCAATTCAATTACGAGTGAAATTTGCACGGGTATTACCATGGATTACTGCATATAGATCACAACCATATGACACATATGTTATTTTGTACCTTCGGACATCTGCGTAATTTCATGAAATACAACATTTACAATATTTTCTGTAAATGGCGTCAAAAGATGACACAATTTTCATGTACATGCGGAATATAATCTTTTGTCAACTTATAACTTTATTTATGAAAAATATTGTAAATTTTGTAAACGTATTTAATGAAATTACGCAGATATCAGAAGGTACATAATCACATGGCGGGAATAGACGATGGTTACAAACACAGTCATTGACGACGGACACATATCTGGTTACCATGGAGACGACAACATTAACTGCATAATGTTTTCACCCGGCGAGTTATCCCGGTCCAAGTTCCGGAAACGAGGTTAGTGCCTTATAAGGTCCATCGTGATAAAAAAAAGTAGTCGCTTTCTATACGACAAATATGACCTCACATATCCTGGCCCAATTTTCTAACCAGTCACTTTTTAATATTCGATTATTCTGTTGATGTTAAAGATAATCATTTGATATTTTCTGTAGTTTACTGGTACGTACATGTACCACTAAACCAGAATTGTAATGTGTCGGGTTCAAATTATGTGCCATTTCTCGTGCGTAACCAGTCGGTCGGAAACCTGTCTTTCTGTCCGTGCTTCACGGAACAGACGTGGATCAGGTGACAATGCAGATCGACGTTTGCAGTTCTATCGGCCCCATCGGAAAAACATAACAATAACAATAGGTATGCCTCGAATGACTTGTGAGGACCACATATGTGCGGTTGACATGACACCAACTGGACATTCCGTGCGGCATTTTCGTTGCTTTTTTATTCAACCAAAGGATAGATCATGCTATCGTGTTGTCAATCCATCAGACAGCCAACCCAAGCCACATCATCTGGGCCCGGTTTCTCAACGTATACGTTAGCTGAACAGACCGTTAAGCTAACATCTCTGTTAGCTAACATCTCTGTTAGCTTAACAGACCGTTAAATCTTTAAGGAAGCAAGTCAAAACGGCCCGTGGTCAAAACGGCCCGTGGTCAAAAACGGCCCGGATTTGGTCAAAACGGCCCCAAAGTTTTAGGAATTTGGTCAAAACGGCCCCTACTAAAACGGCCCCCTATTATATATTTTTTATTTTGTATACATATATATCTATATATTCTTATTATTCATCTAAAATAACAATAATAAATGACTTTGTAGTATGAATATTGATGAAAATGAACTTTAATATGCATGCAATATATTATTTTTATATTGGTATATGGTTTGTATATCTTATCAATTACAATGGATGTTTTTCACACCTTTATGTAGACAAATGCCCATTATCTATAACACCTTGTATTTTAGTGGGGATACAACACAATTAATAACAACTCGTTACAGTCGATACTAATAGTATTTTATAGAGTTGAATAAATACAGCACATGTATACTATAACACGTTGGCGAACAGTGTAGTCCTTGACCAGACTGAGAATTCAGTTATGTGCTATATATAGAATCAACAAGTAGTTATTTACAAGATGGGAAACAGTGTAGATCCTGATCAGACTGTGAATGCAATTTCCCATATATCATGAACAAGTGGTTATGTACAAGATCGGAACATTGTATCCGACATGTACAAGAATCGGGAAGACCGTGGGTGCAATTTCCCATATATCTATAGCATCAACAAGTAGTTATTTACAAGACGGGAAACAGTGTAGATCCTGATCAGACTGTGAGTGCAAATTACCATATATCTACAGCATCAACAAGCTGGGTATGACAGATGACAAGGGGTAGATCCTGTCACTGATGCAATATATACTACAGCATCAACAAGTTAGTAAATACCATGACAGTGTTTATCTGATCAATCGTGAATGCAATTTATCTATATCACAGCTACCAGTGTTATACAAGATACAGTGTAACCTATCACTGTGAGTGCCATATCCCATCATTACAAGCATCCACAAGTGTAATTTCATGATGTAGATAGATCAAGACTGTTAGGGTGCCACATAATTTATCTACAGCTCAACAAGTAGTTAAGAATTTGACAAGTGTAAACATTTCCTGATCATGTGAGTGCATCATAATATTCTACCAGCATCAACATAGTATTACAAGGAAATGACCAGAGATTTGATCAACTGTGAAGTGCATAAT
This sequence comes from Conchocele bisecta, assembly GCA_029237695.1. Taxonomy (NCBI): domain Eukaryota; kingdom Metazoa; phylum Mollusca; class Bivalvia; order Lucinida; family Thyasiridae; genus Conchocele; species Conchocele bisecta. The sequence continues at coordinate 8,765,403 of CM055265.1, read as the reverse complement.
ATCTAAACAGCCAGCAACCAGTGATTATTTGTAAACAGATGAACAGTTAAGATTCTGGAAATCCACTGTTTGAGTGCAATCCTATACTACCCAGCAGCAACAGTATGTACAGATTTGAACAAGTGTAGACCCTAGATCCAATATATCTTTCAGCTCAACCATGAGTTTACAAGATGACGTGTTAGATCTGATCAGGACCCTGTGAGTTGCATATCCCATATACTCTACCAATGTAGTAACAATGACAGTAAGACGACCAGCCCTGTGAGGGTGCAATTTCCTGATATTCAACAGCATCAACAGTAGTTATTTACAATGAGACAGTGTAAGATCTGATCCAGACTGTGAGTGCAATCCATATATCTACAGCATCAACAAGTGATGTATGGGTACAAGATGGACAGTGTAAGATCCTGATACAGACTGTGAGTCAATCCATATACTACAGCATCCAAAGTGGGATATGTACAAGATAAACCAGTGTAGATCTGATTTCAACAGTAGTATACAGCCTATGAACAAGTGTAGATCATGATCAGACTGTGAGTGCAATTTCCCATATATCTACAGCATCAACAAGTAGTTATTTACAAGATGGGAAACAGTGTAGATCCTGAAATTCCCAGAACAATGTTAGGGTGCATATCAATATATCTACAGCAATCACAATAAGAGATAATGTAACAAGAGACAAGTGGGAAAGATCCTGATCAGACTGTGAGTGCAAATTCCCATATATACAGCAATCAACAGTGATTATGTACAAGATGGGAAACAGTGTAGATCCTGATCAGACCGTGGGTGCAATTTCCCATATATCTATAGCATCAACAAGTAGTTATTTACAAGATGGGAAACAGCATAGCATCATGTATGAGGTGTAGTAGATCCTGTGAGTGGTTACACGTCCTGGCGGGCGACACGCGGCTTGTAGATGGTAGACACCTTCTTCAAGAGACCATGGCGTGGCAGTCAGGTTCCCCTGTCGGTAGCTGAAATTGATAAGTACGTACAAAAAGTATAATTCTGGTATATTATGTCAGTATATTTCGTCTGACTCGGCATCGTCGTCCTATATAAGGAAACGGGTTTAAACGGGTTTAAACATGAATTAACGGGACTTATCTGTGACACCATTGTGGATATTAAGCAATCATTTACCTACACACATACATACATAGCGACAGGTGATCATATTGCTAGTTACTTGCACACGTATTATATCAATGTCATCAATTAGGGAGTAAATAAAACTCGATCAATTTTATTTTCTTGATCGGTATTTCCTTGATATTAATTATTCACGGAACAACACATACCTGCGATTCTATCTCTTCCATGTCTACTTCGCTCGCGTTAACAGTCTATGGTACATGTCTCGGAGATATCGTGGGTAGCCTAAATGAAATAATGGCAATGTATGTGATGTGTATTTCATGTTTTATGACATTTACATAACATGTTTATTTATAGATTTACTATTTCTTGTTTTACATTTGCACAGAAAGGGTTCAGATCCAACGTAGCCAGTGCCGCCAGTATCGTTCGAAATGCATTTCATTAATTTATTTGCTTATATTTAACGGCGGCACTGGCTCTAGGACCTTGCATGCCGTCTCCCAAGAATGGGAGAATGAACGGAGGTAGAGACTTTTTGAGAGAAGCCGGTAATTCGTATTTACAGAGCAACTACGAATTATCGGTACCCATTTACAGCTGGGTGAACTGGAGCAGTGTGGATAAAGTGTCTTGCTCAAGGACACAACGCACGCCGCTAGTCAGGCTCGAACCCACATTAATTAACAGCTTAGCTTTATGTATTTAATTTGCCGCGAACATCGCTCATAGTATAAACATCAAAAGGAGCAATTAGTAGTTTAAACAATTTCATTAATTAACAGCTTAGCTTTATGTATTTACTTTGCCGCGAACATCGTTTTACCTTAATTATTACTTCAAAAACACACTTAGTAGTTTAAACATTTTAGCCGCAATACTATCCCACCCATCGATAATTAGATTAATCCTGCTATGCAATCAATACAAACATAATTAACCATCATCCTAGTGACAACGCGTAACGATTTGCACGAAAATTATGAAAAATATTGGAACTATTACGGATAAAATACGGTAATATAACACAATTTTTGTTTTGTTTTATTAAATTATATTATTTATAATTATTATTCATTATACTACATTATACTGGCTATATACTATCCAAAACTCTGAAAAATACAAATTATACCTCATTTTTGGGCGGGGGGCCGTTTTGACCAAATATGGGCCGTTTTGACCATTTATTTTGGACGGGGGGCCGTTTTGACCAATTTAGGGGGGGGGCCGTTTTGACCAAATCCGGGCCGTTTTGACCACGGGCCGTTTTGACTGTAATCCATCTTTAACATCTCTGGTAGCTTAACAAAATGTTAAATCCTTAACTTTGTTAAGAATTTAACAGTCAGTTAAGGTAACAGAGGTTTTGAGTAACTGATCCCGAATTGTTTGGCAACCCGCCTCCGCGCCTGGCCTAGTTACGGCCCATCTAAACGCCCACATACCCCCACCCACACATCACTCATGAACTGTATATACTTGCTATGTCTGTCAACTATCATATAGACAGTGTGTGGCGTAAATTGTTTTCCTAAGTCAGCACTACTTACACAATTATGTACCATTTTTCTAGTCCAAAAACTATGCTTTTGTAATTGGTATCCTTTTCTGGCCGTTACTTTTTTACATAACTTATGATACGCTTGTTCTTAATTTCACAGGTCGCACGCATAATTAACCTGACCTTATCCACCATTCAAAACTTGTGGAAGATGTACACGTGCAACAGAAGTGTTGCCGATTTAACACGAAGGCCGAACAGACATGTAACGACACACGTACACGATCGGTGCATGGTGCTGCCCCATCTGCGCAACAGGGGACTATCCGTGACATGCATGCATGAAAAAATCACAAAGTTATACTGCAAGAGCGTCTCAATTATTGGATGATAACAGCAGGGACGGATCTGGAGGAGGGGGGGGGGGGTGGGGGTGGTGGTTCCAGAGTTTACATAGATCACAGTTTACCACCAGTTGGAGTCTGAATTTAAATACAGTAAAACACAGTAAAGTGCATTTCGAAGAGCTCGAAAATAGGACAACCCGCTAGTTGCGAACGGTAACTCTTGCAATTACTACCGTGCCGTGCCGTGCCGTGCCGTGCCGTGCCGTGCCGTGCCGTGCCGTGCCGTGCCGTAGCTAGCTACGGACGGTACGGGAGTAGATTGCAAGAGTTACAACTAGACAACCCCCGTTCCCCAAATGCTGGATCCGCCCCTGAACAGTGTAAAACTAAGGAATGGCCACTGAACAGCCCTGGCCTCAGCCCAATATAACACATATGGGACGCATAAGACGTCGGCGTAGACAGGAGATTCTCGAGGCATTGGGGGGAGACATTCTTGCAGAATGGACCATCATACAAATCTTTCTTCAGTAATCATACCAGTTCCATGAGACAACGTTGCAAAGCTGTAATCCGTGCAGAAGTCAGACATTTCAGTTAATAGAAATGACCATTAAATGTTGTGGAATTTTATTTTGACCCCTATACACAAAATTAAATTAAACAAATGGTTTCTAAAAATCTTTGTTGACAGCAAATTCTTTATTTCAATGTGATATACATTAGTTTTTAAAAATTCAACACAATCAGGAAAAAACAACAATAAACCAAATATATAATGCGACACTAAGTAGGTGACCGGTTAGACAATTTGACTAGTATATACATGTAGACCGCGAAACATTTACATTATATCAAGTTTCAGTCTACTATCTACTTCACGAAACCTGCCAAAATGTTATATATAAACAATGCAACAACAATATTGTTTTCGATAATATTAAATTGTATCAATCTTTAAGAATGAGCCTTCTTTTTATTTCGTAAAATTTGGTCCAATCTTGATTTTATGACGAAAAAATTGTTTTCCCAATTTTAAATCCCCATAGACATCTTCACAATTCCGCGAAATAAACATAAGGCTCATTCATAAATTCTGATAAAATGAAATATTATAAAAAAACGGTTTTTGCATTGTTTATATAGCCGTACATATTGGGCTGGTTTCGTGAAACAGACAATAGTTCTAAGTGCATACATATTACAGCTCATGTAGCTCGGACCATGTCTAAATTTAGTGCGTGAAATGGAATCTTAGCCCGAAAATATATATCGTTGACTGCGGTGAAGCGATATACACGATCTTGCCCAGCGTATCGATGCTTCTGACCATTTATCGACAATGCCAACTCGCAATCAAGCAACTTGATTGTCTGAGCCTGAGCATGAGATGTAGCACAGCTCAGGCTCAGTCAATCAAGCTGTTTGATTTCACGTACAATGCTCAAGTATTTTGAAATAAAGACATTGACAAATAGCGGCAAGATTTGCGCAAGCAGTAGCGTAGAAACACATTGCGTATACAGCGGAAACGTGCAGCAAGTGTCAGTCAACCATCTTACAGTGGGACCTCTCTAAACCGGACACCATGGGAGGTCCTCAGGGTGTCCGGTTTAGAGGGGTTCCACTGTATGGGGTTTCACTGGATAACCATTTATTTGGTCATTTTCAGTCATTTTCAGTCATGAACGGACAGGGCAGTGAAATAAATTACATTGAAACCCATCTAAATTAAACACAATGGATCACAGGGTGTCCGGTTTAGAGGTGTTTCACTGTATATGTTTGTTTACAAGACAAAGGCATGTTCGAAATCGTGTCCTTACAACCAGTGTATACAGAGATCAGACTGCGCTAATGCAATGCGCAGTCTGATCTCTGTATATACTGTTTGTATTTCGCATTAAGCATTAATTACTAAGCCCCGTTGTGTCATGATTCCCCAGTTAACGTCCGTGCATTTCAGTCACAGACCTCGTCAACAGGCACCTGCGTTCTCACGTCCGGTGTACAGACAGGCAATCAATACGCGCAAGTTAAAAGGCAGTGTAGAAAGGGCAGTGCAGAAACGCTTATTGTTAATCAACGCTAGTTTACGTGTGTGAAAAGAAGCCGGCAATGTCGAAGAACTTAGAAAAGTCCATAGACTGTTTAAACTGGTGAACACTCGGGGTTGACTTAAACGGTTAGTGTCCACGTGTGGCAACTGTAATGATTTATTGCTTTTTGTTGTGTTTGAATATTGGTTTGCAGTCCTTTTAAAGTTTAAATAGCAACATATTCTTCGAGTAATGTCTTTCATGTAAATGCTGAAATGTAATTATCGTTGCTCATTAAATGAGCCGTCTCTTATAATTCTTATAGAATGGCAATTGTGAATGTACCTGTCATGTTTTATTGATATATATTTTATGATATACAGTCGATGAGACGTAAATAAACAATTAAACTTGTGAAAAGATGCATGCATTGCCGGCTTCTTAGCACACGTGGACACTAACCGTTGATAATTCCAGCACAAACATATTTACACAATTCCCTAACATTTGATTGGCCCGTTGCAAGTCTCCGTCCAAAATTTATAAATTTATATCCCAGTAAACTCCACACCGAACTACTTTCCGTAACCGTGAGGCGCAGTTAAAATAATTCTTAAGAAAACGGAAAATAAACACATTTTCTTGATGAATTTATTTCAAATGCTGGTCTTATAAGGAATGAATGGCCTTTTTGTGGAATTTATCGGGGACATAAACTTGGAAAAGTCGCGGGAATACTGGACGAGGCAACGAAGATATATGACGATACTAGGACTTCTGGGTTTGGTATCCGGACGTAAGTATCATATTTTCTATCTTGTTGAACGCAACAAGATAGGAAATCCGATATTTGTGTACCTATATGGGTGAAAATAGGAACATCCCAGCGGTCCTAGTATCGTCATACATCTTCGATTAAACACATTTACACAGGCCATGATTTCTAGAAATCCTGATATGTTTCTTTAAGGGCGTGCTAATGAACGACGTTGCGTTAATTTGAGAAGTATTACATATAGTCCGTAACATAGGTCACGTGCATGTCCTCTTGAGCACATCGTCAAAATGGACCTATATATGGATTATTGAAGTTTCACTCCTTAACCAGGGGGCCGTTTCACTAAACTCCGTACGACTAAAATGTTCGTAAGTGCAATTTAGGATCGTCTGGAAATTACAATCCATGGATTTACATTTATTGAGCATAGGCTGCATATGCAGCCTATGCTCAATAAATGTAAATCCAATAATTGTTTACAAGAACACATTGTTAGTGTGACATTTACAGACTAACATAAGTTTTCACTTACGAACATTTTAATCGTACGAAGTTTAGTGAAACGGGCCCCTGGTGCCGGTGACTCGAAACGAGTGCCACATCAGGCAATGTTTGGCAGTATTCTTTTGGCTTAACAACGTTCTGTTTTCAAATTAAGGTTGTTGTGCCCTTCTCGTGGCCCCATTTAAAGTCTACGGAAATCTAATAAACAACCTTACACATAAACCGTTAGCTACTTACACCAATACATACATATATTATATTATATATATATATATAATAAGTCTTTAAGCTGTTACTGCAAACAACGAAATCACACCATATGCTGTAGCTAGAAAATTAGAAGCTGTGATGATAAACCATTTTCATGGACTGCAGATGTGGCAAAAACTTTAGGGATATATTTTTGTAATAATAAAAATAAATTGCTTAGTTTAAACATAGATCCTAAAATAAAGGAATTCCAGCAATGTTTAGGCAAATGGAAAAAAATAAAGCTCACCATACTCAACAACTCAACATATCTTTATTTACATCCCATTACAGTGAATAACATGCAACATGGGGAAATAAAACAGAGTATATATGCATGGCGGTATCTGCTACAGTACAATATAGTGGTTTTTCAAATATGTAAATACCGTATAGTATTCAAATGCACGAAATATATTACTATTGCATGTCCGTATTAAACATGAATATGCGCAGTGTATATATGTTTCTGGGGAAAGCCAAATCCATCATATTCCTAGTAAGTATAGGTAATTGCAGAGAATTACTTGCGATGCGGATTATCGACAAAAATAGTGGTGTCGGTACGCCGAGTGGATTATATTACAAATGTATCACGTACTGAATGTGACGTCACGTACATGGTTACAAACATGTCTGCGCACAGAGATACGTACTGTAAATGCTCAACAGTGTTATCAACAGAAGCCTAGATCGAAACGAAATATCTAGGAGACTGTTATATTCACGCGTTCGTAGCTATGTTAATACACACTGTAAATGCGTATCATCTACAGAAGCCTAGACAGAAACTAAATATCTAGGAGACTGTTATGTTTATGACATGGTAATATAATAATACTTTTGTGCACATAACTATTATACAAAGGCAGTCACTATATCTGCAGACGTACATTTCACGAGCAAACATGATATACAACATATACTTCCAACAATGTGCATGATAGAACTAAACAGAATATCGAATTGTATGTGACACGGCCGTGGGTAAAGCTAATAAGTCCATATGAAAGAACGTGTATCACTTTCGCAGCGAGTTTGTCATCCGACCATATCACGTATATCCATGATCCGGGCACGTGTCACACTTACTACAATATTGGGGAATAGTAAAGGCGGTGTATAGACACCAAATACCAATAACTGTTCACATAGGTATACATAATCGACATTGTAGATTAGTATAAAATCGGCTATGCTGGACTGCATTCTTACAGTTAGTGTATTTAGTGGACCAGACATCGTTCACTTGTTATATCATTACCAGTGTCGCTATGTGATAAGCGGGCCTATTGGACTCTCGCCCGATGCAGTGTCGGATCAGAAGGCAGAAACGTGCATCCCGGTATGGACATCACTGTGAGTATAACTTGTATGACAGAGTATCCATATTTGAACAGGGAGCTATATAGGTACATATCGGGTTGCACGATTGTGCAAGCTAGCACGGGACTGCATTGTTCGGGAGCTAAACTTTCTCTGTCTTAATTGGTATGGTAACTTAGCGAAACTTGTTCATGATTACGTTTGCGAATTTACTCAGGTTAATTAATTCGACTTTATCTTCGGTAGTCATTAATAATTTAAATGTATGTTCGCTTGGCATTTCATGATATCGTGAATGGATAAGCTGTTCACGTTCAGTACGAAAAATGGTACATTTTAAAAGGTAGTGTTTTTCGGACCCTACCTCGTTTAAGTTGCAGAGTCTACAAATGCGGTCATTGAGTTCATCGCCAGACCATCGTCCCGTTTCTATTGGGAATCTATGATTAGCTGTGCGTAATCTAAGAATCGACAATGCCGAGTTATGTGGTAGTTTTATTAAGTAATTCTCAAAGGATACTAAGTCATTAAATGTTTTGCATTTCCAAAATTAATATTCCCTTTAACAGTTCTAGACAATCCGGAGCAGGAGACTATAAAGCAAATTATACGCATTATGTTTGATTTTCTCTGGGATTCAAAGCCTGTTAAAATTAGTAGAACAATTATTGTTAAAACGTTCGAAGAAGGCGGGCTAAAAATGATAGACTTAGAATCGTTTATTGATGCACTAAAGGCTACATGGGTCAAAAGACTTGCACAAACTGAAAATCACGGAAAATTGAAAGTACTAAATTTAAACTATTTGAAGCCTTTTGGTGGTGTACATATATTTGAAGGAAATGTAAACCAAACAGACGTAAAACAGTTATTAAAAAATAAGTTTTTGACAGATGTTCTTAAATCATGGTGCAAGCGAAATTTTCTGCGATAATCCAGAAACAATATGAAAGCAAATTATATGGAACAATTCGAAAATAAAAGGTAATGGAAGAATGTTTTACTACAAGGAATGGGCTAATAAGAGGATTAAATATATAGAACAACTATACGATTATAGAACTACATCATTCTTTAATTTTACAGAAATAAAAGAAATATTTAATGTTTGTAATAACGATTACATAAACTACTTCAAACTGATTTCGTGCATTCCTCAAGACTGGAGAACACGAATTAAAAATGAAAGAATAAACACGATTAATACAAAGATACTATTAATAGAACAAATAAAAACCACGACCAAATGTAATAAGAAGCTATATAACATGTTTATTAATCAACAGAAACCGGTTGTGCATGAAGCCAAGACAAAATGGGATGACGAATTCGCGGATAAAAATATAAATTGGAAGATAGTCTGCACAAATCATATTACAAACACTATAAGTTCTAAACTTAGGAATTTTCAGTTCAAAATTTTGATGAGATTTGTCCCTACAAACGATTATTTACATAAGTGTAACATTGTAAGCTCCAATTTGTGTGATTTTTGCGCCATGGTGTAAGTGACCATACGTTTAGAGATACACGATTATTTAGAGATACACGACCATTCTGATCATACATACAAATATTACAGTTAGGTATAACAGCATATACCGTAACAGTATTGTATCGTGGTGTGTTGCTCAATTATTTTCACTAAACCTATTTCACCATATCTCATTTTCAACTCTATTCTCTCATCTACATAACATTCTTAAATAAATCCAACCTAACCATGTATGAACAATACGTTATAATCTAGTGTATCATAGCCCAAAGACCTTCAGCATTATACACGCACCTGCTATAATTTCCAATACCAAGTTATTGTTCTGTGTATCTAAAGGGGTGGAGCTTAGAATGTGGTGTAACTAAAGGGATGGAGCCTAATTTAATGAGATGCCGTGCAATAATTGCCGTGCGTGTATCTGAAACGTATGGGCATTTACACGCACGGCAATTATTGCACGGCTGTTCCTCTCAATGACCGAATGATGTCAACAGGAAATGTGCCAGACAACTCGTATATGACGATAGCAACGGCATTCACGACGTAAACATGGCAGGTGAAGGGACTTCCCCCCACCTGGCACTAGAATTCTGATTGGAACGTGTAAATTCCGTGGCAGGTCGAGCGATCAAAAACGGCTCCTGTCATTAATGAGCCGCACCCACATAGAATTGCGCATGTGCCAATTTTCCATATTTGCAAATGATACACATCAGTGATCAGCAATAAAATTGCACGTGCATTTGATTTAAACTCGACCTTACGGCCTCGTTTAAATCAAATACATTTGCAATTTTATGATCTAACTATTACTAATTATTTACAATACATGTACTCATAGTTAATTGTAAACAAGGGGTGTAAGTTATAAATGCATGTTGTTAAACTGCTTGTAACTCATTTATTGTTTGTATATGACTATGTATGGAAATAAAAACTTAAAACTGAGAAAATTAGAAGCACATTATTGTATTGTAGATGTATAATGTGGCTCTTACACACCTGTACACATAAATATACATGTCCTACATCAAAATTGGTCTATTATTTGCATATTACAGGTGTGTGTGCATTTATATTGGTAGCAGTATCTGCATAATGACTTACAGATCACATTCATATGGTTTATTTATGTCAGTCGCTATTGTTTTATTAATAGTTGTTTTATTAGACTTCCATTGACTTTACATGGTGCCACAGGAAGGTTACAACTATTTTAAGGACTGACTATACAGAATATGACCGTTTGCTTCAAATGTAATGGAATCACACATGTGACTGAATATCTAAAAGTATATCTGACCCTGTTATTCTTAGAGTATATCAGTTTGTACATGTTATCAGGCAGTTTCACCACTTGGAGGGTTTGACGCACACAGCAAATAATATGGCAGAAATTCTAATACAATTTGGTGCAATACGTCCCACATATATAGGATGACAACGTCCTGTAAATATTATTTCAGCAGACTACATAAAAGCTAGATCATTGACCAAATATACAATTGACACGTTTTCACTGTGTAAAATGTCAAACTGATGTACTGTCTATTATTAGAAGTGCATCTGCCACAGGTAAAAAACATATTTACTCGAATAGCAGGCAAGTGATAATACGTAGTGATAATACACTCAGATAACTGCTTACAAGTCACTGGATTCGATAAGTATGTATGGTAATACAGGTACATATCTACAGCACTGTAATATTGTTCTTACTGTTACACAGTTTTTTTTACTGAATTCTCAAACATTTTAACAAAGGTCAACAAACCGTTCAGATATCAGACTTTGCATATACGTTTGATGAACACAAGGCACAGCTTACTGTAGTCAGATGTCTCCCCATCATGTTGCACCAACGTTTAGTCATGTGTTTGTTATATTATTAGTGGTATGTGTCAAACGCAATAAGAGGTAAACCTGGACGATGGCTTGTACACACTAAGTTGGCCGTCATGGCAACCCCATTCACTGTGTATGATATAGTAAGAAGAGAATGTTCACATGTATGTTATGCTTATATCCCATCATATTTACGCAGCAATTATGCATTAGATGATCAGGGGCTCCACGGGTCCTTAATAGATACGTTGAAAAAATAATGTACACATTTCAAATACATAGACATTCCCTACATTCACAAATCAACCGCACTCAAGTTATTCCCATTACTGACCCTGACCATGAGTTTAGGCTCACGACTTCGAATTGAATATCGCTCGTCCACCCACTATGTATAGAAAAGTACTGTATAATTCACCATTCCAGTGAACTGTAGCTGTGACTGGAGAAATGGGGCTGATGTGCTTTGCGACCAGTGAAGATCCAGATCAGACTGTGCGTCCGCACAGTCTGATCAGGATCTGCACTGTTCGCCATTCATTCCATCAATGAGACAACCGCCATGCTTCTAACAACCGATATAGATCTTATGAGACTATAGGTACATTGTATATGCATTTGATCATGAGCTACACTGGTCACATATTCCATAAGCCCCAGTGACAGCGACACATGTCGTTTATTCTAGCCCCGTGCATTAAGGAGTTACTTATGTTCGACAGTATATATTGACGATTGACGAGAAAACCATTAGTAAATTAGTGTCTAAGATCTCGCGTAACCGCATGCCATAGCTGCAACATAGAGATATCAGGCTAGTGTCTATTTATATCAAGTTTATCAGGCAAGGCTAGGACACGCGTATGAATTCCGTTTCCGAGCTGAGTCTGATAAACTTGATATCACAAGACAGTAGCCTGGTATTCTATTTATCAGGTAACGTTTTATGCTCAAAATGACCACAGCTGACGTCGTTATATATGGACAGAAAGCGGACTTGTTTACGTCGCGTCACTACACTGACGTCATTCGGTAACATCACGTGACGTCATCCGACCAATAGAACGTCGGTTTTTACTTCATTGTAACCCGGATGTTTGTACCAGGTCAGTGCCTGATACATATGACTGTCAGTGCGTATTGGGTCAATACAGGGCAGGTTACCTGATGAAAAAAGTATTCAATGCGTATATCGTTGCCCATGGCGTCCGATACAGCGAAACCTCTCTAAACCGGACACCCTGGGAGATCCCCAGGGTGTCCGATTTAGAGATGTTTCACTGTATATTGGGATATGACCATTCTAGTACATACTATTGTGTTTTGCAATCATGGACATTCGTGATCATCTGAGAAAAGATACAAAGAAACCACTTAAAATGAGATCATACATATTTTCACGGTGTCCGTTTCAGAAAGATTCCAGTGTACTTATATTACTGGACATTACATCAGGTGTTACTCAGCGATATTTCGGATTTTGTTAGTTTGCCTTTGTTGCGAATTTTCCATATTTGAAATGTTGCACATGTCATGGTTAGATAATATAAACGGTAACACGTCATGAGTATTGTATATATGCCATATATGTACTCACGGGTGGCATACATCGGGACGTGGTTGGAAACATCCAAATAGAGAATAGTATAGGTCAGTGCCGTGAATGGAAAAAAATATCTGGCGCAGCACGGAAACGGGATGGGCGAGCCCATCCCATTTCCGTGCCGCGCCAGACATTTTTTTCCCATTCACAGCACTAACCTATACTATTCTATTTATCCCGTCAACACATACAAATAGCTTTACAATGCAAAACCATAACCCCAGCCGTGTCCTCAAAATCGGAGAATCGACTATGACAACCGCACATATTCATACGCTGTGATTAGGTATTATTGATAGGATATGAAACATGTTTCACGGCACCGTGTTTACGGCACATACGCACTGTGTTAACGGGATAATGATGCATAGTGTCCGTAGCGCCCTTGAATGTCCAATCAAAAGTCCTCTTATGTCCTCAGATTGCCAAACAAAGCTATACCAACTTCTGTACGAGTTTGACGGTTACGATTTAGCTCAGTATGGACCATCGAACATCCTGATAGTTTATAGGTTAGAGGATACCAAATAGCAAAACTAGTCCAGTAAAAAAAAAGAGTGCGGGTGTTTTGAGGTCACAGCCACCGTTTGCTTGCAAATCTTGATCCATTACTACCCAGTTTCACTTGAGGTACATGTTGGGGTGCTTTTACACCAGTTTTCAGCATATTTGAAGCATTTACAAGAAAACACTGAATCTGTTGGTCACGTGATGTAAACAGAGTTTCCGTGGCCAAAAAATGTAAACAATATTGGAGGATATGACAAGGTTGGATTTGTCTTTCTTATGAGTAGGTGAACCTATTGTTTAGTTCATTCAGAACCAGTACAGACTGGCTGCAGGTCATGTACAAGTGGGTCCCACAGCATACATACGAATAGTGAAAGTAGGAGAGACTGGCCTTATTGGATGGCATTCGGTTAAACTATATAATTATTGGATTTACATTTATTGAGCATAGGCTGCATATGCAGCCTATGCTCAATAAATGTAAATCCATCAATAGTGAAACTATTTGGAGGTGTCTAACCTATAGTAAAGGTTACTTGCAAGTCGATATACATGTATGATAATTAGTTCAGTTGCCAAACTATGATTTTGGATTACGGAGTACTCCCGCTTAGCTTTTCTTTGGACCTTGATTCTCCGAAGAATGGAAATTTCAAATCCGCGCGATGCCACCCTGGCATCCTTGGGCATTTTCAGTTATTCAAGGCGGCCGCCAAATGTTGGTAGTTTACACCAAAATGACCATATTTCAAAAATAAATAAAGGTACATTATTGATTTGAACTGCATTCTATTTGAGACTGTTCCCTAATTGCCTACTATCCCACATATAACATTGCCATGACCGCCATCATTTCTAAATTGTCATATTTCCACTCGTAAATCAGTCAAAACACTTATGTTTGCTTTATAACAGTGTTTGCTACTGGCGATTTATGCGAAACTATTAATAACCTAACTATTTTCTATCTATTATAAACAAATAGTACTGTACGGATTGTTAAATGTCCAAGATGGCGGCCAAAATAAACATTTGGTCACCAAAAAGAAAATGTGCGTATCATGAAGTATATCACTGACGTTAATGGCACTGTACCTATTAATGTTCCATACTTATCTTTGACATAGGAGTTGAGTCAGTGACTACAGATATCATGATTCTAACACACTGTATATATAAATATATCAATTCCAGGCTCCATACGTGTGATGGCGAATCAGGAGTTTGACGGGTCCCAAAAGGCATAAGCCCCATTTCTCCAGTCGCATACTCGTCGGTGCTCAACTACGGTTTTGTTTATCTTTTAGCTTTCGAAATACGGTTGTCGAAACTGTCATCCTTCAGAAAATGTATATCGCCCCGCGGGTGAAATAAGCTAGATTTTCGTTTACAGTACCTCGTCATAATATGAGACGCGCCATGTGATTTTGTACCTTCGGATAACTGCGCAATTTCATGAAATATGTTTACAAAATTTACAATATTTTCCGTAAATGTCGTCAAAAGTTGACACAATTATATTCCGCATGTACTCTGAAACTTTTGTCAACTATTGACTTTACTTATGATACATACACTTTACATTTTGTAAACGTATTTAGAAATTACGCAGATATCCGAAGGTACAAGTCAGATGGCGCGTGTCATATATGCCATGGTACGACATAAATGGCATGGTCAGGCGCCAGTGAAACGAAGGCGTCGAACTCCATCTACCATATACAGGACTCCGCATGTACACGTATATTATAATTATCACACGTCCGTACGGAGCCCCGCAGGGGACGTATAATTCTTCTTTTTTTTTATCAATTTCTACGTTATGGAGCCCCGCAGGGGATGTGGAATTTTTCTTAATTCGTTCCCATGAATTAACAATTCGTTCCCTCAATTTAACAATTCGTTTCCACGAAATAACAATTCGTTCCCACGTGAACGAATTGTTAATTCGTGGGAACGAATTGTTATATCGTGGGAACGAATTGTTAATTCGAGGGAACGAATTGTTAAATTGAGAAACGAATTGTCATTTCGTGGGAACGAATTGTTAATTTCGAGGGAACGAATTGTTATATCGTGGGAATGAATTAATAACAAAAATCCACGTCCCCTGCGGGGCTCCGTAGCCTAGAAATTGGAACTGTATTAAATGCTGCATATTTTCCCCTTCTATCCCAGTCTGTTTTCCCATATTGGTGTGTCAAATCTAATTATGCATTACCGGTCTCGCGAAAACACAGTTTAATTCCCAAAAGAAGCATTTCCCTACAACCCGTTCCGCTCTATGTATGGTAATGTAATGAACAGGGCGCACCGGAAGCCGGGCGTCAGTTTCTTATATGTGGCTGTGACTGGATAAATGGGGCTTATGATATTTGGTACCAGTGTTGCTCCTGATCAAATAGCACACTCCTGTAGCCTGATAACGGTTTATATTGCTTGTTAGAAGCATGACCGGTGTTTGATTGATGCAATGGCGATCAGTGCAGATCCTGATCAGACTGTGCAGATGCACAGGCTGATCTGGATCTACACTGGTCGCAAAACCCATAAGCCACATTTCCCCAGCCACAGTCACGTATCAACATCGACGTCGCCATAGCCGGGTCATATTAAGCAGTGTAATGGGAATGACGGGTGCTTGTATTTATACGTTGCCATCGCTACACAGCGATGATTTGTTGAAGGAAACCAAACGAAACAAACGTAGACGAATGGAAAACGCAGTGAAAACAATCGTTTTGTATCACGATATGCATAGAAACCATTGTCGTTTGTTATTGTTTGTACGTGAAAACCATAGTTTCGTTTGAATAGCCGGCTTTCAACTATTTAAAGGCCTGTCGTTTCGTTCAACGCATTGTTTTGACATCGTTTTTGTTGTTTGTAATCAGAAAATGAGATTTTTTCGTTGGCTTCAGCGTGACACGTTTCAACAAATGAAAATGTGGTTTTCTAATTATAAAATGAAAAACGATGTAAAAACGATGTATTAACGACAAACAATTGTTCGTTCGTTTGTGGAACCAGGAACCAGGAACAAATGTCAAAAGACAACATCACGGTATTCTATTTATCAGGTAACGTTTTATGCTATATGATGGGTAAACATAACATGAATTGCTTTAACATTAATGCGGACATCAAACGTCATAGCGGTGTCAGTTCATGTGCATGCCTTCTAATTCAAGGTGTATGATCACATGGCACTAACTAACAACAACAACAAGTACTGAGACTTCCAGAATCCATCAGATTCAAAGTACGTATTCTTTTATATTTTCCTTATTACGTAACGGATTTTGATGAAATATGGCGCATCAAACGCGTCTCGTTAAGCTGCATTTGGTGGTCTCTGTATTTTCGCTCAATCTTCTGTCGTCTTTGCGAAGAATTGATTTCCGTGTCTACCGACCGACACGGAAATCGATTCTTCGAACAAACGACATAAGTCTCTGCCAAACTCGCTAGGCCACCAAATGCAGCTCATGAACTCGGACGCGTTTGCTGCGCCATGTTTCATCAAAATCCGTTGCATATTACGGAACATATCAAATAATACTTACTTTAGAGTGGGCGACGTTGTTGTTCTTGTAACCACGTGATCATGCACCTTGTAATTTCTGTCAGTGAATTTACTAGACATGTTAATGGTCCACGATATAGGCGAATGGTCACGGAATGATGTTGGTATGACACGTGCTGCATTGATAAGTTCAGTCGGTCTCGCTACGTTCACGTTTGTATATGTATCGGTATCAGGGGCCCATTTCACTAAACATCATACGACTAAAATGTTCGTAAGTGCAAATTTAGGATCGTCTGTAAATTGCAATTGATGGATTTACATTTATTGAGCATAGGCTGCATATGCTCAATAAATGTAAATCCAATAATTGTTTACAAGAAACCAATGTTAATGTGAAATTTACAGACTATCATAATTTTGCACTTACGAACATTTTAGTCGTACGAACAGTATTGTGGCAAGTCATTCATTATCGAATTGCGACTATTCAGGACACAAACATTTGCATTTATGGAAAATTGTATCTGTGCGATTTCATATGCATTACATATAATGTCAACAACGGCACATGATGGCACGTTGTCAACTCCTATGAAATCGGCCATGTCGCCTATACGGCTATTAAAACCGCCACACATAAAATATCTGCCATTATTTTAAAGATACATGCCCACTCAGTAGGCACAAACCGTTCTTTATAGGAAAAACATAAGTGTATGATTGTGTCACTATTCCACCTGTTCTAAAACATATGAGTGCCCGCTATACAGATATAATCATTTAGTAATATTTATTTTACTGATAGTGACCCGCGGTGGTGTCAGGCTATTTTCATATGCAAATGAGGCATGTTACTTTTTAATTATTTATACTAATTAAATGCCTCACGTGAACAAATAATATTTTCGACAGATTATAAAGTATGATCACTTCACATCAAACAATAAATACAGAGAATAAATAGTAATGTCCGTTAACATTCTAAGAAATACACTTATCGCCCTGATATCAGAGTGGATATTTAAGTCTGATATAAAATGTATAGCATTGCCAATCAATACTGTAATTGTCGTGCTGCGATGTCGTATCTCTGAATCTCTAAGTTCTCGAGTTCTATAGTAATTATAGTCTGTTTCACGAAAGCTGCCCAAATTTTACGGCTATATAAACAATGCAAAAACAATATTTTTTTCGATAATATTAAATTAAAGCAAAATTTAAAAATGAGCCTTCTTTTTATTTCGCGAAATTTGGTCAAATATTGGTTTTATTACGAAAAATTGATTTCTCTATGGGAATTTAACATGGGGGAAAAGAGGTAGAGGACTTGTGGGAGGAGTCAAAAAACATTTTTTTTTTGGAAATTGACTGCGAAACCTGGCTAGATAGCTTGGAAATGATCTAACTAAGAAAACAAAAGTTAAATTTTAAAAATCGGTCCAGTATTTCTGAAATTCTAAAAAATTTCCCCATGGGGAAATTTTGTTTTCGCTATAAAATCAATATTTGACCAAATTTCACGAAATAAAAAGAAGGCTCATTCTTAAATATTCCTTTAATTTAATATTATCGAAAAAAATATTGTTTTTGAATTGTCTATATAGCCGTAACATTTGGGCAGGTTTCGTGAAACAGACTATAGTTTCATTCATGCTGTGCGTTCCTGTATTAAAGTTACATGCCCACTCAGTAGGCACACACTGTTCTTTATCGGAATTAAATAAGCGTATATATAATTGTGTCACTATTGCACCAGTTCTAAAAATTACTAGTGGCCGCTATACAGGTATAATCATATAGTAATATTTATTTTACTAATAGTGACGCGCGTTGGTGTCAGGCTATTTTCATATACAAATGAGGCATCGTATTTTCTAATTATTTCTACTAATTAAATGCCTCACCTGAACAAATAATATTTTTGACAGATTATAAAGTATGATACTTGCACATCAAAAAATAAATACAGAGTACACATAGTAATGTCCGTTAACGTTTATCGCCCCTGATATCAGTGTGAAAAGTTACGTCTCATATAAAATGTATAATAACGCCAATCAATACGTGGGGTAATGGTGATGTTTATTTTGCCAGAAAATGTCTCCGATGATGTCTCTGATATAAATAACAGTTTGTGCCTACTGAGTGGGCATGTACCTTTAATGTCATTGTGAATAAACATATATCATGTGTTCTGTCAATCCTGGTGTAGCAGCCATAACTAGTGTCTGTTCCACGTTTTGCTGCCGACGAACTTTTGGCTATTAAACACATTAAATCTAAAAAATATTTAAAAGTAAGTACTTTTTCATCAATAACAAAAAAGTCACCCTCCCTAAAAAAAATTGTTTGAAGAAATTCCATCAAATATTGATTTTATTGCGAAAAAACGATTTTCCTATGGGAATTTAACATGGGGACTAAAAATAGATTTTTTTAAAATATTTTTTTAATTTGTGGACCGATTTTCAAAATCTAACTTTTGTTTTCTAAGTGACATCATTTTCAAGCTATCTCGCCAGGTTTCGGAGTCAATTTCCAATTTTTTTCGTGACTCCCCATGTTCGCAATAAAATCAATATTTGATGGAATTTCATCAAATCATTTTTTTTAGGGAGGGTTACTTTTTTGTTATTGATGAAAAAGTACTTACTTTTAAATATATTTTAGATTTAATGTGTTTAATGGCCAAATGTTCGTCGGCAGCAAAACGTGGAACAGACTTTAGCTTCTTGTCCTCTCTAATACGAACTGTAGCGATCATCACGCCGGTCTTGTCCGGGACTCGCACCTGTTTGCGATCTGCGGAAGAAACTTCAATGCAGTGAAACCTCTCTAAACCGGACACCCTGGGAGGTCCCCAGAGTGTCCGATTTAGAGATGTTCCACAGTAAATCAGGCATATGACCATTCTGATACGTGGTTTTGCAATCATGAAAATACATTAACATCTGAGATAAATGGCCAAGAAACCGATAAGCATAAGATCACATATGTTGTATTGGTGTACAGTTGAGAGAGGTTCCACTGTATTTCCAACTTTTAGACCATCTTTTATTAACAAAGTGTCTATAACAGGGACTATAGGACTCGTATATCAAGGACTGGGGGGGGGGGGGGGGGCGTCAAAACTTGCCCGTTTCACTAAACTTCGTAAGACTAAAATGTTCGTAAGTGCACAGTTATGATAATCTGTGTAAATATCACATTAACAATGTTGTCTTGTAAACAATTATTGGATTTACATTTATTGAGCATAGCCTAAGCTCAATAAATATAAACCCATCACTGATTGAAATGTACAGACGATCCTAAATTTGCACTTACGAACATTTTAGTCGTACGAAGTTTAGTGAAACGGGCCCCTGATAGTTACCTATATACGTCACCCTTATGTGTTACCCGCCTCGCTACAAGGACCAGGGGTCCGTTGCACTAAACTTCTTACGACTAAAATGTTCGTAAGTGCAAAAAATGATAGTCTGTAAATGTCACATTAACAATGTTTTCTTGTAAACAATTATTGGATTTACATTTATTGAGCATAGGCTGCATATGCAGCCTATGCTCAATAAATGTAAAGCCATAAATTGAAATTTCCAGATGATCATAAATTTGCACTTACGAACATTTTAGTCGTACGAAGTTTAGTGAAACGGGCCCCTTGTTTTCTGTTGTACCACGGATGCCTGCTATAGAGAGATTTTATTGTAACAAATACATCACACTATTCAATCATGTACATCGGGTCGTAATACGTTTCATTATTCGCATATTCATCGGCTCAAGCAGTTTCCAAACGAGTCATGTGACTGCTAGTAAGGCCTATCAAACAAATTTTTTTGTTTAGGGTCACCCGACCCTTCCTGCTATTTTATTAACAAAATGTGACGACCCTATTTTTTTTCCACATTTCAAAAGAAGAAAAAATGTTTTGTCTATTTTGTTAATTTTGTTAATTTTTATCCCTCTACTTGTGACTTTTGTCTCGCAATATATCATGCAACTTTGTTGGTAAATGACATTTTAATACCCGATATATTAAACAACACATATTTTTTTACACTCGCGACCGTCTTACGACTCGAAGTGCGGCGAAAACGAAGCGCCGGGACAAGCATTGCGGTAACTGCAGAGGTTATCCGAATAAACAATTGTGTCCGGTGATTTCGCGCGTCCGGTGATTTCGCGCACCTCTTTAATTCGCATTGTCAACCTCTCGCTACCTGGTGTCGGTATATTAGAAGTCAACCTTTTCATAAACAACTTCTGACGATATTTGGCCAGTCTAAGTATATTTGGTGAGTACAAGTTTTTTTTGTGTCAGTTTTACTCTTCGTATCCGAATACAAACATACGTCACATTTTGCAGAAGACATCGTCTGTCAAAACCATGTTTACTTCTGTTTTGTGAATGAAATAGTTGGCCCCGGATCGAGTATATTAAAACATACAAATGACGTCATTGTGGAAACTATTACAAAATGTTTAATGTATGGAAGCCCAAACTTTTTTTGTAGTATTTTGAGTACTTGCATTAATCTGGGTATTAATCTACGCTGGATGTGTTAAACTGTCATTAATTTGTTCCCTGACTGTAATTTATCACATGCTGACTTATTGACCCCCTTCCCTGAACGTATAAATGACAGTCATGTTGGCGTGTATTGACCACCATAGACAAATATAATTAACTGACGTCACTAAAATCGCAAGTACACAGGACATCAAGATTTTCGGGGAATACCCAATGTGAGTTCACAAATGGCGGCCGTTTACATTGATGCACTTTGTTTTATTGCATGATATTTCGTAGAAATACGGCGAAATGGCGAGTTATTATGCATATAAAGTTGTAGGTCTGAATAAGCGATATTCATAGATCTGTTACGTTATTGTTTCCTTAGCTGCGCGAAATCACCGGACACCACCGTAAGCCTACAATCAACAACAACAACAGAAATTGCCAATCGGCACGATGGCTGGGGTTTCGTCTAGTGGGACTCGCATCTTGTTACATATAAATATAGATGTATGCCAACATTCTCCAGAAAGACGAACATTTGACATTTTCCCTATATAGCTGCTGCTAGTTCATCAGTGTTTGCGGACATGATACCATTGTATTGCGAGAAGTGCACGTGTAGAAATCAGGCATCAAATCAGGATTATTCTGATTTCAGGGCTGAATATATAGTTTTCTTAATATTGTAAATATTCAGTTCTGATTTTGGGATTTTCCCCCCATTTGTACAGGCAATATATGGGATTTAGTACTAAAGTACTATTTATTCTCAACACTAGTTCATGTGCATTTACAGATGGCTTTTGGCTTTTAACACTACACTTGATAATTGTTGACATAATATATTATATTCCATACAGGATGTGCAGTTTCAAGTGCATTCTGTGTGTTATTTCGATGCAAAATATCCACCAGAATATACAATGAATTATGAGCTTAATTAATATTCATACTACAACTAATGGCATGTAAAGTAAACAAGGTATATGTTGTATTTAACGATTTACAGCTTCATTTATAAAAAAAAAATAAAAAAATCCCTACCTACCCTACCTACTGATTTTGAGCACGTTCCCCTAAACAAATTTTTTTTTTTGATAGGCCTAATTACAAGCGGCACAATACAAAAAGTATATATTTGCTGCACCCCATATTTGACAACATACGTTGTGCCGGTTGACAGTTAGTGGAGGAAATATCGGGGGAAGTTTTGAAATCTACAATATGTTCGACAACATAGTTTGCTCTTTAAGGAAACGTTTTTCAATCATAGAGAATTGCAGTATGATTGATGGTAAATACCGAGGCATACTATTACATGGCCACGAATAGTCAAATCACGATCTGCTTTAATGTTGAAATCATAAAAAAAGATAGTAAACTAATGCAACAAAATCCGGAAAATATCATCGCGGCAGTTGCAACGTGTCTACGGCAATGGTGAATATGAAAACAGAGCAGCCCGCTTATGGTGCTACCTTCCGTATTTATCGCCGATTACGGCATATGTGTAAACAACAACAACACAAACAACAACAAAACAACCTACTATCTGTAAATTATATAATTCTGTAAATTATATCGACAGATTACTTTCGTGAATCGTCAATCTTCAACGTCACTTCCAGAAAACTTGAATATATGGCTGAGCTCGCGTAGACGATACGGGAGATAATTCCAGAGCCGAGCATATAGAAAGTGAGACAAGCCACGTGATTTCGTACCGGAGGAGATGTCAGATATTTCATAAAAAATTATTACAAAAAAATGCTATATTTTCCGTAGGTGACGTCGAAAGAATAGAATTCCGCATTTTCGAAAAATCTCATATCTTATGTAACCGATATTTCTGTCTGTAACGTAGGGCGCCCTGCGTTACAGACAGAACATTCGGGTTACTCCTTAAAAAAAATCGCATCGCTAGTCTCATAATTAAGACACACCTTGTGATTTTGTACCATCGGACATCTGCTTAATTTCATGAAATACGTTTACACAATTTACAATATTTTCTGTAAATGGTGTCAAAAGTTGACAAATTTTTCCGAGTTCATGCGGAATATAGCATGTACTCTGAAAATGTTGTCAACTTTTAATGAAAAATATTTCAAAATTTACAAACGTATTGAATGAAATTACGCAGATGTACGAAGTTACAAAATCACAAGGCGTGTCTCACACGTGACACAGACGGAATCGCCAACGGTGTGCACGTGGCGCTGCTGTCTGACAACTGGCGCCGGTACGGACGTCACTAATCTCATTATTCTGAGCAAATCTACATGTTCACGTGACGACCGTGCGTATAGACAATGAGTCGGCCCGATATGTACAAACTTGATACAACGAGAGACAGGTCGTGTTTCTCTTCGAGAAGTAATTGAAATATGATAGGATTCCCCGCTAAGCACGGCTCTCCGTCTGTAGACAACAATGAGAACAACCGTTGCTGTCTTTATAAGCCTTTCGTATTTTAGCGACGTAAACACGATCTCTCCAAATAGTGTCATGGGAAATACTTGTCACGCTCATCCTTCGCTTATTTAGTTATGTTGTATTTCCGTGGAATATGGACTGTGGGTTTTGAATGGTGTAAACATAGTTTGTTTGTAATGCCAGTTGTGTACAGGACATATTCTGTTTTAAAGAAACGGATTTACGGATAGATTATTGTATACAATCCATGATGTGTTCTAATATTTCAAATTGAAAGGGTCAGTGGAAGAAGGGGGCTAACTCCATCATGGAGTTAGCCCTCTTCTTCCACTGACCCCTTTAATGTATAACTATCCTATTCCGAAGACAGACAGTCGTGTGTATGCCATATATCACCCGCTGTCATTAACCACATGTATTACCACTACAGCCGCCATTCGTGTACACATCCGGGTCATCTCATACGAATTGTTAGACTTGCATGAACTGTTTCTATATCATAATTTGCTATTATTTTGTAATGATGTGACATTTGTGTAGCGTGTAGCATGAGAGTAGCGAAATTGGTTTGGGCCATAGCTCTATGTCTAACGTATTGTGTGCTTCTGTATGTCCGTCACCTTTATTGGAAATTGAACTGTTAAGCTTTGTATATGTTCGGGGTACAGTCGCCACCCTGTCGTCCGTTCGTCCATGTCCGTCTGTCAATCCGTATTTCAGTTCTCATGTCCATATGTCCGCCTGTCTGACTTCGTGGTTGTCTGCCCGAGATTTGAGTTACAGTTTTCAGGTACCTACTATCTCTGTTACCTTAAGCCGGATTGGCTAGAAAGTTCATATTATAAACGTATTTGTTGTCATCCATATTTACGTGCTATAGCCTATACATGTATGTGACCCTTGTGATCAAGGTTAATGTCAAATTGTGCTAAAGTCGTTTTGCGTTAAGGTTTTTGATGGGTACACCCATCACTGGCTTTCTCTGTAATTACATCAGTAGTCACATTCAATGCTAACTGTTCATTTGTTTGCATGTTTCATCGTATTTATCACATTTATAGCCATCATATACCTGCATCACATGGCGGGCTTCGTTGTCTTCTGACAACTATTGTTGTTGACCAAATCAGATACATGTCACCAATCAAAAATGGCAAATATCGCAATTCTTTTGACTGTTTTAGATCTTTCACTCTGTACCATCATAACTGGGTTGTAACAAATACAGATACAGATACACACAGCATAACATTGATATGTCATACCCGCCGGTGGGAAATTAAGCTGAAAAAATATCAATATATGAGGTGAAACGACAGATATTGTCTCGGAACGTATGCGGCTGCGACTGGAGAAATGGGGCTTTTCATATTTATGACTAGTGTAGCTCCTGATCAAATGCCACACTTCTGTTGCCTGTTAGCGATTTGTATTGTTTGTTAAAAGCATGGCAGGTGTTCTATTGATGGAATGGTGAACAATGCAGGTGCTGGTCACACTGTGCGGATGCACAGGCTGCTCTGGATGTAGACTCGTTGCAAAACCCATGATCCCGATTTCTCCAGTCAAAGCCACATATTAGATGTGCAGGGGCCCGTTTCACTAAACTTCATACGACTAAAATGACCTATATATGACCTATATATGGAATATTGAAGTTTCACTTTCTTGACCAGGGGGCCGTTTCACTAAACTCGGTATGACTAAAATGTTCGTAAGTGAAAATGTACCATCGTCTGTAAATTACAATTGATGAATTTATGCAGCCTATGCTCAACAAATGCAAATCCAATAATTGTTTACAAGAAAACACTGTTAATGTGAAATTTACGGACTATCATAACTTTGCACTTACGAACATTTTAGTCGTAATAAGTTTAGTGAAACGGCCCCTAGAAGTCTGTAATGCCACATGTGCCACCTGCCCGTGATTTAGTAAACTACGCACTGGTCGCGGGTGTCACGGGAAATACTTGATAGCGATGCAGATATTAAATACTAGAGCCGATTTAAGCTAGAGTTAACTTGTGATGTAACTATGGATACAAGCTCGCCGAATCTGAACATATTAAATTGAATTTTACGGATTGCTTTCAATGTGCCAGTTGAGCAACACATTCCGTAAAATAATGAGACGTCAGAGTTACAGTTCATCATTATTATTCTTAACTTCTTAAGACATTGAAGTTTTTATGCACCGCGACGATAATGGATGAGTTAATGTTACCCTGGTTACCATCACACACGTTGTGAACTCTTAAATCGTTTTAACTAAATAGGGAGATAATTCATATCTGACATATATAGCCTCATTATCAATATTGAGGGCTTAACCCTTTGAACCCGAAAGCCCACTATATCGGTTTATGCAACTAGTGCAGATCCAGATGAGCCGGCTCGTAACGAGCCGGCTCATCAGGATCTGCACTGTTCAAAAGTAATTTTCATATTTTTGAGAACAACAAATACCCCTTTTTATAAATGGAATAGTCTGAAAATCATTTTGCGATGATTGGATTGGTTGCAAAATTAACATATCGCAACCCATTCAGTTACTTAGGTGTGAAAGGGTTAATTTAGTAAATATAGTTCCCTTAGACGTGTAGATGTGTGAAATGAAATCCGATGTTCACCTCTGCAATCATTCCATGAAATATATCTCTATTTCAGATTTAGAATATATCCGTTTTCTAGGAAAGGTATATTTTTCTCGGTTTATTTATCTCGGTTAAACGCAATCCAACTTGAATATGCTATGACAGTGTTATATGTGTCAGCTAAAAAACTAAATATTTACACATTTAATGAAAACAAAGATTTTCTTGAAAAATCCTTTATCGAGTAGCGTGTTCCATGTGACTAGTTTACGGTTCATATACATGTGGGCCGGGCTCAGGTACGTGTACTAAAATTGCTGTTGATTCGTGGCTTGTCGCAGATATCGAACCTTCCATTAGTGAATATTGACGTCGATATTTGTCCAAAATACAGTTTTACACCAGTTACGTAGACAGGTGCATGATTACGTGGTTATAACAACAACAACAACAGTGGCTGAAAGTGTTGAAATCTTGCCCACTCCAAAGTAAGTATTATTTGATATTTTCCTTAATATGAAACGGATTTTGATGAAATATGGCACAGCAAACGCGTCTTCGTGAGCTGCATTTGGTTGCCTATGTAGTTCGGCACAGACTTTTGTCGTTTTTGCGAAGAATCGATTTCCGTGTCTACCGACACGGAAATCTATTTGACGCGTTTGATGCGCCATATTTCATCAAAATCCGTTACCTAATAAGGACAATATAAAAGAATACGTACTTTGAATCGGATGGATTCTGGAAGTTTCAGTACTTGTTGTTGTTGTTAGTACCACGTGATCATACACATTGGTAGAAATCTGTCCAAAGAATACCGACTTTTCAATCACCGAAGCGTCGAAATTTCTCCAAACATCACAACTTTCCACCAGTGACGTCGAAATATGTCCAAAGTAAACACACTTTCCATTAGTGAGGTCGAAATTTGTCAAAAATACACATATTTTCCGTTAGAGACGTCGAAATCTGTCGAAATCTGTCAATAATACACATATTTTTCCATTTGTGACGTCGAAATATGTCAGAAATACACATATTTTCCATTAGTGACGTCGAAATCTGTCAAAAATACAATTTTGCATAATGTTGAATAGCGTAAGATCGAACTTACTGATGGAAATGTTTAGGAAAACGTGGTTCTCACACAGGTATCGTTATACATTTTCAGCCTGTTTTTTTTTTGGGTTTTAATACTGCCTATTTAAGACCATGACCAGTTTTTTTTAAGACAACAAACAACATTCAAAACAGCAGACGACACAATGCATGTGATAGTTCCAGTGCAGCTAGTATAATATGCAAATCTTGTGGACGGCAGTTTAGAAATAAGAAAAGCACTCGCTTGCTAAATGTCGACGGTTGATGTCACAGTGTTCCACGTTGTGTATAGTCTGTGACTGGCGGCGTTTCAGACTTGGTGTGTATTCACGACCCACGGATTAGTCAAGCCGAGACGTTTTATGTACCCGCCTGACATGTTCTACACGAGACGAAGCAGACGACAATACCTCACGGCGCTCAATGGCGGCAACAGTCAGCCTACGACAATTGAAAGTAAGTTGGGCCGAAAGTGAAAAGTTAAAGCGAATGTTTTTAAGGAAATAGGTTATAGAAAGATACACTTGGCTTCAATGATAATTGCTTAATAAGAGTGATGTGATGTATGAATACAATATATGTGAATATTGTCTTATTACTGTATACTCTATCGTACATCGAGTTGCCATCTCCGCCATCGTACAGTTTCACCACTTCGAGCGTTTGACACATACAGCAAATAATATGACAGTAAAAATAATAAAAATCGGTGCAATAGACGGATATGACAACAGCGTGTTATAAATATTATGCCAGCAAACTATACAAGTGACGAGCTATCTGAGCATTTCTCCCATCAATCTGAAAATAAATTTCATTGTGTAAACGTTTTAATCTGATGCATAGTGTATTGTTAGTGTGAACACGTTACTTATAGGTAAAACCACATCTACTCGCATACTGGGCGAGTAGACACCATAGTATATAGGCTTACGTAACATTTTCCAGATTTGTCATTTTGTTTGGTAGATTCTTGGCACTCATGTCTAAACACATCTATAAACTTCACATTAACATTTAGGGACTCCATTTTAAATTTGAAAAAGGCCATCAGCAAAAATCATTTTTTTTTAAATAATTGCCAATTAACCATAACTCTTCATTTAAAGGTTTTCAAATATTTGTTTATTTTTATCTAAACTCATATAAAGGGAAAACGATTCATTGGAAATAAAATAAGAGCACTATAAATACTCTAAATTGGCAAAAATCCAAGATGGCCACCAGATTTCAGGCTTTCTTTACGTAAAATGCGATACTCCTGAACCAATGGACATAGGACTATATTTTGGTGCCTAACCATATGATTTGGCATATTATGATTCCAATAATAAAAACGTATGCATGTATTATTGGTAAAAAGTTACTAGAAATAATGTAGAAGAATATGTTGGCAGTTATAAAACTTGAAGATGGAATTGTTTTTTAAAGGTACGACAATTCTACATGTATGAATCGGGAGTGTCAACATTACTGATTAAATGTTCCTAATTGATTGTCATTGATTCAATCATCTTCTAGATATTCACCAATCATTGGTGGTATTATGTTTGTACAGCTGTCACCTTCCCTAGCGCATCTGCAAAGCTCAGTACAGACCACAGTGTTTCCTCTACATGAGCAGCACCTTCTTGAACACTTTGAATTCTCACAGTTACACTTGAAGGGCTGCAACACTGAGACCGGAGCTGGTGAAACCCGAGAAAGAACTGACAGTAGCTTTTTGTCTATAGTGGGGGAGCATATTGTAGTGAAATTAAGTCCCGTGGGATTTTAATGATTAAAGCAAGCCACATATCTAATTATCTTTATTATACATTAAACTTTGCAAAAATACTTGGTAGACACTTGAGAAACGTGTAGGTCACCATTTTGTGACGTCATCAAGATGGCCGCCATAGACGGTAAGCTCCAAATCACATATTTAGTCATAATTTCAAAACTACTGATCCAAATTTGACGATATTGGTATCAAACTGTTCAGAATGGTAGACGACATATGGTCATGCCATCATTCATTATTTTCATGACCATATGGGCCGTAATTTTCACAAAATTGTAGTAAAACAGCATGTTTTGCCATATTTTGCGACAAGGCACAACGGAAATCCTTTACGATCGGCGGTTAACCAGACAATGTGTCTTATCATTAGATGATATCATTATCACTATCTGCATCGTCATTAGGTGTATCACCTTCCTTATTTTGACACTCATCCTCGGAACATTTACAGAGATCAGTACATTTGAGACCTGCGTTCCGACATTTGCATTGCCTTGTGGCACAGTTGGTGCTACCGCAGCCACACTTTATTAAGTGAATTACTGAATCTGGTGCTGGTGGTGTTGCCACTTCCATTCGCCCATCAACCATATGCCAACCAGCGGTGACGGAATGAATGTTATCATGTGTCACCTGATCATTGTTCCAGATCATGCCTGGTAGTGTGCTCTCAATATTGTATACTTAAATGCGTCCTTTGTTGGTGGCAAGCTCTCAGACTGAGCTTGCTTCTTTTTGAATAGCCACCATCGTAAGTCCTTTATATCAGTCACTTGCGTTTGGGGAATGTACAGCTGCCATACAAAGTGCTCCAATGCATTCATTGTGTCTTCCGTTGATTTGATTGTCGTGCCAAGATTGCTGAAAGCCGAGACGATTTCTTCACTGGAAGAGTTAAGCACTTTCCAGCATGTTATTTTTCCTTTGCCAGCAAAGCTACCAGTGATGTCCGCCCCGATGAATGAATGGAAGCCAGGAAAGGCAGCGGCCATGTTACTTCCTAGTGCTTCACACATTGGTTGAAGTGTAATTGTTCTCCGCTTATTTCCTACGCCTGTCACGAATGATGTGTTTTTGCATAGCTCTGGGTATCGTCTTAGAGCAAGGACAAGTACATCTGTATCAGGTGAATGAATATCTAACGGAGTTGCTCCACGGGCTCAGCATCACACGCATGCAGCAGTAGCTTCGTGTTCGCCTCTTCTTGGTCACTAGCTAGGTGGGTCGTATCCAGATGTGTGGCTTCACATTTATCACTCCATGCCACAACTAGTTTGATGTCGTTCTGTGAGCAATACATGAGAGCCTTCTCTGCTTGGAAGGTTGATAACTCCATTGTGGTGCTTACGTGGGAGAGAAGTATTTTCAGAGGGACGTGTGTAATGTTGGTTGTTTCCGTTATATGGTACGCGACTGGTGGCTTGCCACCTTGTCTTCTTTCCCTCACAGACGTTTTCAGTGACTGTGGGACGTCATACCTGTCGAAGATCAGGTGTATTTCATCGTACTTTTGTTTGTTGTACTTGCTGAACACTGTAGTTGTGAAATGATTTCCAAGATCCGAACATGTCTTTATCCATTCTGGCTTTTGCAGTGACTGAACTTCTGCCATCGCATCTACTAATGCATCTTTACTTTCTATAGCTGGGTTCTCGTGTGTTCCATCATCATAGTCACTTCCTGATTGTAAATTATTAGGCGTGTCTTCTAGAATTTTCATGAGATTACTCTTAGTTGAACAGTGCAGCATGCTTCCATCTGCAGCAAACAATGCTCTAGGGATTACAGAGAATTCATGTTCGCCAATTGCATCTTTAACATTGATATCAGACCTCTACTTTGACACTACTAACATCCGGGCAAATAGTGACATGTCCTCTTGAACTTCCACAAGCTTCTGTCCCGATTTTACTGTAATTTTAGCACCAGCGTTTTTCCATGTATGAAGCTTGCGTTTTTTCATTGGTGCCCAGAGGCTTACTTCACCTGATTTGATTCGCTGCGAAACAAACTCATCGAATATATACTGGCCAATTTCATTTCTATTACAGAGGTCATCCCTGACATTGTCTGGCAACACTGCACCGGTAACAATATTGCATAGGTCTTCAGAGTCTTCTGTAAATGGATTTCTGAAACGCCGAAGTGTCTGGAAAAGCTGTTGCACGTTTCGCTCTTGTCGGTTGTGTACTGTTTCGGACAGATCATGATGTGTCAATTTTGTATGCGAAGACAGTCCTGCTAATTGCTGAGCTTCTTTTGCGAGCCGTGCTAGTTCTGGGGCAATTAAGAAGAACTTTGTACGGGCACTTGGATTGAGAGTAATCCCCACCAGTCCACCTGCCACCTTCATTGAGCGGTTGATTTGTTCAAGGGCGTGATCTGCACCGATTGCACAAAATGGTACTTGCTGGTTTTTGTTCACCACCCAGTTTCCCTGCATAAACTAGGCATATAAGTCTGGATGTGAGTCCTTGACGGTGTCCATATCTGAAAAATATAATGGCATCATGCGTGCATAGTTGAGTTTGTCATATGTGAAGAAATATTTGACAAATTTTGTTATAATAGTTATGTGTAACTCCCAGTCACCAGTTCTAACAGCGCATATGAACGCTATCATCTCCAGAACCATCTGCATGTACTGCTGCATCACCCTGAACAGAGGTACACTTGCGTGCTCAGAATCGAATTTGGACATTTCTTCAATGAAATGTTGAGATACCATTGTTTCCAGCATTTCATTATTTGCCACTTATTTCTTGCTGATCGTCTGTTGCGCAAATATTTTTCAGTACGTCTCCTTCTAGTACATACTGCTCGTGCATTTTGTCATGTGACGCGAAGAAGTATTCTCCATACAACATGAATAACGCCTGCAGAGTAACCATATGAGCATATATGCCTTTCTTCACGTGTTTTCCTTCTAGGATCTGGGTTACAGTCACTGGTCCATACAAACCAGCCTCGGTCCAGCAGAAATCAATGCCACTGTTTTCAATGTACTGTCAAATCGTGCGTAGTTGAGCCATCACTATGTGAAGTTCACCAGGTCGTAGTAACAGGTGATCCATACCATCGCGTGACATTTGCATTTGTTTGGCTGGTACATATAATCCCAGGTCTAGTGTAATAACTGTCATTCTGTTATGTCCAACCACATGTGTGTTGATTCCTTGTGCTTGTTTGAGTACCGTCAATAAAGTTGGCCATTCATGAGCCGGTGCTGCAATCAATGGTGGAGTTATAAGTATGGTTTGTGGTAGTTTTGCACTGGTGATGGATTTGAACGCAGCCCATGTTGGAATCTGTACCGTCACATTTGAATCCATAGGATATTCATTGTCATCGTGGCCAATGCTGTCATTTTCAGCTGACGCCACAGAAACGTCATTTTCACCAGTTTCGTGATGTATGTTATCACTCTCAGTGTTGCCTTCCTCGGATCTCGCTATAATGTCCGGTCAACCAACCAGGCATAGTCAGGGATGCAGGTGTCCACCAGGGGTTTTGTAGTCACACTGAATGATGGATATACGGGGCTTTGTGGTTTTATGTTCTTCGGTGTATTACAGTCAAGCAACTGAGTGATAGTATCTGGTATATTCTTGATTGATCTATCAGTAGACCTGTCTACCAACTGTAGATTGTCAGTCCTGTCATCATTTTACAGCAAATGGCGAAAGATAATAACATTGGGATTTAGATTCATTTAAATAGTATGAAAATATCAAGTAATGCTATGTGTATATGGCCTATGTTCTGGCACTCCAAAATGGTAAAGCAACCATTAAATTCATAAACAGGCACAATGCAAAACATTGACCCATTTGAAAATGTGTATACTTGTTTAAAGCAAATGGCGAAATTGAGCAGCGTGAGCTTCATACCAGCCTTTGAAAATATTACAAACATTTTAAATAATGTTCTGTGTCTTTCTCAAGTCATATGGATTCAATAACACATATGTCGTATATGCTTAGTTATGTATGGAGCAAGTGCTGAGAGAACTCCCAGCAAATATACGTTCAAAACGTTCGATTTTAAGTAATTTTTATATTTTATACAATATTTTGGCTTTAATATTACTACAATATGTAATCATTGTTTGTGTGTGATCTTCCTGAACAATTTGCGACCAGTATCATCAAAATCGGTCATGTAGTTCGAAAGTTATGAGTGCATATATGTTTTGTTGCATGCGGTCAATAGCGGCCATCTTGATGACGTCAAACAATGGTGACCTACATGTTTCTCAGATGTCTACCAAGTTTTTTTGCAAAGTCTGATGTTTAATAAATATAATTAGATAGGTGGCTTGCTTTAGTCATTAAAATCCCACGGGATTCAAGACGCCCCCCTACTACTATGTGTCGCCACCCCAAGGACAGAGGTTCATGACAAGTTGGGTTCACTACCATATCCTGGCACCAGATATTAGCCTGGACATGGGCACGGCGTATGTGCTCAATCCATCCTCTCTGAGTTTGTGGAAGTTTGTCAACTCCTTGTTCATCATTTAAGTGCTTGAACAAAAACCGTTTGAGTATCTTTGCTTGCCCAATGTGGACTCCTCCTGGACAGAAAAGAGAGCAAATAAACTCTTCACAGCCACGTAGTACTTCTTAAACGGTTATCTCCTACGCCAAGACCAGCTACAATGTAATGCTATCCCTTCTTTCCCTTTCCTTGGATATGTATTGTAGTATCACAGCCTGTGATAGCATGACAGATGATGAAAGCTGCTGATTTCTCCGGACCAACCTTTTCATATGTAGGCTATAGGAAGAGTATGCGTCGTATATCGCTTGTTCCCATGGTTAGCGCAGAATGGTTGCCAAGTAGTTGTGTTCTTCGTAGAGCCAAAAGCAGCACATCCGTGTCTTGTGAATATATATGGACAGTCATCCCGTTGCTCGCAAATTATACAGCATGATAAATCATAAGAGTGTCCACCTCTTCCTGTGTGCAGACACCGGTCATTGTTTCACATTCATAATTCATCGATGACCTCCTGCCGTATTGCAGTCATAACCTTGCTAGTACTGTAGTGGATGAGCTAATAGGAAAGGTAGAGAGTTAGCAAATCCTTTGTGCTGCTGGCGAGAAACTTCTGTTTTGTCTTTGATGCCCGTTGATTCTTGACCTATGTAGGATTTAGTTTCCTTCACTTTGCCTTTCCGCCGCTCTCAAGTTTGTTCCTTCATTGATGCTTTCTTGGTGTAGTTATCAAATATAACTCGCACTTGACCGTATCATTGATGCCTTTGGTCATCATTGTGTCCCACAATTTGGGACTCCCGATGATGCGTTCCACTACAAACGTTTTGTAAGCTTTCATGTCAGTCTCCGATGTTACTAGGATACTTTGTTTGACTTCATCGGGGATGATCTCCTTTGACATGAGTCTGAACATGGGACCTTTACAGTCCGATTTCTCGCTACCAGCCTCCATTTGGAATATGTTCTACAGTGCTAACACTGACTTCAGCTGTGAAACTTTATTGGCAAGCAATGTTTGACTGAGAGATGTAATGATGCTGTGGTGGTACAGTTGTGCTAGTAGTAGCTACAAGTTGTTCTGACTCATCAACAAGTCGTGCCAGCACCGAAGCCGAGAGACAACACCTCAAGAGCGTTGCTGGATATGATGCTATTCCAGAGATCCCTCCTTGGCATTGGCCTTTCGTTGATTTGTTCAGGTGTTCCATCGCCTGATCAACACCAATTGGTGTGAATGGAATACGATTGCTGGTATTCACTGCAAACTCACCATTGGTGAAGCTCTGCCATAGTTCTGGATCAGAAGTGTTTATGGTATCCATACGTGCGATGAACTGGAATGATTTGAGCGAAATACTTCCAAAGATGCCAAGTAGAGGTGCCAGTTACATTCCCTTATAGTCTTCTGGAACTGTAATAGTGTCATCACCTGCCACATGCACATCGGTCTTACGACTAACGTACGTCAAACTGTCGTAGCTGTGTTTATCAAGATTCATGCATCCTATATCCATTAAGAACGCCTGATGTGCTTCTGCAACGCCAGTCTTATACATGTATGCTTCAGTCCGCTGCTTTACGCTAGCTACTAAGGCATCACATACAACGTGTGATCCTCAATGAATTTCTTAAAGCAGAGTTCGAAGAGTTCATGAAACATTATCTAGTGCGCTTCCATCGCACTGCTATAATGATTGCCATTTAAAATGTGTGATACAGTCATGCTACTGTACATATCTGCTTCTTGCCATGCATCATCAAGACCACTGCCTTAAATTGTCCGTCCCAAACGCCTAGTGCACATACCACTGTGTGGAATTCTCCTGGACCGAACACCCACTTGGTCTTGAACTCTGGAAGTAGATACTCGAGCTTCACAAATCTCTTGTACAAGTCCATATCTAAAGTCACAACGAGAATACTGTTTGCAGCCACAGCTGCGTTCAATCTAGTTAGCTGATCCAAAGCAGTAACTAATGCGGGCCAGTAGAAGCAGCATTGGTGATAGGCAGACTGAACGGCTTGTCGATTACTGGTAAGGCATCCTGATCATCTGGGGTATGTACGAGCGAGTTATAAGCCGACAAGAAATGTACTTGTTGCTTTACAATGCTCTGCTTGTCTGCCAATTCCTCGGGTTCTTCGGTGGTGTCTGCTGATTCACCAGGCTATGATGTACTTGCATCGGACAAATCTGGAGCTTCAGAGTCAACGCCAGACATGTTGGTGTTTGTTGATGAGTTTCCTCCGTTAACAACGTGGAGCTTTCATCTGGTCATTACATGTGTCTTAATTTTTCTAACCAACTGTATTAAAATATAAATTATTGATCTCTATGTTTAAGATACCTCTGTTTCAGATAATTACCTGGAGGGCGGAGCTCGAAAGAAAGTGAAACTGAGGCGCTTACGCCAAAGTTTTAATTTAAGTTCAAGCTCCATCTACCAGGTATTTATCTGGGACAATACATACCTGCAATGATATTTTTTTTTCTTATCTAATATGGTTTGGTGATCCGAAAATAAGTGACATTCATGAAACCAATTCAAATTCTCCTGCTGACCTCGTGAATAGTCATGAGGCAGGTGACTAAATTGGTCCAATTAAATGGATAGCACCGAAACTTTTATACGGATGTACATGTATAATGTAGTGCTCAGTGCTTTTCCGTAAATAGCGCAGGCTTATCTGGGTCTACACTGGTAGACATAG
Organism: Conchocele bisecta; assembly: GCA_029237695.1. NCBI lineage: Eukaryota > Metazoa > Mollusca > Bivalvia > Lucinida > Thyasiridae > Conchocele > Conchocele bisecta. Next base: position 8,728,898 of record CM055265.1, on the reverse strand, counting down.
ACGCCCTGTGTCTAGACTTAGTATATAGTCCATGTCATATAAGTATGAATGGGATATGTCAATGGTTATCTAATAAACTAAACTCGGAACGATGTGGCTGGCGATCAAATCCGTTCAGTACGAAATGTGTTTCCCCCCCCCCCCCGCTTATTTATTGAGACACAGTAAATAAATAGCGCGACTGTCAATAAACATCAGCCCCCTCCTGCTTGGTTAGTTTCCTCGTAACACGTGTATTTCTAGTATGGCAGCATTTGGGGTATGGTACGTAAACATTTGTGATTTCTCGTTTAGGGTAGGGCAGGCGGGAGGGTCCACGCCCAATCTCCCTCCCCCTCCCTGTCTGGATCCGCGCCTTTTGTGGTGATTTCATCTCCCAATTTTTGAAACTATTGAGTACGCGTCCAATGTAGTATATTGTAATACGAACGACATGTAGATATACAAATATCGTACTGTAATGTTATACATGTGTGCGTCAAATAACCTGTTAATTTGAAGTACGATTAAATGCAAGGACATTTGTACTATCTTGGAACGGTCAGTTGCCAATTATGGCTTATATGTTACAGAAGGTTGTAAGTTAATTGCTATATGTCAGGTATACATGTTATTACCCTGTTTGCATTATATACGTATCATGTATTCTAAAAAATGTGGAATCCAGTTTTCAGCATTTTTTGTCAAAAAGAAGTGTCGTGTCGCATTCATATCAAATGTTCTTGAAAATAATTTTGAAAACCGGTTGATATCCATGCAAACGAGTTCAGATGACCAGTTGTCTCAACTATAATGCATTTGGTAGCCAAACTCTTTCGATTATAGGTTTCGAATAATGTTGAATACCAAAACAATCATACAGATCGGTTAGAAAAGGCGGCCATTTTGAAATTCAAAATGAAGGCCCTAAATGTTAATGGAAAAACTGGCACCCATTTGTTTCATAGTCAGTGATGTTTCTATGTGTGTTTAAACATTGGTGCCAAGAATCTACCCAAAATTTTACTTTGTTCACATAAGCCCACATACATGTACTACCAGTGACAATACACTCACATAACTGCTTCATGTCAATGGATTTGATATAGTATGTGTGGTAATACAGGTATATAATAACAGCACTGTATTTATCTTACTGTTACACAGCCATTACTGGATTCTCAAAATTGTTAACAATGGGTCAACAAACTCTTCAGAAATCAGACGTTGTATATAAGTGTGATGAAACTAACCCATATGACGTTGTTGTTTAATGTCTTTCGAAGATAATGCACCAACTTCAAGGTGCATGATCACGTGGTTACAACAACAACAACGTCGCCCACTCCAACGTAAGTATTATTTGATATTTTCCTTAATATGCAACGGATTTTGATGAAATATGGTGCAGCAAACGCGTCTTCATGAGCTGCATTTTGGTGGTCTAGGGAGTTTGGCACACACTTGTGTCGTTTTTGCGAAGAATCGATTTCCGTGTCGCAGACACGGAAATCGATTCTTCGCAAAAACGATGACAGAAATTTGGGCGAATATACAGCTACACCAAATGCAGCTTAACAAGACGCATTTGATGTGCCATATTTCATCAAAATCCGTTACGTAATAAGGACACTATAAAATAATACGTACTTTGAATCGGTACTTGTTGTTGTTGTTATTACCACGTGATCATGCACCTTGAATTTGTACTTATGTATAATTAATATTATTAGTTGTTGTTTCAAACGCCATAAGAGGTAAAACTGGCAGATGGCTTGTACAGACTAAGATGGCCGACATAGCAACTCCATGCGCCATATAGTAAACATTAACAAGCAGGGCCCAGTTGCTCAAAGCTTCTGTTAGCTTAACAGACTGTTAAATCCTTAGCATTGCTAAGGATTTAACAGTCTGTTGAGCTAACAGAGGTTTTGAGCAATGTGGCCCTGACTTACACATATATGTTATACATATATCCCATCACATTTAGGAACCAATTATATTTGAATCGAACGATGATCAGGGGTCCCACGGGTCCTTAATATCTCAGCAGCAGCTACGGTCATGCAGTGGCGGGACCTCGGTGTCAGGGGCCCGTTTCACTAAACTTCTTACGACTAAAATGTTCGTAAGTCCAAATTTAAGATCGTCTGTAAATTTCAATTTATGGATTTACATTTATTGAGCTCAATAAATGTAAATCAATCAATTGTTTACAAGAAAACATTGCTAATGTGAAATTTACAGACTATCATAATTTTGCACTTACGAACATTTTAGTCGTACGAAGTTTAGTGAAACGGCCCCCTGGTCTCATACGAAATACCAGTGGGATGGAAATACTAAGAATTTCAAAGTATTTTTATGCCCAATATGAAGTTTTAACCCACAACCTCCGGATTGGAAGTCAGGTGTTAGCCTAGAGTACCCATAGGCAACAACCCATCATGTTGGACTGAAGGAAAGCATGTTTGTTTAGCGTTACAGAACAATATCTAACACATCAATTCCAGATTAGTATATCAGGTAAACATAGGAAACTCATATTATAAAGCGCAATGTAACACAGAAAAAGTCATTCAATTGATCGATATTTAACCTATATACGAGTCTGACAGATCGAGATGTGAGCAAACTGTTTTTCGATTTATGCCATTTTTAGTTACAAAATCAATCTGGTTCAAAAAGAGGGGTTCGTACGAACCCCCTGAACACACATGACGACACACTGAACACACACGCCCTTGTGGAACCACTCTCGTAATATATATATTTATATATAAAGTCATGTATTATAGAATATGATTTATCATTGCGAACATTAATTCTTTAAAATCTGAATTAGTAATCAGTATAATTAAATAATAAAATAAAATGACAAATCATTCTTACCCTATCGTATGTTTGTTTCGATTTTCAACTATGTCTTGTATTGTAGTCGTTGATGTTTAATTGCAATTTGGAGATGTCTTTTAAGACGAGCATTACCTATGTGGATCTCCAAGCTGTTACATATGCTGCTTAACACCATATTGTATCTGTGACTGGAGAAATGGGGCTTATGTATTTGGCGAACATAGTAGATCCAGATCAGACTGTGCAGTCTGATCAGGATCTACACTGGCCGCCATTCTATCAACGAAGCACCCGCCCTGCTTCTAACGAGCAATGCAGATCGTTAACAGTTTACACGAGTATGTTATTTTATCAGGAGATACACTGGGCGCCAATCCCATAAACCCCATTTCTCCAGTCACACCCACATTTTATCATAGAATATTTTTGTGATAAATAGTGTGACGGATGACGAGAGGAAGATGGATATAGCTGGCAGGGTATCATAATTATCCCGGTTCCTTCTCCAATACGCCCCGATCTACATACAATTGTCGACGGTAATGGGTCTTTCACGGATTACAATGGCGGACAATGGAAGTTCTAGAAAAATACTACAGCACTAAGGTTCTTCATAATGAGCGTATCAATCTACGCCATCGGTTGTATCGATATGGCTATGAACAGTCGCCTCAATGAAATAGGCGCCACATTGGCCAATTACGTACTAAGCCAATCAGCAGACAAACAGATGCACCAGTTTGTACGAGGGGCGTTTAGAAAGCTCCGATATGCATTTATTAAACAATCATCTTGATATGTGCGACGATATTTCATAACTTTCTCGGGAAATATAAAATACACTGTTTATGGTGAGTCTGAAAGGCCAGCTTGTTGTTCCCCTCTTCATGCAATTGAATCTTCATCGCCGTCTGCCCAATTCCGCGGCACTCTGACTTGTGGGCCTCCAGCTGGTGCCCGTTTCACTAAATATCGTACAACTAAGAAGTTTGTAAGTGCAAAATTGAAATCCACAATAACATTTTTATTGCCATTCGATTTTTCGTGGAGGTGCGACAAACATGACACAAACCTGTAAGTACAAAATGGTAGCAATTGAGAAACATGTTACTGTGAGAAACAACTTCATAGAAATCTTCGTACGAACATTTTTATCGTACGGAGTTGAGTGAAATGGGCCCCAGTAGCCGATTTCACCAACATTGCAAAGTATACCTTTCTAGCAAAGTATACTTTGAGAGAAAAAATTCAATTTTAGGATAAATTTATTAATTTTTATTATACCATTTTGGCTGTGATAATGTAATACATTCAGTATAATAATTCTGCATACTTTTAATCATCAAATGTATGCAGTGGTTAGTTCTATATGAAATAATCCATTTCAGGAAAAATAAATGATTACTCCCTCAAAGTATACTTTGCCAGTAAAGTACACTTTGCAATGTTGGTGAAATAGGCTACAGGTTTTCCCGTGTGTAGGCGTGGAGGCAGTACTCGCTTCCGCTGCTTACCCTGGTCACATAGAAGGCGGTTGAGGTCCTTCATCCATGTGTAGTGGAGCTTGCCGGCCGTCACAATAAGCAGCAGGTTTATCATTGGCATGTGTAAGGACTGTTTGCTGGGCCCATGGACGATGACACCCTGATACCAGCCTAATTAATACATTGATGGCAATGTCGTTCCGCCACTCGACCTGGGAGATGGGGTGGGAGCGCCGATGCCTCTAAAATCGAGGTCGTCCTGGGTTGGGTACTGTGTGGGCTTTATGCGAGTTATGTGAAGATAGCAGACCATAGGGCCCATCGGAGGCAGTGGTCATCATTGTTCTGCATTTTGAACACCGCTTCTTCATTCTCACTGCTGTTGGTAGTGGGATGTAGGACCCACCTCCCAGTGGCTGGTATCGTACGATGTCAATCCAGAGAGTTGCACTCGTTCTACCACCCACGCGGAGCCTCTCTTAGTCCATTTCTCGAGAATCTCCAGAATGCGGGGGAATGCCCTATCTAGTGTCTCATTCATCTCGAACGTCTGTAGGACAGCCTCCTGCTTGTGGAGGAGCACGGGATCTGTGCACTCCTCGCTGTCATCGGGGTTGTCTTTGCGAAGTTGGATCAAAAGTGCAAGCTGAAACCCGACCCCGTTGAGAGCCATGATCTCTTATTCAAGGTTTTGATGAATCCGGGGGTGTACACACTGCAATAAGGCTTTTGGATCTGCACGGAGGGGATACCCTTCAGGCATATCCATCTGCTAACCCCGCAGGTATTTTTCGATCACCCATGTGTCTGAATGAAGGCTGTTTAATCATTCCTTTTGTTGTTCTTCAACTCCAGAATCTCCTGGTAATCCTGGATATGTTCACGTCAGCCCCGAACCTCGGACCGCCCCATCCGTCGTTTACATGAATCAGTTCTAGGTGGCAGTTTTATAACTTGCCATCCCATTATTTCTGTCTGTTCCACGTTTTGCTGCCGATGAACTTTTGGCCATTAAACACATTAAATCTAAAAAATATTTAAAAGTAAGCACTTTTTCATTAATAACAAAAAAGTCACCATCCCAAACAAATATTATTTGATTAAATTCCATCAAATATTGATTTTATTGTTTTTTCGCAATAAAATCAATATTTGATAAAATAGTTTTTGGGGAGGGAGAGTTATTTTGGAATGACGTCGTCTTTGCGGTGAAGTAAACCAGTGTAGACACGTGAAAACTAGAAAATAAATACCCCGCATCTGAAGTGAAGATATATTGATACTCAAAATATCTTAATAATTCAAGGCCAGTTTATCATACATAACTATTAGTGTTGTGTTAAGTTATCAAATTATAAATGGTTTGTCATTTCGTCGCCAAATCAATATATAAGAGACGAATGTGTAATTTGGAGAATTATGTCACAAATGAAAAACGTTAGCAGGAACATACTTTCATTTGCAAAGCGAGTCGACTAAACAACTACTTCGGGTATATATTATGCATATTGCACACTTTTCATTAGGGTATAAATAGTTTGTGTTATAAAATTCAGTGGAAAATGTGAACAAGTTATTGATATATTTATAGTTGATGCTATGCTACAATAGGTGTCACATTTTGTCACAACATCGTAAATGCGCATTTTAATTTAAACATTAGAAAAGTCAATCGAAGAAAATTTATGTCACACATTCAAATAACTAAATAATATTAAACTTATACAATGTGTATTTTGTAGTCTTTCTTGTGAAATACAATGTGTAGGATCCGTGTAGAAAATGAATGAAAAACTGCGCATTTCAAAATGTCTTGTGAAAATGTCACACGTCGCGGATGCACATTTTTTAAAGTTACGGTAGTTTGTGTGATGCAAAATATTTGCTGAATTTATATAGCACGATAATTATATTGTAACCACAAAATGTGTTTTGCAACTTCTTTCTAGTCGTGTACATTGTTTGGCGGTCACACATAAACATCATCAAAAACTATCCATTTTAAAATGTCTAGTGGAAATGTCACACCTTGCAAATTACGTCGTTATTGTGCGTTTTATAAAACGTTGCCGTAGTTTATGTGATAAGAAATCTCTGTCTAACTTTCTTGTACGATAATACTACTGTAATTACGAAATGTGCATTTTATCTTCTTTCTATTAATGTAAATTTCATGGTGGTTGCCCATAAACTTAATAAAATAATACATACTTCAAAATGTCTAGTGAAAATTTCACATCTTGCGAATTACGTCACTATTTTACATTCTTTCAAGCGTAAACGAAGCTTGTCGGGTATGGACTATATGGCAGCATTTGTTATAAAATAATAAATATTGTAATTACAAATGTGCATTTTGTCTTCTTTCTAGTAGCGTACTTTTTGTGGCGGTCGCACATAAACATAATACAAAAATAAGTACTTTAAAATATCTGCAGATTATGTAGTATAAAGGATATGCCTACATTTGTTGTACGATAGTGATATTGCAATTACGAAATATGAATTTTGTCTTCTTTCTATTGTTGTGCCTTTTGTAGCGGTCGCATTTGAAAATAACAGAAAAATACCAACTTTTAAATATCTAGTACAATCCCTGACCATGAGTATGTGCATAGACCTGCTGCATTCAAATGTATTATTTATATTATCATGTATTATTACACCCACATGGTGCTCGCATTGTATTTACTAATGGCTATGATACAGACAGCCATTGTATTATGTACATAATTGTATGTTTGCGCTAGAAACGTCAGTCACTGCAAAATACGACGCTGACGTTTATACGTCGATTTTAGCGGGATTGACGTCGTTTTGACGTTATCAAAAGTATCACCAACAACGTACACGACGTCATATGAAAATTAGGTGCAGAAAACGTAATAGACGACCAGTACATCTTCAATGTAGAATGTTATGTTGGTGCAATGGATAGCATCTGCCATTTGTATTGATGTAATATGATATTTGTTAAACTCGTTGACTGACCTCACAAGAAACTCGGCATAGCCTCGTTTCTTATGAAATCCATAAACTCGCCCTACAAACATCACGTTATACCGTCACTCATGTAGATCCTCTAAATATTCCGTAACTGTTTGAACGATTAGAATTTCCATGTTGCGATACAGTATGTATGTACCTTCAACGGTTAAACGGCCGTTGCCGTATAAGAGGCTATCGACAATCGGAGGACACGGGAAGGTTGTCTTATGTGCTGGTACATAGTGCAGTAAAGGAGGAAATAACTGGCTGTTTCTACGGAACTACGTGTGCAACTAAGTGTGTGTACGACAATGGATTTACTATGCATGTATAAATACACAATAGTTTCGTAACAGGCAGCTGAAGCACAGGCTTACAAAGAGCCAACGCTGTTTTAACACAGACTCGGCAGGTATAAGTGCCCACTCCCGGTAAGACGATCGTTGTGAACTTTACAGTAGTTGCCAATGCATGACCGCCCACAAATGGTTGTTTGGCCAAGCAGAAGCGAAACACATGTATTATTACCTTTCATTATTGGGTTTGGTTATACACATATGGGTTATCTTTAAATAGAGAATCATGATATAGCACTTGTAGAGCCCGGGCCGGCGATGTGGTGGGTCGTGAACTTCGCCGCGGCTTAATACCAATTATTTATGAATGTGCTTGAGAGTTGGTTGCAACCTTGGTTGCGCTTAGGCTGGGGGCCCAGGGCGTGATGCGGGCCCAAGGGGGTGAACTGTGCTAGAACCCCCACCCTGTATACTTCTTCATATGCAATATACAGTGTTAAGTCATACAGCCGACAGTGTCTTTGCGAACACAGTAGTCCCATAGCACCCTACTCATCAGTTCAGGGTCTACACTATTGCCTATATATGTCTACTGTTTGGAAAACTGCAAGACGTCTGGTTTCTATGTGACTGTGACTGGAGAAATTGGACCCGACTTTGTGACCAGTGTAGCTCCTGATCAAATAGCACACTCACACTGCACATTGATAACGACAATAATGCTTGCTAAACGCATAACAGGTGTTTCATTGATGGAATGGCGCACGGTGCAGAACCTGTACATAATGTGCGGATGCGCAGGCTGATCTGAATCTAAAATAGTCGCAAAAACAGATAAGCCCCATTTCTCCAGTCACATTCACATATACGTACATATAGCCTATAGAGTGCGTCTAAGTTTTGTCTGTCGTAAGCATTTGCATAGATACGTTCCGAATTAGACGATAATATTTGAATATTAATTTAATAGATCTGAAACACAACCGTCAACCTCGACAGCTGATACAGTAAGTGTCACGTGGTATACTGAAAATAAGCCATATAATTGGACGAGCATATGCAGTTTACAATTCCCAGTACCAGTCAGATCATGAGATATTTTGCAATATTCCATAAAGATATCTGTTTCCTAAAGTGATGGGATACATGTATAAACTACGCATAAAGACCTCCGCAAGTGGGTCGAGTGGCATCAGAATACATAGAGGATGTTTGTAGTATTTTCACGAGTGGTGAAGCTGAAAACAACAAAGCTTCTTATTCTGCCCTTGGAGTTGGAACAACAGCCACGCAGATAATATAACCCTTCAGTGTTCGGTAAAAGACTGAAAATACAGAAAATTAAAACATAACGAGTACGATTCCAACAAGGGACGAACTGGGAAGAGGACAAACGAGACAACCGACAATTTTGACGCGTATTTTCCCTACATAGAGGGTTTGAAATAATTCCACATTTTATAATTTATTATGCTGATATTCGTCTCATACTATTAAAATATAATAGATAAAACACAGTTTACACAAATAATTAAACAATAAAATAATACGATTAACAATTGTTCAGATTGTATTGATATATTTGACATTTTAAGCCACGCCCCCATGGCCACTCAGCCTACTGTGGTCGATCTCGATTTAAAATAAGTGATCAATCTACTCACTATCAGTATCACTGTACTGCACCAGGGGGCCGTTTCACTAAACTTCTTACGACTAAAATGTTCGTAAGTGCAAAATTATGATAGTCTGTAAATGTCACATTAACATTGTTTTCTTGTAAACAATTACTTACATTAAATGTAAATCCATCAATTTCCAGACGATCCTAAATTTTCCCTTACGAACATTTTAGTCGCCTCAGATTCGACCGTTTGTAAGGCAATTCAAGAAGGCTTAGCTGACCAGAATTCCCACTGTCACGAGGGTTGAATAAACAGGCTGTCATTGTCTGATTTTGCGACGACTGTTCGTACATACAATGGTTAACAGTTGCCGTAATATTAGGTAATTCACCTGGTAACGCCATATCTAATGGAGGCTAGAGTAGTCATATTGCATACCAAGAACAGAACATCTATTAATAATGGACTTGACATCATCTCCAGAACAAGTAGATATTTTAATTATGAGCCCGACTCTGGAATTGCCTCCCTTGTCGCCATGCCAAAATAGTTATGCTTGTAATGATATTTTTCACCCTTAAAACCCTTATTTTTCACTGTTTGAAAAAACATATTCCCACAGTTTCAAACAGTGTAATATCGAGTGATATTCCACTAATATATCCCAGTAATTCACCGCTAGTCATAAAATAAATTGCTGTCGGTGGAGAATATTTCAGAAAACAATAATGTGAGTAACGTGAAAATATTGTCCACATAACTTAACGTCACACCAAGTGACGTCGTGACCTGCGCCGCTATACTCTGACCGCCATTGTTCACGCCCACACAGCAACTATAATTAACCAGATATGTTCAAGAAAATACATACCTATGCTCATTATATGTAAATACAAATGATTGCAAGTTATTCACGAACTTCTGGATCAGCCCTCGTATATCTGAACATGGTCTTGCTAGTCTATACTTTATCCCGTCAACACAATGCGTATGTGCCGTGAAACACGGTGCCTTGAAACATTTTTGATATCCAGTCAATACAATTTTTGCATTTTACAGACATTTGTAGGTGTTGACGGGATAAATAGAATAGTAGGTTAGTGCCGTGAATGGGAAAACATATCTGGCGCGGCACGGAAACGGGATGTGCTCGGCAGAGCCTCGCCCATCCCGTTTCCTGAGCCTTGCCAGATATGTTTTCCCATTCACGGCACTAACCTACTATTCTCTATATACGGAGCCCCGCAGGGGACCGTGACGTAGCAATCTTTGTTTTATTAATTTGTTCCCACGAAATAACAATTCGTTCCCTCAATTTAAAAATTCGTTCCCACGAATTAACAATTCGTTCCCACGAACGAATTGTTATATTGTGGGAACGAATTGCTAATTCGAGGGAACGAATTGTTAAATTGAGGGAACGAATTGCCATTTCGTGGGAACGAATTGTTAATTCGTGGGAAAGAATTGTTATATCGTGGGAACGAATTGTTAATTCGAGGGAACGAATTGTTAAATTGAGGGAACGAATTATTTAATTATTTTCATTTTATTTGATGAAATTCCACAAAATATTGATTAAAGAATGGTCGATGTTTAATTAAATATGTGTCCATGTTTAATTAAATGTAACGGTGTATATAGTCACGATTTAGTATCAATTGTGGTAACAATCCCTCTATGATGACCGATGTTGTCACGCATGTATATACAGCAGATGTGGCTCACATGTACTATTGACTAACTACATAAAGAATAGTAGGTTAGTGCCGTGAATGGGAAAAAATATCTGGCAAGGCCACGGAAACTCTGATTATATCACGTGACAGATTTAGTGCTTTCTTTCAAATGCTCCAAATATACTGAAAACTGGTGATGAAAACACCCTAATATATTACTTAAATGGAATTGGGTAGTAATGAATCAAGATTTGCAAAACAACATTGCATATCCCCTTGGAGATTTATTTTATTTCTACAACACATCACGTGCTATTTGACAAGGTACTACAGTGATCACGAATCACATAAGCCCCATTTCTCCAGTCACACGTCATCATATACATATACATCAACATGCACGTGAAAGTCGTGGTCGAAGAGCAGATCCCTATCAAGACCTTCTATATCTACTACGAAACAATTGGTGTTTTCGCCGTTTGCTATGATATTAAATACTACCGTCTATTCCATGTTTTGCTGTCGACGAAATGTTGGCCATTAAATACATTAAATCCCAAAAGTATTTAAATGTAAGTACGTTTTTCATCAATAACAAAAATGTCACCCTCCATAAAAAAACTTTACAGATTTTTTAAAATAATTTTGGAATTTGTGGGCCAATTTTAAAAATACCTTTTGTTATAACTTTTATTTTCTTAGTTACATGATTTCCAAGCTATCTAGCTATGTTTCGAAGTTAATTTCCAAAAGTTTTCGTATTTTGCCCCATGTTAAATTCAATAGACATTATTTTTTTCCGCAATACAATCAATATTTTATGAAATTTCATCAAATAAAATGTTCGCCGTTTCCCATTTATTCACAGAAGTAGCCGTATAGTAACTTCCGTGAAAATCAATTTGGTTCATATAAGAGTATGTGAAAATAAAAAGTAAAGTAAGGTGTTTTTTATACGGTCACCTATGGTCACTTTCCAAGTCCAGTCATATATACGAGGCTCCAGTCAGGTGAACAATTGGTAGCATTTATTAACCCATTGCAGACGGGATACTATTAAACTAGTATGACATTAAAAAAAACAACAAAACAGCCTATTTTCCTCATTTCTTCTCGAAAGTATACGTTGTCACCACTCATTTGAACCGTCTCTCGGTTCAAATGAGTGGTGACGACGTATACTTTTATTGAAAAATAAACTAGAAAATAATTTGTTTATCCTTAGACTTCAATGGGTTAAACTATGCCATATCATTTTCTAACCTAGAACTTTCCTGTTTCAATGCGAATACCTTAATCAGTTAGTAGACCTGAACTCTGCAGGTATCAATATCTGTAGCCGATTTCACCAACATTTATAAGCATACTTACTGGCTAAGTATACTTTGAGGGAGTAATCATTTATTTTCCCCAAAATGCATTATTTCAAGTAGAACTAACGACTGCATATATTTGATGATTACAAGTATGCATAATTATTATACTGAATAATGGCTGTGATAATGTAATTTAATTCAGTATATAATAGGCTGCATAATCTACAATTATTGACAATTCCGTAAGGCCCCGTTCTCAGATAGCAGCGGTCTATATGTTTATACTATAAAGGAAGGGATATTATTTCTCGAGAGAAAATCTAGAAAGATCTAGACACATAATTGCAGCAACTGGAATCTATTTGCCGTAAAACAAATCATCGTCTCGGAATGTGTCATATTTCCTTTGATAAACTACAATCTATTAGCAAGCAGGCTAATAACGTTTGTGATGTTGGCATATGTTCTGTGAGTACTGGTGTTGTAAACAGCGGCTGTTATCAGCGTATAGTTCCAGCACAAAACTATTTACACAATTCCCTAACATTTGATTGGCCTGTAGCAAGTCTCTGTCCAAAATTTATATCCCAGTAAACTCCCACGCCGAACTACTTTCCGTAACCATCAGGCGCAGTTAAAATAATTTTTAAGAAAACGGAAAATAAACACATTTTCTTGATGAATTTATTTCAAATGTTGGAATTATAAGGAATGAATGGCCTTTTTGCGGAATTTATCGGGGATATAAACTTGGAAAAGTCGCGGGAATACTGGACGAGGCCTTCCGGCCTTCGTCCAGTATTCCCGCGACTTTTCCAAGTTTATACCCAGATAAATTCCGCAAAAAGGCCATTCATTCCTATACTGTATTACATGCTACCAAGTGATTTACCGTGATTTATTTCCTTGAACGAAACATTTCATCATAGACGTTCGCGAGACGTAATTGACGTCACGTTTTGACATCATTTCCGGCGAAGAAACGATTCATACGCTAACGTAAAATTGTCAATTTTAACAACGTTATAACCTGGTCTAAGAGCAAATTTCACATTTTTCGAAGAGCGTGTAATATACAATTTTTTCAACTGCTATTTTGAAATATCGGGTTTATTTCCTTTGACATCTGTAAATTCGACAAAGAAATCTCGTGCTCGGCACTCGTTTCTTTGTCGGATTTCCAGATATCTCGGGAAATAAATCCGGTATTTCAAAATGGCAGTTGAATACACTTTATATATAGAGAATAGTAGGTTAGTGCCGTGAATGGGAAAATATATATGGCTGTGCCGAGCCCATCCCGTTTCCATGCCGCACCAGAAAATTTCCCATTCACGGCATTAACCTACTATTCAATTTATCCTGTGAACACTACAAATAGCTTTAAAATGCAAATAATAACCCCAGCCGCATCCTCAAAATCGGAGAATCGACTAGTATGACAACCGCACATATTCATACGCAGTGATTAGGTCGTATTGACAGGATATCGAGAATGTTTCACGGCATCGTGTTTCACGGCACACACGCACTGTGTAGACGGGATAAATAGAGAATAGTAGGTTAGTGCCGTGAATGGGAAAAAATATCTGGCAAGGCTTAGGAAACGGGATGGGCGAGGCTCTGCCGAGCACATCCCGTTTCCGAGCCGCGCCAGATATTTTTCCCATTCACGGCACTAACCTACTATTCTATTTATCCCGTTAACACCTACAAATGGCTAAAAAATGCAAAAAAGTAACCCCAGTCACAGCATGTATTCATACGCGGTGATTAGGTCGTATTGACAGGATATCAAAAATGTTTCACGGCACCGTGTTTCACGGCACATACGCACTGTGTTGACGGGATAAAAGACATTATCCCGTCAACACAGTGTGTATGTGCCGTGAAACACGGTGCCGTGAAACATTTTTGCATTTTACAGCCATTTGTAGGTGTTGACGGGATAAATAGAATAGTAGGTTAGTGCCGTGAATGGGAAAAAATATCTGGCGCGGCACGGAAACGGGATGTGCTCGGCAGAGCCTCGCCCATCCCGTTTCCTGAGCCTTGCCAGCTATTTTTTCCCATTCACGGCACTAACCTACTATTATCTATGTCTTATACCTCGGTCCAGTCAAACCTATAAATAAAGGCCAGTCATGGGATGAAACAATTCTGACCTTTGTTCACAGGTGATCTTTATTCGCAGGATCATTGATTGTGGCTGCTATGGACAGGGAAATGGTATTCCAAGATGGTCTATATCACAGGTTCGACTGTACATGTAACTTCAATGAATACTACTTTCGTGGCGTCCATGACGTTAGAACTTGCGGAATGTGTCGATTTGACGTCACGTTGCTAAGCAACGTGACGTCAAATCGACAAACTCAGCAAGTCCTTGGGAAATTACGAGTAACTTCCCTTAGGACTACTTCATGGCATCCTAGAAGTTAGACCTGGTGGGATCTGTCGGCTTAAACTAAGCAACGCGACGTCTAATCGACAAACCCAGCCAGTTGTAACGCCCCGGAAGATACTCTAAGGGAAGATACTCGAGGGAAAGGGAAGATACTCGATACTAGTTCCGTGACCTATTTACAAGTATGGTGTATTACCAAGGTGCATGATCACGTGGTTTCAACAACAACAACGTCGCCCACGTCAAAGTAAGTATTATTTGATATTTTCCTTAATATGCAACGGATTTTGATGATATGGCGCAGCAAACGCGTCTTCATGAGCTGCATTTGGTGGTCCAGGGAGTTTGGCACATACTTATGTCGTTTTTGAGAAGAATCGATTTCCGTGTCACGGAAATCGATTCTTCGCAAAAAACGACAGAAGTTTGAGCGAAAATACAGAGACCACCAAATGCAGCTTAACAAGACGCGTTTGATGAGCCATATTTCATCAAAATCCGTTATGTAATAAGGACACTATAAAAGTACGTACTTTGAATCAGATGCCTTCTGGAAATTTCAGTACTTGTTGTTGTTGTTAGTACCACGTAATCATACACCTCGATTACAGAGTAATTATTATCAAGCGACTATATGTATGATGATGCTCCGGAGACACCACGTGATTATCGCGACTTTGTTGCCGCGCAGCTGTGATGTAACACCAGTATTGACACAGACTGCGCGAACTCTATTGGCTAGATTAACATTCTGCAGCAAATTTATTAAATATAAACGCTAACCGTGTTACTTTGTCACGCTGCATTGATTGACAGGCTGCACTTGATGATGTTTGGTTACACACGGTGTCTATTTCCAGGTGATTTGACGTGGGTGATAAGGGCAGCCATTAATTGCCACCCGTATGACACTCCCAGTACTGGCTGGCGAGTTGGGAATGACGGATTGTGAAATTCATGTCAGTTTCGGAATATGGCGTCAATGCATGGGGAAATTTAGATCAAACGTGGCGGTGACTGCAGAAATGGGGCCTATGGAATTTGCGAACAATTTACCTCGTAATCAAATAGCGCACTCCTGTAGCCTGATAGCGATTGTTTTTGTTTGTTCGAAGCATGGCCGGTGTTTCATTGATGTAAGGGCGAACAGTGCAGATCCTGATTAGACTGTGCGGATGCACAGGCTGATCTGGATCTACACTGGTCGCAAAACTCATAATACCCATATCTCCAGTCACAGTCACAAATACGTATATACGGTCATAGATTCTTCAATACATTCAGTCGCTCGAAC
Organism: Conchocele bisecta; assembly: GCA_029237695.1. Taxonomy (NCBI): domain Eukaryota; kingdom Metazoa; phylum Mollusca; class Bivalvia; order Lucinida; family Thyasiridae; genus Conchocele; species Conchocele bisecta. The sequence goes on along the minus strand of CM055265.1, from coordinate 8,712,974 downwards.
ATATCAAAACTTTGATAGCAGCAGTCAGACCAATTATAGGTCTCGGGACGGATTACAATCGTGTTTATGCATTAATAAGTCTATAAAGGCATTGTGTGTCGGATATACTAAGCAACTGATGAAATAGATTAGCAAAACTAGTTTAATTCTAGATTATCGTATTTTATGAACCCAATTGTACCTATAAGTCACCTGACAAAAATGGGGATAGCAAAAATGCTTATAATACGGAAAAATAACTAGCCTTTGCAACGCTAGTTATTTTTCAGTATTCTAAGCATGTTTTGTAATCGATGCTAACCATTTTTTTGTTATTTAAATTAATTACACTATAATGGATTTTTTTAAAATGTTGCATTGCATGATCATTTCACAAATAACATAAAATAAATGTATTATTTCCTTATTGGAACATGTATAGCGAAAATATTAGGCCATTCACAATTATTTCAACATTTCTGATCGTGTGTAATTGAATATATCGTATGATTTGGGAAATTTTATCAAATAAAATGATGTGATTGATTGGTATATGCTGTTGATTGCAGAGGTGACATTATCGGGATAAGATTTCCATGAAGATCAGTTCCAAAAAAAAATAAATCCCATTTATCTTTACAAGGTTGATTACCTAAAATATCGACATTTTTATGTTTTTTATATCAAGTTATGTAATCAGTAAAAATCAGTGCAACATCTTAATTAAATTATGACGGTCATGAAGGATACAGATTAAACTACTAATCGGAGAAATATATTTAAATTCGACCCGTTCATTAACGATAAATTTCATAAAATGTAAAACGACATCACGTGGACATCACTGAGGTGACATTTGTTCGAGAAAAATTCCAACTTTTCTGAACAAATATTACATTCTGTCCATGTCTGAACATCCAGACAGCCTACAATCAATGACCAAGAATATGTATTGACTCTTACCATCAATAAAACATGCTATCTAAGCTGCATGTAAATGCTTCACGCTGAAATTTAGTTATTTTGTTCATTTTCTGCATGGAGATCACCATGTTGTTTACGAAGACAGACGGAGAGCTCCGGAGAACTCCGGTTTGTGTCAATGGTCTTTATTGACTGGCAGAAACACCCGAAATGTTCCAGCCAATGAAAACCGTCGATAAATAATCGGGGTATTTCCCGAATGCATCGAAAGCAACATGGCCGTTAGAGCTAAATTTTAGTGGATGGAAAGGAAAAACAATGTTACACTCGGAATAAAGGTTGGAAATGTAACGTGAATTATAGTTTTTCATGTCACATATTGTGTATAGTATTAAAATAAGTTGATATAAACTGTATTATTGGGGTATTCAGTAATTTTTCGTCAGAATTCTTCAGAATCGGTGATTATGAAAATAAAAACAAATGTCACCTCAGTGATGTCCAGGAAAAATGTCACTCTAATCAACCTTGTAAAGATATAGATAAATGGGAGTTTCTTTATTTTTTTGGAACTGATCTTGATGGAAATCTTATCCCGATAATGTCACCTGTGGTTAATTGTACATGAAACGAAATACCACATATATGATATCTGAGACATCATCTGACACAGTCACTTTAACATTGAAGGTTATTAGAATTATAACTATATGACGTATACATATATTTTCATTAATTATGAGGAAATCTACATAGATTCCGGAAACATCCGAACAATTAATTTCGAGTATTTACACCTGCGACAAGGTATGTTATCATAAAGCCGGTGGCACTCCGTGAGTTGAATCTGAGGCTGAACATCGCCGACGGCAGATGCAATTTGCAATATATGTATAGGTAACGTACGTCACGTGGAAGTCATGCAACGATATTGGCCATTATACATGTCAATATATGGCGGAATGAAACTAGTGATATTAGTGGATTAATAATGGATTAATGACTGACGGCTGAAATCTACATCGGTGTAATGTTCTCTGTGGGTGAAGTCTCCAACTTGAAGATCCGGACCCGGCGGCTCACACAGACAAGTAAGTAACACCATCGTAGTTTCCGGTACGAGTCTGGCTCCTGTATTACCCCTCCATTATCGTAGATATTCGCCGATCTTCATGATTGAAAATCGTTCATATTTTTCCGCAAATGACGTCGAAAGTTGACACAAAATTCAGAGCTCATGAGATCATTGTGTTAACATTCGACGTTATTTGCGTAAACTATTTCCATGTTTGGAACTCGGTACCTATGAAAATCTGCGATCGATGCGACAAGGGTGTTAAGGTACATGCCCACTCGGCAGGCACAAAGTGTTCTTCTTCATAGGAATTAAATAATTGTGTCACTATTCCACCAATCCTAAAATTACGAGTGCCCGATATACAAATATAATCATTTAGTAATATTTATTTTACTGATAGTGACTAGCGGTGGTATCAGGCATGATATTCTTTTTAATTATTTATACTACTGTAATTAAATGCGTCACCTGAAAGAATCATATTTTCGACAGATTGTAAAGTACATGTATGATCATTGCACATAAAAATATAAATACAGACAATAAATAGTAATGTCCGTTAACATTTTAAGGAAACACGGTTATCGACCCTGATATCAGTGTGGAAATTTACGTCTGATATAAAATGTATAATAATGCCAATCAATACAGTAATGGTGAATTAACGTATATTTTGCCAGAAAATGTCTGAGATGATGTCTCTGACATAAAGAACATTTTGTGCCTACTGAGTGGTAAGTGCACACACGAACGAACACGACAGGTTGGTTCCAACATGTCGTGTTCGTTCGTGTGTGCACTAACACGGGCATGTAGCGTTAATATTGCACAGTCTGCCCACAGGTGACCGTATCGGGATAAGATTTCCATCAAGATCAGTTAAAAAAAAAAAGATATAGATAAATGGGATTTTTTTTTTTGGGGACTGATCTTGATGGGAATCTTATCCCGATACTGTCACCTGTGAGTCTGCCCATAATGTAGACAACAGGGGGCGGATCTTGAGTGGGGTGTTCCGGGTTGCAACCCCCAGTTCAGTCACGGAGTTTACATATATCACAGTTTCCAACCAGTTGGAATCTGAATTTAAATGCCGTAAAACACAGGAAAGTGCAGGTAACAGGTAATTCCTTCAATTACTCCCGTACCGTCCGTACGGACGGTACGGGAGTAGATTGCAAGAGTTACCGTTCGCAACTAGACAACCCCCCCCCCCCACCGTTCCCCAAAATGCTGGATCCACCTCTGACACAGTTCATCATTCTAAACCACATGCGCTTCTAACAAGAGGCTACTTGTAAACAAGAACTAAAACCCCGGACATGTTGTCAAATGAAAGAATTAAATGGACAAATAAGCATACCGTGTATCTATATGAAGGTATTACACAATCAAAAATGCATAGTACATAGCTATAAAGGTAATATTTGGCTGGGACTGTATACATGGGGCTTATGACATTTGTGACCAGTGTAGCTGCTCGTCAAATAACACAATCATGTAGCGGGTAAATAAGTACATGTATCCTGCTGGTGAGAAGCCTTGCAGGTGTTTCATTGATTGAATGGTGACAGTGCAGAAACGTGTGAAAACGTAACAACATCAGGGGCGTATCAAGCATTTGTGGAACGGGGGGAGGGTGTCTAGTTGCGAAGGTAACTCTTGCAATTACTCCCGTACCGTCCGTAGCTAGCTACGGACGGTACGGGAGTAGATTGCAAGAGTTACCGTTGTCCTATTTTTGAGCTCTTCGAAATGCACTTTCCTGTGTTTTACGGCATTTAAATTCAGACTCCAACTGGTGGTAAACTGTGTAATCTATGTAAACTCCGTGGCTGAACGGAGGGAGGGGTGTGTGGTTTGCAACCCCGGAACCCCCTCCAGATCCGCCCCTGAGCATGTTATTTATTCACTCATCACATAACTTGGCAACGCATTGTATTATCAGGATAAACAGCAATTAATTTTCTATCCACTATCCGAATAACCCAGAATCGGTATATCAAAGTCACGCTGTACACTGCGGTCACATGGATAATCACATTTTGAAGGTGTACAATAACATGTCTATTTCCTTGTTGCCTTTTTAAATCGTTACAGTATCAATGATGCCAGAACTACCGAAGCCCATTAGGGCCACTTCACTTAGATGTTTTCTTGAATTTTCAAGTTCTTTTCTTGAATTTTCAAGATCTTTTCTAAATTTTCAAGATATTTTCTTGAATTTTCAAGAAAAGATCTTGAAAATTCAAGAAAAGAACTTGAAAATTCAAGAAAACATCTTGAAAATTCAAGAACAAATATCGAAAATTCAAGAAAAGATAAAAAAAAAAGTGAAGTGGCCCTAATGGGCTTCCGTACAGATGGGTTTTATATATGCAACATTTGTAAGCGATTTCACCAACATTGCAAAGTGTGCTTTTCTGGCAAAGTATACTTTGAGGGAGTAATCATTTATTTTTCCCGAAATGCATTATATCATATAGAACAAACCACTGCATATATTTGATGCTTAAAAGTATGCAGCATTATTATACTGAATTTATTACATTAGATAATGTCATAAATTCAGTATAATTAAAATTAATAAATGTATCCTTAAACTGAAAATTTCTCCCTCAAAGTATACTTGGCTAGATAAGTATACTTTGCAATGTTGGTGAAATAGGCTACTGACTTTCATAGACACGAAATGTCGCCTCAACTGTTGCTAAGAATTTTAAGATTGATTCCTTGTGCTCAATTATTGAATTTAATTGGTTGAAATTAGATTACGAGTCTGCAAGTATGTTAGCTACTTCGTTGCTTAAATGGATGTAGCTAGTATCTACGCGACTTGTTAACGGCCCTGGGGTTGTGTGCATCGTGATTTACATCGTGTTTGTGTGCATCGTATTTGTGTGCATCGTGTTTGTGAACACACTTGTACTTATAGGTCGCCTGGAAACAATCGAGGATTGGTGAAACATGTTTATAATGCAGTATTATAAACATACTTTTTAATCGATGGCTACTAATTTATTTTATTTAAATTAATTTCACAAGCATCTACACTGGAAATATATTTCTAAATGTGGTATAGTACGATACTTTCATATAAAAAACTATAGATATTTCACAAATTAACCTTACTGGTACACGTATAGCGAAAATGCCAAAACATTTAATACTATTTCGCGACGTTGTAACACACATCTACGGCCATTGAAATACATGGAACGATATGTATTTCTAGCTGTTGATAACTTATACATTGTCACCGTCGTAAATTTATGTAATACAAGGTAATGTAATGTAGTTATAGGTATATACTCTGAACTACGACAGACGGTGTCAAAATCAGGCGCGGATCCAGGATTTCGGGTTAGGGGGGCGTAACTATTTTGCAATACTTGACTATATTATCGACCGAGCTATGCTCGTTCGATAATATAGTCAAGTATTGCAAAATAGTCGACCGAGCGGAGATACGCTATGGGGGTCCGGGGGCATTCCCCGCCCGGAATTTTTTTGAAATCTACATCGCATTTCCTGCGTTCTGGTGAATTTTGGTACCTCCCCCTGAATCCGCCCATGCAAATGTCAGCAACATCATATATGCAATGATCAGACTACTGTCTACTTACATAACAAGCCTTATGTGAGACCAGTCATGTGATTTCGTGCCGATGAGCATGTGCGTTCATAGAAAATGCGGAATATTTTCCGTAAAAGACGTCGACGGTTGCCAACGTCTTTTACGGAATTTCCACCGCCGGCTGATCAAAGAACGGATCGATAGGCGTCCTGGCGGAGCCCGGCCGGGCGCCGCCAGGACGCCGGCTGCGCGACTGGCAATTGATGTCGGGCTTCCCCCCTTGAGTATACATAGATGCAGTTGGGGGCCGCGTGGCGGCCGTTTGGAAGCCGCCGGGGGCCGGTCGGGACGATAGATTGTACGATAGATTGTACATACACAGATGGATACACATCTCTCTTATGAAGCAATTATCATTGAAGTCAAGTGTATCTATCTATCACCTAATACCTTAATTTGATTCCATGAGCGAATATAATGGAAACTTATTTCTCAATATGGTATAATATGGTATGGTTTCATAACAAAAATACATCCATTTCACAGGTTTTCCTTATTGATACATGTATCGTGCAATTGAAACGTATGCCAAATCAAATTATCTCCCCTGTTTAAAAAAATACAGTGGAACCCCATCTAAACCAGACACTCGGGAAAATGTGGATATTTACCTTAGCTGTGTTTCGCTGCCATGCATCTCTGATTACAATGACTTTTCATGATTGCAAAACACTAGAATGTGTCATGAAGTGCTCAAACATGTCTGATTTACAGTGGAACATCTCCAAACCGGACACCCTGGGAGACTCCAAACCGGACACCCTGGGGACCTCCCAGGGTGTCCGGTTTGGAGAGGTTCCACTGTATATATATATATCAAAGGACTGAAAGTCCTGAAATCCTTCGCAGTACGTGCTCAACCATTTTAATATTTCACACAAAAAATCATATATACTCCATTTAAAATCAATATATTCGTCAAGTCAGTATACATTATCAATGCTGCAAAAACAATATTTATCTTGACAAACATGATTGTTCAAAGTAACTTCACCTTGACCTTGGACATGAAGGCCACATAGGTGTGGTACATGTATGGAATGCAAATATGGATGATGATAAGGAAGTATATGAAGTTTGAAGTCAATCTGATTTACGGTTGCAGAAAATTTTAAGGCAAATCGTACGGATGCAAATGTCTAAGTAATTTGACCTTGACTTTGGAAATGAAGGCCGCATGAGTGTGGTATGGAATGAAAATATGGTTGATGATAAGGAAGTATATGAAGTTTGAGGTCCATCCGACTTTCCGTCACAGAGATAATGGGTACCCAAACTCTTTAACATGGACGGACGGAATTAAGAAAAGTATATACCCCTCGACATACTTTGTATGCCGGGGGTGGGGGGGGTATCTATAGTTTTGTATACACAGTTTAAACTTGATATATTTTACAACAATTACAAACAAGAGCGAGCAGTCATGCATGTCATCAGTCCATTTTCTCCTGATGAGGATATACCCAAAACGTTCTACTTTCACTTTCATTTCAGCAACACATTCAATTTTAATTTATGGAGTAAATGATGCCGAAATATTTATTTAAATTAATATCTAATTATTTAAATATACTTTTTTTAATTCATAATACAAATAATCTAGAGATAATTATTATCCTTATTCAAACTCAGACAACGTTTCCTTTGTGAAGTGTATCGTACTGTATATGCTGTGTAACGTCAAGTCGCAAGACTGTCGGCAGCGTATGCGCTAACACACACGACGTGTAATTATCAAACAATTGCTAGCACCTCTTTGGAATGTTTGGATTTCCGCGTGAACTGTTTTACTAAATTCATTATAGATTAGTTGATGTTTTAAGTAAAATGGACACTGATTAATAATATCGATGGCTCAATATGATTAAAACAGTATGTAACTGTCAAAAAACAATGTTTCTGCTTTAAAACATCATCATTTCGCTGTCCAATGTCGGATTTTATCGAGCCATTGACCTATGTAAAGTTCAGAATGTAAGCTTTAATCTGATTGGTCACAGGGAAATCCCTCCCCCTACTATATCATTGCGCAAAATATCAACATATAACAAAGAACTCATATTAATACATAACAGTTAATAGTTTATAAAGTATACACAAACTTTTGCAATAACACACATATAGCACAAAAAAGCAAACAACACATGTATTACGCTGAAACGTTAAGATAGCTCGCTGTTTTACTGTTGTTGAACTACTTTTTTATGGCGCAGTACCGCGTGTTTTTCTAAAGTTAAACCCGCAAACAGTGACACTGCGACCGCCACTTAACTCATTAGCATATCTGCAATGACTGAGAATTTTCATATAGTTACTAAATCCGAGCTAATAGCTCGGATAACAATTGATTGTTACATGTTATTGACTGTGCATGAGGCGACACACCACATTTTGTATATCTGAGTCATCATCTGAGACACTATCAATTTACTTTTCCACGCAATATCGAGACTACATTTTAATTCTGATGGTGAATATCAATTACAAAAGTTATCTCCTACAATACGGGTATAATATGATGCACATACTGCACAATGTGCTGGCGGAAAAGCCATTTGCAGACACATTGATTCAATTAGAATATGTTACGACAAAATCCTCTATCTTGACGATTTTCCATATCAATCCTTAATTTGGTTACTATTATTAGCTCTCTAGTTTTCATGAGCACCATCAGGAATGGTCCACTGACTCAATATTGAACACTCAAACAGTGTATGCCCGGATCAGACTGCAATCACAATGATTGCAAAATAAACAAGCCCCGTTCTAATATAACGCATAACGCATATTTCATTAAATAAGTTTACAACATTTACAATATGTTTCATAAATAAAGTCAAAAGTTGACAAAATTGTCAGAGTACATGCGGAATTATATTTGTACTCTGAAAGTTTTGTCAAACTTTGACACCATTTACGGAAAATATTGTAAATTTTGTAAACGTATTTCATGAAATTACGCAGATGTCCGAAGTTACAAAATCACATGGCGTGTCACATACGTGTCGGTGAGTGGAGAAATGGGGCTTTATGGGATTTATGACCAGTCTAGTACCTGATCTTCTAGTTTGTCCTGTGGCATGGCAAGGACCTTTACTGTTTGAAGCACGGCGGGTGTTTTACTGACTGAAAGGCGATCAGTGCAGATCCTGATCAGACAGAGCGGATGCACAGACTGATTTGGATATACAACGGTCGCAAATACCATGAGCCCTAGGTCTTCAGTCACAGCCACATATTCGTGCGTCAATTCAATAAAATGCCCGTCCATGAAATCATAATACCGGTTGCCTTTTAAAATGTTCAACATAATGATTTATTATTTTGCAATCGTTTCCGCTGTACACAATAGTGATGCCGTCATGGATTTATCGCCAACTGCTGATGTCATTTATCAGGTAACCTGCCTTGTATTGACCGAATACGTACTGACTGATAACATATTGTTGTATCAGGCATTGACCTGATACAAACATCCGGGTTACAACGAAGTGAAAACTAAGGTTTCATTTGGTCTGGTGACGTCAGTGTAATGACACAACGTAAACAAGTCCGCGTTCTGTCCATAGCATAAAACTCTAACTGATAAATAGAATACCAGGCTACTGTTTTTATATCAAGTTTATCAGGCTCGGCTCGGAAACGGTAGGAATTCCTCGGCAAGCCTCGGAATTCCTACGCGTTTCCTAGCCGAGCCTGATCAACATGCTATCAAAAAATACTGGCCCGGTATTCTCTATAATTATACATTGTACATGTACTGCTCATTTTCTGAATGCAATCCATGCAACTGTTCAAACTATTCAAACGAACAAGGCATTAAATCCAATGACCGATCCCTTAAACATTGTCGCCGGGTACTGTGTGTCGCCAGGGGACGCTGCCGCCTGCTACCGTTGTGTAATTAAATAAGCCGGTGGCCATGATGATGATGGTGATGTTATCGCCGGCAAGTCGAATCCGGCAGATGCTTGGAGATATACAGGCAAACTAGGACGCTATATACATATACAGTCAAACCTTTGAATAAAGACCACCTTCGAATAGCAATTCCCTGTCAATAGCAGCCACACTTTTGTTTTCCCAATTACCACATAAATGACCCTGTGAACAAATGCCAGATTTGTCTCTTCCCATGGCTGTACAGTCAAACCTGTTAATAAAGGCCCGTTATGAGAAGAGAAAAATATGGCCTTTGTTCACAGATGGTCTTTGTTCGCAGGTTCATTTTATGTAGTACAGTAGAACCTGTGCTAAAGACCACCTCTAAATAGCAATCACCTGGCTGTAAAGGCCACACTTTTGTTGCCCCAATGGCACAATTATTGTATAAATGACCATGCGAACAAAAACAACCTGTGAAAAAGGCCAGATTTTTTTTTACTTCCCATGGCTGGCCTTTATTCACAGGTTTGACTGTACAAGTATTTGAATAATTTGGAAAACAAAAGTGTGGCTGTTTCAGATAGGTGATAGAGGTGGTTTAGCACGGGGTCGAAGAACATGTGCAATATCTCAAGAAAGATATTTAAAAAATACGAGGTTTTCCGTAATTGCGTCAAAAGTTGACGAAATGTTTAAGAGCAAATGCGGAATAGAATATGTTATGAAAATGACGTCAACGTTCACCGTCATTTACAGAATAAATCATAGTTTCTGTAACTACAATTGCATTTTCGATGGAAAATCGTACATAATGTTCAAGCATATGTTTTGGGATTATTTTGTAAGTCGGAAAATGTTTGTCATGTGAGGTGGTTGCAAAATCCAGCCGCTGACTTTTGTGCCACCACGAGGGTTGTCACAGGAGATTTATCTTTCTTAACAATAATTAAACATATATTTTAATTAGTGAATAATGGCCCACCTAAACTAGGTTTACGTCGTGAGTTAGCACAGTGCATTAGAATAATATTAACCATTTTCATGCTGAGGATACGCCATTATGTTTGCGGAAAATCCTAAATAGTTTTCTTCTATGCGCTCAGAAGTATATTTCGCGACCACCATTTGAACCGTCTCGTCGAGACGGTTCAAATGAGTGGTCACAACATATACTTTCATTGAGAAATAGCAAAAATAAAAATATAATATTTAATAAATTTCATACCCGTTAAGGTGTATTCCGAAATGAATGGGTTCAATCACTATGACAATACGTACTACTACATAGGACTTAGCTACATAAATCAAGGGCCCGTTTCAATAAACTTCGTACGACTAACATGTTCGTAAGTGCAAATTGAGAATCGTCTGGAGATTTCAATTGATGGATTTACATTTATTGAGCATATGCTGCATATGCAGCCTATGCTCAATAAATGTAAATCTAATAATTGTTTACAAGAAAAGTTGTGTTAGTGTGAAATTTACAGACCATCATAATGTTGCACTTACGAATATTTTAGTCGTATGAAGTTTAGTGAAACGGGCCCCAGGTTAATTGATCAGTGCACCTTCACAGTATGATGCTGCCCTTATGCAAGAAACAGAATCTTAATATGTCTATTGCTTGATTATGAAATCAGTAAACGAGTTAATGTTTGAATCATATGATGATCAGGGGTCCCATGAGCCCTTAAACGAACTAACAATGTAATCACGTGTAAACTAATCCTTTTCGATACATTGGGTAAACCAATTCCAATATTTGCACAATGACTGCGTATACGATATAGTGACTCTGGAAAAATCAAAAGTCTAAACGGCATACAATGAATACCCTGCTTAGATTGCGAGAGTGCGCGAGATTATACGAGAATATACGAGTCTGCACCAATACTGGCCGTGGAGCATGCATGTTCTGATCAGACTGTGCTAATGTACCGACCGATCTCGGACATCACTGGTAACCGAAGCAAAGATCAATGTTTCTCATGACGAGTCACGTATACACATATTTTTACATGTACCTACTTACGAGAACAATAGTCATGTGTTAGCCTCGTTTGATGTTACACGAGTGTTTCGTAAACCCGACAGGTTGGACAACTTTTTAAATTGTGTATCTCAAAATCTTACTCCCTAGCATTGCCGTCATTTTCGTCTAAAACATTACACACAGAATAGAGTTAAGGCATGGCAAATATGATTAATAAATATTGGCGAAAAGCCAGCGTAATGAAATGTAACTGCGACTGGAGAAATGGGTCTTATGGGACTTGGGACCAGTGTAGATCCTACTATAGACTGATAACCATCTATATTGCGTGTTAGAAGCATGCCGGGTGTCTCATTGATGGGATGGGGAACAGTGCAGATTCTGATCAGACTGTGCCGACGCACAGTCTGATCTGGATCTACGCTGGTCGCAAAAACGCGTAAGCCCTATTTCTTCAGTCACAGACGCAAATAAGTTCTGGAATATACTGACGTCCAGCGTACGTCAGTGGATACCAGCAGGGAGGGCTTTAAGTATAGTGCATGAAACACGTACATTTGTCTACAATGTCATTTACTACTGGCGATAAAAATAAACAATTGGCGATAAAAAATTACAATTTTCGAAAGAAAAAAAAAAGGAATACCTATTGGCTGAAGTGGCGATTCTTTTTATTTTCCCCAGCGGAATCCCTGCTACATATGTATATATGGATCAGGATCTGATAAAAACTGGCATTATTACCATAGTAACCAGTGAATAAACGATCAGTTTGCGCTTTAACGGCATGTCTAATCTCCAATCCGAAAGGATTACATAAATGTATGTTTATTTCGTGCCTGTATGAAAGTACATGTACATCGTTATCGATAAATACTGACATCATTAGGCCGATTGAGTTCATGTACCATAATTTATTGTTTGTCTTAGGGTTTCAACAAATGGAAGCATGTAGCATTTCGTCTTAAGTAATCGTATATTGCGACACGTTCGTTAATATATATATTAAATTAATCATTAAATGTCGCAATATATACAGCGTTATATTTATATCCGATGTCACGCCTTGTAGTCGTCATTTCACGAGACACAAACAATGTCCCACCCATACACGCGTTCGATGTCACACCGCCACTCAAATAACAGTGTAGCAATTTGAAATTACGTTTAGGGGCAAACAATAAGTAAGTTATTGTTTACATATTGAATTTTTAATAAACTAATTTGCAAAATTAAAACCCGGTTTTCCCGCAAAGACAGCCAGAAATAAATAGTGATTTAATACCTATCGAACATTGACATGGTTTGAATGTGATCCACGTCTATTTCTGAGACACGTAGGAGTACTAGCCTGTAAGTAGTACTCAAGGTGCATGCTCACGTGGTTACAACAACAACAACAACGTCGCCCACTCCAAATTAATTATTATTTGATATTTTCCTTAATATGCAACGGATTTTGATAAAATATGGCGCAGCAAACGCGTCTTCATGAGATGCATTTGGTGGTCCAGAGAGTTTGCCACAGACTTATGTCGTTTTTACAAAGAATCGAGACACAGAAATCGATTCTTCGCAAAAGCGACAGAAGTTGGGCGAAAATACAGAGACCACCAAATGCAGCTTAACAAGACACGTTTGATGCGCCATATTTCATCAAAATCCGTTAGGTAATAAGGGTAAACGCGGGTAAAATATTCATTATTTCCGTGTTTGGCGGATGACACACATCCGCCAAACACGGAAATAATGAATATTTTACTTTAAATTTCCCGCACTACATGCATCCGTGTTACATAATTCGTTTGTTTTCAAACGAATGAAGTCAAAACTGTGCCAGTGCATAGTTCCGACATTGCTTTGATGGAAAGAGCAATACAGTTAGAGTACTGCACCATATAATCCGCAATACTATGAAACTCGAAACACATCTGATACCGTGGCAACATATTGTCACAGGTCTAGTTTACATGTATGTTGAAAATCGTACGGGTTTTTACTCCATGACGGATAGCATGACGTGTTGAACGACACATAAACGATGAGCTCGTTCCAATGTCATCATATCATTGTCGGACAATGTGAGGCCAACACTCGCACCCGTATAAAGCTTTGGGTAGGACTATAGCATCACGCTACGTGGTTAAGTTATGGGGTTAAGTTCATTACGCTAAAGAAAGTACGTCTTAATTTGTTACAGCATTCCTGTGCATTGCGTTGAGTTGTCATATTTATTGCTCAGGACCCCTACTGTCGATCTGTTCCACGTTTTGCTGCCGACGGTCTTTTGGCCATTAAACACATTAAATCTTAAAAATATTTAATATACATGTAAGTATTTTTTCACCAATAACAAAAAAGTCACCATCCCCTAATTTTTTTATTTTATGAAGTCCGTCAAATATTGATTTTATTGTGAACAAAAAAAATTCCTATGGGAATTTAACATGTGGCATAAAAATAGATTTTTTAAAAAATTATTTTTATTTGTGGACCGATTTTCAAAATCTAACTTTTGTTTTCTTAGTTACATCATTTCCAAGCTATCTAGCCAGGTTTCGAAGTCAATTTCCAAAATTTCTTTTTCGTCATAAAATCAATATTTGATGGAATTTCATCAAACATAATGTTTTGGAGAGGGTGACTTTTTTTTATTGGTGAAAAAGTACTTACATTTAAATATATTTTAGATTTTACATGTTTAATAGCCAAAAGTTCGTCGGCAGAAAAACGTGGAACAGACAGTAGATGCGTGTACTGATCTTTGTCACTGACATTAGTATTCAGTGCCAAGCAGCCATACTGTATTGGATTTATTATAGTCATGTTTAGATTCATTATAGACAATAACTGCACGGTTATACCGAAAGCGCCATGGACACGAGTATTTATGGCATACATCCATCATGGCTTGGAGATCGTTTTTCGATAACGATAGTAACAACATGTCAGCTGTTGGTGCGCACACGCTAGTTGTTCAAATACTTAATCCAAGATTCTCTGCCACTAATACGTTGATGAGATCGTTTATATAGAACACATACAATAACGGAGACCACACACCGCCTTCAGGGGCGGATATGAAGGGGGGGGGGGGGGGGGGGGGTGGGGGGGGGGGTTCCGGGGTTGCAACAGCCTCCCCCCCCCCATTCAGCCACGGAGTTAACATAGATCACAGTTTACCACCAGTTGGAGTCTGAATTTAAATGCCGTAAAACACAGGAAAGTGCATTTTGAAGAGCTCGAAAATAGGACAACCCCCTAGTTGCGAACGGTAACTCTTGCAATTACTCCCGTACCGTCCGTAGCTAGCTACGGACGGTATGGGAGTAGATTGCGAGAGTTACCTTCGCAACTATATACCCCCCCCGTTCCCCAAATGATGGAACCGCCCCTGGCCTTGTCTGGTGCCCTGTTTGATTGGGAAATAATACGAGGTATAGCACACTTGCATAACACAGCTCGGCATACGAGTATGTATTTCTGTCACAATGTACCATATGTGATCCCGAACACCCAGCTTATGTAGCTTATATACTAGTCATTCGTGCCAAACTGTATCAAATGCCTGATTCATGTCTACTGTCTGTTTCACGAAAGCTGCCCAAATATTACGGCGATATAAACAATTCAAAAGCAATATTGTTTTCGATAATAGTAAATTAAAGGAAAATTTAGGAATGAGCCTTCTTTTTATTTCGTGAAATTTGGTCAAATATTGATTTTATTGCGAAAAAAAGATGTCCCCATGTTAAATCCCCATAGAAATCTTCACAGAGTGAAGATGTCTACACTGTATGGTGATTTAACATGGGAAATTAGAATTTCAATAATACTGGACCGATTTTCAAAATTTAACTTTTGTTTTCTTAGGTAGATCATTTCCAAGCTATCTAGCCAGGTTGCGGAGTCAATTTTTCTGACTCCTCCCACAGCTTCTCCACCTCCTTTTCCCCCATGTTAAATTCCCATAGACAAATCAATATTGCGTAATAAAATCAATATTTCACGAAATTTCACGAAAAAAAAAGAAGGCTGATTCTTAAATGTTGATAAAATTTAATATTATCCAAAATAAAACTGTTTTTGCATTGTTTATATGGCCGTAACATTTGGGCAGGTTTCGTGAAACAAACAGTAGGAAGCATTCAAACAGTTTGTAACATCCAGGGGCCCGTTTCACTAAGCTTCGTACGACTAAGAAGTTCGTAAGTGCAAATTTAGGATGGTCTGGAAATTTAAATTAATGGATTTACATTTATTGAGCATAGGCTGCATGCTCAATAAATGTAAATCCAATAATTGTTTGCAAGAAAACATTGCTAATGTGAAATGTACAGACTATCATAATTTTGCCCTTAAGAACATTTTAGTCGTAAGAAGTTTAATGAAACGGACCCCAGAACTTTTGTTACAAATGCTTATTTACAAAAATACAGCCTTTATTCATGTTGAATGTCTAAATAACGCTGACAACATGTAATCACGTACATAGGACGTCAGGACTTTGTCACCTACTGTTCGTTCCACGTATTCCTGCTATCCTACTTTTGACATTAGCTCCAAAAATATCTAAACGTTTTTCAGTTGACGAACTTTCATCAAATTCGGCCATGACTGGAGAAGTTGGGCTTATGACACCTTTTCTAACGAATAGTATACATGCAGGTCGATACCATGCCACAGGACTGAATTAGAAAATCAGTAGCTAGAGTGATCATCAATCACATAAGCCCCATTTATGCAGTCAGAGACACAAATATTATTGATGTTATATTGAAAATACACTCTTTCTATGGGATATTAACATGAGGGCTCAAATAGATTTTTATCCTATAATTTGGGAATTTGTGGACCAGTTTTCAAAATCTAACGTTTCTTTCCTTAGTTAGATCTACATCATTTACGAACTATCTGGCCAGGTTTCGAAATCACATGTCGTTGCTCGGCCCGTCTCAGTTGTCGCCGGCTCATTTTTGCGCCATACCAAGTTAATTTCCCATAGAAACATTGTTTTTTTGTGCAATAAAATCAATATATCATCAAATAAGTACTTGCATTTAAATCGCTTTTATATTTAATATATTTAATAGCAATTATGAATACTTAGATTAATTCGGTGATTCAGCCTCATTGCATATGTATGACATTGGTATGTTTTTAATCTGCAATTGCATATATTTGTTACGCGTCGGTTTCATCGCGTTCTTCGTACATGTGAGACCCTGGTTCATTGAAACTTGAATTGTTACATTTATAGTAAACACGATAATACGTACTAAACGCCAGAAAAGCCGGACCAGGTCCTCGATTTTCATTCACCCGTCTGACTAAGTGAGTAATATCGATCCTTGTTTGGTCTTTCCGTGAAATAACAGCACATCTTGTTATTAAACAAATAGCGTAATCTAAGGTGAGCCATCGATCGTCCCCGAGAGCTACTTGAGGCTGGAGCACGATAGAGATAAAATGATCATCTGTCAATGTCGCTGATTAAATATACAGTACAGTGGAACCTCTCCTAACCGGACACCATGGGAAGTCTTCAGGGTGTCCGGTTTGGAGATGTTCCACTGTAAATTAGACATGTTAGCGCTTAATGACACATTACAGTGTTATGTAATTATGAAAAGGCATTGTAATCAGAAATACATAACAGCGACACATCTAAGTTAAACATCCATATTTTCCCGAGTGTCCGCTTTAGAGGGGTTCCACTGTATAACCTCTTTATACTGGACGCCCTGAAACTGTTGGCGTTGTTATTGTTCCCGTGTTTCATGGCCATTTACCTATGATGTTAGCGCATGTTCGTCATCACCACAAGTAGTATATAGGGAGTCAGTTCGTTACCGCTCCCAATTGTGGATACAGATTGCACACACACACCCCTTTTGGACCTTCTATACCACCTTCCAATTGTGGATACAAATTGCACACACACATCCCTTTTTGGGAAAGTCGAAGAGAAATTTGTCTCCCAAGAGGGAAACAGAAATGGCAGACGACAATGTTCCACCACCCAATTGTGGATACGAATTGCACACACATCCCTATTTGGGAAAGTGTAGGAGAATTCGTCTCCAACAGAAATGGCAGACGACAATGTTCCACCTTCCAATTGTGGATACAAATTGCACACACACATCCCTTTTTGGGAAACACTGTTCTTCGCTCGTATTCCCATTGTTTGGAAAGTTGCTCGAATAGACATTTTGAAATTTTTGTTGCCGTGGTTGTATACAGCTACATTTTTATATGTTCAATTGGACTACTTTTCCATGCTGGAAGCAGTTTTGGAACCAGATTGTGCACAAAAACGAGTAGAAATTTGGCAGATCCACAGAACTCTTGCGATGTTTTCTAGTTCTTCTTTCGTGGTTTCCACTTTTCTCGCGATAGAATGGTTGCCGAAAACTAGGTTGCTAGAAGATTTTTTACACTCCTATAACGAACTTTTCCCAAAAAGAGATGTGTGTGTGCAATTTGTATCCACAATTGGAAGGTGGAACATTGTCGTCTGCCATTTCTGTTGGAGACGAATTCTCCTACACTTTCCCAAATAGGGATGTGTGTGCAATTCGTATCCACAATTGGGTGGTGGAACATTGTCCCCTGCCATTTCTGTTTGCCTCTTGGGAGACAAATTTCTCTTCGACTTTCCCAAAAAGGGATGTGTGTGTGCAATTTGTATCCACAATTGGAAGGTGGTATAGAAGGTGCAAAAGGGGTGTGTGGTGTGCAATTTTGTATCCATCCCCAATTAGGAAGGTGGAAAACATTTTCTGTTAGGAGACGAATTTCCTCCTACACTTTCCCAAATTAGGGATGAGTGTGTGCAATTCGTATCCACAATTGGGTGTGGAACATTGTCGTCTGCCGAGACAAATTTCTCCTACACTTTCCCAAAAAGGGATGTGTGTGTGCAATTCGTATCCACAATTGGGTGGTGGTATCGTGGTGGTATCGTGGTACAAAAGGGATGTGTGTACGAATTCGTATCCACAATCGGGAGCGGTAACGAACTGACTCCCTATATACTACTCCACAAAACACACGACACTGTCTTGGTGTGGAATTACAGTCTGGTAACTGGCGCAAGAAATTTGCGGCGGTTACTAGAAGAAAATGCGTGAGTGGCATATCTTCAGGAACCGGTGCATTTTTCGACACGAAACATTTTATTCCGGTGCGGTGTGCAGCGCCAGTGCGTCTCTTACACGACACAAGTTTACCCGTTCGTGCCTTAGTGCGAGAAATTGTATATTTACTAAACTGTATGAGTATATATTGTTTTAAAGTCACTCTTTTTATTAAATTTTCGACCACATGGTCGACCATGTGGTCGAACATTTAATAAAAAGAGTGACTTTAAAACAATGTGTATTAAATGTGCTTCCCTTCGGAGGTTATTGGAAATTACTGTATGAGTATATTATATATGTGGCTGTGACTGGAGAAAGTGGGATTAAGAGTTTTGTAACCAGCGTAGCTCCTGATCAAATAGGAAACTCAGGTAGCATGATAACGAACTATATTGCTTGTTAGAATCATGGCAAGTGTTTCATTGATGTAATGGCGAACAGTTCACGTCCTGGGGCCCGTTTCACTAAACTTCATACGACTAAAATGTTCGTAAGTGAAAAATTATGATAGTCTGTAAATTTCACATTAACATTGTTTTCTTGTAAACAATTATTGGATTTACATTTATTGAGCATAGGCTGCATATGCAGCCTATGCTCAATAAATATAAACCCATCAATTGAGAATGAGAACATCTATTGATCAGCGGCCCTTTGTAGTTTGGAAAGTCCGATACATCACCGCTATTGTGTATCTAGGTGTACATGTCTCCATTTTCATGTAGCACCTGTGTCTGTCATTAATAATAATAATAATAATATTGAAAGCATTGCCAAACGATGACTTGAGTTTGAGTCCGAATTATATTTAACATCTTCACCACAACTGAAGCGGACTAGTCCCTATTCACAGTAAATTCACACAAGTCAGAAAAATGGTTACTTTTGTACACCCACACCGCACCAAAAAATCAAGAAGTATTCACAAACCGTGTAAATCCTGATGAGACGACTCGTTACAAGCCGTTCATCAGGATGTACCTGTTTGCAGTCATTAATTGGGATGAAAGTCCGTCGTGTACAAATGGTTAACCCTTAGACCGCTATCTTAAATTTTTTGTCGTCTGCTGTTTATTTTCTATTTTCCATTTTTATCATCAAAAACATGTTTTGACAGCACTTTAGAATAATTTACAACATGCTTTGACAGCACTTCAGAATCATTTCCATTGGAAATGATTCTGAAGTGCTGTCAAACCACCATGTTTTTATTGAGAAATAAGGCTAATATATAAAAGCAACAGCAGACGACAATTGTTGTGAGTAGCGGTCTAAGGGTTAAGGTTAGAGGATACCAAATGGTGCGAAATCGCCCAGGGTGTATACAAAAATAGTCCGGTATAAACAAATAATGCGGGTGTTTTGAGGTCACAGACACCGTTTGCTTGCAAATCTTGATCCATTACTACCCGGTTTCACTGGAGGAACATGTTGGGGTGCTTTTAACACCAGTTGTCAGCATATGTGTAGCATTTAAAAGAAAACACTGAACCTGTTGGTCACGTGATGTAAACAGAGTTTCCGTGGCCAAAAATTGTAAACAATATTGGGGGATATGACAAGGTTGGATTTTTCTTTCTTAGGAGTAAGTGAACCTATTGTTTAGTTCATGCAGAACCAGTACAGATTGGCTGCAGGTCATGTACAAGTGGGTCCCGCAGCATCCATACGAATAGTGAAAGTAGGAGAGACTGGCCTTATTGGATGGCATTCGGTTAAATTATATAGTAAAACTATTTGGTGGTGTCTAACCTATAAGGTGAGCCTAGGCCCTATGTGAGATATGTTTTTTGTAGAATTTGAAGTTGGAAGTTTATGTTTCTTGTAGCTATGTCTCTGGGAACAAAAGTAATAGTTAGATCAAATGTACGTGCAATTTTAAGATCTAACTGATTTGTATCATTTGCCAAATATGGAAAATTGGCACATGCGCAATTCTATGTGGGCGCGGCTCATTAATGACAGGAGCCGTTTTTGATCGCTCGACCTGCCACGGAATTGACACGGTCCAATCAGAATTCTAGTGCCAGGTGGGGGAAAGTCCCTTCATCTGCCATGTTTACGTCGTGAAGGCCGTTGCTATCGTCATATACGCGTTGTCTGGCACATTTCCTGTTGACATCATTCGGAACAGCCGTGCAATAATTGCCGTGCGTATAAGTGCCCATACGTTTCAGATATACGCACGGCAATTATTGCACGGCATCTCATTAAATTAGGCTCCACCCCTTTAGTTACGCCACATTCTAAGCTCCATCCCTTTAGATGCACAGAACAACAACTTGGTATTGGAAATTTATAGCAGGTGCGTGTATAATGCTGAAGGTCTTTGGACTATGATACAATTTAAAGTTACTGCGACAAGAGCAATCGAGCAAACTCGGCGATGCAACACATTTGTTCTTTTCGTATCGCAGACGGTCCGTTATCGGATTTAAAATCTTCTAAAATCTTGATTTCTTAGCTTTATTTGTCAAATATAATAATCCAGTGTATGCAAATTACCTGTAGGTGATTGGGCTTGGAATGTGACAGTAATATACACCAAAACAGTCATTATAGAATGTTTTTCATATTTTTTTTCGTTGATATTGTCTTCCTGATGGACAATTAAGGAGTTCGGGAAAGTGGCGCGACATCGCGACGCTGTTCCAAAATTTGCCAAAATTAGGCGTAAGTGTATTGTTTTCGCATATCGGTATAGTACCAATACACTAGTACTCAGAAAACATTGTTTTTCCTTTCCTCCTGTGTCATAAAGCAAATTTCTTGACTGACCGTTCCAAGCCTGTACCATTTTGTCTGTCGACCATTCCAGAGTGGCATACATGTTGGTATAGTTTGAGTGATGAGTCTTTATATGTAGAATGGTTAGCTATAACACTATTTATGGTAATGTTATGTGTTTTTATGGACTTTGGTGCTTTTAATTCATTATCTATTAAAATTCTCCATAGTTCTGTAATAGCTCAATTTAAGGCAGAATGTGGACAGTCACATGGTGGAGTTACACAGCTGCTGTGTGACAACCATTTGAGATATTTGCTCCAAACTTGGTACTGTATCAAGGAATAGAACCTAGTTTTGAATAGTGAATATTGTAGAATGATTTGTAGTGAGCCTGGTACACTTAATTAATACAAGAATGCTGCCTGAATAAATAGTGTGTTGATATTTAGTCTACGGTAATGTGAAACCACGCCCGTGCGATTCGTTATCAGTAAACACATTATAGTGCCAGTGAGTATCAGACATGCGTTTGTATATGCCGATTTGAATGGAGAATTTGGGCTTATGGGTTTTGTCACCAGTGTAGATTCAGATCAGCCTGTATATACGCACAGTTTGATCAGGATGAAACACATGTCATGCCTCTAACAAGCAATAAACGTGATTTCGAATCGCTATACTAGCATGTGATTGGCGGTAATATGCTTGTGTTATTTGTGCTTGTGTAGTCTATGTCACCAACATTGCAAAGTATACTTTTCTAGCAAAGTATACTTTGAGGGAGTAATCATTTATTTTTCCGGAAATGCATTATTTCGATAGAACAAACGACTGCATATATTTGATGATTAAAAGTATGCAGAATTATTATACTGAATTTATTACATTATCACAGCCATTTTTGGCTGTGATAATGTAATAAATTCAGTATAATAAAAATTAATAAATTTATCCTTAGATTGAAAATTTCTCCCTCAAAGTATACTTTGCTAGAAAAGTATACTTTGCAATGTTGGTGAAATAGGCTACTGGAGCTATACCGGTCACGAATCCCACAGGCCCCATTTCTCCAGTCACAACTGCATACTGTAATGTTCCTGCGTCGTATTGCAGTGACATACGGCCAGCGGCTTGTAAAATGTAGTTTAAAAAATTCACATCAATTTACAAGCAATACCTCATCAGTCAAACAATCAAATACTTCATTTCGATTCTAAATAAGATTTGTGTCAGAGACTCAGGGACGGATCCAGCATTTGGGGAACGGGGCGGGTGGGTTGTCTTGTTACGAAGGTAAATCATGTAATCTACTCCCGTGCCGTCCGTAGCTAGCTACGGACGGTATGGAGTAATTGCAAGAGTTACCGTTCGCAACTAGGGGGTTGTCCTATTTTCGAGCTCTTCGAAATGCACTTTCCTGTGTTTTACGGCATTTAAATTCAGACTCCAACTGGTGGTAAACTGTGATGTATGTAAGCTTCGTGGCTGAACGGGGGAGGGGCGTGGGTGGGTGGGTGGGATTTCAACCCCGGAACCCCTCCAGATCCGCCCCTGAGACTATGTACAAGTCATCACTTTTTTCTAATAGTACATACAGGTGGCACAATGTTGAAAATTTCAAAATCAATAATGAAAATTATATGGGAATAGAGGAGCCATCGTTAGTATGCTATCTTTCATGGTACGTAACCCTTTCACCCATACATAATTAGAATGGATTCAGCTGTGTTCATTTTTAGACGTTGAACAAAAATACATTGATAAGGATGGGAAGGGTTGTAAGAACTAGCCGCAAGCAGTGCACATCTTCATGAGATGCCTCGTTTGGAGCCGGCTCATCCGAATCGACAGTACTATATTTGCAAATACATGTATCAGAATAGAGATATTATCCCGTCAACACAGTGCGTATGTGCCGTGAAACACAGTGCCGTGAAACATTTTTGATATCCTGTCAATACGACCTAATCACTGCGTATGAATTTTGCGGTGAGTGGGGTTATCTTTTTGCATTTTAAAGCCATTTGTAGGCGTTGACGGGATAAATAGTATAGTTGGTTAGTGCCGTGAATGGGAAACATATCTGGGGCGGCACGGAAACGGCATGTGCTCGGCAGAGCCTCGCCCATCCCGTTTCTGTAGCCTTGCCTTATATTTGTTTCCCATTCACGGCACTAACCTACTATTCTCTATATACTATGTAGTATTGAAATGGTTGTTAACTCTTGCATTACTAAATTAAATTTTATCGTCCGCTGTTAATTTTTTGAGAAAGTATGTTATGCAAAACATGCTTTGACAGCACGTGAGAATCATTTCTATCACAATGAACATGATTTCCAAAGTGCTTTCAAAGCATGGCTTTATTGAGAAAGAAGAAAAATGTAAAACGACAGAAGATGAAAATATGGTTTGGCAGGATTTCAGAATTATTTTCATTGGATGAGAAAAGTTGAAAATAAAAATTAACAGCAGACGACAAAATTTATATACATGTACATCATTGTAAAAGATAAAGTACATACTTCAAAATATACATCTGTTGTAATCAAAGCAATTATAACCGCAGGTCGACATGTCTAAAACAATCATAAGATTGTTTAGTGCAAAAATGCATAACATTGTAATCAGTCTGACTAATTCGTCTCGTATGTATGGCTGTGACTGGAGAAATGGGGCTTATGGCATCTGTGACCAGCGTAGCTCCTGACCACATAACACACTCATGAAGCCTGATAACGAGCTATATCAGCTGTTAGAAGCATGACGGGTGTTCCATTGATGGCATGACGAACAGTGCAGATCCTGATCAGCCTGATCTGGATCTACACTGGTCGCAAAACCCATAAGCCCCATTTCGCCAGTCACACCCACAAGCAATATATGTGTCGACTGGACGATTGGGTATTTATGTAATTAGTTCCACAGCAAGAGTAACTGCGTAACTGAGAATTTGCGTGTTGTGTAGGACAAACGACACTTTATAAGGAATACTTCCCACACAATAAAACTTGTTTACGACTGTAACAAGGTGCATGATCACGTGGTTACAACAACGTCGCCCACTCCAAAGTAAGTATTATTTGATATTTTCCTTAATATGCAACGGATTTTGATGAAATATGGCGCAGCAAACGCGTCTTCATGAGCTGCATTTGGTGGTCTGTGGAGTTTGGCACAGACTTATGTCGTCTTTGCGAAAAATCGATTTCCTTGTCGGAGACACGGAAATCAATTCTTCGCAAAAACGACAGAAGTTTGGGCGAAAATACAGAGACCACCAAATGCAGCGTAACAAGACGCGTTTGATGCGCCATATTTCATCAAAATCCGTTGCGTAATAAGGACACTATAAAAAAATACGTACTTTGAATCGGTACTTTTTGTTGTTAATACCACGTGATCATATACCTTGATATAAATATGGCCTAGTGAGGGCAAACTGGGCTTATTGTATTAGACTGTAGCCCCTGATAAAGAAGCACATTGAATAAACACTTTTATTTGTAGAATATATCGGGGTATACATTTTTATCCGAGCTATTAGCTCGGATTAGGTAACTATATGGAAATTCTCAGTCATTGCAAATAATATGCTAATGAGTTAAGTGGCGGTCGCAGTGTCACTGTTTGCAGGTTTAACTTCAGAAAAACACGCGGTACTACGCCATAAAAAAAGCAGTTCAACAACAGTAAAACAGCGAGCTATCTTACCGTTTCAGCGTAATACATGTGTTGTTTGCTTTTTTTGTGCTAAATGTGTGTTATTGCAAAAGTTTTTGTATACTTTATAAACTAATAATTCCAGCACAAAAATATTTACACAATTCCCTAACATTTGATTGGTCCGTAGCAAGTCTCTGTCCAGAATTTATATCCCAGTAAACTCCATGCCGAACTACTTTCCGTAACCGTCAGGCGCAGTTAAAATAATTCTTAAGAAAACGGAAAATAAACACATTTTCTTGATGAATTTATTTCAACTGCTGGAATTATAAGGAATGAATGGCCTTTTTGTGGAATTTATCGGGGATATAAACTTGGAAAAGTCGCGGGAATACTGGACGAGGCCTTCCGGCCTTCGTCCAGTATTCCCGCGACTTTTCCAAGTTTATACCCCGATAAATTCCACAAAAAGGCCATTCATTCCTATATTAACTGCTATGTATTAATATGAGTTCTTTGTTATGCATGTTGATATTTTGCGCAATTATATAGTTGGGGGCGGGATTTCTCTGTGACGTCTTTCTTGAATGACCAATCAGATTAAAGCTTACATTCTGAACTTTACATCGGTCAATGGCTCGATAAAATCCGACATTGGACAGCGAAATGATGATGATTTAAAGCAGAAACATTGTTTTTTGACAGTTACATACTGTTTTAATCATCTTGAGCCATCGCTATTATTAATCAGTGTCCATTTGTGAGGAATGTCAATTGTGAGTTCTCATATTATTAACAACAAATTGCACTTTTGTTGACAAAGTTTATAGTTTGTTTACTTGGGCCTGTCATTGAGAGTATATAAAGAAAGCAGAGACAGCGAAATGATGATGATTTAAAGCAGAAACATTGTTTTTTGACAGTTACATACTGTTTTAATCATCTTGAGCCATCGCTATTATTAATCAGTGTCCATTTGTGAGGAATGTCAGTTGTGAGTTCTCATATTATTAACAACAAATTGCACTTTTGTTGACAAAGTTTATAGTTTGTTTACTTGGGCCTGTCATTGAGAGTATATAAAGAAAGCAGAAGTCAGAATAAAGTGAGAATACATGTAAGAATATGTGGGTTTCACTTGTCCAAACCCCACCACATGCGCCAAGAACTCCATCTCTTGAAAAGCAAAATAACAAATGTTCATCCCAGGTGTTGCTGTACACTATAATGTCATCTATAAATGAGTCGGAAAAGTCATCCTTACCTTTCAAAATTTCTTTCATCAGGCGAACAAATGTTGCTGCTGAGTTTACCATTCCAAATGGCATGACAGTAAAATGATAGTGGCCAAATGGGCAGACAAATGCACTCTTCTCTTGATTCATCAGTCAATGGTATCTGCCAATATCCCTTAGTTAAATCAATTTTACTCATGTACTTTGCTCTTCCCAATTTATTCAATATCTCATCTATTTTAGGCATTGGCTGTGGGTCAAAAATTGTCTGATCATTTAAACCTCTGAAGTCCACACATACACGGATGCTGTTATCTTTCTTTGGTACAGTCACAATCGGGGCTGCCCAAGCACTTTTTGATGGTTCCGCAATACCCATGTGTACCATGTTTTCTATTTCTTGTTTTACCTTTTATCGAATGGCATAGGGTAACGGATATGGTTTCCTATGTACTGGTCTGTCAGAAGGCATTTTAACATCATGCTGTACAAGATGTGTACGACCTGGCACATCACTTAATACATTTCTGAATTTGCCACATATGTCTCGGACCTGTGCTTGTCTTTCAAACAATAAATCCTTATGTATTACTACATCATCAACACTTTCTTTTCCTACTAACTCAGGGTTATGCACATACTCACATACATCTTCACCTACCTCGTCATTCCCTTCATCACGCACCTCATGTTCCGTTACGCATTGTACCATATTACTCACCTCCTCCTGTGTGTCCCGTTCATTCCATTGTTTCAACATATTGATGTGAAATAACTTCTTCGCTCTGTTTACCTGTATCATGTAATTCACATCACCAACCTTCTCCATTACTCGATATGGCCCTTTCCATTGTGCTAGCAATTTACTCGTTGCTGTGGGAAGTAACACCATAACCTTTTCTCCAATCTGCAAAGATCTTGGTGTTGTTAGCTTGTCAAAATAGCCCTTTTGCTTACCTTTTGCTTTTGCTTCGTTCGCCGCCGCTATCTCTGTCATTGTCTAAGTTTCTCTCTCGCCTGTAATATGTATTCAAGTACTGATGGTGACAGCTCATTAGTATCAGAGGTGTCCCAAATATGGTGTAGTATTGATAAAGGAACCCGTACTGGCCAACTATACAGCAATTCAAATGGTGAGAAACCAGTAGTTTCTTATGGTACCTCCCTATATGCAAATAATACGTACGGCAGACAAAGATCCCAGTCCAATGGTTTCTCTTGTGAGTAGCATTATTAACAACACATTTCACTTTTGTTGACAAAGTTTATAGTTTGTTTACTTGGACCTGTCTTTGAGAGTATAGAAAGAAAGCAGAAGTCAAAATAAAGTGAGAATACATGTAAGAATATGTACAACATGGATACAAAGTATTGATAATATCGCATTAATTTCAATTCTACATCAAAATTGTATGTTATCAATAATATACCCCTAATCACATATGATACACATATATTACTAAACCTATAGTCACAGACACAGTCATATATGTATTTTCACATATCAATTGGTCCCCTTCTACATCTATTGTTTATCTGATAGATTGTTATTATTGAATGTCGTTTCTATTCTATTCTATTATATATCCTCTGGGAGTACACTCTCAAAGGTTGGATTATGTCGGTTACAATCTGAAAGTAGATCGATTGCCAACAATAGTATGTACATGTACCTTATAAGATACATTACGCGAAAAAATGACCATTAACACATATTTCACTCCATTCCATTTCACTCCATTTCACACTTTATCATGTACTGCTACTGGCTATTACCTGTAACCCATGCTAGACTATATGATAAGGTGCTGATTGCCGTCACTCGTCTCGGCTCCATTGGTCTGCAATATAAACCAGCATGCGCCTTTACTCACCTGTTGCATATTACAATCATCTCAATCCATTTCACGTCATGTCACAGCTGTAATTAAGAGGCTTGACTTACCTATATACATCTCACTTCCCGTCTATGTCCGCTATATAATAAATCGCATCTGGCTCCATTATAGCACTGCACACAGTTTCGTAATAAACTCCAAATACTACACTTTCAATGTCCTGAACCAACTATTCTGGTCAAAATCACACATCCAACTGACCAGCTTGGTGCCTTTATATACATGGGTCACATCAACTTACCTGTCACAATACAATGCCCAAGTATCTACTGCTCACTCAATACCATATTTCTATTGTCATGTCTAGTATACCCCAAGCCAACCAATATTCCCCACGTATCAGCTCACCTGAGATCCTACCTGTATGATCAATTCTTTTACTTAAAAAATCAACTAATCTATAATGAATTTAGTAAAACAGTTCGCGCGGAAATCCAAACTTTCCAAAGAGGTGCTAGCAATATTTTGATAATTACACGTCGTGTGTGTTAGCGACTTGACGTTACACAGCATATACAGTACGATACACTTCACAAAAGAAACGTTGTCTTGAGTTTGAATAAGGATAATAATTATCTCTAGATTATTTGTATTATGAATTAAAAAAAGTATATTTAAATAATTAGATATTAATTTAAATAAATAGTTCGGCATCATTTACTCAATAAATTAAAATTGAATGTGTAGCTGAAATGAAAGTGAAAATAGAACGTTTTTGTTATATCCTCCGGGTTACAAATCGCTGAGGATTCCTATTTGAATTGGAAAATGATATGAATTTTAAATTTAGGAGACTGTGTCAGGAGAAAATGGACTGATGACATGTCACCAGTCTAGTTCCTGAGCTATGATTGTGACAGGAAAAAAGGGATTGATGACATATGTCACCTGTCGTGTTCCATGCATGACTGCTCGCTCTTGTTTGTAATTATTGTAAAATATATCAAGTTTAAACTGTGTATACAAAACTATAGATATACCCCCCCCCCCCGCATACAAAGTATATCGAGGGGTATATAGTTTTCGTAATTCCGTCCGTCCACGTTAAAGAGTTTGGGTACCCATTATCTATGTGACGGAAAGTCGGATGGACCTCAAACTTCATATACTTCCTTGTCATCAACCATATTTCATTCCATACCACACTCATGCGGCCTTCATTTCCAAGGTCAAGGTCAAATTACTTAGACATTTGCATCCGTACGATTTGCCTTAAAATTTTCTGCAACCGTAAGTCAGATTGACTTCAAACTTCATATACTTCCTTATCATCATCCATATTTTCATTCCATACATGTACCACACCCATGTGGCCTCCATGTCCAATTACTTTGAACAATCATGTTTGTCAAATGTTTGCAGCATTGATAATGTATACTGATTCGACGAATATATTGATTTTAAATGGAATATATATTATTTTTTGTGTGAAATATTAAAATGGTTGAGCACGTACTGCGAAGGATTTCAGGACTTTCAGTCCTTTGATTAAAATACAACCGTAATGGCTGAAGGCCCAATGAAACGTCACTGAACTCAAATATAAAGTTAATACATGTATTTATATCTTCTCAATAGTGTGTATCTTTACCATTTGAGAGTTCGAATTTATATAAAATATATTTATTCGTGTATGAACTCTTTTAATACACCCGGATGTGGAGCCGCTACTCGTAGCCAATGAAATTGCACAGAATCATGTACATCATTTGAAGTTGGGATTATATGTGCACCGCCGACTGCAACATCGACTACAGGGGCGGATCTGGAGGTGGGGGGGGGGGTGTGCTTCCGGGGTTGCACCCCCCCCCCTTCAACCACGGAGTTTACATAGATCACAGTTTACCACCAGTTGGAGTCTGAATTTAAATACCGTCAAACACAGGAAAGTGCATTTCGAAATGCTCGAAAATAGGACTATATGACGTTTACGACATTACACATGGTCTGGGGTTGACCCTTCAGCCCTAAATAACTGGTATGCACTCTTCAATGTCGCCGTTTGAACTATTCCATTAATTGGGAAAGGTGTGTTTTTGTCCAAAATCAGAAAGTATTACACAAACAGTACACATCCTGATGAGATGGCTCGTTACGATCCGGTGTTATGGATCTACACTGTTGGCAAACTTGATGGTAGAGGTCTGTAGTATTGAACTGGTAATCTTGCACATTTGGTAAAACAGAATTTGTGGTACCATTACTCTCCCCATAGTTTATATACCGGGCCAAACAAATAATTTCTTCCATTAAACCTCAATAACCTTTTTCATTATTTGACGTATAAATAGAAAATAGTAGGTTAGTGCCGTGAATGGGAAAAATATCTGGCAAGGCTTAGGAAACGGGATGGGCGAGGCTCTGCCGAGCACATCCCGTTTCCGTGCCGCGCCAGATATGTTTCCCATTCACGGCACTAACCTACTATTCTATTTATCCCGTCAACGTCTACAAATGGCTTTAAAATGCAAATAAATAACCCCAGTCGCCGCACATATGCATACGCAGTGATTAGGTCGTATTGACAGGATATCAAAAATGTTTCACGGCACCGTGTTTCACGGCACATACGCACTGTGTTGACGGGATAAACTAGTTTATGTCAGAATGTATGTCTAGAGTCCAGCCTAGTCTCTGACGCCTCATCTTTGGAAAACGCGTATCCATCGATTTGGTAAAAACATGTTTTGAGCGATTTGCACATGCTCGTGTTCATTAATTCGCAATTCGAATTTTCAATCACTGGATGCGGAATAACACCTGTGTTTGTTTCAAATCCATTCCTCAGTTAGCAGTAATGCCATGGCCATAACCAGAGGTAAAGAACAGACGAGGCGAACCAAGTCCCGATATGGGTGTCGGGGAGCATTTTCCCCTCAACCCTCCAGGGGATTTGTTTAATTGTTAAGTAAACAAATATCGGCAAAATGACAGACTGCATTCAGTACCGTAACCATGATGAGGCAGACGAGACGGTCGCATCGACCGTCTCGTCTGCCTCATCATGGTTACGGTACTGAATGCAGTCGAATCCGGCACGTTGGATGTATCGGGCCAGCGCTATTCCCATTGACATAAGACGAGCTATTATCCGCAACAGATAGATATTTTTTCTTCTAGTCCGGCGCATAGAGTAGACTGGCAATATGATCGATCAGAATGAGACACATATTCAAAAACGACTCATAAAGATATTGCTACCTGACTACCGCATTAACGTCCGTTGCTTACGTCAGTTATATGCAATTTCGTAATTCACTGTGAAACGCCGATGGTGAGCGGACCGATATTAATTATAACATATTCGTTTCATCCCAACCCCAAATAAAGCCACGTGCCATATTTATTATCCTCCCCAACTGCTCGAATATTTTATTCGAAAATTGTCATTTTTTATTATGGCCCACGTCCCTTTGGTTGTTAATTTTTAGACATGTATTTGGTACATGTTGTGTAGTATTTATCAGTCACGGTCCCTCTGTGGGTGCCAAATGTCACAGGGCGAGACAAAATGTCGAACCCATGACCTCTGGATTACCGTACGATCGCTCTAAGCGACTAAGCTATTCGGGCACGAATTCTCACCACAGTGAGTTACGTACCGTGACATACACCCCCGCCAAATTGGCATTCGTCCCTGAAATGTTGGGTTAATGTTACGTGTTTGTAATCGACCAGCTTCTCTTGTAGCTCCTGTTGCTGTTTGCATTTCGCAAATCACTAGAGCGGTGTGATTTCTTTATTGTGTCACGGTACATAACTCACTATGGGGAGAATATGTGTATTCCCGGCACGACACGAATACACACCTTGTCCCCATAGTGAGTTACGTACCGTGACATACTTCCCCGCCAAATTAAAATTCCTCCCCTTATTCAATATTTACTTCGTATCTACATTCCATGTTTTTGGTACAATTTGGGCAATATTTATCAGTCACGGCCCCACGTTGGGCCCCAAATGTCACAGGGCGAGAAAAATGTGCACCGGCCCGGGGCTCGAACCCGGGACCTCTGGTGTACCGTACCATCGCTCTAACCGACTGAGCTAGCCTGGCACTAATATAAACCTTCTCTCCCATAGGGAGTTACGTACCGTGACAACTGTGTCACCTATGTCACGTTCCTCCCATGGACTAAACACAACCCCGTGAATTTTCAATAACTAAACCTTTCTCTGTAACAAAAATAATAGAACAGGGAAATAATTTTCTCATGGAAGCCATATTTTATCTTGTTGTTCAAAATTCAACATAACGAAATGAAGCTTTCAAATTTACAAGATGTACATGTAAATGTCAGATAAACACCTTGACACGGTACAATAACCAATTTCTGCATGTGTATGTTCTTTATTTATAAGTTATTAATACAGCTTTGACAGTTGTATATCGCTAACATATCAAATACCTGATAACCGATTGCAAAAATCACTTTTCCATGTGTTACATTAAAGAGAAATGGGTTAAATTGCTACCCTCGCGAGAGGTATGGAGCGGGGAAGCAATTTTGTTTCTACAATAATACGTGTTTCTTCAATCGCCGATTGTCTCCTTTCATCTCTTTTAGATGACAAGTCACGTGGTAGCCGAGTTAGTTCATGGCAAGTTCCTTGTTTATATGTTAGTTCTCCCGGTTTATTGAACTCATATTTGCGCCATCCGTGTGCGGTTGTCGTTCACTCATTTTCAATAGCTACGAGGTAATTTAAATTGAGGGAACGAATTGTTAATTCGTGGGAACTAATTAATAACAAAAATAATTATACGTCCCCTGTGGGGCTCCGTAGATATCAGCAATAAAAAACGGTAAACTTTATTTCTTTTGCTCAGTATATATTACACAATAATTCCAGCACAAAAATATTTACACAATTCCCTAACATTTGATTGGCTCGTAACAAGTCCCTGTCCAACATTTATATCCCAGTAAACTCCCACGCCGAACTACTTTCCGTAACCGTGAGGCGCAGTTAAAATAATTCTTAAGAAAACGGAAAATAAACACATTTTCTTGATGCATTTATTTCAAATGCTGGAATTATAAGGAACGAATGGCCTTTTTGTGGAATTTATCGGGTATAAACTTTTCCAAGTTTATACCCCGATATATTCCACAAAAAGGCCATTCATTCCTATAATACCAGTATATAGAGAATACCAGGCTTGTGTATGTAAATATCAAGGCAAGGTTAAGAAACGTGTAGGAATTTCAAGGTAACCAGTTGGCGCATTTCTACATACCCCACAGGGGACGTATAATTCTTTCCCACGAAATGACAATTCGTTCCCTCGCATTAACAATTCGTTCCCTCTTCGTTCCCTCTCATTAATAGCTCCTTCCCAGGAAATAACAATTCGTTCACACGAAATAGCAATTCGTTCCCTCGATTTAACAATTCGTTCCCTCGCATTAACAAGTCCTTCCCACGAAATGACAATTCGTTCCCTCAATTTAACAATTCGTTCCCTTGAATTAATAATTCGTTCCCACGAGTTAACAATTCGTTCCCTCAATTTAAAAATTGGTTCCCACGAGGGAACGAATTGTCATTTCATGGGAAGGAGTTGTTAATGCGAGGGAACGAATTGTTAATTCGTGGGAACGAATTGTTATTTCGAGGGAACGATTTGTTAAATTGAGGGAACGAATTATTATTTCGTGGGAACGAATTGTTAATTCGAGGGAACGAACTGTTAATTCGTGGGAACATATTGTTATATCGAGGGAACGAATTGTTAAATTGAGGGAACGAATTTTTATTTCGTGGGGACGAATTATTAAAATGAAATCCATGTCCCCTACGGGGCTCCGTATATTTTCACCCTTGAAATTTGCGTTTAATCCTATTGGTTTATAAAATGTACTGAATGTGTATGTTGCACTTAATTCAGTCCTAATTTAGACATTTGAAGTCTGAAGACTATTGACAACCCTGTAAGTACATGTATATGGTTGTGGGAAATACAAACATAAATAACTTCAAATATTTCCCATAACCATATACTATACATGGTGTTCAATAGCCTCCAGAATTCAAATGACAAAATTGTCGATCAGGACTGAATTTATGTGCAAAATACCACCTGGCCAACACTGTTCGCAAAACGCACAAACCCTAGTTCTCCAGTCACCGCCACAATGTCTGTATTATCTGCCGTACAATGGAAATACAATACTCGGATGGGAGACTGCATTATAAACCTTGCTAATTATAAGTACATTATTGTTCCATATTGGATATTTAAGGAACTAAATGCTGTGGTCGCTAACGATCCCTCGCATTTAATGTATTCAAACTGCAATATGTGAACAATAAGTTGTACTTCTTGAGTATAATAATCCAGTACGTGATCAAAGGTTCATATGGGGTCCATACCCGGGGATAACGACTGGGTGCGTCGTATGCCGATCTTATATTATTAAAGGGGTTATTATAGCATAATGCTTCTGTAATTATTTATTGTAACCTGCAGCAACCAACATATGTAGAAAGAGTGTGTAATTATGCACAATTATGGAACTATAAACATAAATAGACAAATGACAGAGAACTTCAAGAACGGATGGTATACACAATCGCCTGCGTTAATCTTGTCCATATTATCAACGCTTCTGAAGAAATAGTGTAATGCCAACTCGTAATGAAGCAACGTGATGGTATGAGCCTGAGCTGTAGCACAGCTCAGGCTCTGACAATCAAGCTGCTTTATCTTCAAGCACAATAACCCCGTATTTTGAAATAAAGAAATTGATACATATTGGCAAAATTAGCACAGGCGGTATTGTAATGTGTGTAAGTGCACTAACCATAATAATTATATAGAAAATAATTATCTAGAGCCTTCTATGAATTATAATTGAGACATAGGAGATTTACGTGGAATAAAGTGTGTGCAAATATGTACATGAACATATGAGACACGCTATGTGATTTTGTACCTTTGGAAACCTGCGTAATTCCATGAAATTTACAACTTTTCGCGCCATTTACAAAAACTATTGTAAATAAAATTTATAAACGTATATATAATGAAATTACATGTACTCAGATGAAAACATGTCTTGGTATTTCATTAGAATTGTCTCCTTGGAGACAATTCTAATGAAATACCAAGATGTGCATATACGTTTATAAATTTTGTTTACAATAGTTTTTATAAATGGCGCGAAAAGTTGTAAATTTCATGGAATTACGCAGGTGTCCAAAGGTACAAAATCACATAACGTGTCTCATATGTTCATGTACATGTTTGCACACACTTTATTCCACGTAAATCTCCTATGAGTGGAGATTCATGTCATATGTGCCGTTTCTAACGCGTTAGAGAAGTAACGCGTTACTTGTGAGAAGTATGACGTTACTAATGTATGTACTATATAGTGAAACACATATTAGTAACGCGTTACTTGTGAGAAGTATGACGTTACTAATGTATGTACTATATAGTGAAACACATATTAGTAACGCGTTACTGATCAGCGTTACAACTCCTCTATATTGGCGGATCGTGTCATAAGTACAGCTTCTAACGTGTTAGAGTTCTAACGCGTTACTCTTGGTAAGTAATGCGTTACTTCTCAGAAGTAACGCGTTACAAATGTATGATGTATATAATAAAATATCAATATCTAACGCGTTAGTGCAGGAGTAACGCGTTAATTATTTTTAGTAACGCGTTACTGTTTGACCAATCAGAGCTCATGTTACAATACCCGCCATTTCTCCAGAAGACCGGGAATGTGTAAAGTACGGACTGGACGCAAGCTTACGAACTGTACATAGAGTGATGTCAACAGCGGCCCACTGACATTGGTAGATAAATTGCCTAATGTGTATACTATTGAAAATGTGCACCTCCCATTCTATGCCGAAAACAAATAGTTTTTGAAAACTTTCGCCTTTTCAACTTTAAGCCATTTTTGCCCGGTATATCGGAGTTCCAGTAACGCGTTACCGCCAATTTCTAACGCGTTACTCATTGTTAGTCTTGTAACGCGTTACTGTTGAGCAGTAACGCATTACAAATATGTGTTCCACTATATAGTACATACATTAGTAACGCGCTACTTCTCACAAGTAACACGTTACTTCTCTAACGCGTTAGAAACGGCACTTATGACATGAATCGCCACTCATAATCTCCAAACGTATCACCAAGATAATTGGAACTTTACAGAATTGCTAACTACCATGTGCAGTTGTGTGCTTGTGGTTTTCTTATTTATTTTCACTCTGTGAAGGCGGTGTTATGGCTATTGCTTTAGTCAATTTGCACAATTTTTGTGTCGCGCATACATCCAAAAATATTTGACCAAACTATACAGACATTTGAGTTGCAAATTTAAGAATTATTGAAGACTTTGAACAAAGGGCAACATTGGCTCATACAAGCCTTGTAATGTGCTTACTAAAAATCAGTTCAATTACTGTTAAAGTTACATGTCCACTCAGTAGGCACAACATGTTCTTTATATCAGAGACATCATATGAGACATTTTCTAGCAACATAAACATTCATTCACCATTACCCCACGTATTGAATGGCATTATTATACATGCGACGTAAATTTCCACACTGATATCAGGGGAGATAACCATGTTTCCTTCAAATGTTAAAGGACATTACTACTTTATAATCTGTCGAAAATAATTTTTTTTTCAGGTGACGCATTTAATTAGTATAAATAATTAAAATATGTCATGCCTCATTTGCATATGAAAATAGCCTGATACCACCGCGTGTCACTATCAGTAAAATAAATATTACTAAATTATTATATCTGTATAGCGGGTACTCGTACATTTTAGAACTGGTGGTAACACAATTATACATTTATTTAATTCCTATAAAGAACAGTTTGTGCCTACTGAGTGGACATGTACCTTTAATGTACCTACAAATTCAGAACCCCAGATAAGCTTTGTGCATAAACCGCTACCTAATAAATATAATAATGTCTTTTGATATCAAATTGATCAGGCTCGGCTCAGAATTGGTAGGAATTACCCCCCTTATTCCACTAACTCCTTCTTGATGGAGTTAGCTCCCTTATTTCATTGATAAATTAACCGTTTCACCCCTAAGTAGCTGAAATGGATTTTGATATGTTAATTTTGCTACCAATCCAACCGTCACAAAAATATGAAAATTACTGTCAAAAAATGCAGATCCTGATGAGACGACTCGTTACGAGCCGGCTCATCTGGACCTGCACTGTTTGCATAAACCGCTATAGCGGGCTTTCGGGTTCAAATGGTTATAAAGGATTCGTTCATATTCGTTTTCGCGCGTGGCAAACGACATATACCATGATCAGACGTCGTGGACTACGCTGGTGATAAACGTCGTGACACCTCGACTGTCAACCAGCGTCCCGATCATGATGATAATTGCACTAAATTTAGGGCAAATTAAAATGGACAAGTGCAATTATTTCTATCTCGTTCCCACGACATAGCAATTCGTTGCCACGATATACAATCTCGATCCGACGAGTTACGCATCTCGTTCCCATAATATAGCCAATAGAATAACAGATATTATTCCGCCATCTTGAATGGCAATGTTGCTTACTTGTGATTGGCTGACTATGTCGTGGGGACGAGATAGCTAACACGTGGCAACGAGATCATATATCATGGAATTGATATCCTGTCTCGTGGAACGTGATGTTATGTCATGGGAACGAGATAGAAGAAAATTGTACATGACCCTTTTAAGCTGCGGTAAATATTCCAAATGGCTGATCAAATGTTATTCATTACCTGAGCATACTCAACTTCATATTGACTGACCGGTGAGAAGCGTAGTCCATGATCAGACTGCGCGGACGTACCAATAATTTTATTTTTTAGGTATTTCCATTGTTTGAAGATCAAAGAAAAAGCCCCTAAACATCAATAAAAATTATGAGCTTACGGAATAAATCAAGGGAATATTTTGTGTTAGGCCACGCCCCTAACACGTTACACACCCGGACGTTGGCCCGGATGCGCAGGCTGATCTGCGCAGGCTACGCTGGTCTCACCAGTCGTACGTCTATTTTTCTCAGCTGCGACCCATTTGCCGATTCATGCCAGCGTCACTGGTGTAGGACAACATATCGTGTTCCAGTGCTCCAGATAAGGAATTAGTAATTGAGTATTGTCACTCCATCATTTCTGAAGCAATTGGGTATTTCAAAATGTTAATTGTGTAAAATAGAATCACACTACTATTTACACATAGCAGACCGCACTTATTGAATAGTTTGCTTCTAAATGAAAACACATATTGATATTTCATTAGAATTGTCTCCTTGGAGACAATTCTAATGAAATACCAAGATGTGTTTTCTTGGAAAAATAAGAAAATATGCTATATTTGTGGTCTGTTTATTGTTTTCTATAGCATCATAAAGATACAACAAATTTTGCATTGTTTTTTGATACTCACTACTTCTGATTTCAATTGGGTTTTTGGCAATTTTAATTGGGTATTTACGCAAATACGCACCTTATATGTAGCTCTGGTGTTCTATGAAATACAATATAATAACAAACGGGCAATAACCCCTTGATCACAATTAGCGACGAGATGCGGCGCTCTTTGCTCACGTAGGAGCGATTTGATGCCACCATTTTAGTTCATTGAAAATGTATATTTGCATATGCACAACAAACACATACTAAAATGGCAATTTTAAACTGGACGCCCTGTGAGGTCCACCGGGTGTCGGATTTAGAGAGATTCCACTGTAAAACATACATATGACTACTTCAAGACAAGCGTGGGTTATTTGTGATCATGAACACATATAATCATCGGAGATAAATGACAAGGAAACCGAGCTCACAGCTGACACTTCCCTGTGTCCGGCTTAGGTTGCACTGCATTAGGCGGCTTTCGATTGGTTACTTTGTGAAAGCGGAATAAGGAAGAACCGATTCGCATGGTATATAGAGAATAGTAGGTCAGTGCCGTGAATGGGAAAAAAATATCTGGCAAGGCTTAGGAAACGGGATGGGCGAGGCTCTGCCGAGCACATCCCGTTTCCGTGCCGCGCCAGATATTTGTTCCCATTCACGGAACTAACCTACTATTTTATTTATCCCGTCAACACCTACAAATGGCTTTCAAATGCAAAAGAAATAACCCCAGTCGCCGCACATACGCATATGCAGTGATTAGGTCGTATTGACAGGATATCAAACATGTTTCACGGCACTGTGTTTCACGGCAGATACGCACTGTGTTGACGGGATAAATCATTTTTCAAGTATATATTTACATGAGTAGTATATAGGGAGTCAAAATGATACCACCTACGTTGGTATCGTTTCCACCCCTCTACACTACCCCCACCACCCCCGAAAAATACAAAATTGGTTAACGAGGAAATTGTCCCCCACCACCCCCGAAAAATCCAAAGATTGGTGTCATAAATACATCATGTTATTTTCACGTCCAATTGAACAGATAAAACTATACTAATAAAAAGGATTTGTTTTCGTCTCGTTGTCATATTGGTGTCATAAATACCTCATGTTCATTTTTTCAACACGGCATTTTCCTCCTCCACTATAGCTAATTTATTTCGTAGATCAGCAACTAATTCTACCAGCTCTAGTCTACCACGTTCACCTTTAGCCACCTGACAGCGTAGTTGCACTAATTGGGCACTAACGAATTTACAAGGGCATCTGGGGCATTGAAATTGCGGGGGGACACAAGGAATTTTTCTATGTCTCGCTAGATGCCTTCGTAGATAGTCTTTACGCGTAAACGTCTTACAACAAGTCTCACACTCCATTATATATGTATATGTATATGTTTATATTCAATTGGAAGTGAAAAAAAACAAAATGTTTTCACGACCAATTGAACAGATAAATTTCATAGGTTATACAAAAGTATATTACAGAAAATATGATAACGCCAGAAATAGAAAGTTTGAGAAGAGAAGCCGAATCTCTAGGGATTACTTATAGTACACGGTTGAGAGTTAGGGGGTTGACAAAGCTGATAAATGCCACAAAGAATGAGGCGTTTATGAAGCGGTTTACCCGCGCCTATAAAAGAGGGGCATTTAAAGACCTCTCACTAGCGGAGGAAGTTGGTAACATAATTCAAAAAGAAAGTATTGCGGAGCTAAGGGCTAGTGTAATTAATTCTAAAGAATTACCTTCAAGCACAAATAATTTGTCTCAAATTAGACACACAGGTGACCAAATACCAAATAAAAGATCTATAGTTCGCGCGATAGTGGAAAAAGGTGAAGAAATATTGGGGGCTCACGATGAAACATTGGAAAAGGTAGAAAATGGAAGACGGGTAGTTACATTATCCTTTCGTAAAAACATTAACATTAACGAGTCTGAACGCATGTCCGATAAACTCGCCCGGTATCTAACAACCAATTTTTATTTGAGATATTCATATTCTTACAAGCTAGAACATATGGAGGAAATTAAAAATGGAAAACCTGTAACTATAATAATGCACAAAAATCTCGGTGGTAGCGAACCACTATCATCAATGAAAACCGTTAAAAAATGGCTGTCAGATAAGGAGCAAACACGAATAATGTCCGATAAAATAGACAGACCGAATACAAAGTGGAAGTTTGTAAGATGGGTAGAGGTTTTCGTAAAGCTAATACAGGGGAGTAGGGGAATAGATTTGGGACTACAATCCAAAGAAGCGGCAGGAGGAGAACTTCCAGAATGGCTGAAGAATAAAAAAGGTATGTATTCTTTAGATAAGTATAATGACGACCTTTGTCTGTTCAGATGTCTAGCTATGCATATGACAGATAAAAGACCCGACAGATGTACAAAAAAGGCGAAAGAACTTAGTAAGCAATATTTTGGTAGTAATGTGGTTTCACCAATTCCTTTTTCAGATCTGAAAAAGGTTGAAGAGTTTTTTAAAATCGGTATAGAAGTATATCAACCCACCGAATGTAATGTATGGTGGTTGAAAAAGGTACCAGCGCACTATAAGGCAATAGGTAATAAACCAATGACAATAGGACTGTTTAATAATCACGCATTTCTGATAAAAAACCTTAAAAACTTATCTAAAATTTACGCCTGCGATAATTGCAAGAAGAAATTCACGAAAGCGAGTAATATGAAGAGACATGGACCAAAATGTATGAAAGGTGAGACAAAAGTAATATGTGATGGTAATTATTTAGAGCGCCCGCGTTCGTCGTTCGAGAAAGCGTTCTACCCAAAAAGTTCTAACAGTTATGGAGCGATCGATTGGATGTACTCTGTGGAAAAGCGCGAGGGAATTCACATTCACCACGAACAGTGTGGACACGGGGGTGAAAGATGGATTTTAGGAAGTGTGGTCAAGATATAGGTTTAATACAGAACATTTACGTAAAAACCAAATCGCCAAGATCGAACAGTGGATAAAGCAAGTGCCGGTTATAGGTTTTAACAGCAGTAAGTACGATATAAACTTAATAAAGAAATACCTAGTAGGCGAACTGGCATCAACAACAAAGAAAGTAATGGTCGGAAAACGTGCAAACGCAACAATATTTATATTTACTCCAGAGTTTAGATTTCTTGATGTAATACTTTATCTAGGACCTGGTGTAAGTTATGATAGTTGGATAAAAGCCTACGAATGCAAAGGACAGAAATCTTTCTTTCCTTATGAGTGGTTCGATTCTCCAGACAAACTGGATTACCCAGGACTACCGGATATAGAGAATTGGTATTCCAAACTATCTGGGAAAATGTTAATAGATGAAACAGAATTAAGTAAATGTCGTAGAATTTTCGAAGAAAATAATATGAAAACTTTCAGAGATTGGTTGAAATATATAACGATTTAGATGTAGCACCGTTCCTAGAAGCGGTGGAAAAAATGTGTGAATTTTATAAACACAGAGGTGTGGATATTTTCAAAGATGCGGTAACACTACCTGGAGTAGCTATACAATATTTATTGAGAGGAACCATTAAAGAACAAAAATATATACCGGAGGATGCTCTATATGCACCAAAAGAAGAAACATACGAAATGATGAAGGACGCTCTAGTTGGCGGTCCATCAATAGTATTTACACGATATGCAGAAGCTGGTGTTTCAAATATTAGAGTGGGTTCCAAACCTTGCAAGGCTGTTTTGGGGTACGATGCAAACGCGTTATATTTATCTACGTTAAATAAAGAGATGCCGTGTGGGAGAGAAACTATACACCATATAGATACCCCACATAACCCTAAATTTATTAAAAAGTTTTGTAAAAGAGTTTTATCTGGAGACTGGTTTGGGTTTGCGGAGGTGGATATAGAAGTTCCACACAACTTAAAAGATAAGTTTTCTGAAATGTCCCCAATATTTATAAACAGAGAAGTAGAGGTTGATGAAGTTCCCACACACATGTTAAAATATTTAAAAGATACTGGCCGAACAAGAGGAGATGGAAAAAAATTGGTGGGATCTATGACCGCCACTAAAGTATTGCTGTACGCGCCACTGTTGAAATGGTATTTAAAACACGGCCTAGAAATAACTGGAGTTCATCGTGTTATAGATTATATTAGCGGAAAACCATTCGAATGGTTCGCAAAAGAAGTTACAGCCGCAAGACGAACAGGCGATGTAGAACCAAATAAGAAACCAGTAGCCGACATAATGAAATTATTAGGAAACTCGTGTTGTGGAAAAATGATAGAGGCAACGGAGAGACATTTAAATACGACATATACACAAAACGAAACCTGTGTTGACAAAGCATTAAGATCTGCATTCTTTGACGATTTGGAAGAGATAGGAGATGCGTACGAAATATCTTCAAGAAAACCCAGGTGTGCGGTAAAGAAACCATTCCATTGTGGAATAGCGGTTTATCAACTAGCTAAATTGAGAATGTTGGAATTTTACTACGAATTTCTAGATAAATACGTAAAAAGAGAAGACTTTGAATTAATACAGATGGATACAGATAGTATGTATATAGGAGTTAGTGGAAAAACGATAGAGTTTGAAAAAGAAAAAAAGAAATGGTTGGCTTGGGATAAATGGAGCGAAAGAGAGCCCGGACTTTTCAAAATGGAATTTAGCGGGGATAGGGCGATAGCGTTATCTAGTAAGTGTTATTTCGTAGAAAAAATTAATTCTATTAATAAAAACTCTGCGAAAGGAATGTCCAAGAGAACTAACAATTTAAATTGGGATAGATATAAACGAGTACTAAGTGAAACTACAGAAGATGGAAAACACATTATAGATGTAACACAAAATAGAGGATTTAAAATGAAAGACGGCGTTATGAAAACGTACTGTCAACAAAAATTAGGACTCTCGGCATACTACGATAAAAGACGCGTGTTACCAGACGGAATACATACAGAACATCTCTAAAGACTCTGACGATCCGGGGGTAGCTGGGTGTCAGAAGGCACCATAAGAAGTTCTTCGCGAACAAACCCTCGAGATGGCTCATCAGGTTTGGTAATAGATCGATCTAGATAATATACATTGAGAGACCACACGGGATCAGTCGCGCGGCGGCTGCCACCTTCGAGCTCTCCCGGTTGATAGAGGTACCGGACGTCAATATCTGATGGAAGCCGCTGCTCCTCTAAACCAACGGGTAGCCCGCGCGAGACGGCAGAGGGCTTGCTCGTCACCCTTTTAAACTTGATAGCATCTACAGGCTTCTTACCTATCAATCTGGTCACCTCTCCGTTCAGTGCGGAGACCACGGCGGGCAGTCTGGCCACCCACTCGGTCGATCGCGAATGAGGGTCTACAAGTTATTTAGCGTATTGGTGTCCGAACAGTCTCTCAGCCATGGTTCGATTGAAGCGTTCCACGATCCCCTGGTCCCGGTGGATGTTGACGCGGCCGCGTCTGATAGAAACTTTATGCTTAGACAATAGATGAGAGACCGCGCCCATGAACTCGCGGCCGGTATCGACCTGGAGAAGATTCGGCCATTTGAGAGGACTCCTCTTATATATTCTGGAAAGAGCCTCGGCCACTTCCTTAGACTCTTTAGTGGCCAACGGCTCAGCCCCCTTATAACGACTCGCTACGTCAACGATTGTCAGTGCGTACTTGTACGTCTTGCGACCGACGCGATCGTGAGGTAGAAACAAGAGATCCGCTTGGTGAACTTGGTTCGGCACCGGCACGTCGAATTTCGGGCGCGGAATATTGTGAGGCGCGGGTAAATAGATCTGCCAGATGGCCTGCTTCTTGAGCCATTCCTTGACAGCGTTTTCTGAAACCTTGGTCGCCGCCGCGAGGTTCTTGATGGCCGCGAGTCCCTTCCAGTAGCCGCGTGGGCTATAGTATGTATTCGACAGCTTGCGCGTTAGTTTGGTATCAATTTGTTTGCGCATGTTCATCGTATGCGAAGTATTCTAATATATCGGACAATCTCCAACATGCCCTCGCCAGTTCGTCCGGTAACTGCGTCGTTAATAATGAATCTTTGTTGGAAGTTTCGCTGCAGCCCCAATCGCGTTTGGGTTGG
Source organism: Conchocele bisecta (assembly GCA_029237695.1). Taxonomy (NCBI): domain Eukaryota; kingdom Metazoa; phylum Mollusca; class Bivalvia; order Lucinida; family Thyasiridae; genus Conchocele; species Conchocele bisecta. The sequence continues at coordinate 8,668,305 of CM055265.1, read as the reverse complement.
AACAGGAGAGGGGAATCTAACTCGGAGGAATCTAACATCCGCTTTGCGAAAAGGGTGGCCGCTTTTTCGTCCTCGCGCCACGTCGCGAGAGAATCTCGGGCCAGACGAATCATACTCTTTGCACCAGGTAAACGATGTTTTTGGGCAATGTAGCCTACATCGATCATAGCGTCATAAAGTTCGTCAACTAACATCGTTCTATATATATATATTTATATAAAAAAATGTTTTTTTAATTAATTAATTATTTTATATAGTAGCCGACGAGCCCAACCACACCCATTCCCACGACGATGAACGCGATCTCGCGGTCCTTTTGGGCCTCTGACGGTACATAGAAATCTGAAAGTTGGGGCTCAGGATCCATTGGATCGAGACTTTTGTGCGGATATGCCAGCGCGTACTCGCGGTTGGCTTCTTCAACGTTCTGAAATGTTTGCGCGGCGTGATTTTCGCGGCGAAGCTCTTCATTGACCCAGTCCAGATGGGCGGTTCGTTTTTTCGACCACGCTTCCTTTGCGCTATTGAGTTGTTCTACAGCTAAATCATGACGCTTACGCTCCTCATCCACGTTCGAGCTTTTCATTTTAGAGAATATAAAGTTGCTACCGCTGAACGCCAATGCGTTTACAAGCGCACCACCTACTATTACTGCGATTGAAGCCATTTATTTCCATATATTAACTGGTAGAATTCCAGCTTTAACTAGATAATCTCGGGTCCAAACTGCGGCCGCTACATCTAAGGTCGCGAGCCCTACGTCTCTCACAGTAAACTCCAATTTGGGAGCGGTTCCTCCTAGGGCCATCTTTGATAGTCGAGCATACCCGATACTGAAACCCGATATCACCACGGCGTGATACAGCGCATTCACAAACATTTTACCATCTTGTTCAGCCATTGTTATAATTATTGCATATAAAAGGGGTCGCGATCAATGTTTAAATGGGGCGCATCCAAATTCAACATTGTTGATGATTGGTGTTTCGTAACTTTCTTCTGAACACTGGCTGGTTGTTTTTCCAATCGGGATTGGTGTAATAGGGGGTATTTCCACACGCACAGGGCACCAACAACTGCCAGACTACCACCAACAAACCAACTCCAATTCGTGAATTGGGGTTCAGTCCAACTCCAACGGGAGTCGGTATTGGGTGACAAATTCAAAGAATTTGGGTGTGTTTCTAATTCGTGAATTTGGGGTGTTGTTGCATTCAACCCAATCTGGATTGAAGTTGAACCCGATTGTTCTGTCTTCAGATGTTTTGCTGTCTCCGTCCCCGATTGCAACGACTGTTTAGCCTATCGAAGCTCGGCGAGTATTTTATCTTGTTTAACTTTCGGGTGGCAGCCGCCGCCCGCCCAGCTGCCTGTCTTTTGGGATTTTTTATATGCGGTATGTCATCCAGTGGCGGAGTAACACTCTGGTTCGATTGTGTTGGAGCAATCTGGTTCAACTCCGTCACTCTCGTGGGTGTGTCTTGTGTCATCATTTTCAGGGCTTATAGTTCGTGGGCATATATGTCCAAATTTACAGTGTTTACCCGTGGTCAACGCGGTTGTCAGCGGAGCTAAGTACATTTCAAACTTGTGATAAATTGAGCAGCAGGCTGTTCTAAGAGTGTGACCTATAAAAGGGTCAGTCTCTAGATCATCAATCAACCCCGCGGTGTTTGGTATAGGGAGAAGTATACTAACGGCCGTTGCGTACAAATGAATAGCCGCCGATCCGAGAGTTTTTGTCATCTCCGCTCCCAATTTGGATTCGTATCGCGCATACATTTTATCGATCTCCGCATCTGACATCTTATCCACCTGAAAAACTGAGAGACGCCTACCGAGATAATGCTCCGATTGTCCCCCAGCAACCAGCGCAGCTAGCCGCTCTCGTCGCGCCGCATTTTCATTTTCATTCGGAGTCGTTGCACTCAACCCAATACCAACCCCCGATTCCGATTGCTCTGTCGGATCATTATTGTTGGCAGTCGGAGTTGAGGTTTCTTCTATTAGCTGATCGAGAAGTTCGTCGCAGTTCATTTTTCTTAAAATTAATTTAACTATTCTAACAAGTCTCATCACTTTAACATATTGCCAAGCGCACCACCCGATACTTATGATCACCATTATGCTCGCAACAAAGCTCGCAGCGGAGCACCAAATTGTTAACATTGTTAACCATTGTTCAGCATTTGTTCAGCATTTGTTCAGCAATTGCTAAGCATTTGTTCAGCAATTGCTAAGCATTGTTCAGCAATTGCTAAGCATTGTTCAGCAATTGCTAAGTATTGTTAAGCATTGTTAAGCATTGCAATAGCTTATTACTTTATAATTTTCCTAATTTTTTCAAAATTATTAATTATTAATTGATAACTTTACAAGCAGTTGGTTGATCAGTCTTTAGCAGAAGCTTGGCGTGCTTAGTTTCGGAAAGCATCTGTCGAACCTCCAGGCGCTCCTCGCGCGTTGGGATAACGTCATTCTCTCGAAGACAGTCATCGAATGAGTCTCGGTCCTTGCAGTGAAAGAGGGCGACCCATTTCGTTTGCTCGCGCAGATCCTTGAGGACGGCGTTGTATTTTTGAGTGGAGATCCATACGCTTTGCCTCGCATGGCGGCCAGAAAATGCGAGCTCGGAGAGCATGTCCTTCTTTTTGGTCATCGCCGCCTTGGCCGAGCAATCGTCAATCACATATAGGGTGGGCTCACCCTGGAATCTTTGGTATAAACTACGCAACCAATCGTGAAGCCTATCACCCGGGTCAATAACGTATACCTCAGGGTCGGTCCATATCCACGGGCGCCGCTGATAAGTATCGTTGTGCCGCACAGTGGGAAACAGGATCACAATGTGACGAAAGGCACCGCGGTAGGACTCCTCGAGCAAGTCGAGGATGAAAACCGTTTTTCCACATCCTGTCTGCCCACATATTATGGCAGAGTGAGCATCTCCAATCGTGAATTGGTATTGATTGCTAGATTTCTTAATTAATTCTTTAGAATTATCAAAATTAGTAGATCGCTGATACGTATCGACCATCTTCGATGTTGAGTTGTGCGTCTGTAATTATATATAAGTACACGTTGAATGGCCCATTTCTATCCGCCTCTTTGGTTATCTGGATCGTCACACCCTCGCTAGCGTTCTCAACTTGGCGTCCGCTACCGTGTATTTGGTCGTCGTCGCTGGCTCGCATGTCTAGCCATAACGCGTATTTGGTATTCAGGAACTCCGCGAGGGAGACGGCCGAGAGATGCAGGTCTTTGGCAACTGCTGCAACCTCCGGACGAGGAGCGCTTAGAGCCGGCAGCAAACTGCTTTCTTACTTCATCCCACTGCTGGTGCGCGCGAAGACCCGCGCTGTAGAGTTGATTGGGGACTCCCTCGATCGTCACCTCTACCTTCGTGATTTTGGGGTTATAGAATTTGTCGGTTTTTCTAGCACCGAACGCGAACCGAGCATCCTCAAACAGCATCAGTATACCTTTCATCGAGCGGGCGGGTACGTTGACATTAATATTCCACAATGTGTCGCCTTTGTCTTTCGTCATATTGCGATGGCGAAGAACTCGGTCGTAAAGTATGGCAACGCGCCCGGCGTACTGGGTTCTGATCAATCGCGCGAGTTCGGGCATCGTGACCATGTCGTACTCCAGCGAAACATTGTCGATCGTATACGTCGATAACATGTCGGTGGCTATGAGAACTCGGCCGTAGTCGTTGAACGTTAGTTCGTATTCGAGGCGGTCAGTCTCACAATCAGTCTCACGGTCAGACAATGACGTCGTGAGTTCCGAGGTTTGGTGAAGCGGACTAAGAGCTGCTGGTTCTGGTCGATCGTCGATGGGTTGTTCGTAATAACGACACTCTGTCTCACGCCTTTTGCCCCGAGGGGCTCACGCAGTCTGCGGTATGGATTGAGTTTGCGACCGTATTGACTCGAAGACATAATTAATTTTTTGAAAATTATTGAAACTATTAAACCCGTATGGTTTTGTCTTTAATACATAATTAATATGGCTGATTACGATGTTGAAATGGATGAAATCGGCAGAGACGATTACCTCGATGGTGATGATGATAATTTCGAGGATTCCCTCGAGACACCCACCATAGAGACTCCAGTTCCAATCTAATCACAATTGGGTGGATTAGGTGGCGCTAGCACTAGTCAAAGTCAGGAATTACTTGAGGGAGCTGTAAACGACTACTACTACAATTTGGCAGAAAAAGGTCTGGTCTCATCTGTTGGTCGCGACTACTCCAAGTTCAAATTTGATATGAACGGTAGATTGCGACTAAGAGCAGCACTAAATCTCCCATTAGTCAACACGAGGACCGGTAAACCCCTAGCGCTGAGCACTATTGCAGGAAACCGGGGTGGTGGCCAAATCGTAAAGAACGAACTAGGCTTCACGGATTGGAAGAGGGGTAAAACAATTGTGCCGGCCCGGGCTGTAGAGGCCCTACAGTCTACCGACGAAACTATAGCGAAGACGGCCACCGCGATAGAAACGGTCGAGCTCAGCGAGGTCCCTCAAATAGCCACCGACGTTATTAACACGATGGGGACCACGTTCAGCGTCCAATCACAATTGGGGGAAATACTTAATGATGACCTACCGTTACCTCTTCGCGAACTCCGTGGACTCGATAAGGCTCTACAAACGGTCCGGGGCGAACTGGTCCTTAACCTCTCCAAACTCACGGCGCTGGATGAACATATCGCGCTAGAAGAAAGAAAACTGGAGGAAGCCGGTGACGATAGAGAATCTACCGAGCGGATCGCCGAACGACTGCGGTCTTTGCGGGAAGAAAGAGAAGCTCGCTTGGAGGCCGCCTCGGCTAACCGTGAGGCTCTCCGCACACAAATAAGTCGGATACGCGAAACAATATCGAGGGTTCTGCACGAGGACACGACACTCGGTGAGCGTCTTCGCACTCTGTTCAGAGAGCAGGGCGTCACGATAACAAGCATCCTCGCTGCTATCGGCATGACTATATCGACCATAGTTCTAGCTTTCACTGGTGGTGCGGTGCCACCACCCGCTCCAGCACCAGCACCCGCGCCATCCGGTGGAGCCAAGGAGTGGGTAAAAAAACAACTAAAAGCCCTGGCCAATCTTCTATCTAAATTAGCTGGAAAGGCTGCTGCTGCACTACCTGGACTGATCGGAAGTATCGTTTCTTACTTGCTATCGATATTATCAAAAACGGCCGGATGGCTAGCCAAAAATACATGGGCTTTAATCGTGGCAATCGCCGGTCTCCTACTATTCTTCGCCACCAATCGAGATTGGAAGTTCCTAAATCCAAAGCACAAATAGTCCGACCGCCACGAGGGCTACGACGAGCCCTAATTTCTCCTCCTCGTGTGTTGTGCTTCCAATTTCACCCAATCTACGATTGGTGTTGATGATTGGTGTTTCTCCAATCGCGATTGGTCTGTTGATGGAACTCGATGGTGCATCCAATTTACGAATTGGGGGTACTGGGTTCGATTGTGTATCCAATTTACGAATTGGGGGAGGTGTATCAATTTTGTGTTTTATGAAATCGGTTCCACTGTTGTACCCGATCATGTTGGGGGTGTGCGCTTGATGATATCCGTGTTCACGTTACCGTTGTGGCCGATTTTTTGATTGGCGGTGGCGATTACGATCTGATTATTGTAACCGTCAACCGGGTCGTCTCGTAGTATCATATTGCTCGGCGCCATATAAAGACCTATTCCAAATACATAATCTACTGGGGTGCTGGCATTCTGCAAAACGTCTTGATAATTCTGGATCGCCTTCTCCAGGTCCACCCTAGCTGAGATGGCGTCCTCTACAAGTGCCAAGAATTGTTTTTGTGCATCAAACGCTGTTCCGGTGCCCAGTATAGAACTGCGAGTTTGCTTCTGTGCGCCGAGGATGGCCCAGACGTATGTGCGAATGGAGTCGTTGACGCGAGTAACCCCGGCCTGCGTGAACCCTATACCCTTATCTAACATAAATGTACCCCACGCGTCCTGAACCTCAGCAGCCTGTTGTATGTAATCGACGTGAGCCCGTTTCGGAGGTAACATTTTACAAGAAAACACGCCACAGTGCCGACCTCCAGACACTTCCGGCCCGAATGTCATCGTCGCGGGGTCAAAATTCCCGGCGTTCCGACTGACGATGTGGTCACCGGAGTGATCGTGTCTAAAATCAGTCTGCGTCCAATTCCCGGACTGGAGGCCCCGAATGAGAACGTCCCCGAGGCCGGTGCTGGTAGGAAATGCTTTCTGTCTCCAGTCCGCGTCTTTTGAAACGTTAAATTCGTTACACAGTCTTTCAAACGCCATACGGTCGTATGCGTTGGAAATTGGATCCCAGGCGTCGTCTTGAGGTAGTGAAATACCTAGTTCTTTGAGAATCCCCCTAATAGTATAATACGCATGAAAGTTGTAGACACTTCGGAGCATGACATTCTTGGATGTCAGATGGTCTTTATATGAAACTCCACACCCGGCTGTTGCGCACCATACAGCGAAATTTATTTGGTTCTGCCAAAACTGCATCGGTGTTGCTTTCCACCCGTTTACCGCCTCCATCGTATTAATCTTGGGCAGCCTATATTTCTCAAACGTGTTAGGGAAATTGGTGGCAAAGCCGCTGTCCGGTCTAACCGTTACGGTTGGGTGTACAAGGTGGTTAACAACGTCTTTTTGCGTGTATTTACCTCCGACCGCGTACTTTGCATTAGAGTTAAAGCTAAATGCTTTGGTATCCATTGAAATATATTATTATGTTTGCTACTATCACTAATGTTCAAAAAGGGAGTTGTGAACTTCAAAAATTAATAGACAACTGCTGCGGAAAACATCGGGTAGGCCTTAGATCAATCACCTTCACGGTTGGGTGGAAAAACATTGAAATGCACAAGGATATCAAAGGAATAGAACTGGTAGAGGCTATCACACCCGTAGCTTTTGGGGAATCAGCTGCCGGATTACTTCCTGGCCTTTGGGGTTTCAGAAATGTCCAAGCTTTAATCGCAAGGAATATACCTAGTAGTGTCACTCTCGAAATCTCAAAAGCCACGGGGATTGCGACATTGGACGTTGATAAAAAATTAGAGATCACTCCGGGGTTGGCCTCAATGTTAGGATTTAAATATGAACCCCATTACAACGAGGATGAAGGGCGACTGGTCCCGGGGACCTTTGTCTTCACCGAGGGTTATCACCGCGGCGATACCCCAGTAAACTTCGCCTTCACGAAAACTCTCAGGGTGCACCTTGATCGGGTGAACACATCGTACAACACGGTAGACGGATCCCCCAGCACATTACTGAAAACTGTGCCCGCCAGCGACTGTTTCTATGGCGAGACTGTGACCTTAGACTTCCCACACCCCGAGATGAAAGTTTTGGAATCGGGACATATCCACGAGTTGAAAGATTTCTATTCTTGATGATAAAGGGAGAGAGTTGAAGAACGATTACCCGATTTCGGTCGTCCTAGAAATTTCAAATTAATTGAAAAAATTAAGAAAATTATTTAGAATTAAACGCATGTTCGTAATATATATTATCAACATTATGAGTATATACGGACCAGGTAGTTCTTCCGATTGGGTGACAAATTCAAAGAATTTGGAACCGGCAGAAGGGGGATTCATCCCGACAGAGGGCGACTTTTTAACTACCCAAAAAACAAAGGCCTTGATCAATAGAACTATATCGAGGGCCACGGACGAGATTCACAAGAGTCTACTGTCACAACTTAGAGAATATGCCCTGGCTGTGAATACACAAAGTCGTGAAGAAACGCATACGGAACTAAACGAACTAGGTGAAAAAATAACCAAATTTCGAAAAGAGGCCTGGTTGGGGATTGATAAAGTCCGAGAAGACCACCAGGCGGACCTTACGGAGGCTTATGATGCGTTGCTCTTAAAGGACTCTCTCAGCAAAGAAGCGGCACTTACCGAACTAGATGGGAAAATAACCAAATTTCGAAAAGAGAGCAGGTCGGATATTGATAAAGTCCGAGCAGACCGCCAGGCGGCCCTTACGTTGCGCTTAGAGGACTCTCTCATTAGAGATGCGGCATTTACCGAACTAGATAAAAAAATAACCAAATTTCAAAAAGAGGCCACGTCGGGTATTGATAAAGTCCGAGAAGACCACCAGGCGGACCTTACGGAGGCTTATAGGGTGTTGCGCTTAGAGGACTCTCTCAGCAAAGAAGCGGCGGTTGTTGAACTAGACGTAAAAATAACCGAATTTCGAAAAGAGGCCCGGTCGGGTATTGATAAAGTCCGAGAAGACCACCAGGTGAACCTTGCGGAGGCCATTGCGGAGGCTTATGATGCGTTGCGCTTAGAGGACTCTCTCAGCAAAGAAGCTACACTTACTGAACTAGACGGGAAAATAGCCGAATTTCTGAAAGAGCTCAGGTCGGGGGTTGAGGGGGTCCGAGAAGACCACAAGGAGGCCATTGCGGAGGCTTATGGGGCGTTACGCTCAGAGGAATCTCTCAACAGAGAAGTGGCACTTACTGAACTATACGAAAAAATAACCAAATTTCGAAAAGAGGCCCGGTTGGGGGTTGAGGGGGTCCGAACGGGTATTGAGAAAGCCCGAGAAGACCACCAGGCGGACATTATGGAGGCTTATAGGGTGTTGCGCTCAGAGTACTCTCTCAGAGAAGCGGCGGTTGCTGAACTAGACGAAAAAATAACCGAATTTCAAAAAGAGGCCCGGTCGGGTGTTGAGAAAGCCCTAGAAGGCCACCAGGCGACCATTACGGAGGCTTATGATGCGTTGCGCTTAGAGGACTCTCTCAGCAGAGAAGCGGCACTTACTGAACTAGACGGAAAGATAACCGAAGTTTCCGATAAACTGAAACGTGATCGTATAGCCGCGACCAAAGCTCTTGAGGATACCTCTGAAAAGATTCGTACTGAGGCATATAACGCAAACAGTGCGCTTGCCGGAATAGTGCAAACAATGAAAACGCCAAAACGTGTCATAACAGTTTGGGCTGAGAAGCGGGGCCCATTGGTTGAGGGGCACTATGAATATTCGTTCGGTGCCAAAGCGAGTAATAAATATGGGGGATACACTATGACAGCTGCAGGTGAAGTTATCCAAATGGTGGTCTGCTCGGTTAATGGTAGTGGTAAACCTGTGGGCGCGGTCGCGATAAATATTGTAGTAGATGGGGAAGAACGGGGAGTTGGAGTCACTAAAATTTCTGGAGATAGTTCGATGGTGGTTTCGTTCTCCAGTTATGATCGAATTAGACTTTCCAAAGGTAGTGTTATTAACTTTGTTACGAAAATCGGTGACACAGAGAGTTCTTCCACTATTGTCTCATTGTTAATTGAACTTATTTTGTAAATACTAATATATTGAAATAAATTTGTAAATTTAAATATGAACGAATCACCGCTTCCAATTGTCAATACCGATCCATCAACACTGTATCCAACTCTCAATACCACTACATCAACACTGTATCCAATTAACGAAAGAAGTTCAGATTTTAGGTTGAATAATATCGTCGCTATGCAGGATATTTTAGTTAGAGAATGTGCAAATAGAAAAAGACACGCTAACAAATATAAGTGCGCGGTGAACATAGCTGAAGCATCTAGTACGGTTCTGGCAAGTGTTTCTGTGTTGTGTGGGGCGGGGACAGCCGCAACTATATCCACCATTATAACGATTCCTGTAGCGGGGATTTTATGTGCGGTGTCGGCCGTTTCTGGGTTGCTGTGTATGGTAATTATGGCGGCGGGTGGAAAACTCGAGAAAAAATGTAGAAAACATGATAGAATATCCGTTCTCGCTAGGTCTAAGAAAAATAGCATCGACGTTATGGTGTCCAAAGCGTTGGCCGATAAGAAAATATCAAATTTAGAGTTTGAATCCGTGGTGGAAGAAATGGGGAGATATGAAGAATTAAAAAATGATATAAGAATCAAGGCGCGCGCCACCATGCCCAAAATTGAGTGTACTTATTGGGATAAATTTAGGGTAAAACTTGGAAATAAAGTCGGAGGAAATGTTACAGCACCATTATAAAATAATTAAAAAAAAAAAAAAAAAAATCTTATATTGGTGCAGTAAACAAATTGACATACCTATACAACATGTGTTTTTCACTGAGAATTACGCCGTAATCGCATAACAAATTCAGTCGAGGATTACACTGTAAAATTCAGTCGAAGATTACACTGTAATCACCTGTGTACACACTGTCTGTGTAAATTGATACACTCGGCTATCAATTACCCGTGTAATTGATAATTGTACAACACTAGGTAATGTTTATCACAACAGCCTACATGGTCGTGTGGGTTAAGGCGATATTCTATAGAGACGAGGGTCGTGGGTTCGCGCCGCGGTTGGAGCTGAACATTTTTTATTTCTATCCCTACAAATGTGGTCGCTATGGTAAACAACTGCATGACAACGGCGTTCCTATCCGACCGCTCGAGGTTGATAAAATTGATAAATTCAGATTGCCAGTTTACATACCTTCGATAAGGAAAAATACACTCGGCTATAAATTAATTAGTAGTTTGTTTTTTTTTCAATAATAATTTTTTCAATTTCTTTATAAGCGATATCGTAGAAATGTACATTCGTAAACGAATCGTTGGGTTTTAACAAATTTAAATAATACACCTTAGTTTCATATCCGATACACACTATCCGTCTTAATGTTTGTATTTGCCTCTTGTACAGTTCACATAATTGTCGGTATAATATTGTAAATGCAACGTTTTTATCGGAGCGTAATAAATTACGCTGATATTTCATGTATTCGATATTGCCTAGAGTTCTCATTTTATAGAATTTATATATAGGACTATAACCCCCGTATTCTTCGTAAAGTTCTTCAACACAGGCATTAAAAACTTTCAATTCCAATTGTATTGTATTATCCATTTTCTCTAATAGTTGTTTTTTTTCTGTTCAATTTCCAATTTCTAATAATAATTTTCCAATTTCTTCGTTAAAAGCGATATTGTAGAAACGCATATCCGTAAACGAATCTTTGATTTTAAACTGTTTTATAAAATTAGTTTGATAATGTTTCGGTAGTGTTTCTCTGACCCTATTTAGTCGCTTCATTACATAAATTTGATACTTATACCGGCGACATAATTGCCGGTTTAATATTGTAAATGCAACGTTTTTATCGCAGCGTAATAAATTACGCTGATATTTCATGTATTCGATACCACATAGTATTGTAATTTTACCGTGTTTTAATACTGTAGAAACAGCGGCGTAAAATTCTTCATCAAAGTCATTACAAAATTCCAATTCGTTGCGTATTTTATTATCCATTTTGTTATAATATTTTATTATAACCTATTAAATTTATATGTTCAATTGGACGTGAAAAAAACATGATGTATTTATGACACCAATATAATTGGAGGAGAAAAATGGGGTGTTGGAATATAAACTATCACTCGTGGGCACATCCAATCGTGAATTGGTATTGCATTAATTATTTTCTCAAAAATTCATACATTTGCTGTGAAAACATTATGTTTTTTTCACGACCAATTTTTGATTTTTCGGGGGTGGTGGGGGACAATTTCCTCGTTAACCAATTTTGTATTTTTCGGGGGTGGTGGGGGTAGTGTAGAGGGGTGGAAACGATACCAACGTAGGTGGTATCATTTTGACTCCCTATATACTACTACATGTAGATACACATATGCGAGTGGCTGGATGATAAACACGTCATAAATGCTTTGTCTCTGCTAACGATTCACGAGTTTCGTGCGTGACTCAATGCGTTATCAAGCGCCAATTATACTATTCTTCATATGTGGCTGTGACTGAACAAATGGGGCTAATTGGTTATGCGACCAGTGTAGCACCCGCTCAGTCTGATCGCGGCCAATGCTGTTCGCCATTCAGCCAATGAAACATTGACCATGAGTCTAGCATACATGTAGCGTATATCGTTATCAGGCTGCATCAGTTTGCTGTTTCATACTGGTCAGAAAACCCATAAGCCTCATTTCTCAAGTCACAGACACATACATTAACATATATATGTTTCCTAACAAAACAACCATGGCTCAGAATGATCAAATGCCTGATTTACAATGAAACCTCTCTAAGCCGGACACCCTGGGATCTCCCAGGGTGTCCGGTTTAGAGATGTTTCACTGTGATTAATAATTAAAAAACTGGCATTCCTATTTTTCCAATGATGTAAAGAAAAGAGTGTTAATTTGACAATCATAATTTTGCACTTACGAACATTTTAGTTGTACGAAGTTTAGCGAAACGGCCCCCAGGATGGTAAATTGGAAACAAGAAAACCTTGCTATGTGTGTGACTTGTCATAGCACACTCGGATTAATGTAGATCTGACCCTACCACACCGATGCACGATCCATCACTGACAGTTACATGCCTTGGACTATTCCATGATTGGAAAGAAAGGGATATAAAAACATATTGGGAGCGCGTGGGCGAGCGGTCCGAGGCGTCGGACTGCTGATCTTACGATCGTGGGTTCGAACCTCACCGGAGGCGTGCGTTGTGTCCTTGAGCAAGACACTTTATCCACACTGCTTCAGTATACCCAGCTGTAAATGGGTACCGGCTAATTACCGGGAACCTCGATTGTATTTGAATTGTATGTATACATGTGTATATGTATGAAATAAAATACCTGCTTGAAATTACCCGTGAGGGTGTACAGCAGCACACAGAGATAGATAATTAGATTTGAGAAATTACTGACAAATATTGCAGATCCAGATGAGATGGCTCGTTACGAGCCATCTCATTTGGATCTACAATATTTGTATGCATATGTATTGTATACTACGGTGGCACAGAGAGAACATGGACATATTTTTTACTTTCGCGTGCGCACGCAATATGTTTTGCGTGCGCACGCGATATGTTTTGCGTGCGCACGCGATAGCTTTTGCGTGTGCACGCGATATGTTTTACGTGCGCACGCGATAGGTTTTCATTGTCAAATGTCGGTCCGGATCAGCATGCAGGTTAGCTAGTATAGGTCCGGATCAACTAGCACATTGACCGTTGTAGCTCGAATCTGGTAGCACATTGATCTGTGTAGGTACTGATTTGCTCCATCTTTATCCGGCGCAGCTCCGGGATTAAACGAAACCAAATCAGACAGCGATGATGTTCATATTGATTCTGGCCTTCAATTATCGCAATCACATCTTGTGGAATTCACAACTGTGTCGCGACATGCCACATATGTTACCCTGGCTGGGATAGGTGACATTACGAAATTTGCGACCAGCACAGTCTCAAATCAGCTTGTGCTGTCCCGCAGTCTGGTCAGGGCAGACGTTGTTTTCTAGCAATCACTATAACAGCCTTTCTGCAGTTATCAATACAAATAGATCGACATCGTGTTGTGCAATAGTTCTCAGTACATAAATCTAATTACATTTCAGTACACCGCATTACATACGCGTTATGACGGAGTAGTCTTGCCAAATGTGCGTTTTAAGCGTTCTTTGTTTACTTTCTACTTCGTGGAGAATGACCTAAGAATGTTGCTAATACACACTGTATTAGGTACGTTTACGGTAATATGTTTGTCATATTTTAGAATTGTCTCTCAATAACAATATAGCGAAGTATGAACGTCAACGCACTGCAGCTTTTTCTATATTTTAGTGCGCAAAGTGTAAGTGCTATTACGCTCAATTTTACTGTGTAGCGTGGTGTAGCGATATAGTGCAACATGTTGCATATAAAGCGGAAAACGTCCATCTACTGTCTGTTCCACGTTTTGTTGCCGACGAACTGTTGGCTATTGAATACATTAAATGTCAGAAATATGTAAAGATAAGTAGTTTTTAATCAATAATAATTTTTTTTTGACGAAATTCCATTAAGTATTGATTTTATTGTGAAAAAGCGATTTTCCTATGGGAATTTAACAATGGGGCTCAAATAGATTTCTTTTTAAATAATTTTTTAATTGTGGACCGATTTTCAAAATCTAACTTTTGTTTTCTTAGTTACATCATTTCCAAACTATCTAGCCAGGTGTCGGAGTCAATTTCCGAAATTTTTCGTTTTTCGACCCTCCTTGTCTCTCTTTACTTCCTTTTTGCCCCATGTTAAATTCCCATAGGAAAATAATTTTTTCGCAATAAAATCAATATTTGATTGAATTTTATCAAATAAAAAAAAAACCATTGGTGAAAAAGTACTCGCCTTTAGATATGTTTGAGATTTAATGTGTTTAATAGCCAACACGTGGAACAGACAGTAGTTGTGTAACTTTTGTTATAAATGCTGGACGGCCCATTTTCTCAGTCCGCGGTCCGTATATACAGCAATATTGCCCGATTCTCCACTAATGCCGCCGACATAAATCATATATTTCAGAGACGCAACGCAGTCAACGCCAAAAGTCAATTTACTTTGTGCCAAAATTGTTTGTCAGTAAGATTTATGCGCCCGTCGATCCCATCATTTCGTCGTTATCTCGGGCGCACAGCCATTCTATGTTGTCGGTCGGCGAGCAGAAACGACGTTAGTGCAGGTTACAACAGTGAATATAGATACCTACTACACAACGTATATAGTGTTGAAACAGTAACGTGTTCGACGAGCATATGCCCAAATCAGACTGCGCATATGAGCAGTCTGATCTGGGCATATGCTGTTCGTCATTCAGTCACACGGCCACGTTTAATGGTGATCGTAAAAGGGTTAGATTATGCGCATGATGGAGGAGCTGCTGCAGTGTGTTGAGTAACCAGGATCTAGATTTGGCAATAAGGTACATTTTTATCTCATCTGATGGCCCACATGAAGGTTAAGATCGAATTGAGATTACACAGGATTATCATAATCAATACTATTGACTAGAATTATGCAATAATAACTGAACGGCGAAAAGGTCAACCAGGTCTGTGAGCGTAGTCTGGTCTGCCGCTATACTGATGGGAAAGAATGTGTATGTCGGTTTTTTCAGTTGTTCGTTGTTGCCGTCGTGTGGGTAACCGACCGAAAGACGTACGCGACCACCGCATACCCAGATATGTCAACACATCCGTCAGGGTATGTGCTGGTTGCTGTTACAGTACGTATGTCAATATGCGGACCCGATGCACCGCGCAGTCTTTGTTGCGATGGTTGTGGCATATGGGCCTTAGTTAGTCAGTTATCTTATATTCAAGGGTGGGAATTTGCTCATATGGTCATATGGTCGCTTATTTGTAGCACCAGCCAAGTGGTATATGTTGTCATGAGTGGATCGTTATAGAGCGGCGTCATAACTGCCGACAATCAGGTCGGATATTTGTAATCTCCTCGGTAAATTACGCAAATAAAGTTGGCGGCAACTTCAAGGGCCTGACAAAAACAGAACCCCAATTCACATTGTGTCCAACCATTATATCGCAATATTGTAGATGTTATTCAAAGGAATATGTTTTGCTGTATGTGGAATAAAAGTGAAAACGTAGACACGACAATTAAGGTACTTAAATGTGGCTGTGACTGGAGAAATGGGCTTATGGGATGTGTTATCAGTGATGCGCCGGGCCAGATAGCACAATCATAACCGGTAGCCGATTTCATCAAAATTGCAAAGTATACTTTCTAGCAAAGTATACTTTGAGGGAGTAATCATTTATTTTGCCCGAAATGCATTATGTCATATAGAACTAACGACTGCATATATTTGATGATTAAAAGTATGCAGAATTATTATACTGAATTTATTACATTATCACAGCCAAATTGGCTGTGATAATGTAATAAATTCAGTATAATAACAAATAATAAATTTATCCTAAAATTGAAAATTTCTCCCTCAAAGTATACTTTGTCAGAAAAGTATACTTTGCAATGTTGGTGAAATAGGCTACATCTATATTGCTTGTTAGAACATAGAAGCATGACGGGTGTTTCAGTGATGGAATATTGAACAGTGTAGATCTTGATCAGACTGTGCGAATGCACAGTCTGATCTGGATCTACAGTGGTCACTAAACCCATAAGTCCCATTTCCCATTCCCCAGTCACAGCCACAATATGTGTTTCTACACGGCGTCGAAACGGAGAGACAAACCATCTATACCTATAATGTCCGTTTCACGAAAGCTGCCCAAATTTTTTGGCCATATAAACAATTCAAAAACCATATTTTTTTCGATAATATTAAATTAAAGGAAAATTTAAGAATGAGCCTTCTTTTTATTTCGTGAAATTTGGTCAAATATTGATTTTATTGCGAAAACAAAATGTCCCCATGTTAAATCCCCATAGACGATGTCTATGGGGATTTAACATGGGGAAATTTTTTAGAATTTCAGAAATACTGGACCGATTTTTAAAATGTAACTTTTGTTTTCTTAGTTAGATCATTTCCAAGCTATCTAGCTAGGTTTCGGAGTCAATTTCCAAAAAAAAAAAGTTTTTTGACTCCTCCCACAACTCCTCTACCTTTTCCCCCCATGTTAAATTCCCATAGACAAATCAATTTTTCGTAATAAAATCAATATTTGACCAAATTTCACGAAATAAAAAGAACGCTCATTCTCAAATTTTCCTTTAATTTAATATTATCGAAAACAATATTGTCTGTTTCACGAAAGCTGCCCAAATTTTACGGCTATACACTGTATAGACAATTGAAAAACAATATTATTTTTTCGACTAATATTAAATTAAAGGAAAATTTAAGAATGAGCCTTCTTTTTATTTCGTGAAATTCGGTAAAATATTGATTTTATTACGAAAAATTGATTTGTCTATGGGAATTTAACATGGGGGAAAAAGTGGTAAGGAAGTGTGGGAGGAGTCAAAAAACGAAAATTTTGGGAAATTGACTCCGAAACCTAACTAGATAGCTTGGATATGATCTAAGAAAATAAAAGTTAAATTTTAAAAATCGGTCCAGTATTTCTAAAATTGAAAAATATTTCCCCATGTTAAATTCCCATACACTGTAGACATCTTCACACCGTGAAGATGTCTATGGGGATTTAACATGGGGAAATTGTTTTTTCGCAATAAAATCAATATTTGACCAAATTTCACGAAATAAAAAGAAGGCTCATTCTTAATTTTTCCTTTAATTTAATATTATCAAAAGAAATCTTGTTTTTGAATTGTTCATATAGCCGTAAAATTTGGGCAGATTTCGTGAAACAGACAGTAGGCTCCAGGGGCCTGTTGCACTAAACTTCGTACGACTAAAATGTTCGTAAGTGCAAAATTATGATAGTCTGTAAATTTCACATTAGCAATGTTTTCTTGTAAACAATTATTGGATTTGTAAATCCATTAATTGAAATGTCCAGACGATCCTAAATTTGCACTTACGAACGTTTTAGTCGTACGAAGTTTGGTGAAACGAACCCCTGATCCGGATGGCTGCTACGCTGTGCTTTCTGTCTCACGCAGTTGTGCTGTATTGGACTTGCACTTATTACTATAATTTGCATGCTGAACCTCAGCGAGTGCACTTTCAAAATACGACGTATAAATTGGCGATAAACATGAAGCGAAAAAACATCATTTGAGACCCAGTGCCTTTAAATGACCTCACCGGACACAATTTGACGTCAAATTGTGTCCGATGAGGTCATTTAAAGGCACTGGGTCTCAAATGATGTTTCATATTTCAATATGTTTTTTTTGTAAATGACATGTGTTAGCAAACTGTATTTATTTATTTGATCAAATGTGGCTGTGACTGGAGAAATGTAGTAACCAGTCCTGATCTGTTAGATAACACCGACCATGCGATAATGGTATTTATCACATGAAAACATTGTTATTCCGTGCTGTAACCCATTTCATAAATGCGATATGACACACGTGTAATAACACCTGCAGCGAATTTGATTGGCTGGCCGCATCACCCTAATTAACTATTCGTATTTTGCACCAACGTTATGTCAGATGAATACAATGGAGATGTTCCAAATGACGTCCGTAATGGCGCGACAAAGCAATGATGTTTTGACGTTGACGTCATCATGTTTGAAACGTCATTAGAAGCAGTCAGTGACTCGCTAAAATTACTGAAATTGTCGAATATGCTCCCGTTTGGTAATATGAAGTGTTTACAAAGAACAAGAACCTATTATATGACATATTTATATTAATTTTCTTACAGGGATTAAAACTATTTTTCTTTGTGGAGATTTTTAACTGGATGCGAAAATAGTCAATGGCGTCTGCTCACTGAAACGTATTGGATATATCCACACTGGCTGATTTTTGGAGTGTGAAATCATGTGATAAACAGAGTCTCAAACGAGTTCCCATTTGATATGAGATTTGTGAAACTCGTCCGCAATTTTACGCACATCGCCAGAGGCTCGGTGCATAAATTGTGAATTACTCGTTTCATAAATCTCATATCAAATGGGAGCTCGTTTGAGATCCTCTATATACGTTTTATTAGAAGCAAACCTCATGCTTCAGTGATTGAATGTCGAACAGCGCAGACCCTGATCGGACTATGTGGCTGTGACTGATCTGGATCTACACTGTAGCCAGTCACAGTCACGGACAATGCGATATTTCGAGTCGTTATCACGTGATGGTCCGTCCCCTGGCGAGCATAATATTTCGGAGAATCCTTGCAGAAATGAGTTGCGAAGTTCATGACTCGAGCCTGCAGCCATACATATCAATTTCTGACTGGATACCAGACCGATTGAACATATATATGGCTCTGACTGGATAAATGGGGTATATGGGATTTGTAAACAGTGTAGCTCCTAATCAAATATCACGCTCATGTATCCTGATAACGATATAGACTGCTGGTTAGAAGCATGACTGGTGTTTCATTGATGGAATAGCGAGCAGTGTAGATCCTGATCAGACTGTGCGGATGCACAGGCTGATCTGGATCTACATTGGTCGCAAAACACTCAAGCCGCATTTCTGCAGTCACAACCACACACATATCAATGTGCCTGGAGAGATGGGTCTTATGACCGGAACATCTTACGCATTCTGAACAGGGTCGGTATTGTTCGCCATCCGTTAAGTTATTGAAATCTCCTGAGATCTCCGGAATCAGTTGTTACATTATTATATGTGACTCTGCCTGGAGTAATTGGGATTTGTGACATGTGTAGGTTCTGTAGCCTATTCACCAACATTGCAAAGTATACTTCAATGCAAATTATACTTCGAGGGAGAAATTTTCAATTTTAGGATAAATTTATTATTTTCTATTATACTGAATTTATTACATTATCACAGCCATTTTGGCTGTGATAATGTAATAAATTCAGTATAATAATTCTGCATACTTTTAATCATCACATATATGCAGTCGTTAGTTCTACATGACATAATGCATTTCTGGAAAAATAAATGATTGCTCCCTCAAAGTATACTTTGCTAGAAAAGTATACTTTGCAATGTTAGTGAAATAGGCTACATATATATACCACAGTCCTGCTGCATGGTAAGCCGTGATCAGACGGTGCGGATGCACAGTTCATTGTCTACACTGGTCGCAATTTCCATAAGCCCCATTTCTTCAGTCACATTCTTATATTATGGTACGGATCTATATTGCTCGTTAGAGACATCATCAATGTTCCATTTAATGAATATAGAGGATATTCCATCGTACATTTTGAATAGCGGGAAAAAATACACGAGTGTGCGTCGGAATGTGGAATGTGTTCAATCACAGGTGGAAGTAACGGACCGAGGTCTATAAATACATTAAATATGCCTAAAAGCATCAATAAATGAATAAAAAAAAATAAGCTAAAAATATGTTTTTTACCCCCTCCATATACTCCATTATACAAGGTTGCTTACTTTTTAATAGGCCGAACCCGGACGGCCTCGAGACAACGGACTCTCACGAAACGTCAACCGAGTTATATCATTGTCACCTATTGCAGAATTTGGGACAATGTTAGTATTCCGCAACGATATATTCCCCGATGCGCTATGTCAACGCGTTTTCGAGCTATCGATTGTTTTGTTTAAAAAAAAGTATCATCATTGCTAGGTCGGGAAAGAACGGACACATTTCCGAGGCCGATACTGCTATATAAAGGAGTAAACATCGGGTTCAAAATACACTTTTACGTCGTCCCGGCCCGTAAAGAAACATTTTGCATAGAGAAAACATTGTTTCCAATCGAACATTTGATCAAACCTACATTTATACCCGTCCTGTGCGTCACGACAGACAATTTAATCGCACAGACATTTCTATCATTTCTCGGGAAGCCATGACACTCTATGTTCATCCGGAATTCCGTGTGACGTCATCTCACTAGCTGGCGACTTGGCTTCCGCGGTTGTCGGCCAATCATAATTATGTAGTGTAACAACGACTGTACTTTTAGCGATGACGTCATCAGTGAAGCCCACGGAAAACATAGGTTTGATCAACTGTTCGATTGGAAACAATGTTTTCCTATGCAAAATGTTTACGGGCCGGGACGACGTAAAAGTGTATTTTGAACCCGATGGTTACTCCATTATATAGCAGTATCGGCCTCGGAAATGTGTCCGTTCTTTCCCGACTTAGCAATGATGATACATGTTTTTAAAACAAAACAATCGATAGCTCGAAAACGCGTTGACATAGCGCATCGGGGAATATATCATTGCGGAATACTAACAATGTCCCAAATTCTGCAATAGGGACAATGATATAACTCGGTTGACGTTTCGTTAAAGCGAATACGTGCCATGGCCGTCATACGACTTGTAAACAGCGCAACAAGACAGCTTGTGATTGTGTGTTCGTCGAACAACGAATATAATTGCAAATATAGAACATGATTTCAAGTGCGTTTTCTAAATAAAATATTTTTTAAAAATGATATGAGTGAATACATATCTCTATCTATATGTAATTGCATTTGGAGAATAATTCCAGCACAAACATATTTACATAATTCCCTAACATTTGATTGGTCCGTAGCAAGTCTCTGTCCAAAATTTATATCCCAGTAAACTCCCACGCCGAACTACTTTCCGTAACCGTGAGGCGCAGCTAAAATAGTTCTTAAGAAAACGGAAAATAAACACATTTTCTTGATGAATTTATTTAATATGCTGGAATTATAAGGAATGAATGGCCTTTTTGTGGAATTTATCGGGGATATAAACTTGGAAAAGTCGCGGGAATACTGGACGAGGCCTTCCGGCCTTCGTCCAGTATTCCCGCGACTTTTCCAAGTTTATACCCCGATAAATTCCAGAAAAAGGCCATTCATTCCTATAAGGGATATTGGTAACCCGAGTTGTATGACTATTGTGCAGGGCGATTGATTGATTGATTGATTGATTGATTGATTGCTTGATTGCTTGATTGCTTGATTGCTTGATTGCTTGATTGCTTGATTTATTGATTGATTGATCGATCGATCGATCGATTGATTGATTGATTGATTGCTCGCCCTGCACAATAGTCAGAAACCTCGGGGTAAGATCTTGGTGGGGGAGTGTGTCAATTTTCTTATTAATTATTCAATTATAGATACGGTCTATCGGTTTTGGGTCTCATATGCATCGGTTTAAGTTATAGTATACTAGCTTCCGTGTGCATAACAAATGGCTGCAGTTCAGGTAGGTATTCTGGAAGTCGGATATCGTCCATTTCGCGCACCTGCATGTTATAATTATCTCCCCTGTCGAGGAGCGCAGGGGGGAATCTGACCCGTTTTAGAACGCTTCAAACAACTAAATTCCAATCACTAAATCAAATTTAAGTGCAGATTTATAATGTGAATTGGTCATATTCTTATCACAATTTAGTATTTTCGTAGTTCAAAATGTGAAATATTCTGGCATAAAAATGATGTATTTTAGAGCAAAATGTATCGAATGAGCCCCGAACATATCGGGTCACGTGACTAGTGATACTTTTTTTGGAGTGATACTTCCAGAAATGGTGGGTCGGTGTTTGAAATTAGTTTTACTTATTATTTATTCACTTATATCAGGATACGGTTTATTGGTTTGTGATCTCATACAGTTACGGTAGTTCTTCGTGTGCAGTGGTTTTGGTGTCACAAATTACATCACTTATATTGCCTCACATCACACAATTATTCAATTTATATTGGGATACGGTCTATCGCGTTGGGATCTCATATGCTACAGTTACGCCACAATCTGTCAGGTTCCGCGTGTATATAGCATTAGCCACATAAAGATAATCGCAGTCTGGTATCATGTTATCCAAATAATTCCACAGAAACACCTCGTAAATTCTGGCTTTGTCTGTTTATTGTGTAGATAGAAAGATATACCATCCAATTCCAAGACGGAATACTGCGCAAACTACACGATAAACACAGTTTGTGTAGCACGGTTTTATCGTTTCAGTTACGGATAGGTGTATACAGTACGGCTCAGGAGGAAATAAGCCTTATGCATCAGTCAATGTAAATCCTCGCCCCCCCCCCCCCCCCCCCTCCGGGGGAGGGGCGGGGCTTTACCGGGGCATACCCCGGGGCTTTTACCTTTCATGATGCCCCGCACTGCGGGGACTTTACCGGGGCTTTAACTGTTGCTAAGAAATTGAGCGGGGACATACCCCGGGGCTTTACCGGGGTTTTATCAGACTGTTATCAAGATATGTACATGTATGTTTACCTGAATACTGTTGTGTGGGAGGGGTGACATGGGTTTAAACTGTTTAATACGATCTACTTTCACTGTGGACTGTTTAATACTGGCAAATTTTGTTTAATATAAACAAAATTGTTTTCAAATAATTCCTCTGTTTATATTGCACTGCCGTTATCCGTTATCCCAGCCCCCCCCCCCCAACACGTGGAAAATTCTGAGACATTCCCCCCCCCACACACACTGAAGGAAAACCCGAGACCCCCCCCCCCCATGGAAAGTGATTCATTACCCGACCAACCCTGGAAAATCACGAGACCCCCCCCCACCTGGAAAGTGATTCTTTACCCAACAAACCCTGGAAAATCCCGAGACCCCCCCCCCCTGGAAAATCCCGAGACCCCCCCCCCCACCCCCCCCCCCCCACACTGGAAAAATCCTATTTCTCACACACACACCCTCCCCATGTAAGTAAAAGTATAAAGTGCTGCATTTTATACTATTAATAGGGGGGGGGTGTACTTTTTATGAACCCTGTCTCGAAGAGCCGGTGTCATATAGTGTTTGCACCGTCCGTGTGTCCGTGCGTTAATACGGTTAAGAAGTTTGTATCATGCAAGGGTCCACTTTTGCGCTATTTAATACTATTCACACATATCCGACCTTCCTTCTACCGAGTCCGTGGGTGGTGCCAAAGGTTAGCGGCTATTTATTTGGTTACTACTATTAACAGGAACGTACCTATTTCAAAGCAACAAACACATATTTACCCTGTACTTAGTCGACCCTACTTGTCCTAACTGTCATTTGGAGGCGGAGCTAGGATGCGTCACACATGCTACTAAGATGCCCAGCACTACACGAAGTTCGGAAACAGACCTACCCGGCGTTTCGTCAAGAAATCCAAAAAGTGCTAGGAGACTCGAACTTTTACAAACTAAACATATCGGTCATTACCCAGCTGATCATCGACTGTAACGGTTTCAAAAACAACTATATCACTAAGTCAACCACCCTAGAAATAGAACGAGTAGCAGGCCAAATGTGCTACCAATTACATCTACAACGAATAAAGCTGCTTGGGTTGTAATAATGGCTTCCCATACTAATAAAAGTTCCCAGATATCTACTACATGTATTTATAAGTGACATTTTGCTCTACAACACATCATTTTCGTGCAAGAATATTTCACATTTAAAATCACCAGATGGCCCCGCAGTGCGGGGCATTTTACCGGGGCTTTTACCGACCATGTTGCCCCGCAGTGCGGGGCCTTCACCGGGGCTTTAACAGCAACGAAAATATAAGCCCCGCTATTCCCCCGGAGGGGGGGGGTGGGGGGGGGGGGGGGGGGGGGGGGGGGGGGGGGGGGGGGGGGGGGGGGGGGGGGCGGGGACTTACATTGACTGATGCATTACACAAACGCATGCATTAAACTTGTTATGATGTCAATGTTTCTGAACATCTATTATTGGCAATATCAACTCGCATTCAATCAGTTTGATTGACTGGGCCTGAGCTGTAGCTCAGGCTCAGTCAATCAATCTGCTTGATTTATTGTACTTTAAAATAAAACAAATGTCACCTATTGACTGGATTATGCTGATTTATATAGCATCGACGAATGTGGCTGAAAAATTGTGTTTTACATATTTAAATAGATATTCCGCATATAAAGGTGACAGATGGTTTGAAGTTCACCGAATAGGAGGAATATAAGTTCGCACTTGCTCTGAAATCTGCGCCTACTGTGTACTAATAAAAAAACACATTGTTTCACATAATTACAACACTCATGTACGGAAAGACCCAATAACTGGCGGTTGCATATTTCAAGTTGAACAGTATCCGTTGTGTCAAAACATAGCAGATAGAACACTATGGATAATGGTAGGACTAATAGCCTGCTTGCAGACGCTAAGTGGCTTATTTGTTTGCGAAATATTCCATATGTAATGTTCTGGGAACTAATTTCAAGACATATGTATTTATTTCATGAAAGCTTTAAATCCATTAATATCATATTTGTATTTCCCAATAAACGGATGAGCAAGTTTTGAACACTCTAGCATTTATGATATTTAGTAAAATCATGTCATAGTGCGTATATATAGGGATACGGCGACACTAAGTTTATTAATGTCATACTACTGTCTGTTTCACGAAACCTGCCCAAATGTTAACGGCCATAAAAAACAATGCAAAAGCAATATTCTTTTCGATAATATTAAATTGTATCAAAATTTAAGAGTGAGCCTTCTTTTTATTTCATGAAATTTGGTCAACTTTTGGAGGAGTTGTGGGCTGCATTTGGTGGTCTTTGTATTTTCGCCCAAACGTCTGTCCGTTTTTGCGAAGAATAAAACGACATAAGTCTGTGCCGAACTCGCTGGACCACCAAATGCAGGTCATGAAGCCGCCATATTTCATCAAAATCCGTTGCATATTAAGGAAAATATCAAATAATACTTACTTTGGAGTGGGTGACTTTGTTTTTGTTGTAACCTCGTGATGATGTAATCTAGAGGATGTTTATATGCTGATATATACATCAGTATGCAGTAGCGGCGCATGTACCAGAGTCGGAAACAACGAACACATGTGATCATGGATGTATTGACAGGAACATACGAAAAATTGGCGCACAGGCTATGACGCGGTAAGTAAAGAGGTGTGACGTCAGATTCTTACTATCTTGTTTTATTTCAACCTTCTGGAAAATGATATGCATTTTAAACATTCTGTAGAAGCATCTGGAGCGTTTTGCACAATACAACGTAAAGGCGAACAGTGTAAACCGTGATCAGACTGCGCGGATGCGCAGGCTGATCTCGGGCTTCACTGATCGCAAACTTTATTAAGCCCTTTTTGTTGTGGCGAGTCACGTGGAAACCCGATTGCCAATATATACAAATACCAGCTTATCGCACCGGTAATCCTTGTCATGGCGCATATGTTACGATAGGCTTTACAGTTGCGGTCCCATCAATTTGGCACACAATGTTATTTTATTATACATTTGTGTAACTATTCCACCAGTTTTAAAACTCATGAGTGCTCGTTTTACATATATAATCATTTAGTAATCTTGAATTTACTAGTAGCGCGCGGTTGTATCACGCTATTTTGATAGGTAGATAATGCGGGACATTTCTAAATTATTTATATTAGTGAAATACGTTACCTGAATAAATATTTTGTATCGACATATTATAAAGTATGACCATTGCACACGGAAATATACATAGAGATTATAAAGTGTTGTTTCTGTTACCCGTTTAAGGAAAGACGGTTCTCGTCCGGATATCTGTAGCTTATTTCATCAACATTGCAAAGTATACTTATCTAGCAAAGTATACTTTTTATTATTCTGAATGTATTACATTATCACTGCCACTTTGGCTGTGATAGTGTAATACATTCAGTATAATAATTCTGCATACTTTTAATCATCAAATATATGCAGTAGTTAGTTCTATATGAAATAATGCATTTCGGGAAAAATAAATGATTACTCCCTCACAGTATACTTTGCTAGATAAGTATACTTTGCAATGTTGGTGAAATAGGCTACAGAAGTGATAATGGCATTATATATATAACGTATACTAATATCAATTAACACGTCCGATAATGGTAAATATATGTTATTTGGTCCGTATTAAGTCATCTAAAGAATGGACGAAAACAATATGTCTCCCTATATTACAACTTCAGATGTGGGACCCCAACTTTAACAGTAAAGG
Source organism: Conchocele bisecta (assembly GCA_029237695.1). NCBI lineage: Eukaryota > Metazoa > Mollusca > Bivalvia > Lucinida > Thyasiridae > Conchocele > Conchocele bisecta. Next base: position 8,641,960 of record CM055265.1, on the reverse strand, counting down.
TAATAATAATACTTCCTTTCATTTCCTGCGGTTAAGAGAGCGCAAAACATATGTAGAAGTACACTTATATAAACCGTGAGAAAACATACAATACACAATGTAAATGAACACAACCTAATTACAGTTTCCTGGGGGCCGTTTCACTAAACTTCGTACCACTAAAATGGTCGTAAGTTCAAAATTATGACAGTCTGTAAATTTCACATTAACACTGTTTTCTTGTAAACAAGTATTGGATTTACATTTATTGAGCATAGGCTGCATATGCAGCCTATGCTCAATAAATGTAAATACATCAATTGAAATTTCCAGACGATCCCAAACTTTTTAGAATTTTTACAAAATGACCCCCTTTTCTATATAATGGCAGTCTCAAACTTAACATGAAACAGTTCATGTCAGTTATCTAGTAAAATCAAATACAAAGCCCTCGGATTTTGATCAAATACAATGGTGTATTGTGATTATTGTGATAATATAAATAGAAAATGTGCATTATGGAAAGCTATCGGCTTCAAAATCTTGTAAAATCTTGATTTCTCAGCTTTATTTGTCAAATATAATAACCCAGTGTATGTAAAGTACCTGTAGGTGATTGGGCTTGGAATGTGATAGTAATATACACCCAAAACAGTCATTATAGTGTGGGTTTTTTTCATTGATATTTGCTTCTTGATGGACAATTAAGAAGTTCGGAAAGTGGCGCGACATCGCGACGCTGTTCCAAAATTTGCCAAAATTAGGAGCAAGTGTATTGATTTTGCATATTCCTTATAGTACCAATACACTAGTACTCAGAAAACATTGTTTTTCCTTTCCTCCTGTGTCATAAAGCAAATTTCTTGACTGACCGTTCCAAGCCTGTACCCTTTTGTCTGTCGACCATTCCAGAGTGGCATACATGTTGGTATAGTTTGAGTGATGAGTCTTTATATGTAGAATGGTTAGCTATAACACTATTTATGGTAATGTTATGTGATTTTATGGACTGTTGTGCTTTTAATTCATTATCTATTAAAATTCTCCATAGTTATGTAGTAGCTCAATTTAAGGCAAAATGTGGACAGTCACATGGTGGAGTTACACAGCTGCTGTGTGACAACCATTTGAGATATTTGCTCCAAACTTGGTACTGTATCAAGGAATAGAACCTAGTTTTGAATAGTGAATATTGTAGAATGATTTGTGGTGAGACTGGTATAGGTTAGAAGATACCAAATGGTGCGAAATCGCCCAGGGTGTATGCAAAAATAGTCCGATATAAAAGAATACTACCCAGTTTCACTTGAGGAACATTTTGGGGTGCTTTTAACACCAGTTTTCAGCATATTTGTAGCATTTAAAAGAAAATATTGAACCTGTTGGTCACGTGATGTAAACAGAGTTTCCGTGGCCAAAAAATGTAAACATTATTGGAGGATATGCCAAGGTTGGATTTTTCTTTCTTAGGAGTAAGTGAACCTATTGTTTAGTTCATGCAGAACCAGTACAGACTGGCTGCAGGTCATATACAAGTGGGTCCCACAGCATACATACGAATAGTGAAAGTAGGAGAGACTGGCCTTATTGGATGGCAATCGGTTACATTATATAGTAAAACTATTTGGAGGTGGCTAACCTGTAGGTTAACCTAGTATGGGATGAATTTGATGGTGATAATTTATATCATTACACACATTCAGTTGATGAAAGTTACTTCCCTTTATAGACAAACTTTGAAGGCGCATTTGTTTCAATTGGTATTACTTAATTTTGGCTATTAATGCGTGAAATAAACTATGTCAGTGAATACACAAGGTAGGTTGTTGTATAGAACTATATATAGATATCTTACATCGGAATAAACACGCTATGCACGCTGTTGAGTGTCAAAATAACCAGAAAGCTGTGGTTGGCAAGTGGATGGGGTAGGTGAAATATGCCTAACTGTTTTTTTATTCAAATCAAAAGTTAGATACCAGCCCACGCGTGTACCAAGTTTTAATTTCTACAGTAGGTTTATGACTGCAGAGGTAACTGAAAGTAGGGAAGAAGATATAAAGAAAATGCCAATTTCCGGTTTCATGACGTCACGCCACGCGGTGTCATGACGTCATCGCATGATGTTAACTGATGAAAATTATATTTTTAAAGAGATGAGATGTTGTATTTAAAGGTACATGCCCACGCAGCAGGTTACACTGTACTACTACTTTTCATTTTCTGTCATGCCTTATATGAGCCATATTCTCCCGCTTCGATACCACTGAGCCAGTAGTATATAAGAGTCATAATGATACCATCACCCTCTAGAGGGCGCCGGCTAAGCACGGCGCCTCCCACCACATAGTGGTATCATTAATGACTCTTATATACTACTTCAGATTTTCCTCCATTTTTATGAGAATATTTATGAGAATGGGAGTAATTTTCAAAAAAACACCAAGGGGGGAGTAAGCATAATTTTAATTTTTCAAAACACCAAGGGGGGAGTAAGCATAATTTTAATTTTTCAAAACACCAAGGGGGGAGTAAACATAATTTTATTTTTCAAAAACACAAAGGGGGGAGTAGGCATAATTTTAATTTTTTCAAAACACACCTGTTCGGCGGGTATGTATGAGAAAAAAAAAAATATGGAAGAAAGTTATGACCAAAAAAAAATTATGAAAGAAAAAATTTATGAGAAATTATATGGAGAAATTATGACAAAATTATGACTTATTATGAGAAAAAAAGGAAGAACATTATGAGAAAAAAAGGAGAAACATTATGAGAAAAAAAGGAAAGAACATTATGTGGAAAAAAAGGAGAACATTATGAGAAAAAAAGGAGAACATTATGAGAAAAAAAGGAGAACATTATGACAAAATTATGAGAAAAAAAAGGAGAACATTATGACAAAATTATGAGAAAAAAAGGTTAGACATTATACAAAAACCCGTCTTGTTGGACGAGCTAAATAATTAATAAAACCACAATTTACACCCTATTAAAGATAAGAAAACCCTATGTTATACTCAGTATATACAACAATGGTTAGAGTGAAGAATAATTGTGCGTGGTTGAAGACAGGTAGTCGCGAGAGATGTTTTCGTACTGGTATTTATGAATATTGCAAACATCATCGTGCATGGATGCGAAGAGGTTCCGTTTCACCTCGACCATGTCGGCATTGTGGGGTATGGACTAAATCAGAGTCATTACTATGTCCACCATGTGGTGGCACTCGGGTTACTCATATAATGGTTAAAAAAGAATTACAAGCTCGTAAGTATTATAATTTAGTAATAATTCAAATTGGAAAGTTAGAATTAAGTAACGGTGTTTCTACAGCATTAAAACACTATCAAAGTAATTTTATAGCCGAGTGTATTTTTCTTATCGTAAATCTGGAATTATTTTTCTTATCGAACGGTCGGATAGGAACGCCGTTGTCATGCAGTTGTTTACCATAGCGACCACATTTATAGGATAGAAATAAATTTTTTAGCTCCAACCGCGGCGCGAACCCACTACCACCCACGTCTCTATAGAGTGTCTCCTTAACCACACGGCCACGAAGGCTGTCAAAGTAATTTTATAGCCGAGTGTATTTTTCTTATCGTAAATCTGGAATTATTTTTCTTATCGAACGGTCGGATAGGAACGCCGTTGTCATGCAGTTGTTTACCATAGCGACCACATTTATAGGATAGAAATAAAAATTTTAGCTCCAACCGCGGCGCGAACCCACTACCACCCACGTCTCTATAGAGTGTCTCCTTAACCACACGGCCACGAAGGCTGTTATGATAAACAGGTAGTGTTTACCAATACAGTTGTGGTTGATACACGGTTATAGAAATGTATGGTGGTCAATGGGAGTCGTAAATGTATGGTGGTCAGTGGGTGTCGTAACGGGGTCCTAAATTATTTTATTTTTTTTACGTTCCGTATGCCGGTGCTGATGGAGTCAATTCGTGAATTGGTGCTGGAGTGTATGGTGGAGGAATATCCTGCTGTTGCCTCAGACACGCTAATAAGCATATCACGTCCCGAGACGGGAGAGGAGATTTTTTCTCTCGTCGGCCCTCCCTTCAATAATTAGTTTTTTTATATCTTCGTCCGCGAGAATTTGTGGTTGAGCCTTAGACCGGATAGTACCCTTTAACTCCCGGTATCTGACCATCTCTTCTACGACCATTTTGAACTCGCTATCTGATATATCGTTGTCGGCTATCGCTTTTGACACGATAACGTCGATACTGTTTTTCTTAGATCTCGCGAGAACCGCTATTCGATCGTGCTTTCGACTCTTGGCCTCTAGTTTTCGGCCCACTAGTCTGGTCGTCATGCAAAGTAGTCTCGCACCGGCCGCTACACCACTCAAGGCCGCCGCGACCGGTGCAGCGACAACTGTTGACAATAAAGACACACTACCCACCCCACTTATAACGGATGCTGAGGCTAACGTGGTGCCCACCCCCTCTAATATATTGACTGACCGCCTATATTTCTTCGCATAACACGTACGCGCCTCTCCCTCATTGTGTAGAATATGTTGTATCTCAACTATCCTGGTCATCCTAAAGGATGCTGGGTCGGCTGTCCCCGAAGGTAAGTGTGGATATAGTTTTTCGTCACTCATCATATAAATCAAGTTCTATTAACAGTGTAACAATAGTGGAGGAAGTTGATTTGTCAGGGATTTTTGTAACAAAATTTATAACACTACCTGCCGGAACTTTAATTGAAGTGTCATCATCGAATATCGTAAACCCTGACCTCTGTCCCGCGTGCTTGGTGATGCCAGACGTCTGTTCTACTCCATTTAGGACGATATTCACTCGGACTTCGTCAGACGCGTGTCCACGAAAGTTGACCGAGCAGAGCGCCATTCGAAAAATAGTCCCGGACACTGTCATGGTGTATCCTCCGTATCGTTGCTCGCTCGCATTACCACCGAATGAATATTCGTAGGCCCCCTCGGTAAGTGTACCCCGCTCCTCGGCCCAAACTGTTATGACGGGTTTTCGAGCTTGCAATTTTTCAGTTTGTGCAACCGTCCTAGTTAAAACTGTGTGGGACTGTGCTATCCCCCTCTCCAACCTTTTCACTGTAGCTTCATCGACTCCGTCGGTAACATTACTTTCTATGATGGAAATACCTGGACCGTATATGCTCATAATTAATATGTGTAAATATATATTATGTTTAATCAGTTATTTCTAGAACAACCGAAATTGGGTACCAGTTATTCAACTTTCTCGCTCGATCATCGAGAATAGAAATTTCCAGTTCGTTGATGTGCCCCGATTCTAAACATTTCATATCAGTGTGTGGGAAGTATAATGTCACAGTCTCTCCATAGAAACAGTCACTGGCTTGCACAGTTTTCAATAATGTGCTAGGAGCTCCATCTAACGTGTTGTACGATGTGTTCAATTGCTTCAGATACACCCCGAGTGTTTTTGTGAAAACGATGTCCACCGGTTCATCACCGGTGTACTCACCTGGATTAAACCAACCCTTATTGTCGGAGTATGTTTTTAAAAAACCGAGCCGCAAAGCTAAAGCTGGAGAGATCGTTACCTGGTTTTGAGGTTTGACGGTAAATGTAGAGAGTCCGGTGAATTTAGAGATTATAAGCTTGGCTCTACCATCAAGCTCCGACGCAACAAAAGCTTGGAGGGCTGTCGAACTCCAAAGGCCGGAGGGTAACTTTACAGCCGATCGTTGTCTATTATATACATACCCGAACCCTTCATCACCACCAACATTTGTCCACCCAACTGTAAAGGTGATTGATTTGAGACCCACCCTACGCTTTCCCCAACAGTTGTCGATTGATTTTTGAAGTTGACAGCTCTCTTTTTGAACATTAGTGATAGTAGCAAACATAACCAATATCTTTCAATGGATACCAAAGCATTTAGCTTTTATTCTGATGCAAAGTACGCGGTCGGAGGTGTATACAAACAAAAGAACACCATTGGTGAGCTTGTGCACCCCACAATAAGAGTCAGTTTGGGCCTAGGTTTCGACACAAATTTCACTAACACGTTTGAGAAATATAGGGTGACCAAGATTAGTATCGTGGATGGGGTAAACAGATGGCGGGCAACTCCGATGCAGTTCTGGCAGAACCAACTAAATTTTGCTGTGTGGTGTGCCACAACTGGGTGTGGTGTATCTTTCGGAGACCACATAAAACCAAGTAACAGCATGATGAGCAGTAGCTTATACAACTTTCATGTTTATTATACTATTAGAAGGATTTTGAAAGAATTACGTGTTCCACTACCACAAGATGCTGCATGGAATCCTACATCTAACACATATGATAGGATAGCGTTTGAGAAGATAGCCAACGAATTTGGTGTGGACCCAAACCGTGATTGGAAACAAAAAGTTTACACCAAGAACGATTCAATGGGGGACCCCTTTTTTGAAGAAGCTGGAAATGATGTAAAAGTTGTTGATGGCACATTCGATAGCAGTACTATGAGGTACACGTCAAGTTTCCTAATACATAAAAGACCAAGTTTTTTTCTTAATATATTCTCAGATAAAACCTACTACCAAACATATCCGGCTTCACTACACCAACCATCTAATGTTGGAATAGCATGGAGTACATTTATATTAGATAAAAGCACTGGATTTACTCAGGCCGGTGTTAGTCGGCTTAATGATTCAATTCGTACATATGTGTGGGCTATACTAGGTGCGCAAAAACAAACTCGCAGTTCTATAATAGGGTCGGAACGGCCTTTGACGCACAAAAACAATTTTTAGTACTTGTAGAGGACGCCATATCAGCTAGGGCGGACCTGGAGAAGGCGATCCAGAATTATCAAGACGTTTTGCAGAATGCCAGCACCCCAGTAGACTATGTGTTTGGAATAGGTCTTTATATGGCACCGAGCAATATGATACTACGAGACGATCCGGTTGATGGTTACAACAATCAGATCGTAATTGCCACCATCAATCAAAAAATCGGCCACAACGGTAACGTGAACACTGATACCATCAAGCGCACTCCCAGTGGAAATTCAAATAAAGATCTCATACAACCGCAAGCACCCACCGAATTGGCCACCCCATCAAGTTCATTTGAACCCAGTGTTCCACCCGAATTGAGTTCCCTTAATCACGAGGAGGAGAAATTAGGGCTCGTAGTTGGCCTCATGGCGTTCGGACTATTTATGCTTTGGTTTTATTAACTCTCGGGCGGTGAATAGTAGGAGACCGGCGATCGCCACGATTAAAGCCCAACCATTCTCGGCGAGCCATCCGACGGTTTTTGATAATATAGATAGCAAGTAAGAAACAATACCTCCTATCAACCCAGGCAGTGCGGCAGCCGCCTTTCCAGCTAATTTAGCTAGGAGACTGGCGAGGGCTTTTAGTTGTTTTTTTACCCACTCCTTGGCACCGGATGGCGCGGGTGGTGGTGTGGGTGCTGGCACTGGTGGTGTGGCACCACCAGTGAAAGCTAAAACTATGGTCGATATAATCATGCCGAAAGCTGTGACGATGCTCACTATTGTGATGCCCTGCTCTCTGAACAGAGTGCGAAGACGCTCACCGAGTGTCGTGTCCTCGTGCAGAACCCTCGATATTGTTTCGCGGATCCGACTTATTTGGGTGCGGAGAGCCTCACGGTTAGTCGATGCAGCCTCTAAGCGAGCTGCTCTTTCATCCCGCAACGACCGCAGGCGTTCGGTGATCCGCTCGGTAGATTCTCTATCACCACCGGCTTCCTCCAGTTTTCTTTCTTCTAGCGCGATATGTTCATCCAGCGCCGTGAGTTTGGCGAGGTTAAGCACCAATTCGCCCCGGACTGTTTGTAGAGCCTTATCGAGTCCACGGAGTTCGCGAAAAGGCAACGGTGGGTCATCCATCATTCCGTCTATCTCGCTTTCGTTGAGCTCCATCGTGTTAATAGCGTCGGTGGCTACACGAGGGACCTCGCTGAGCTCGATAGTTTCTATCGCGGCGGCTGTCTTCGCCATCGTTTCGTCGGTAGACTTGAGGGCCTTTGCAGCACGGGCCGGCATAATTTTTTTACCTCGCATCCAATCTGTGAATCCTAGTTCGCTCTTTATGATTGCACCACCACCCTCCCTTCCAGCAAGGGTGTTCAGCGTTAGAGGTTTTCCAGTCTTCATATTGATGATTGAGATATTTGATGCTTTTAGTCGCAATCTACCACGCAGATTCAATTCGAACTTGGAGTAGTCGCGACCGACAGATGGGAACAGATTGTTTTTTCCCATACTGTTGTAGTAGTCGTCTACAGCTCCCTTGACTAATTCCTGACTTTGACCAACGTTGGTGGTAGCGCCACCTATTTCCTCGCCGGGTGGTGTATCTATGAAGGACGTTTCGTCATCGATGTCATCATCATCCTCATCGACGTAATCGTCTCTACCGATTTCATCCATGTCAATATCGTAATCAGCCATATTTTATAATTTTCTTAAAATTAACTTTGTGTATTAAAGACAAAACCATACGGGTTTAAATAGTTTAACAAAATTATGTCTTCGAGTCAATACGGTCGCAAACTCAATCCATATCGCAGACTGCGTGAGCCCCTTGGGGCGAAAGGTGTGAGACAGAGTGTCGTTATTACGAACAACCCATCGACGATCGATCAGAACCAGCAGCTCTTAGTCCGATTCCCCAACCTCGGAGCTAGCGACGTCATTATGCCGGGGACTCTTCGCCTCGCTTTCACTATTTCGCTTACATCGACGGACGCGGACCGAACCATCGTTCAGAACCTGGGTCGCGCCATCATCAAGAAGACCATGATAAAGATTTCTGGTAATCAGGTGATGTCGATCGATGACAGCGACGTCTACCATTGCTACCAGGATCTGTGGAAGACGGCACAAGAGAGGGAAAACGGTGTCTATCAAGGTATTGACACCAGTCGAAATAAGAACGTAACCAGACTTAGAATCGCGGCTGGTGACAAGGTAGATAACGTCGCGAGCGACAACGCAGTCGCGGCCGCTTACGGTAATAGATTCTACATTCTACTCGACTTTGAGTTGCTAGAGAGCCACATGCCCTACTATCAGAGTGCTTTGGCGGACCGCCTCGAATACGAACTAACGTTCAACGACTACGGCCGAGTTCTCATAGCCACTGACATGACATGGAAGTATACGATCGACAATGTTTCACTGGAGTACGACATGGTCACGATGCCCGAACTCGCACGATTAATCAGAACACAGTACGCCGGGTGCGTTGCCATACTTTACGACCGAGTTCTTCGCCACCGCAAGATGACGAAAGACAAAGGCGACACATTGTGGAATATTAATGTCAACGTACCCGCCCGCTCGATGAAAGGTATACTGATGTTGTTCGAGGAGGGTCGGTTCGCGCTCGGGGCTAGAAAAAGCCATACATTTTATAACCCAAAATCACGAAGGTAGAGGTGACGATCGAGGGAGTTCCCAATCAACTCTACAGCGCGGGTCTTCGTGCACACCAGTAGTGGGACGAAGTAAAAAAACATTTTGCTTCCGGCTCTAAGCGTTCCCCAGAGGTTGCCGCGGTTGCCAAAGACCTGCAGCTCTCGGACGTCTCCCTCACGGAGTTCCTGACTACCAAATACGCGTTATGGCTAGACATGCGAGTCAGCGACGACGACCAAATGCACGGTAGCGGACGCCAAGTTGAGAACGCTAGTGAGGGTGTGACGATCCAGATAACCAAAGAGGCGGATGGAAATGGCGCATTGAACGTGTACTTATATATAATTACAGACGCACAACTCAACATAGAAGATGGCCGATACGTCTCAGCTTTATACTAATCATTTTTCGAATTGGAGATGCCCACTCTGCCATAATATGTGGGCAGACAGGATGTGGGAAAACGGTTTTCATCCTCGACTTGCTCGAGGGCTCCTACCGCGATGCCTTTCGTCACATTGTGATCCTGTGTCCCACATGTCTGCACAACGATACTTATCAGCGGCGCCTTTGGATATGGACCGATCCTGAGGTATACGTTATTGATCCTGGTGATAGGCTTCATGATTGGTTGCGTAGTTTATACCAAATATTTCAGGGTGAGCCAACCCTATACGTGATTGACGATTGCTCAGCTAAAACGGCGATGACTAAAAAGAAGGACATGCTATCCGAGCTCGCATTTTCTGGCCGCCATGCTAGACAAAGCGTATGGATATCAACTCAAAAGTATAACGCTGTCCTCAAGGATCTGCGCGAACAAACGAATGGTCGCCCTCTTTCACTGCAAGGACCGAGACTCATTCGATGACTGTCTTCGAGAGAATGACGTTATCCCAACGCGAGAGGAGCGCCTTGAGGTTCGACAGATACTTTCAAAAACTAAGCACGCCAAGCTTCTGCTAAAGACCGATCAACCAACTGCTTATAAAGTTATAACTTAATTAGAAAAAAAAGGGGGGCATAAATTTTATTTTTTAAATTAATTAGCAACTGCTTAACAATTACTGAGCAACGATTAAAATTACTGAGTAATTACTGAGTTATGATTAAAATTAGTGAGTAATTACTGAGCAATGCTTAACAATTACTGAGCAATGCTTAAAATTACTGAGCAAAGGTTAACAAATATTACTTTGTAAAGAAACAATATTTATTGTTCCGCTGCGAGCTTTGTTGCGAGCATAACGGTGATTATAAGTATCGGGTGGTGTGCTTGGCAATATGTTAAAGTGATGAGACTTGTTAGAATAGTAAAAATGAATTGCGACGAACTTCTCGATCAGATAATGGAAGAAGAAACCTCAACACCGAATATCCCCGATTTACCTCAGACAGAGCAATCGGGTTCGAATGCGAATGAAAATGTGCCACGACGTGAGCGGCTAGCTGCGCTGGTTGCTGGGGGAGGGGACAATCTGAGCATTATCTCGGTAAGCGTCTCTCAGTTTGTCAGGTGGATAAGATGTCAGATGCGGAGATCGATAAAATGTATGCGCGATACGAATCCAAATTAGGTGCCGAGATGACAAAAACTCTCGGATCGGCGGTTATTGATTTATACGCTACCACCGCTAGTATACTTCTCCCTATACCGAACACCGCGGGGTTGATTCACGATCTAGAGGGTGACCCTTTTATAGGACACGCTCTTAGAACGGCCTGCTGCTCAATTTATCACAAGTTTGGAATGTACTTAGCTCCACTGACAACACTGTTGACCACTGGTAAACATTGTCAATTTGGACATATATGTCCACTAACTATAAACCCTAATAATGATAACACAAGACAGAGTGACGGAACAGCAATCCCCGATTGCAACGGAACCATCAACCCGGTCGGAGATTGCGGTTGCACGACATAAAAATCCAAAAAGACAGGCAGCTGGGCGGGCGGCGGCTGCCACCCGAAAAATTAAACAAGATAAAATACTCGCCGAGCTTCGAGAGGCCAAGCTCCAATCGCAAATTCGTGAATTTGAATTGGGAGTTGACCCGATGACATCTGTTTCTCCTCCCGTTGGATTGGAATTGCAATCCCCGATTACTCTAACTCCCAATTCAAATTCACGAATTTGGGATTGGGTCCCGTGGATTGTTGTTGGTGGTGGTCTCCCAATCTTGATTGGGGTTGTGGGTGGACTATATGTGCTTTACCGTTTCAATCGCAATTCAAATTCGCGAATTTGTGCTCCAAGTGTTCCGAAACCAATCAAGGGAGAAAATAATTCAGGAAAACAACATTTAAACATTAATCACGATCCCTTTTATATGCAATAATGGCTGAACAAGATGGTAAAATGATAGTGAATGCACTTTATCACGCCGTGGTGATATCAGGTTTCAGTATCGGGTATGCACGGCTATCAAAGATGGCCTTAGGAGGGTCCGCCCCCAAATTAGACTTTACTGCGAGAGACGTAGGGCTCGTGACCTTAAATGTAGTGGCCGCAGTTGGGACCCGAGATTATCTAGTTAAAGCTGGAATTCTACCTGTTAATATATGGAAATAAAATGGCTTCAATCGGAATAATGATAGGTGGTGCTGTGGTGAACGCATTGGCTTTCAGCGGTAGTAACTATTTCTTCTCTAAACTGAAAAACTCGGACGCGGATGAGGAGCGCAAGCGTCACGACTTAGCTGTAGAACAACTCAATAGCGCAAAGGAAGCGTGGTCGAAAAAACGAACCGCCCATCTGGACTGGGTCAACGAAGAGCTTCGCCGTGAAAATCACGCCGCGCAAACTTTTCAGAACGTTGAAGAAGCCAACCGCGAGTACGCGCTGGCATATCCACATAAAAGTCTCGATCCAATGGATCGTGAGCCCCAACTTTCAGATTTCTATGTACCTTCAGATTCACAAAAAGATCGCGAGATTGGGTTCATCGTCGTGGAAATGGGTGTGGTGGGTCTCGTCACCTACTATATCCAATCGAAAATTAATTAATTAATAATTTTTACAAAATTAATAATTATTTTAATATTTTTTTTTTTTTATAAATATATATATAGAACGATGTCAGTTGACGAACTTTATTTTGCTATGATCGATGAGTTCCCGCGATTGGATTGGAACAGGAGAACCCCCGATTTGAATTGTACTGGTTTATTATTATCGACGCAGTTACCGGACGATCTGAGGAGGGCATGTTGGAGATTGTTTGATATATTACAATACTTCACATACGATGAACACGCGCAAACTTGATACCAAACTATCGGTTCGCCTAGCGCGCAAGCTAGCAAACACATACTACAGCCCCCGCGGCTACTGGAAGGGACTCGCGGCCATCAAGAACCTCACCGCGGCTACCAAGGTTTCAGAAAACGATGTCAAGGAATGGCTCAAGAGGCAGGCCATCTGGCAGATCTATTTACCAGCCCCTCGCAGTATTCCACGTCCTAAATTCGACGTGCGGTGCCGAACCAAGTTCACCAAGCGGATCTCCTGTTTCTCCCTCACGATCGCGTCGGTCGCAAAACGTACAAGTACGCACTGACAATCGTTGACGTAGCGAGTCGTTATAAGGGGGCGGAGCCACTGACCACTAAATAATCTAAGGAGGTGGCCGAGGCTCTTTCCCGAATATATAAGAGGAGTCCTCTCAAATGGCCGAATCTTCTCCAGGTCGATCCCGGCCGTGAGTTCATGGGCGCGGTCTCTCAGCTGTTGTCTAAACACAACGTTTCTGTCAGACGCGGCCGAGTCAACATCCACCGAGACCAGGGGATCGTGGAGCGTTTCAATCGAACCCTGGCTGAGAGACTGTTCGGTCACCAATATGCCAAAGAACTTGTAGACCCTCATTCGCGATCGACCGAGTGGGTGGCCAGACTGCCCGCCGTGGTATCCGCACTGAATGGAGAGGTGACCAGATTGATAGGTAAGAAGCCTGTAGATGCCATAAAGTTTAAAAGAGTGACGAGCAAACCATCTGCCGTCTCACGAGGGCGACCCGTTGGTTTAGAAGAGCAACTACTTCCATCAGATGTTGACGTTCGGTACCTCTATCAACCGGGAGAGCTCGAAGGTGGCAGCCGCCGCGCGACGGATCCTGTGTGGTCTCTCAATGTATATCATCTAGATAGATCTATTACCAAACCCGATGAGCCCGTGCTCTACTATTTGGATGACGGGCCAACTCGCGGGTTTGTTCGTGAAGAACTTCTCGCGGTGCCTTCTGACACCCAGCTACCCCCGGATCGTCAGAGCCTTTAGTATTCTTTCTTATTTTTTACCTGTCCTATAGGCTCGGTGTGTAACCCGTCTTCCATCACTCTCCTCTTGTCGTAGTACGCCGACAACCTCAACTTCTGCTTGTACGTCTTCATCACCCCGTTAACCATTCGGAATCCCCTGTTCTCCGCCATATCCCTACCCCCTTCGAGAGCACTCTTGTACCTTCCCCAAGTCAGATCGTTAGATCTCTGCGACATCCCCTTGGCTGAGTGCTTAGATTTGCCATCACCACTCACGTAGTAACATTTGCTACACAGAGCGATGGCTCTATCCCCTTCGAATTCCAGCTTGAACAGTCCCGGAGTTCTGTTGCTCCATTTATCCCACGCCAACCATTCGGTCTTCTCCTTATTGAACTTTCTCTTCATATTATTTCTCACCACCGCCGCCAGCGTCTTCTCCGACAGAGCGAAGTACATACTGTCAGTGTCCATCTGTATAAGTTCAAAATCGGTACGATTCACGTACTTGTCCAAGAAGTCGTAGTAGAACTCCAGCATTCGGAGCTTGGCTAACTGGTAGACTGCTATGCCACACTGAAACGGTCTGTTGATCACCACTCGAGTCTTCCTGCTCGATATCTCGTAAGCCTCCCCAATCTCCTCCAGGTCTTCGAACCACGCCGACCTCAGTGCCCGGTCGACAGTCTTCTCATCCTTCGTATATGTGGTGTTCAGGTGTCTCTCTTGTGCCTCTATCAGCTTGCCACAACACGCGTTGCCAACCAGTTTGAATATCTCCGCCAACAGCGCCTTACTCTTGTCGACGTCCCCCTTCCGTCTGGCATCGGTGACCTCTTTAACGAACCATTGGAACGGTTTGCCGGGCGTGTAGTCTATCACCCTATGCACCGCCTTGACGATCAGACCGTGCTCCAGATACCATTTTAGCAGTGGGGAGTATATGATCATCTTCTTGGCAGACATTGCCCCCACGAGCTTTCTCTGCCCTTCGACTCTATTCCTCCCAGTCCTGACCAGGTAGTCCTTCATGTGCTGTGGAACCTCAGTCTCGTCGACTTCTCGATTAACGAACAGCGGCGACATTTCAGAGAACTTATCTCTCAACGTTTCTGGTACCTCTATATCCAACTCTGCAAATCCGAACCACTTTTCACTCCTGACCTCCCTCACGAAACGGTCTATATACGACTGTCTTTCCGGGTCGTCACACGTCCATATGGTCTCCTCCCCACACGGCATGTCCTTCGATAGAGTAGACAGATACAGTGCATTGGCGTCGTACCCCAGCACCGCCTTGCACATCTTCTCCTCCCGACTACCTACCTGACCCCTGATCGTCGACCTCCCAGCCTCTGCATATCTGGAGAACACTATGGACGGACCACCGACCAATCCCTGCTTCATCATCTCGTAAGTTTCATACTTCGGAGACCACAACTCGGGCGTGTCCGCCTTCCCATCGATCGTCCCACGAAGTAGGTACTGAAGGGAAACACCGGGCAGAGACACAGCATCCTTGAGTATATCCACACCTCTTCCCCTGTAGAACTCAGTCATTTTAGTTAGAGCCTCCAGGAACGGTCCTACATCCAAATCGTTGTAGTGTTGCAACCATTCCTTGAACGTCTTCATCCCATTTTCTCGGAATACCTTCTTACACTCTTTCCACTCGGACAACGACAGTAGGAACTCACCCTTCAATTTCGAGTACCACTCGGGATAGTCTGGCAGCCCCGGATGGTCGAGCTTGTCCGCGCTATCGAACCACTCGTACGGAAAGTGAGACTTTACCGTTTTACAATCGTACGCCTTAACCCACCGGTCGTACGTGGTACCGGGTCCCAAATACTGGATGATGTCGAGAAATCTAAACTCCGGGGTAAACAGAAAACATCGTCGTGTTGGCTCTCTTTCTTTCCGACCATCACCTTATTCACGGTGGCCGCCAACTTCTCTACAAAGTGCTGCTTGATGAGGTTCAGGTCGTACCTACTACAGTTGAACCCCACCACCGGGACTTGGTCAATCCAAGATATAATCTTTGCTTGCTGAGACTTCGATAACATATCTATGTCGGCTGGTAAATACTTCTTCCTAACCCCCTCCCTGATTGCATTACCTCTTATCTGCAACTCGGTCACGAACTTCTCGACTAGCGTGTCGGGATCTCGTTCGCATATGTGTGTGATCCCTTTATGCATCGTATCCCCCAACGACACTGATATAGGAACGTGCTCGACCTCGAAGGTCAGGTCTTTGGTGGGTCGTGTGATTTTCGACTTGTCGAGATACGCCTCGAAGTCGTATACTATCTGGTGAGGGTATAGAGTCGTCGTCTCATCGTGCGGCGATTGTGGATAGTATGTATTAATTTTATCAAAATTATCATTCAACCACTCACACTCCCATATCACCACCAGCTCGTACCCCGCCTTCCTTATCTTGGCGTCTTGTATTTTCGTCTTCTTGTACAGCGATCTCACGTTACCTCTCCTGCAATGTGTCGGACACCCGTGCCAGTAACATCCGTGAAACTGAAACACGGTCTTGGTCTCGTGACAATATCCATCTACCGGATCGCCGGCCACCCACCTCTCTCCACCGTGACCGCATCTCGCGTGATGTATGTGCTTTCCCACTCTCTCTTCTTCTCTGCTCAACCATTGAATCGACCTCTCGCTCGCTGACCCCTTGGGATAGAACGCCTTCTCGTATGCAGACTGTGGTCTCTCTACCATCTTACCTGGACATGTCACCACAGTCTTCCCACCCATGCAGGTGGTCGCGTGCCTGTGCATGTTACACGACTTTGTGAACCGTTGTTGACATCCGGTGCATCCGTATTCGTTCGTCATCTTGCGGAGGTTCGTTATGAGGAAAGAGTGACCTCCAAACATTCCTATCGTCATGATTTTCTCCCCAACCACGTCGTAATTTGCTGGAACCTTCATGAGATACCACACTCCCTCATCGGTGGGCTCGTAAACACGAATGCCCATCTTGAAGTGCTCTTCAACCTTCTTAATATCTTCTAGGAGAATTCCCTTACTATCCGGTCCGTTATCGTGACCGAGATATTCGCGAGCTAGATTTCGTGCCTTCTCACAACATCGATCTGGTCTCACTCCACGGTGGATGGCTATGCACCTAAACAGACACAAATAGTCGTCGTACGTGTCTACGGAATTCATTCCCTTTTTCTGTCTTAACCAGTATGGGAGTTTTCCAGCTCCCATGAGAAGTTGTTGAGCGTCGATGATCATCTTCACCTCAACCGATATCCAACGAACGAAGGTCCATTTTGTGTTTGGTCTATCAACTTTGTCGATGTCCATTCTACCTTTCTCTCTATCGGTTATCCAACTCTCCGCTTTGGAAATCTCGTTTATCCACGGACTACCCTTTGATTGTTTGTGATAGATCATCGTTTCCTCTGTCTCGATGTTCCTAATACTATACGAGCACGAATACCTCAGATAACACGCCGTGGTCATCTCTGGTCGAATTTTATTCATTATGCGATTAGCGATCTCCCCATCTACCCCCCTCTCGAAAGTCCATACTATCTTCCTCCTACCCCTATCAACAGTTTCCCTAACTTCAGCTTCTTCGGCGAGAATCCTGGGACCGTCCTCCACCAAAGCTCTGGCGATATCTCTCCTCTTCTTGGGAGGTCTCCCCACCAACCCTTGATAAATCTTATTCTAGTACGCCTTGTATAGGGGTTTTCTACGTGCGGTGGGATCTTCTTTTACACGCTGCGCGTAAGCAATGGCACGCAGGCTGGCCGTCGTCTCGTTCTCCAATTTCTCGGAGCGTTTTTCGGGGTCGGCGGGCAGTCGTCCGGTCGAAACCGCACGCCGCAGCCTCTCCTCGTAGACGACGGCTCGCGCGTCACTTATCCTATCTGCTATATCTTTCTTGAGTCTCAAACCTCTTAGGGAAATTCCCCAACTCTTAGCTTGCTCTCTCATTAGCTTTATGGTAGGCATTATACTGAGTATAACATAGGGATTTTTATCTGTAATAGGGTGTCATAAATATATGATCTCGCGGTTGATGAAAAATATTTTCTCATACATACCCGCCGAACAGGTGTGTTTTGAAAAAATTAAAATTATGCCTACTCCCCCCTTTGGTGTTTTGAAAAATTAAAAATTATGCTTACTCCCCCTTGGTGTTTTGAAAATTAAAATTATGCTTACTCCCCCCTTGGTGTTTTGAAAAATTAAAATTAGCTTACTCCCCCTTGGTGTTTTTTTTGAAAATTACTCCCATTCTCATAAATTATTCTCATAAAAATGGAGGAAAATCTGAGAGTAGTATAATAATGAGTCATTAATGATACCACTATGTGGTGGGAGGCGCCGTGCGTAGCCGGCGCCCTCTAGAGGGTGATGGTATCATTATGACTCTTATATACTACTGGGCCACACTACATGTCTATTTTGTGCACCAAGATACACTATTATATTGACATGCATGCACGTGCACTATGCACGAAAACGAGGCTATGATATGATAATACACCTGGTCTACCTATATTTGGACTCATCGATTGAACTCCAGCAACTTATTAGCGTCTGTCATTTATACGTAGAACGCAATTATTTTGTCAGCTTATTTTGTCAACACACAGACCAGGATACCTTATTTTGTCAAAATACAGACGGGAATACATCTATATTGGGGAACATGTAACATGCATATACAACATGATTTGTATTTATGTTGCAGCCATGTGAAGAAGGTAGCAAATCAGGACACGATCACTCCAACGTGTGATGTCTCCAGCTTGTGCAGCAACTGCAATATAAAGAACAGTATTTTACATACATGTAATTGTTTCCGATTCCAGCAATACGTGTAAATCTTGATCGAATTAATTGTCTATCGTCTTGTGTGGACAACTGCGCTATCATTGCTTATGTTGATGCGTAACAAATAAATGAGATAACAGAAAAATGTTTTTTATTTATCATCATATATATACATAGTATTAAATATCATTACTGGTCGTCGTGGATGACGTCGGTGGGGTTTGTTGGTGCTAATCCGATGCTGTTGGTGGCCTCTCACAATGACTGCGTCGTCGTCATGGTCGTTAACAATGACTAATGATTTACCATACCAGTTCCATTCATTTATAAGTGATGGGTTGTGGCCTAGGCGTAGAACATCTGACTTCCAATCTGGAGGTTGTGGGTTCAAACATCGCTTTATGCAACAAAAATATACTTTCATAGTATATTCATCCCACTGGTCTGTCGGATGAGACTGTGTTCCCGTCTCTATATGACCTTAGCTGTTGCTGGGACGTTAAACCCATTCACTTCCACTTTTTTCTTCGTTTATACGCGTAGAAACGATAATTAAGAACCTTAAAGTTATTTTCCATCCCGTGAATTTATTCCTCTAAATATTCGTTTCTTGGCATGTCGACGCGATAAGACGAAAACGTTTATTTACATAAAATAAATCAACAACCATCGATTGCAAAACGTGATTATAATACCGTATTATACACATTTTTTACACAGTGACTTCAAGTGTTTTTCGTCCTGGAGCCGTAGACAAGAAGAAACGGAATTCGTTTATACACTGAAAGTGATTTAATTACACATACAGCATGTTTTAGAATATGCCAGAATGCACTATTTGCGAAAATATCCAAAAAGAAAATCTGGAGTTGGGTGTTACGAAGTCGTAGAAACGAAAAAAAAAAAAAATATTCACACGTTAATTAGCGCCTCATCTTCGTTCCTTCGCGATCCAAACTTCGTTTTGTCGTTTCTTCGTTCCTTCGCGACGTTGTAACTAATATAAAGTTCTTAATCTTCCTTACAACGTCGCGAAGAATCGAAAATTAACAAATCTTCGTTACAAGGTCGAGAAGTAACGAAGTTCAACAACCTTAAACTTCGTTACAACGCTGCGAATTATGTTCGTTCTTTCGTTAAGATTCTTAAACTTCGTTCCTTCGCGGTGTTGTAACGAAGGCGATTCCTTCGCATCGATGTAATTAACGAAGTTTAGACTCCTTAATCTTCGCGGCGAAGTAACGAAGGAACGAACTTTCCCTATTCGAGCCACCATAGGAACGACCCCTCTACCAATTAGCACGTTTACCATACATCATTTAGTGTCTAGCTACACACATGCCGATGTTTACAATTATCAGTCGATAATCCCGTTTCACGTGCAAAGTGTGGCTGACATTTAGAATTCGACGGAAACAATCTTACCATAACCACGCTATGTAGTCGCTCGCAAGTCGCTCTCGTCATCACATCGCCGATATAAATTGAGAATTATGCATTGATTAGCGTTTTATTTTTAACATTTGTTTGATTTCTTTTTCATACAACAAGCTAGGTCGCGTACATACAATAATGCACATGCATTCTAATTTTATTTTTGGCTTAAAAGATCAACGTTTTCCCCGCCCAGGGTGTGGTTGGTAGGCGGGTATATTAGAGAAATTAGACAGGTAAAAAATCACGGTGGCAGGAATTAGAGACCTAAAACAGGGGGTGTGGATATTAGATAACCACACCATGCCGCTGTATGGGAAAACACACTCCAATGATATCACCATGGCCATGGGCATGTGAAATGAAACAGAAAAACATTGATTTAGTAAAGTAATCACTAGTTGTAGATATTACAACAAAGTTTATTCTTAGAGAAAAACATATTTATTTTATTGTTTTTGCTGTAATATAGATAATATGTGTTTATTTGTAAGACATCATGCATTAATTGAATCTGGCAGTATTTTCTAATCCAGTCCGCATCGAAATTACCAATCACCCCACTTGTTGTTAGGTCGAACACGGTGTAAGGTGTCACTAGCCTATTATTACATCGGGATGCTGACGAAGTGACGTCACTGTGTAAGTTCACTGCAGCTGTGTCGTTTAAACTTGAAGGCCTACACTGTCAGTGACAGCATTTACAGCAGTTTGCGTGTGTTACACGGCATTTTAATTCTCAAAGTCTGAATAAGGCCCTTCAGAGTTACAGAATGAGACGGACAAATTACAGGGATTGTTGGATTGTTTACGCAATACATATGTAAGTAGCATTGTATAAAGGAAATCTAGAGTAATTTGAAACTTCATCTTCACCATTTGATCCGTCTTTTCTGTTGTTTTTAGCAGCAATGGCCGCCATCTTGGATAATTCACGAAGGCTTAATGACAGGAGCACGCGCCCTAATGATGGTCCAGTACCTACAATAACTAATGATAAGTTAATGACGACTTAATGATAACTTAGTGTTCGTACAATTGAATTTAATGATAAATTAGTTAAGGAGTCGCTAATGAAAAGTTAATGAGTCATTAGTGCTTCGTACAACCGGGTCCAGGGCCTTACCGCACCTTCCTCTTTGCACATACGAACATTTTAGTCGTACGACGTTTACTGAAACGAGCCCCAGCTGTGTGCGGTCCCAACAATAAAACAACAGTGAAATATATATACATATAAAACAAATGCAACAAACAATACAACAGTCTCGGCAGGAAAAGCAAACATCACAATTAAATAGACTTCACAGCAAGGTTACCGCATTGGAACGGCCAGTGTATATGACAGTCCGCTTAGGCAGTTGAACATTCCGCTTACCTCGCGATCTTGCCTTAAAAAGGCTTGGAAATTGACTCCATGGTTGAGATCTGAACTAGTTAAGGAACTAATTTGAAAATCTTATTCTTTTGCCAAAAGCTATTAGTAGATTATATTACAAATATATTGCTTGTTTAGTTTTCATCAGCCAACCTTCTTGTGACAATGAAGACTATGGCTTACGTTCCATCGCATATGAAGAAACACTCCGCCTTTACGATACATGAATACAATGAAACCCCAGGGTGTCCGGTTTAGACAGGTGTCACTGTACATTGTGTATTAAATACAAGTACCGTAGAGGACATGTTACAGAACTGCCATATTTACGTCAAATCAATCACCCAATTAGTATAACCACTGCTTGGACACACTCCTATCGATTACAGATAATTAAATTACCATACATCAACAAATCGGATACGGCGTGTACATGTGTCCGTATGTAAATATCCACCTGCTAATGGAGGATGCCCGATTCCCGGAGCTGCTCATTTCCATTTGTAAACTATACAAACCATGTGGTTTTGTACCTTGGATTCCGCATTTGCTCTGTAGCCTATTTCACCAACATTGCAAAGTATACTTAGCTAGCAAAGTATACTTTGAGGGAGAAATTGTCAATTTTAGGATAAATTTATTAATTTTTATTATACTGAATTTATTACATTATCACAGCCATATTGGCTGTGATAATGTAATACATTCAGTATAATAATTCTGCATACTTTTAATCATCAAATATATGCAGTCTCTTGTTCTATATGATATAATGCATTTCGGGAAAAATAAATGATTACTCCCTCAAAGTATACTTTGCTAGATAAGTATACTTTGCAATTTAGATGAAATCGTCTACAGAGAACTCCGTCTCCTCATGAACCACAGCATATGAGTCACGCCGTGTGATTTTGTACCTTCGAAAATCTGCGAAATTTCATTAAATACGTTTACAAAAATTAACAATATTTTCCGTAGATGGCTTCAAAAGTAAACAAAATTGCATGCGAGTTCATAAGCATAGCTGATCTAATACAAACATATTAATTAGTTCAGTTTGGTCAAAGGGGTTACATAATGGTTATCGTCGGAAGACGTCACAACAACGCTATACACAGACAATAACACAGACAATAACACAACATATCACTCCGCGTTCCCCAATAGGCAAACACGCTCATACATTTCCGAAGAATACAACATGTGGCCTGTCTACAATATGTGAATCTTTTGATATAAATGGGTTTAATGAATTTGCGAACAGTGTGGCCTCAGACCAGACTATATGAATCTCCAAGAACGCGTACAGTGAGACCTTTCCAAACCGGACACCCAAAATGGCTGTGATAATGAAATAAATTCAGTATAATAATTTGGTCAGAAAATATTTTATTTCATTAAATACAAATTAATAAATGTATCCTGAAATTGAAAATTGAAAATTTCTCCCTCAAAATGTGCTTAGCAAGATAAGTATACTTTGCATTTTTCTGTGAAATGGTGTACTGGGTGTAAGACACAATGTGTGCCAGCCCTGTCGTGCTATTGCTTGTTGTATAAATATGAATGTTCACAGTGAAACCTCTCCAAGCGGAACCCAGTCAACCTTACTTAATTCGTTCCAACGAAATAACAATTCGTTCCCTCAATTCAACAATTCGTTCCCTCGAATTGACAATTCGTTACCACGATATACCAATTCGTTTCCTCGAATTAACAATTCGTTCCCACAATATAACAATTCGTTCCCACGATATAACAATTCTACAGGAACGAAATATTATTTCGTGCGAACGAATTGTTAAATTGAGGGAACGAATTTTTAATTCGTTGGAACGAAAACATCAATAAAGACATGAAAAGTCATGCAGAGCATGATGTTATTAGCAGATCAAATCAGGGTTCAATATATGTCCACATTTTAGTAGTTACGGAATCTCAGGGAAAAGTGAGAGAAGTGTTGATTTCCTCCCCAACCAAATTCTCAAGAACAAAAATTGAATTCTATTAGAAAAATTGGGGCCCGGAAAAAAATATTAATAGGAAATAAAATTTGATGTAGAAAAAAAATTGAAGAAAAAAAAATAAACATTTGGAAAAAGAATTTAAAAAAAAATAAACATCATCCTATATTTATCGATATTTTTAGTTAAAACGGAGCTACGGTCATGATATTAGTTAGGCATGCAGAAACATATTTTTAGCAAAGGGATATCCCATTCACCAGTTCAAGTCGCAAGACAATCAATAATTTGCGGCATTGACAATAATTAAGGGGGATTGCCGCAATCGCGCGTGCTGGATGCATCCCTGCCATCCCTGCATGATACGTAAACAAATCAAAGTTCGCTATGAAGGGCAATTCTTCGTTTTGATTGGTGGAAAATTTTGTGAATATTAACTAGCGTCAAATGACGCGCATACTCGATCCAATGGGATAAACCCGAGATGCTGGGGTTGCTAGTCGGAGGAGATTTTGAGCAGAGGTCGATTATAAATTAGCCGAATAAACACATTTTACGCGATTATACGTGGCTGAAACTTGTTCTGTTTCAATAAATAAAAGCTTTAAATTAGCCCAATAATCGGCGTATGTTGGCGTTATGGCCATTAGAGCCAACTATGGACTTCAACAACAACAACTTCCGGGTTGAATCTCTTCCGGCGTTCAGCTCATTACGTATTCAAAATTGTGTTATTTGGCTATATTTAAAGTTTTAAACGGAGATAATTGCCAAAAATGCAAACTTTATCGGTTGATGCAATTTGGAAGTGATACAGCAAAATTCGCGTTCGTAGATTACCGAATAGCGGAGAAAAGGGTTGCTACAAACTTTTTCAGAATTCGATGGATGACCAATATATTAGCCGATCTATATATAGATCGGCTAATAATAATACACATACGTTTAATTGTGATTGGTTTCAACACCAGCTACAATGGAACCTAACCGGACACCATGGCGACCCATTGTGTTTAATTTAGAAGGGTTTCACTGTCATTTCTTTCATTGTCGTGTCTGTTCATGATTAAAAATGACAAACAAATGTTCATGGAGCGCTTAATTACAGTGGAACCTCTCTAAACCGGACACCATGGTTTAGAAAGGTTCCACTGTATCATAATATCGTAATGTCTAATCACGATTACAAAGTAGATTTCAATATTTGTGCGCATATGCCTGAGTTACAGTGGAACTTCTCTAAACGGACTCCCTGGGAAGATTCAGGTTCACAGTACTAGTTCGTATATTACATCTGATGGGGTCAGTGGGACAACGGGGCTAATTCCTTTAGGCATTATCCCCGTTGTTCCACTGACCGTTCAATGTTCACCCACTTGCACGTCATACATATTGTTCGGTTCACGAAGTCTGTCTGCAACAACCACAATGCCACTAATACATGCCTTGTATTGGCTAAATTATGAGGCGATAGCTTCTTACCGAACAGACAGCTAGACTCTATATCGTTGTCTGCTTGTCAAACGATTGCGCATCCCATTTGGAGAAAGTAGTGCATGGAAGTGGAGAAAGTAGTGCATGGAAGCTTTATTGTCTGTTTAGTACGGAGCCCAGCAGGGGACGTAGAATTCTTTTTATTATTAATTCGTTCCCAGGAATTAACAATTCGTTCCCTCAAATTAAGAATTCGTTCCTACGAATTCGCAATTCGTTACCACGATATAACAATTCGTTTCCTCGAATTAACAATTCGTTCCCACGAAATTACAATTCGTTCCCTCAATTTAACAATTCGTTCCCTCAATTTAAGAAATTGTTCTCTCGAATTAGCAATTCGTTCCCACGGTATAACAATTCGTTCCCTCAATTTAACAATTCGTTCCCTCGAATTAACAATTCGTTCCCACTATATAAAAATTCGTTCCCTCGAATTAACAATTCGTTCCCATGAAATTACAATTCGTTCCCTCAATTCAACAATTCGTTCCCTCTAATTAACAATTCGTTCCCACGATATAACAATTCATTCCCTCGAATTAACACGAATTGTTAATTTTTAATTCGAGGGAACGAATTGTTAACTTGAGGAACGAATTGTTATTTCGTGGGAACGAATTGTTATTTCGTGGAACGAATTGTTAATTCGTGGGAACGAATTGTTATTTTGTTATTTCATGGAAACGAATTGTTAAATTGAGGAAACGAATTATTATTTCGTGGGAACGAATTAATAAAAAAAAGAATTCTACGTCCCCTGCGGGGCTCCGTAGTTTAGGGCATGGACTGTAAATCCAGCATGAATTGTCTTTACGACTGTAGTTCAGGCCTCGTTAAGCCTGCGGCTATTTCTGCTACACGAGTATGCCAATATTTACATTTGTTGGCTGCTGTTACGTAAGCCAATATAGTAGCTATGAATATGTATGGCGAGTCTGTTTCCGCGTAATTGCTGTGTCTTTCCGTCGTCACTTGCAGTTAGTCTACGCAGTGCGACTAACGGCCAGACAGCTCTCCTGTTCGACCATTGTCGATTCCACCATTGCCGTTTATCCCCTTAAAAGCAGCCATACGTAAGGCATAGATAAGGAAACCATGCCGTATACAAATATCAAAGGACTGAAAGTCCTGAAATCCTTCGCAGTTGCGACAAAAAGTATTCTCTCAAAGAGTCGTCACAGACTGGAATGCACTCCCTAGTGATTGTGTAAATTCAAACACACTAAATAGTTTCAAAAGTTCACTCAACTCCGCCTGGAAGAAGAGACCCAGCAAATTCAACACGTGAAAATATTGTACAGACATTTTAACCATGATTTAGTTGCGCTCTCCCCCCAGTTTCAAAGACAATTATCCAATTTGACGTCGCTAAAATAGGCCAGTACAAGCCTAGCTTACAAGAAACGGCCTTCAACCAAGGTTGAACCAAGGTAGGTAGAAAATAAAAAAAAAGTACTTGCCCAGGTCAAAAAGTTACTCGCCCAGTTTTTTTAAAAATAAATTGCTATTTCCAGTTTTTGTAATGTTGCATCTTATTTATAAAAAAAAAAGCTTTTACATATGATCATTACCAAAACGTATGATACATATTAACTATTATTGTTATTTATATTTTAAGTATTAAATGAACATAAACAAACAAATAGCAGCGAATTTGCTCAGAGGCTTGCACACTTCTTATTTTCTATAAGCGTTGAGTGACATAGATTTAGTTTAATTTATAGTGGCTATGTTTGCATGCGCTGCGTGCTGCCTTAATTACTAAATTCAATGGTTTCGGACCCGGCGCCGACCGTTTCGTCCCAAGCCGTTATGTTCGGCGTCTGAAATGCGCGTTAACCCAACTGTATACGAGACGATATATGTGGCCGCGTATACACTAGTCTATACTCGCAGTCCTGTTATTTGTTAGCCCGGCCGCGTAAAGCCGACAAATAATCCGTGAATTAAACTTGCCCGATATCACACCCGTTATCCGGAGATACGCAACTAGGGGAGGAGAACATGGAAAGGGGAACGCACAAACTAGTGGGAATTTGGAGGGTTTGTAAAATTAGCTAAAACAATATATTTTATGCATGATCAGAACAATGTGAGCTTGCAACGTTGAGGAAGAATGATTGAAGCACATGTAGCAAAAATATTGAGCTCGAACGCCGTCGTAAAAGTTGAAAATTTATAAATTCAATATAGGATTTTATTTTTTGTTGTCATTTTTGTTTAAAAAATCGTCTTTCCTGCACCAATCGTATGCTTTTCAGCACTATCAGGCATACAGTTATGTTTGCTGATCATTTACACTGATACCTTGAAAGCGACAGCGACCAGGATCTTCTGAGAAAAAAATGGCGGCCGTTTTATGCACCGTGGTATAGCGCAAAATGGTGCACAAAAACTATGGGACTGGAGGACACAAATTGGGGGACGAGTGCACACAAACTGTAGAACGCGCTGCACAGAAAATGCCAATATACGTGGGTTTTAAGTTGCAAATTCACGTATGTATTTACAAAAATATTATATTTGCAGACGAGGATCCACGAATATTTACGCAGGGGCCGGTCCAGATGTGTCTGTAATGAATTTATGCAAGTTTTTAATCAATATTCACCACAATTATGCATTGTTTTAGTAACTTCGCTGTTCAATGCAGGCTTCTTTAGCAGCGCTCGTTTATTAATGGGCGAGCAGAGCCTCATTTCGTATTTCAATCAGTAAACCCGTTTAATACATATCACACATTAAACCATAGGTCACCACCTAAACTCGGAGGAAACCCGGAGTACCCGGAGAAAGACCACAGCAAGCTTGCACGGCATACGACAAGTCGACATGATTTCATCCGCAGAATTTCGGGGGGTCGCCATAAAGTTTTGTCCGCGATAACCAATCCATAGATTCACAAGTGCATTCGTTCGTCCTACGACCATTCCGTCCGTCATATAATGTTTGTGACGCAATCGTTGTTGTTTCTGTAGCACCCACTGTTTGTCGGAGAGCACCGTGATGTGTATATACAACATATAAACACCATACTTATACTAAGTAACACTGCAATTGTATTGTATGTATATATATTCCTCCGGTGTCCTCGAGGAACCCTCGTCCTAGCGCGATATCTCTTTATTTCCCATCACCAAGGGTAACTGCGGTACGTCTTATCTGTGTACATTGTACCATCTAGACAGTCACCATGCATGTATTACATGTGTGTAAAATATTTACACGATCACCACCACAAAGTGTCTTGCTCAAGGACACAACACGCCGGCTCCGACCGCGTCTCGAACCTGCACAGTTCGGGGACCTCCGATCCACAGTCCATCTCGCTACACCCTAGGCCACTCGCGCTCCAGCATCACTGTCTTTACCGGTGGAAAGTTCTTAAACTTGTGGCGGTGGGTGCTCTATGTGTGTTTTGCAGCCCGCTGACGGACTGTGCAGTATCTCAATTGCAATGAGAGTCGGTCCTTATTCCGGGATAATTCCGACTGGAATGTGTCGCTATCTGCCTCGAGAATACACAGGACACTCTCATTATGGTTATCATTGCCAAAACGTCTTGCTAACGCCAATGATAATAAGATTGAGTTGCACCTTCAGGCCCGGATCCAGGGGGGTGGGGGCGTGAGAGGCGTACGCCCCCCCCCCCTATTTTTGACGAAGCAATGATTTTTTTTATTCAGATTAGAAAAGGCTATCATATTCTGTTCTCAAATGCCAGGAAAATGCATCAGAGACACTCAAATTTTCTAAATTTTCTAGGGGAGGACCCCCATACCCCCCTCACCCACGCCCCCCCTTTCTCCAAATCCAGGATCCGGCCCTGACCTTGGCTGCACTACTTCGCCTGGTCATCGATTAGCATGGTTAACTCAGTTCCGCATGGTTGATTCTCCCAAACCCCGTGCTTCAAGTTATAAACGAAGTGTGGTGCGAGTTTAGGTGGTGACCTATGGTTTAATGTGTGATATGTATTAAACGGGTTTACTGATTGCATACGAAATGAGGCTCTGCTCGCCCATTAATAAACGAGCGCTGCTAAAGAAGCCTGCATTGAACAGCGAACTTACTAAAACAATGCATAATTGTGGTGAATATTGATTAAAAACTTGCATAAATTCCTTACAGACACATTTGGACCGGCCCCTGCGTAAATATTCGTGGATCCTCGTCTGCAAATATAATATTTTTGTAAATACATACGTGAATTTGCAACTTAAAACCCACGTATATTGGCATTTTCTGTGCAGCGCGTTCCACAGTTTGTGTGCACTCGTCCCCCAATTTGTGTCCTCCAGTCCCATAGTTTTTGTGCACCATTTTGCGCTATACCAAGGTGCATAAAACGGCCGCCATTTTTTTCTCAGAAGATCTTGGTCGCTGTCGCTTTCAAGGTAACAGTGTAAATGATCAGCAAACATAACTGTATGCCTGATAGTGCTGAAAAGCATACGATTGGTGCAGGAAAGACGATTTTTTAAACAAAAATGACAACAAAAAATAAAATCCTATATTGAATTTATAAATTTTCAACTTTTACGACGGCGTTCGAGCTCAATATTTTTGCTACATGTGCTTCAATCATTCTTCCTCAACGTTGCAAGCTCACATTGTTCTGATCATGCATAAAATATATTGTTTTAGCTAATTTTACAAACCCTCCAAATTCCCACTAGTTTGTGCGTTCCCCTTTCCATGTTCTCCTCCCCTAGTTGTATATCTCCGGATAACGGGTGTGGATATGGACCGTGTTCAAAATCGCTAGAGATTCTACCTGTAACCGTGTACATAGACACTGCTTGAATCTTACTTCCCGCAAATTGACGTAAACTGTAAACAACAAATGGTCGCTGAATTAATACCATTTGTTGGCAGTTATCGATGGAATTAATTGGCAATTTCTTCCAAAAAAAGAAATCCTGACCTAATCTTTCACTCGCCAAACTGGGCGAGTGCCTGTAGAAAGTACTCGACCGCCACAAAAAGCACTCGCCATGGCGAGCTGGGCGAGTGAAATTTCAACCGCTGATTATTGTGTCGATTCATTTGCTCGAAATGACCTTGTCAATTTGCATAAACTGAAGCCATCACAGGCGCTCGGATTGTTCAACAAAAATAATAGAGTCGCATTTCATCACACTATCGGATTATTTAATGATTAGGATGCATGTTTTGTTGAACGGGTATATAATAAATAGGTTTTTGGATTTGTACGGAAATATATTTCGGCGTACTCGTTCGTTCGGCGGAACCTAAAATTATTCAAACTCTAAGACAATGTTTCCTTTGTGAAGTGTATCGTACTGCATTTTCTGTGTAACGTCATTATAGATTAGTTGATGTTTTAAGTAAAATGGACACTGATTAATAATATCGATGGCTCAAGATGATTATTTAAAGCATGCGGTATGTAACTGTCAAAAAACAATGTTTCTGTTTTAAATCATCATCATTTCGCTGTCCAATGTTGGATTTTATCGAGCCATTGACCTATGACTATGTAAACGATTCTGTAATTTGTCGGCATAAAATGGCGGAAAGTACTTTTCATGAGACACGAGGTTAATTGTATCAGTGCGCGTGAAAAATAATATACTCAAATTAATACATGTCAGTTTATATTATATTAAATCAGATAAACATTTTGTAATATAAATGTCGTACAGAAAAATTAACAACACATGTATTACACTACACAATATAATGTTAGCTCACTATCAGAACTATTTTTCATGGCGTATAACTACGTATAAATTACATGTGGAGCGGTCGATCATTGCGCTAAAAATATAACCTTCGTAACAAAATATTTATTATGAAACACGACAGTTAATATTTTATAAAATCACAAACTGTTTTTAAAAATATAACTGTAGCTGAAAAAAAATGTAGCTGGCCAAAAATGTGAGTGACACGTTCATAATGCACCGCTCGCTTTGGAACTCTCTCACGTGGCGTAGCTAGAATCATGAAGCATGAAGTACGTTCGTTGGTCGACAATTACTCATTTGCATAAATCATGTGAGGTCTCAAAAACCGTATAAGGACTATATCCAAGCAAATATGCTTGGATAAAAACTACTGTCTGGTTCATGAAACCTGTCAACATTTCACGGATATATAAACAATGAAACAACAATAATTATCAAGAATGAGCATTCTTTATATTTCACGGGGGAAAAGGAGGTGGATGAGCTGGGGGAGGATCAAAAAAAAAAAAATGAAATTGACTCCGAAATCTGGCTGGATAGCTTCGAAATGATCTACATGTAACTATATATATATACATGTAACTAAGAAAACAAAAGTTAAATTTTGAAAATAGGTCCACTATTTCTGAAATTAGAAACATTTTCCCATGTTAAGTTCCCATAGACTGTGAAGATGTCTATTGGGGATTCAACATGGGGAATTGTTATCTCAATGAAATCAATATTGAACCAAAATTCACGAAAGGAGAAGGCTGGCTCCTAAATTTTGATAAAATTTAATATTATCGAAACAAATAATGTTTTTGCATTGTTTATAAAGTCGTAAAATGTGGGATGATTTTGTGAAACATACAGTGCATCATGACATGCGAGTTCCTCTTTTGCGGATCCGATACAGTACAACCTATTCGTGGCTGGGATTGGAGAAATGGTGTTCCCATTCAATCTAACGGTCTATATTGCTTGTTAAAATCATGACGGGTGTTTCACTCGTCATGATTTTAACAAGCAATATAGACCGTTATCAGGCTACATGAGTGTGCTATTGGATCAGGAGCAACATTGGCCACAAATCCCATAAGCCCCGTTTCTCCAGTCACGACCACATATACGAGCTGGTTGTGATATTTACAACGTGAGACGAGATGAATATTACACACCGAACACTCAGGACCACGTGGTTAATATCGAACGACATTTTTCAACGTGACGTAATCTGCGATTTTCTGAAAAGTATTCTGCGAAGCGGACGGATTTTTATGATATATAGCGCACCGAAGACGATGAAATATGTGATTTACGTGTGCTCTAACAGTTCTTAATAATGAATTATAATATAACTCTAACTAAGAATCGAGTACCGTTTATTATCCCGTCAACACAGTGCGTATGTGCTGTGAAACACGGTGCCGTGAAACATTTTTGATATCATGTCAATACGACCTAATCACTGCGTATGAATATGTGCTGTTGTCATACTAGTCGATTCTCAGATTTTGACGATGCGGTTGGGGTTAGTTTTTACATTTTAAAGCCGTTTGTAGGTGTTGACGGGATATATAGAATAGTAGGTTAGTGCCGTGAATGGGAAAAATATCTGGCGCGGCACGGAAACGGGATATGCTCGGCAGAGCCTCGGCCATCCCGTTTCCTAAGCCTTGCCAGATATTATTTCCCATTGACGGCACTCTATTTTCTTACATTCACGTGCTCTAGTTTTGTTTCATTTGCATTGACGGTAACCGATTCTTTGTCAAAACGACAGAATTATGAGATTAAAGCAAACTATACAACAAAGGGCAACATGTACCGCATTTGCTGTGCTATGCTTCATAACAACCAGTCACTCCATTAAAAAGTTATTAAAGGAAATGTACTGTAAAGACATCGAACAAACAGAACGTCACGCCGTTCGTAAACCACGTGATAACATACCCTGTGATATCTTGATTATATAGTCTTAGTCTACACTTTCGCAACGCGAATAACCGTGTTCCGTCAGATCAGCAACATCCAATCAGTGGATGTGACTGGAGAAATGGGGCTTATGGGTTTTGCGATCAGTGTAGATCCAGATCAGCCTGTGCATCCGCACAGTCTGATCAGGATCTGCACTGTTCGCCATTCCATCAATGAAACGCCTGATATGCTTCTAGCATGCAATGTGGACTGTTATCAGGCTACATGAGTGTGCTATTTGATCAGAAAAAACACTGATCTCAAATTCCATATGCTCCATTTCTCCAGTCAGAGACACAAATGATGACACTGTTGACGATAATCCTAGTGGGTGATTACACAGGTGTTTCACAGAGTCCAGGGATTCCGCTGGGGAAAATAAAAAAATCGCCACTTCAAAAAATTGGCGATAAAAAATTACAATTTTCGAAAAAAAAAATTTTTTGTTTTTTTTTTTTTTTTTTCAAAAATTGTAATCTTTTATCGCCAATTGTTTATTTTTATCGCCAATTGCGAAAGTGACGATCGCCAGCGGAATCCCTGAGAGTTACCCTACAAGCTATCACGGTTGTCACTCTGACAACCGTGATAGCAGGTAGGGTAACTCTGTGACTCACCTGTGTAATCTCCCACTAGGATTATCGCCCGTGTTATCGGGATGTACTGATCATACGCTGACGTCAGCTATACCGTCTTTATATCGGGTGGATACAAATGTCCCATTACATTCCCATTAAAGGTACATGCCCACTCAGTAGAAACACAATGTTCTTTATAGGAATTAAATAAGTGTATAATTGTGTCACTATTCCACCAGTTCTAAAGATTACGAGTGCCCGCTGACGGGTGTTTGCCTCATTGAATGGCGAACAGTGAAGACCCTTATCATGTTACTAGTATGCAGATGCAAATTGCAGAAGAAAACTGAAGGTAACAACAATAAACGTACGTTGCAATTCACAATAGTACTTGATGTTAAACAACGTTCACAAAACAATTTTTAAATTGTGACTTCCTTATTCTTCGGTATTAAACAATTAAAGGTACTTGCCTCGCCCGCTCGGTAGGCACATGCTATTTATATCAGAGACATCATCTGAGACATTTTCTGGCAAAATTAACATTCAATCTGTAGAAAATATTATTGTTCAGGTGATACATTTAATTAGTATAATAATTTAAAAAATATCATGCCTCATTTGCATATGAAAATAGCCTTATACCAACGAGAGTCACTATCAGGCCATCCATAATTATATCTCCGTTTCCTGTAACCCGACCGACCCGCTAAAAACAGTGCGACCCGATTTTTTTTATTGCAATTTCGTTTACAAATTTGTTTATTATTTTTTTTTTACAATATCTTCTTTTTTTTAATTTACTGTTACAGTGGGTTAAACGGGTTAATATAATCTCTGGCCCTAAATGGCCTACATGTTCCTACAACAACACATTCAGCAATTGACATACTTTTATTGCAAGACTTGCAGTAAGTAGAGCGTCGGAATACGGACCGGGAGACTTGTGTTTAGTCACCCATATTGAGGACAAACACACGGCTGCCTGAACTCATTTTAAAACTCGTTTGTTCTTCGTGCTATTAAATTAAAGTGCCGTCGACTGAGAAAACAGACCACACGGCGTTTTCAATCACCGTAGATCCTGATCAGCCCTGGTCAGTGTGAGCATAGCCTATAGTGTCCGTAGATCAGTCACATAAGTGACATTTTGTCATTATAAACAACTATATTGGTCCAAATCCGAGTATGTGAGCATTCACATAGCCTAGAATGATAAGTGGTAAGACCCGTTTTGTCGGCCGCTGGCCGGAACACCAAAGTCGATGGCGGCTGTTACTGAAAAATTGAGCCGATGGCATTTGCGACCAGTGTAGAGCCAGATCAGACTGCGCTATATGCGCTATAGCGCAGTCTGATCTGGCTCTGCACTATTCGCCACATGATCTATGATCCACACGCTTCTAACAACATGATTAATCGTTATCAGCCTGTGTGAGCGCCGACAGATCAGGCGCTAGACTGACCACAGGCGCTATAACCCAATGTTTCTCCAGTTCCAGCCACAATTGCGTTTGCAGGATCACATCGCTGGCACTATAAGGCCTGTTGATCCAGAAAATGCGATTTCACGTAATGCAGAAACACACATCAAAGCATATCCGAATCCACAGCATTCGTTTCCAAACATTGAACTGTTCCGTCGATTTATACAACCACTCTGTTTTATTTCGCAACCTGCCAAGTATTGAACAAGGTACACTAAAACCTCTCTAAACCGGACACGCGGAACTTCTAATGCCTTTCATTTTAATGGGCTTCACTGTAATTTATTTCCAATTTATTTCCCATTTAAAGGTACATACCCACTCAGTAGGTACACACACACTCCTCTTTGCAGGAATTAAAT
The DNA here is from genome assembly GCA_029237695.1 of Conchocele bisecta. Taxonomy (NCBI): domain Eukaryota; kingdom Metazoa; phylum Mollusca; class Bivalvia; order Lucinida; family Thyasiridae; genus Conchocele; species Conchocele bisecta. Next base: position 8,607,096 of record CM055265.1, on the reverse strand, counting down.
AAGTGTATACATGTGTCACTATTCCACCAGTTCTAACAAATTACGAGTGCCCGCTATATAGATATACTCATTTAGTAATATTTAGTAACATTTATTTTACTGATAGTGACACGCGGTGGCATCAGGCTATTTTCATATGCAAATGAGGCATGATATTTTTTAATTATTTATACTAATTAAATGCGTCACCTAAAAAACTGTTTTCGTCACATTATAAAGTATGATCATTGCACATAAAAAATAAATACAGAGAATAAATAGTAATATCCGTAAACATTTAAGGAAAAACGGTTATCGCCCCTGATATCAGTGTGCAAATTTACGTCTGATGTAAAATGTATAATAATTCCAATCAATACGTGGGGTAATGGTGAATGAATGTTTATTTTGCCAGAACATGTCTCAGATGATGCCTATGATATAAAGAACAGTTTGTACCTACTGAGTGGACATGAACAGTTTGTGCCTACTGAGTGGACATGAACAGTTTGTGCCTACTGAGTGGACATGAACAGTTTGTGCCTACTGAGTGGACATGAACAGTTTGTGCCTACTGAGTGGACATGAACAGTTTGTGCCTGCTGAGTGGACATGAACAGTTTGTGCCTGCTGAGTGGGCATGAACCTTTAATGTCGGTTTATGGGTTTGCAACACAAAAAAAGTATTATTTGATATTTTCTTTACTATGCAACGGATTTTGATGAAATATGGCGCAACAAACGCGTCTTCATGAGCTGCATTTGGTGGTCTATGGAGTTTGGCACAGACTTATGTCGGAGACACAGAAATCGATTCTTCGCAAAATCGACTGAAGTGTGGGCAAAAATACAGAGACCACAAAATGCAGCTTAACAAGACGCGTTTGATGCGCCATATTTCATCAAAATCCGTTACGTAATAAGGACACTATACAAGAATACGTACTTTGAATCGGTACTGTTGAATGTACCCCTCAAAAACGCTAACGCATATTTCTTTGTCATTTGTCATTGGCATTGAACATAGGGGTCGCATGGGTTGGCTATATAATGTAAATATGGACGAAGCAATTGGGTATTTCAAAATTTTAATTGGGTAAAATAAAAGCACACTACTGTTTACACATCAACAGTTGAGCTTTCTTCAAAATTCAAGATGGCCGCCCAGATGGCCGCCAAAAATGGTTAAATCTCTTAATGCGCTCCAAATGAGGTACAAATGAGCCAAATGTTTACAAAAAAGAGCATATCACGGCACAACATACATTTTAAAACATATTAATATGTTTCTACCATTCAACATGATTCAAACTGGCCGCCATAGATTTAAAATAAGAAAAATATGTCCAAATTTACTCTTTTTTTGAAAGAAATAACTTCATCTAATCGTTTCGTTACAAGGACTATGTCGTCTTCCATTTTGGTGTACCTTGTATAACTGTATTCAGAATACACAATGAATAATCTATCCGACATAAGTTTCTTATTCTGAATGGTGAATACTAATGCAAGGCATTTCATATGCTCCGCTCACGGATCGTATTTCTGATCGTCCATTAACAGTTACATGCACTATAATAACTCAAAAATGTAGTCTAGTCTAGTTTTCCATCTATTTTAATAATGTATAAATAGATCTACGTATCATAACGTAGTATAAATAATTGTGGCCGTGACTGGAGAAATGGGGCTTATGGGATGTTTTAAATGGTGCTTATGGGATTTGTTTCCATCCTAGCTCCTGGTCCGCTAGAATTGTAATGTTTGTTAGAAGCATGATGGATGTTTCACTGACTGAATGGCGAACAGTGTAGTTCCTGATCAGACTGCACAGATGCGCAGGCTGATCTAGGGCTACACTGGTCGCATAGCCCATAAGCCCCATTTCTCCAGTCACTGCCACATATAATGAGACAGTGTCACGGTAACATCAAAATAGTGACGTTATGAGTTAATATCGCTGACGCTGGTTAGTTGAGAACGTTTAACGCTATGCTTTGAATAGCATCACTGATAGTGAATACGATTTCGTTGACGCTGTCAGTTTTGATATTATTGAAACCTATAAAGTTGATATATATCAATCTATCTACCCGCTTTCATCTAGATATAAGCAACCAGTTAAGCAAAATAATGGATGTGTCATGTGTTATTTGTAAAGAGGTATTATCCTCTGCAAAGACGCAAACAGTTGGAAAAAAGGGTCACGTCTCGTTGATTTCTGCCAGCATGATTCGCAGTGATGAATTGCAGATAGTTCTACAAACACGAACATCACCTTTTGAAGTGCATGTGAATTGCTTTAAAGAATACACTCGCAAAACATCACTCAACTCCCATTTAAAGCGGACATTTGAACCCTCTGCAGATAATGGTGATGACAACAGAGAGGGAGTTTCAATATCGCTGTGCTCTAAATCAGACGAATTTGATTTTCAGACAGATTGTTTATTCTGTGGCAAGACGTTGTTGCATGATTCTAAACTTCCGAAATCTCGTCGACGAGAGTCTAGCGATGTTGAGACCATTGAGTATTTGCCGGAACTGATGTCATGTGCCGAGAAGAGACACGATTCTTGGGGCGAGCAAGTGTTGCTGCGTGTTCGGTCTGTTAGTGACTTAGTTGCCCCAGAGGGCAAGTACCATCGTGAATGTTCGACACAGTTTAGGGGACGACAAACCGATGCTGAAAGAGGCAGATCATGTGACATGTTGAAAGAGGAATCGTTTCAAAAGTTGTGTCTGCATCTTGATGAGAACGATGAATGTCAGTATTCCCTGTCAGAACTTTCAGATATTCACGAAAGCTACCTGGAGGGGGGCCGAAGGATATTCAATGAAGTATCTTAGGCAGAAACTACACGCACACTATGGAGATCAAATGATTATAACGAGCATACCAGGCATATCAAACATTGTAACCTTCCGTGACAAAGGACACAAAGTACTTCGTGACAATTGGGTAGCTGAACAAAAAGCCAATGTTTTAACAGAGAAAAACCGAATCATAGACATGACTGCCTCTATCATAAGAGATGATATCAGGACACATGCATACAATTGCGCAGAATATCCCACAATGGAATCGACGAACGAAGGAAATTCACTAGTTCCTGAGAGCATTTCTCGTTTTCGGCACGGGATTATAAAGTCAACGGCATTGAAAGAAAGTACAGCGATATCGCATTCAATAATAGCTGCGTGTAGGCCAAAGTCATTTGTATCCCCAATAATCTTAGCAGTCGCAGTGTACATACAGAGAAAGTATGCATCTCGTGAGCTAATTGACATCTTAAGTAGCATGTGCTTTGCTGATGATTACAAGGAAATTCAGAGAGTGAATTACGCATTTCTCTCTAAGGATGAGCCATCCTACAACTTAAACGGCTTCACACAGTTTGTATTCGACAATGCTGACTTTAATGTTGCAACGCTAACAGGACATGGCACCTTTCACACAATGGGTGGAAATGCGTGTGTCACGCACCGAGGTGAAGTAGGAAAATAAACTCTCACTCGTTCATTAACTGTACCCAGTGCCCAAGTGATTGGGAAGTTCGGGGATGTCCCTATAAAATCGTACAGGAAACCAACTGTTCCGGGGCTACAGTCTGTAGTCTTCGGTCCTCTAGAAGCTCAAAAACCGGACCCACCTAGTCTGAAGTTTGCCACAAGCTTAGATTGTCTGTGGATGGCCAGCTTGTCCATGAATGTCTCACCGTGTCCATTTTGGAGTGGATTCATGCAGCTGGCAGTAACAGGCGAGAATCACATGAAGACTAGAATAGAAATTATTCCATTCATCAACCTTGATCCTGGAAATGCGAGTACAATTTACACTGCACTGTCCTTTGCACAAAAGCAGTCCGAGAAATATGGGCTTGGTACCTGTGCAGTAACTTTCGATCAAGCGCTTTATATCAAAGCGGCCGAAATAGTGTCCGCGTCTCCCGATCTTTCAAAAGTCATTGCAAGGTTGGGTGGTTTTCATCTACTTATGTCATATATGGTATCAGTAGGATTTATTATGGCAGGCAGTGGGCTGGGGATATTATGGGGGACTGTATATGCCTCTGAGTCTGTCGTCCATATGCTAACTGGACATGCCTACGCATACAACATCAGCAGTCATAGCAGCGTTGCTGTTAGAGAAGCCCGGGTGTTTAGACAATGTTGACTTCGATCCTTTGCGTCGTTTTCACAAATCGCTTATGGAAAATGGCGATACAACTGAAAGAGAAGAGGGTGATGCATGTTTGCAAAACATTACCGAGGTAATTGCTGACGCGATGAAAGGTGCAGCAAATGAAAGGCGAACAGGAACACTCTGGATCAATTATTTGGAACAGGTTTCTCTCCTTAGGTTGTTTATTCGGGCTGAGCGTACAGGAGACTGGGATCTACATTTGTATTGTGTCAGTAGAATGATCCCTTTCTTCCATGCTGCGGGTCATCTGGCCTACGCAAAGTCTGCCTACGCCTGCACCAAATGACAGAACTTGACTCCAACATGTCTGAAACAGAACGCAGATTGTTCACCGATCATGGATACTTTACAATACGCAGGTCTGATCATTTTTGGAGCGGCAACTTTTCGGACCAGACCATTGAGCAGGAGCTTATGCGGCTGTTGAAGTCTTCCGGAGGGATGACCCATGGACGGGGAATCACTGAAAGCACGTTGGCAAAGTGGATCCATGCATTGCCAAGTTGCATACCTATATGTGAAGCCCTTGAGAAATTTACCGGTGTCCATACGAGTACCTCAGAGCAGCATAAGGATCTGCGGGTCAGCTCAGAATTTCGCGACCGCAAAGACTACAATACCTTCTTAGAGTGGATGCGGATACATTCACCATTTTCAGCTAGTAAACCAGATTCACTTGTTGCAATAGACACAGGTCTGGTGGCTGATGCATCTGTGAACTGTGACACCGCCTATGAGATAGGCCGGGCAGCCGCTGCTACCATTGTCAATACACCGTTCACAGATGTAAAACTGAAACGGAACGACAGAGTGAAGACAATAAGTGGAGCTGGTAACACAGTCAAGATTCGTGGTCAGTCAGTTGTGGTAAACCCAACTTTGCTGTTTAATAGAATCACTTGTGTTATGCAAAGCAGTTCAGAGATGGAAAAATTCCAGTCGTACGAACTGGCACCACAACCCACGTCTCTCTTCAATGAAGGCACACTGAGGAAGACTGCCAAAAGTACACTTAGTGCCCTGCTGCGGTCAAATGTTACGCCACAGTCTACATTTCCGGAAGATGCTGTCTTTGTCATTGATGGTGGTTACCTTCTACACACTGTCATTTGGCCTTCCGATGCAACGTACAAGCAAGTATGCGAGTCATATGTATCGTACATAGTAGAGCATTATGGCAGCGAAGACACAACGGTTGTCTTTGATGGATATGGAAGTCAATCATCTGCTGAGCAGCACAGACGGGCATCAAAATCGGTTTCTGGTGACATTATATTTGATGGCGAGATGAAGACCATGACCTCTCAAACTTCCTTCCTCGCCAATGGTTCCAATAAGACAAGATTGATAGAACTGCTCACGGACGAGTTGAGACACAGCAACATAACTGTAAAACAGGCTGAAGCTGACGCTGACAGTCTGATTATCTCGACAGCATTATCAGTTTCACAATCTCCGTCCAAACCAGTGGTAGTTATTGGAACAGACACTGACTTGCTAGTAATGCTAATGTCCCAAGCTACTCCACTCACCCGCATGCACATGATGTTCAAGAGAAATCCGTTATGTGTATACGACATTACAGACATCCAACACTCAATTGGGGGCGCAAAGAAACACCTGATGGCTGTTCACGCTATTACCGGATGTGATACGGTATCAGCACTGTTTGGACAAGGAAAACGGAAAGCATTTAAACTTGTTGAAAAAGACAGTGACAATGCAGGTTTGGATGATTTTGCAGCCGCACACAGTACGAAGGAGAACGTGGCTGTGGCTGGGAAACAATTTCTCCTTCGGCCCTACGGTGTCCAGAAGACAGACACACTTGACAAGTACCGATACATAGCTTACAACCGATCTATAAGCCATGCATCTCTGTCCACTATGTTTCAGCTAGAAGCACTACCACCCACGAGTGCAGCAGCCATGCAGCATTCCTATCGTACGTACCATACTGTACAGTAATGGTTGGGCAATGAACTTTCCCCAACAGAGTGGGGCTGGCATTTCCATGGCGATTGTTTGCTACCGACCGAGTCAGAAGCTCCTATTGCACCTGACAAGCTTCTGAAATTGGTGTCTTGTGGTTGCAAAAACCGGCTGTGGGCGGCTATGCGGATGCCGAAAGCTAAGACTCCACTGTTCATCCATGTGTAGTCAATGCATGGGGCAAACATGCACAAACATCCCCCAGATGTCTTCAGATTGTACTACATTAGATGATGACATACAGTGAAACGTTAGTGATTCCAGCGATGAGCACTCAAAATACAGTCGATTGATTAAGCAGAAAAATGACTGCTGATATGCAATTTATTGTTAATATGAGTAATGATGTGCACTGTGCGATTAGTCATGTACGGTCCCCAAAAAGAATACAATATCAACTAATAACAGTAAACAGTAACAATAACATGAAAGCAATGGAAGCTCCACAAGAAAGCAACACACTCGCAACAAATCGTAAATGATAGAAATAGCAAACAAACATGAAAATGGGGAACATTTAAATCAAGTTACATTGTTATGAACGTAAAATGGCATACCATTGTTTATAATAACACATTTCTTCTTGGTGTTTCTTCTGTACACTAGATTGTAGTATTTCTATAAATGTGAAAATGGCCTATTGACGTATTTCTGTATTCATCGTTATGCTACGAAGCTTGCAATTTGAACATAATTGGTCGTTTAAGCTCAAAATAAGCATTTTCCGTGTTTGGCGGCCATCTTGGACGCCATTTCGAAGTTTGTGAAAACATCTTTATGACCTGAAATAGTGTTTACGTTAATTGTACTGTTATGCTGATCATTTTCTGAAAGTATAGGGTAATTTGGGACAAATTTAGGTTTATTGCATATTTTGGCGGCCATCTTGGACGCCATCTTGAATTCTGAGGAAAGTTCAACTCGGATTCATGGTGAGTTTTGATATGTTAATTTTCATGATATCCGGCTTTGCTTAATTTTTTTCCAATCTAAAACGCCCCTATGGATTTATTACATTATCACAGCCAACATTCAGTATAATAATAAATTATAAATTTACCCTTAAATTGAAAATTTCTCCTTCAAAGTGTTCAAGATATGTATACTTTTTGGTGAAATCGGCTACTGGCCTATGTTCCCGTACACTGCTCTTTTGCGAGATCCACCAATGTGGTTTAGCCAGTCTAAATCGAGCATATATTCACGAGCCGTGTGAAAAAGTAGTTCGTAAAATACTTCACATGTTTTAGACCATAAACCGTATTTGCTTGCAGAACCTGGTCGACTGGTGTACTGATCTACTTCACAAGCATGATAATGTATCTTTGTACATTTTACATATGTTTTGGGGTTTTTCAAACAATTCCGAACATGTTTTTCATGCGACTTAGCTTCAAATTCAACTTTGTACGGGCCACCACCAGAACGGTGACTGTTTGGTTTAAAATTGCTCTACAACAACTCAAACTATTCGTGTCAATCCCGAGCAGGGGCCCGTTTCACTAAACTTCTTATGATAAAAATGTTCGTACGAAAGGTTTTATTAATTTGCGTTTCATATTAACGTGGCATATTAACATCGCCTATTGGTGTAAATGTTATTCGAATTTTAATGAAACGGACCCCAGATGGGTGCAGATAGTCGGAAAATTGGTCGCACAACATCCGTACTAAAAAGGAAAGTGCCAGAGAATATCCAGTTTTGTGGAAAACTATTAGGATTGTAGGAAAAAAAACAATGGTGATGGTCCACCTACCAAGAGTAACCATCATCAAAGAGCACCGACATTAACCAATAGGTTAACATATTCCCTACGGCAGAAACCGGACACCAAGAACCCCTCGGTATTGTACATGTTGGTGGGGTACCTTGTCATTTCCGATGAAGATGCCAGTTCATAATCGCACGGCGTACATACAGTGAACCCTCTCTAAACCGGACACACTGGGAGGCCACAGGGTGTCCGGTTTAGAGAGATTTCACTGTAAATCAGGCATTTGATCATTCTGAGCCACGAACAGACGTTCTCACCTGAGATAAATGACCAAGAAACTCATCAAAAATAAGATCACAATCATGTCTTTTATTGGTGTCCGGTTTCGACAGGTTACACTGTACATGGTGTTTGATTCTCACATGTCTGCATGGCACTGGGCCTTCTCTATTCCGGACAGATGTCCAGTGTAGGCAGGTTCTACTTTCATTAGACAAAATGATACTGTAGAACATAATGCTAATAACCAAATATAAACTAAATTAAACACAGGTTCAAGTGTTAATAACAAATACAAAGCCATCCATATGACCATCGTCAGAGGAACCTCTCTAAACCGGACACCCTGTGTCCCATTTTGTTAATTTGGATGGGTTTTATTGTAATTTCATTCATTGTCGTGTCTGTTCATGATTGAAAATGACAACACCTATTCATGGAATGCTTGATTACAGTGGAACCCCTCTAAACCGGACACCCTGGGACCTCCCAGGGTGTCCGGTTTAAAGAGGCTCCACTGTATTTTTGTAATATATGCTCACTTGCATCACGTGACTATCATATTCAAGTAATTTAGACTCCTACAAATATGCATGATAATTGTGTAAAACTACCGTAACCTGTTTCTGAAGCAGATTCGCTGAACATTCGATCCGATTCTGCAAGAAAACTGCGGCTTTGGCATAAGAACATCCCGATCATTACCCGGCACTACTGTTGCTTCATTTCTTAATCTAGTTTGTTTCTTAATAATACAATACCTCCCGATGTGGGAAACGAACTCGGAACCCGCTGTTTAAAAAGCGGCATGTGTACCCAGTATGCTAGTGGATCATCTGTTTACATAGTAATTACTGTTATGTACGGTGGCATAGATACGGTGGCATAGAGGTGACATTTCCAACATATATTTTATCTCATGGCCACGACTTAGTATGTCGTGGCCACGACTTAGTAACTCGTGGCCACGACTTAGTAACTCGTGGCCACGACTTAGTAAGTCGTGGCCACGACTTAGCTATGTCGTGGCCACGACATAGTATGTCGTGGCCACGACTTAGTAACTCATGGCCACGACTTAGCTATGTCGTGGCCACGACTTAGTAAGTCGTGGCCACGACATAGCTTAGCCAATCAAAACGGCTGCTGTAACGACGAATCAATCGTAGAGTTGTTCCCCATTTTCTTTTGAACGTCATTTGTATTTGCTGCGCGCAATTTCCAACAACGTTTTCCAATTTCGACTTGTGACTCGTGAAGTGACACCAGGTAAATATGTATAGGATCATTGTGTGTTAAGTATACATATACTCTAAGTCTCATGAATTCAACGTACTATACTTAAACCGTGTTCATGCTTAATCCAAATTGCTAAAGTAACGAAGAGCGGTTATGTAGACGCATAAGTTACTCCCCTTAATTACAATTACACTCTGCAGCGTCACAAATTTTAATAGTTATGACAGTATACGTTGTCAATTTTATGTTTTTGCAGCCATGCAGACAATAGAAGATTTTCTGAAGATTCGTGGTGTGTCCCAGCCATTAATAGACAAATTGGCAGAGGAAAAGGTAAATCTAAGTTTATTTAAAATCTGTCCAATTACAGAATAACGGCTACAGACTAATAACAATTAATATAATATTTTTATCCCGATTTTGAAGACTCGCACACATATACACTACACAATACATTAGCATTGTGTATATTAGCACTACAATAGAGTAATACACCCTAAGAGGCCATTGAGCAATGACAAACATAACAGCATGCTTTCAGTCAAATCCCATGATTGTGAATACTGAATATAATTGTCATGTACTATTATTTATTAAATATCGTTTAAAGTAAACATAAAAGCAACATTACGTCCATACATGTACATAACCAGTGGTGGTTACATGTACAGAGTCTTCAACATGGCAAAATGCACTCCACAACCAGTGGTGTACGCCCCCCCCCCCCCGCCCCACCCAAAAAAAATATTATTTTTTTTTACAAAAATAGGAAAACAACACAGCATACTACAAAAGCTCCACAAAATAGCTCCAAGATAGTAACAAGTGTCCCAATAGAAATATAAAGGAACAATAATATATCTTATTCTAGTATTACTATCCTTCTTCTCTTTCTTCTATTTCTTATTAGGACATTCTTAAAATAGAAAACATTCAAATGTATGCATATATACATAAACACGTGATGTAATTATGTTCGTATACTTTAATGTATGTTACATGTATCTGAAACTGTTTTTTTATATATGACTATGATTGGAAATAAAAACTACAACACTGGAACAATATTACACTTCACGACAGCAAGGCTTGCGCCTGGGAACGGCCAGTGAAGATATATCCATTGGGGGTTAAACCTGGTTAGCGCGGCGCCTCAAACCTCCCACTTTCCCGGTCATCTTGTCTATATGGGACATAACACGAAAAGGGAACAGAATAACAAGCAATATGACAAATAATAGTATTCTATCTAAGTCTAGAGAACTTTCGCAATATTTACAAAATACTTCAGCGGCGAATGTGCGTGCGTGTGCATGCGTGTGTGCGTGTCTATGCAGACATGTAGTGTATACCACTAAACACTTTATCTATAGTTTAAGGAACAAGAAAGTATAAATGGACAATAATTGGTTTGTTATGGTGCTGAAATAAACCACCAACAATAACTTTTCATGTAAAGCAAATATAACCTCACACAGAAATCCAAAAGAAATATTGAATTTCATCAATAGATTACGGTAACGTAGGTAAGAACATCGGACACGTAGAAATACAAAATGACAAAGTTGTTAATATCGTGTATGTCCACCGTGGGCTGCAATACATGATGTGCACCCCACGTCGCATGGATTGTACGACGGACAACTGTTGATGAAGATTGTTCCGTTCTGCAACCAGAGCGTCACGCAGCTGACGTGCATTTGCTGGTATGGGGTCTCTGCGATGAACTGCTCGTCCTAATTCACTCCAATTGTTTTCAATTTGGATAATATCAGGTGAATTGTGGCAGGCCAGTCCAGAACATTCATGTTATTCTGCTGGAGAAAGTTTCTTGTGAGCATGGCAGTATGCGGAGTAACATTGTCCTGCTGAATCAATCATGTGTGACGTTGACGTCGCATGAACGACAAGGCAACATGCCTTAGCACTTGGTCGATATATCGCTGGGCATTAATGTTGCCATACAGCACAACAAGGTCCGTGCGACCAAATTCTGTGATTTCACCCTAAACATGGACAAACGTTGCGCCCCACTGACGACGCGTAGTACGAAGGCGGCGCCGACGCCATTCCCGACGAAAATGCTTGTTGGCCATCGGCATAATTGTTTCAACATATGGTTGCCTTGCCAGAACGCCTCTATGTAGTAGAACGCCTCTATGTAGTAGAACGCCTCTATGTCGTAGAACGCCTCGATGTCGTAAACTCTTCCGGATAGTCTCTGGGTGCGCGGCCCTTCGGAAACAATATACATTGTTTAACATTCGTTATATTTAAATAATTTTACTGTGTATTTGATGTTTGGCAGAGTCTATGCACTTTGGTTATGCTGTCGACAGTCATGTGCTATTGAATTTGGCGCATAACATATACATTCCGCGGAAAATAACGCAACACGTCATTTTGTAAGAAATCTTAAAAACTTCTCAAAAAGTACTGATATGAAATTGGCGAAACTTACCCATGCGATTCTATATAGACAGTATTCTATATAGACAGTATTCTATATGACAGTATTCTATATAGACAGTATTCTATATAGACAGTATTATATATAGACAGTATTCTATATAGACAGTATTCTATATAGACAGTATTCGTACTGAACACAACTTTGCCCATAACAATACAAAACCGTGAAATTTGACGAACGGCCACCTGTAACGTGTGTCTAAAAATACGTATACGTACCGAACGACTCCTAATATTGATATATGTACTGTACAGTGTGAACGGTAATGAAATATTAGTAAATATTGTGTACAAAATACATTTTCCATGTGTAATAGTTACATAAATTGGTACACGTGTAATTTCTGAAAACATGTTTACGGACCATGAAACGTACCTGTAGGTTCGTATAAACGGAGAATGGTGGCAACATCTTGCGTCCGTACTCTCAAACCATTCGCCAGGCATCGCTGTCGCATGATCCTATACCCATGCATGCGTCCAGAATGTCCGATCGCGTTGGTAACAAAATCCACGACGGACCGAGCATCACTGTAGACTCTTCGTCTCAACATTAAAGATCTCAATATTCGGTGTAAATGACGTAAAATTATTGAGATTCTGTGATTTTCTCTTAAAGCAATAGTGATATCTTCATACGTAAGTCCTTCATGGAAATACCTTGACATAAGTTCGTCTCTGTCATCGGCCATTACAACCCAAAACTGCCAATTATATAAGATCTATTCTGATTTGCTCATTACACAAGGGGACAACTTTACGAATATTTCCTTGCCATCGATAGAGCGACACTTTTGATTGGCTAATACTAAGTCGTGGCCACGACTTACTAAGTCGTGGCCACGAGTTACTAAGTCGTGGCCACGACATAGCTAAGTCGTGGCCACGACATACTAAGTCGTGGCCACGAGTTACTAAGTCGTGGCCACGACATAGCTAAGTCGTGGCCATGACATACTAAGTCGTGGCCACGAGTTACTAAGTCGTGGCCACGAGTTACTAAGTCGTGGCCACGACATACTAAGTTGTGGCCACGACATACTAAGTATACTAAGTCGTGGCCACGAGTTACTAAGTCGTGGCCACGAGATAAAATATATGTTGGAAATGTCACCTCTATGCCACCGTACATAGAGGTGACATTTCCAACATATATTTTATCTCGTGGCCACGACTTAGTAACTCGTGGCCACGACTTAGTATGTCGTGGCCACAACTTAGTAAATCGTGGCCACGACTTAGTAACTCGTGGCCACGACTTAGTATGTCGTGGCCACGACTTAGTTATGTCGTGGCCACGACTTAATAACTCGTGGCCACGACTTAGTATGTCGTGGCCACGACTTAGTAACTCGTGGCCACGACTTAGTAAGTCGTGGCCACGACTTAGCTATGTCGTGGCCACGACTTAGTAACTCGTGGCCACGACTTAGTAAGTCGTGGCCACGACTTAGTATTAGCCAATCAAAAGTTTCGCTCTATCGATGGCAAGGAAATATTCGTAAAATTGTCCCCCTTGTGTAATTAGCAAATCAGAATAGATCTTATATAATTGGCAGTTTTGGGTTGTAATGACCGATGACAGAGACGAACTTGTGTCAAGGTATTTCCATGAAGGACTTACGTATGAAAATATCACTATTGTTTTAAGAGATTATCACAGAATCTCAATAAGTTTACGTCATTTACACCGAATATTGAGATCTTTAATGTTGAGACGAAGAGTCTACAGTGATGCTCGGTCCGTCGTGGATTTTGTCGCCAACGCGATCGGACATTCTGGACGCATGCATGGGTATAGGATCATGCGACAGCGATGCCTGGCGAATGGTTTGAGAGTACGGACGCAAGATGTTGCCACCATTCTCCGTTTATACGAACCTACAGGTACGTTTCATGGTCCGTAAACATGTTTTCAGAAATTACACGTGTACCAATTTATGTAACTATTACACATGGAAAATGTATTTTGTACACAATATTTACTAATATTTCATTACTGTTCACACTGTATATTACATATATCAATATTAGGAGTCGTTCGGTACGTATACGTATTTTAGACACACGTTACAGGAGGCCGTTCGTCAAATTTCACGGTTTTGTATTGTTATGGGCAAAGTTGTGTTCAGTACGAATACTGTCTATATAGAATACTGTCTATATCTGTATATAGAATCGCATGGGTAAGTTTCGCCAATTTCATATCAGTACTTTTTGAGAAGTTTTTATGATTTCTTACAAAATGACGTGTTGCGTTATTTTCCGCGGAATGTATATGTTATGCGCCAAATTCAATAGCACATGAATGTCGACAGCATAACCAAAGTTCATAGACTCTGCCAAACATCAAATACACAGTAAAATTATTTAAATATAACGAACGTTAAATAATGTATATTGTTTCCGAAGGGCCGCGCACCCAGAGACTATCCGGAAGAGTTTACGACATCGAGGCGTTCTACGACATAGAGGCGTTCTGGCAAAGCAAACATATGTTGAAACAATTATGCCGATGGCCCACAAGCATTTTCGTCGGGAATGGCGTCGGCGCCGCCTTCGTTCTACGCGTCGTCAGTGTTTGTCCATGTTTAGGGTGAAATCACAGAATTTGGTCGCACGGACCTTGTTGTGCTGGATGGCAACATTAATGCCCAGCGATATATCGACCAAGTGCTAAGGCATGTTACCTTGCCGTTCATGCGACGTCAACGTCACACATTATTGATTCAGCAGGACAATGTTACTCCGCATACTGCCATGCTCACAATAAACTTTCTCCAGCAGAATAACATGAATGTTCTGGACTGGCCTGCCACAATTCACATGATCTTAACCAAATTGAAAAATATTGGAGTGAATTAGGACGAGCAGTTCATCGCAGAGACCCCATACCAGCAAATGCACGTCAGCTGCGTGACGCTCTGGTTGCAGAACGGAACAATCTTCCTCAACAGTTGTCCGTCGTACAATCCATGCCACGGGGGTGCACATCATGTATTGCAGCCCACGGTGAACATACACGATATTAACAACTTTGTCATTTTGTATTTCTACGTGTCTGATGTTCTTGCCTACGTTACCGTAACCTATTGATGACATTCAATATTTCTTTTGGAATTCTGTGTGAGGTTATATTTGCTTTACATGAAAATTTATTGTTGGTGGTTTATTTCAGCACCATAACATACCAATTATTGTCCATTTATACTTTCTTGTTCCTTAAACTATAGATAAACTGTTTAGTGGTATACACTACAAGTCTGCATAGACACGCACACATACATGCACGGACGCACGCACGCACGCACGGACGCACGCACGCACGCACATTCGCCGCTGAAGTACTTTGTAAATATTGCGAAAGTTCTCTAGACTTAGATAGAATACTATTATTTGTCATATTGTTTGTCATTCTGTTCCCTTTTCATGTTATGTCCCATATAGACAAGATGACTGTGTAAGTGGGAGGTTTGAGGCGCCGCGCTAACCAGGTTTAACCCCCAATGGATATATCTTCACTGGCCGTTCCCAGGCGCAAGCCTTGCTGTCGTGAAGTGTAATATTGTTCCAGTGTTGTAGTTTTTATTTCCAATCATAGTCATATATAAAAAAACAGTTTCAGATACATGTAACATACATTAAAGTATACGAACATAATTACATCACGTGTTTATGTATATATGCATACATTTGAATGTTTTCTATTTTAAGAATGTCCTAATAAGAAATAGAAGAAAGAGAAGAAGGATAGTAATACTAGAATAAGATATATTGTTCCTTTATATTTATATTGGGACACTGGTTACTATCTTAATGATTCTTTGAGGGAGCTATTTTGTGGAGCTTTTGTAGTATGTTGTGTTGTTTTCCTATTTTTGTAAAAAAAAAAAATTGTTTTTTGGGGGGGGGGCGTACACCACTGGTTGTGGGGTGCATTTTGCCATGTTGAAGACTCTGTACATGTAACCACCACTGGTTATGTACATGTATGGACGTAATGTTGCTTTTATGTTTACTTTAAACGATATTTAATAAATAATAGTACATGACAATTATATTCAGTATTCACAATCATGGGATTTGACTGAAAGCATGCTGTTATGTTTGTCATTGCTCAATGGCCTCTTAGGGTGTATTACTCTATTGTAGTGCTAATATCCACAAAGATACTGTATTGTGTATTGTATATGTGTGCTAGTCTTCAAAATCGGGATAAAAATATTATATTAATTGTTATTAGTCTGTAGCCGTTATTCTGTAATTGGACATATTTTAAATAAACTTAGATTTACCTTTTCCTCTGCCAATTTGTCTATTAATGGCTGGGACACACCACGAATCTTCAGAAAATATTCTATAGTCTGCATGGCTGCAAAAACATAAAAATTGACAACGTATATTTTCATAACTATTAAAATTTGTGACGCTGCAGCGTGTAATTGTAATTAAGGGGAGTAACTTTTGCGTCTACATAACCACTCTTCGTTACTTTAACAATTTGGATTAAGCTTGAATACGGTTTAAATATAGTACGTTGAATTCACGAGACTTAGAGTATATGTATACTTAACACACAATGATCCTATACATATTTACCTGGTGTCACTTCACGAGTCACAAGTCGAAATTGGAAAACGTTGTTGGAAATTGCGCGCAGCAAATACAAATGACGTACAAAAGAAAATGGGGAACTACTCTACGATTGATTCGTCGTTAGAGCAGCCGTTTTGATTGGCTAAGCTAGTCGTGGCCAGGACTTACTAAGTCGTGGCCACGACTTACTAAGTCGTGGCCACGATAGTTAAGTCGTGGCCACGAGTTACTAAGTCGTGGCCACGACATACTATGTCGTGGCCACGACATAGCTAAGTCGTGGCCACGACTTACTAAGTCGTGGCCACGAGTTACTAAGTCGTGGCCACGAGTTACTAAGTCGTGGCCACGAGATAAAATATATGTTGGAAATGTCACCTCTATGCCACCGTATCTATGCCACCGTAGTTTCGCCATTTATGGCTGTTTCCTTGTGTTGTGTTTAGTCGAGGCTTAGCGTTTGACATTACAAGTTGCTGGCACAGGGTATATGGGAGATTCTTGCAAATATGCTCCCTCACCAGCCATTATTCTGCTAATTCTAGGGCCATGTGTCCCGAGACAATTTGGCGGCCGATGACACTTGTTTCTGAGTATGGTCTACGTGACAACTAGGTCACACATCTACCGGTGCTGCACTCCGCGCCGGCGTAAAATGTTTCACGTTGAACTAGGAGCCGGATTCCTGACGAATTCCTATTCAGCTGCATGCAGTAAATACTGCACAAACACATGTTCGTCTAGTAACCGGTGCAAGACGTTTGCGCCGGTTTCTAGACGAAAATGCGTTTTTGCGATGGCTCCAAGTAGTGCTGAGTGACATCTTTTTTTGACGTGAAACATTTTACGCCGGCGCGGAGTGCGGCACCAGTGACATATATCTGTAAAACAACAAACTCCCTGGAAGATTTAGTTAGCTCACAGGCGGCAGTATAGGAACAAATCAATGCATCGACGTTCACATTAAAAGGCAACTTGTTTTCTGTCAAGAGTTGTTGATCTTATTAACTGACAACCAACATGTACCACAATCTTTTGAGCGACTCGAACAGAACCTACACATGTACTTGAGTGGGGAGTAAATGTGACTGGGACTTGAGCATTTCGGCCTCTGTCGTATGTGGCTAAAGTAGCTCCTTAATATATGTGGCTGTGACTGGAAAATGACGCTTATGGGTCTTGTGACCAGTGTAGCTCCGATCAAATAGCACACTAGTATTGCCTAATAAACGAGCCGTATATTGCTTGTTAGAAGCATGGCGTGTGTTTCATTGATGGAGTTGTGAACGTTGCAGATCCTGAACAGACCATGTGGTTGCACAGACTGAGTTGGATCTACACTGGTTGCAGAAAGCAACATTTGTATATTGATTCATGTTCTATTTTCAGCAAATACTTCCACGTGTAGTAAATTCGCACAAACCATATCTGTAAAATGAACATTACCGTTTCACTTAAGATTTTAGGTCATAAATAGATTCACTTGACTTCACTGATAATTGCTTCATAGGAGTGATGTGATATATGAATAATACATATGTGATATTGTCTTGTTACTGTATAATATATGGAGCATATCCCTATCTGAAAACAAGGGATGCATATTGTGTTTCTCTTGAGGTTCGGTATTTCCATCCGAACTTCCCTCCGTCCGTACGTCCGTCCGTCCGGGTACATTTACGTCGAATAGTCTAAACTTTTGTAAGAGTTTCTCCATCATGTAATATCTTCAGTAATACTTGAAAGATTGCTTTAATATTTGGACAGTTCATTCACCTGAACATGTGTGACGCACTCGCACCACCAATGTCATGACCTTGACGTGTGTGACCTTCGAATTGGTGCTGAAACACTTAGCCATCTTCTTACGTCGAAAAGTGTGTAAGATCTTCTCGTGTCTCCATCATGTAATATCTACATCACTTGAAGTATTGCTTTAATATTTGGACAGTTCATTCACTCCAACATGTGGGACGCATTCGCACTACAAATGACATGACCTTCACCTTTGTGACCTTCGAACTGGTGGTGAAATATTACTTGAAGGACTGCTTTAATATTTGGACACGTTATTCACCCGAATACAATCACACAACAAATGACGTGCCCCTTCAAAATGTATTGAAACACTAGCCATTTGTTTACATCAAACAGTTTGTAAGACGTTCTCAAATTAGTTTAAAATTTGTGTGATTTTAAATTTTTATTTTTTACACACACTCTCTAGTTAGAATTCAGGGGGCCGTTTCACTAAACTTCGTACGACTAAAATGTTCGTAAGTGCAACATTATGATAGTCTCTAAATTTCACATTAAGAAAGTTTTCTTGTAAACAATTATTGGATTTACATTTATTGAGCATAGGCTGAATATGCAGCCTATGCTCAATAAATGTAAATCCATAAATTGAAATTTCCAGACGATCGTAAATTTGCACTTACGAAAATAATAATCGTTTAGTTTAGTGAAACGGGCCCCAGTATGCCATGGGGCATGCCCATGTTTTACAAACATAATTTCTAGTTAATATGTGTAACATACACGAACATGAATCAATCGAGAGATACGCACGAGTACGATGTATGTATACAAGTGTAATCTGGTGCGAAGGAGCCGCATTGTAGCTTCTTGTGTTGTACAAGCTGTTGCCCGGCCCACCTTCCACCACCGATACAAATCAAATATGGCTGTGACTGGATAAACGGGCTGTATTGGATTTATGACCAGTGTAGCTCCTGGTCAATTAACACACTCCTGTAGCCTGATATATCTATATTCCTTGTTAGCAGCCTGACGGGTGTTTCATTGATGGAATGGCGAACGGTGCAGATCCTGATCAGACTGTGCAGATGCACAGGCTGATCTGGATCTACACTGGTCGCAATTCCCATAAGCCCATGTCTCCAGTCACAGCCACATATTATCCCCTCGTCGCCTGGTTCAGGTATGACCTTGTCTACAGTTATCACAATTAGCTCCCGGTCGACAAAATAAGATCCAATGTATCCCCACATCACGTTGCGTCTCAGTCTATAATTATATCCCTGAACAAAGATTACTATTTCATCACGATTGTAGAAAAAATAGTCAATATTTAGAATGGTTGTCAGGAATGGACAAACAAGAACAATGCAAAGCCAGGACATCGCCGTCGCTCCACTTGTAACTGGGTGTAGTGTGTGCATCTGAGGAGATACTGGGGGCCGTTCACTAAACTTCTTACGACTAAAATGTTCGTAAGTGCAAACCTATGATAGTCTGCAAATTTCACATTTACAATGTTTTGTTATAAACAATTATTGGATTTACATTTATTGAGCATAGGCTGCATAAGCAGCATATGCTCAATAAATGTAAATCCATCAATTGAACTTTCCAGTCGATTCCAAATTTGCACTTACGAACATTTTAGTCGTACGAAGTTTAGTGAAACGGGCCCCTGATGTTTCGTTACGAAATACAGTCTGTTTTAGTCTACCAATAAAATGGACTTTTGCTATATTTCAACAACTGTGTACAAGCAAACAACTACCAAAATAAACAACGGTCGCCACTCTGTCTGTCTGTTCGTCTGTCCGTCTGCTACCTACTAACTATGTTAACGTAAGTAGATTTGGCTTGAAACGTCATACTTATTTATATGTATCCATATTTTCATTCCAAAACTCATCCATGAGCTCAGGGTCAAGGTCAAATTACTTGCTTAAATGTTTTAGAGGTACATCCTACATCGGTGTTACTGATTTCTTGTTGTTTTTATTAGCTCACCTGAGCGAAGCTCATGTGAGCTATTGTTACCGCAATGTGTACGTCGTCCGTCGTCCGTTGTCCGTCGTCCGGCGTCTGTCGTCCGTCGTGAATATATTCAAACGTCTTCTCCTCAGTAACCTTTGGGCCTATAGTCACCAAACTTCATGGTCATGATCCTTAGGTAGGGGGATTACAAAATTGTGAAAATGACGTCATTACGTAATCCAAGATGGCCGCCGTCTAAAAATAGCACAAATTATTTAAAAATCTTCTTCCCAAGAACCGCAAAACTTGATAGGAATGATCGATATACAATGCTCTTTCAAAGTTGTTAAAATGGTGACCCCGGGGTCAAAAATGTGCTGGCCCGTGGGGTCAAATTGGGGTCAAATTTTATTTTTAACCGAATATGGTCATGTTATATATCACATCGAAGGTATCAACGAAGCGATCACTCTGGTGTATTTTTTGTCGAAATCGGATGGTTATGTCATCCAAGATGGCCGCCGAAAGGTCAAAAGGTCGTTCTTTTATTAGAGATTTCAAAATTCTTCTTCACACGAACCGCTTGGACCATGGTGGCCAACCTTCACAGTTATGGTCCATGGGTGAAGCCTTTTCAGTTGTTAAAACGGAGGTCGTCGCTAATCCACGATGGCCGCCATCTAAAAATAGCAGAACTTCTTAAAATATCTTCTTCTCATGAACGCCAGCCGGATTTCGACGAAACTTGGTAGAAATGATCGATGTAGAATGCTCTTTCAAAGGTGTTTAAATGGTGACCCCGGGGTCAAAAATGGGCGTGGCCCGTGGGGTCAATTTGGGGTCAAATTTTATTTTTTACCGAATATGCTCATGTCATATATCAACTTGAAGGTAGCGATGAGGCAATTGCTCTGGTGTATGTATAGGAATCGGATGATTGTGTCATCCATGATGGCCGCCAAAAGGTCCATTTATTCAAGATTTTGAACGTCTTTTTCTCAGGAACAACATGGCCGATGCTGGCCAAACTTCATACAGTGCAGTCTGCGTTTTTGTTCCACCGTAGACAACACTTGCAAACTCAACGCGAACGCAACGCGAACGCAGCGGTTTGCTGTAGCGTTGTATACGTTGTTTAAACGTATAATACGGTTCGTACACGTGTAATACACATTGTCAAACCGTTTAGTTTAAAAAGCGTTGTATACGTTGTTTAAACGTATAATACGGTTCGTACACGTGTAATACACATTGTCAAACCGTTTAGTTTTAAAGCGTGTAATACGTTTAGCTTCAAGGCGTATAACACGCTTTGGCGTATACATATGTAGCGAGGTGAAAGCGTTGAAACGTGCACAACGCTTTACCTGGAAGCGTGTAGCTATATGAAAGCGTTGAAACGTGTTTCAACGGTTACACGTTTTAATGACACCGCATACTCTAGAAGTATATATACACACACGAAGAACGATCTGAGCATGCGCATTCTACGCGATACACGGTTGGCATACCAAAACGTGTAATGCGTTAAAACCCGTGGAAACGTGTTATACGTATAACACGGTTTCATCTGTACGGTGCTGTGTACATGTAGAAGCGTGTAACCGTTCGTCAAAGAAAGCGTTAAACCGTTTAAGCGGTTTACCTTAGCGTTGTATACGTTTACAACCGTTGTATACGTTTACAACCGTTGTACACGGATTACACGCTGTTGAAGCTCAATGCGTTGTTTACAATCGCTGTATACGTTTACAACCGTTGTACACGGATTACACGCTTTTGAAACTCAATGCGTTGTTTACAACCGTTGTATACGTTTACAACCGTTGTACACGGATTACACGCTTTTGAAACTCAATGCGTTGAACACGGTTTGTTCGACTTTCGCGCATGCGCAAGAGTGGGGAAACGCAATGCATGGCCGAAAACGTATTACACGTAGACGACACACGGTTTGAAACGCAACTAACGGAAACTCCACGGATACACAACGCACAACACTTTGTACACGTATAAACCCGGAACATTTTGACAAAAACGACTGTAATAAGTTAAGATCCTTGTGTGAAGCATTTTCAGATTTGGTAAAATGAGTCATCGCTTAATCCAAGATAACCGCCATCTAAAAATAGCAATTGTTGTTTGAAACTCAAGGTCACATTCTGCTCTGGTGTTCATGGAGTCAGGTGAGCAAATTAGGGCCATCATGGCCCTCTTGTTTATATATCTCACCCACCTACCAATGTATTACTTGCGGAGGGGTCGACGGGCATTATAAGCGTACAAAACATCCGCAAGAAGCGGTAATATATTGCTGCTATCATAAAGGTGTTGCTAGCAGAATATATGTGTAGTTCACATATGTGTAATACACATATCCCGTCACATTTACGAAGCCACTATGTGTGAATCAAATGACGATCAGGGGTAGAACGAATCCTTAACATGCTGGAAACGGCATATTGAGATATACGACATGGATATGTCCTCTTTAGCGGTGAATACATGATTGTAGTCGGACGGGCGACATCGGTACACTGCGCTTGGACGCCAGACTGTCGGATGTATGGCCGATTTGAATTTCATAAGAAAAATATCGATTTCAGTCTGCAGGTACGGGGCGCCAAGTGGGACATGGCTCAATTTTGTCAACAAAATTCATTTTTTGTACCTATAAACTTGACAAAAACAAAACAAAATTAAATATATACTGATTTTGTCAACACAATTCACTTATGTGCCACAAAACTCAATTCTGTGTCACAAATTCACTTTTGTGCCACAAAATTCAATTCTGTGTCACAAAATTCAATTCTGCATACGTTTCGTATAGGTATTTGCATACGTTTCGATTATGTTGCCCAAATATGGCACACGCATGTAAGAAGGACTACCATTGGTCAGATACAGTATGACAAAAATGTGGCCTGAATAATATGTATAAAAAGATATCAGCAACAAACATGATGGAACTTGGATGGAAAATAACATTTTGTGAATTGGTTGCCATGGCAACCGTTTATTGTAATTATGTATTGACTATATACATATGTACATACATTTAATAACGCTATCCCAATGTGGGTTACTTGAAATAAAACGATGCTATTGTTAAAATATTTATATAAACTAGTTGCTATTTGGCCGCCCTGGCATCCGCATACATGATTAGTCACAATAAGATTCTTGGATAGAACTAGATGTATATATTTTGTAATCATAATATAACCAAAATAACTGTCCATAAAGAAGTATAATATTGATATATTGGGTTATATATTCGCATTGAAATATTTAAACCTGCAAGTGTACTCCACCATCTAGTAAAATGGACTAAGACCGATCTCAACCAATCAACGTAGAGATGACATAGACTATCAGTTACGCAAACTAATTTTTGTGGACAAAACTGACTTTTGTGGAAAAAACTGAATTCTGTCCCACAAAACTGAATTTTGTTCACAAAACTCAATTCTGTCTTACAAAATTGAATCCTTTATAACAAAAATGAATTTTGTATATCAGAATTTTACATAATTGGATTTTATTATTTTTAGTGTTACAAAAATTAATTTTTGTCTGGACAAAATTGGTTTTGTACACATAATTAACCTGTCCTGCATGGCGCCCCGTAGCAGGAGAGCGAATAAATATAATGTTATTATATTTGTGTATATGAAGCATTACAAAAGTTGCCAAATAAGTCATGTTGATCATTGTCAGACATGCTACTTTCCTTTTTTGTAGCTATAGCTAATGTATAGTGCATAAATGGTCTGGGGGCCGTTTCACTAAACTTCGTAAGACTAAAATGTTCGTAAGTGCAAAATTATGATCGTCTATAAATTTCACATTAACAATGTTTTCTTGCACACAATTATTGGATTTAAATTTATTGAGCGCAGGCTGCATGTACAGCCTATGCTCAATAAATATAAATCCATCAATTGAAATTTCCAGACGATCCTAAATTTGCACTTACGAACATTTTAGTCGTACGAAGTTTAGTGAAACAGGCCCTAAGTGTTCATGACAGTTTACATGTTGAATTTTAGATGTGCTTAGTATTTAATAAATTCCAGCATTTTCATTTTGGTATCATGTTTTATTTTATTTCAGCGACATGACTGTAATACTGCTACTATATAGTTAAAGTCTTTAACTGTCAGAGATGATTGAGTGTAATGATATCATGAGACATTGTACTGACAACGTATTATGCATAGTTTGTGAGATATGTGAATTTGAATGTTGGTGTTACTTTGTATCCACCTGATGTAATGTAGTTCATACTCAAAAATTACTCAATATGGACTCCACTGTAATGATTAACGGTACCAACCACTCACTGATGACAACAACAATGGACAGATACGAACAATTATGAACAATTGAAGCGGCCAGTGGAAAAAGGGGGCTAACTCCATAAGGAGTTAGCCCCCTTTTTCCACTGGCCGCTTCAATCATCACAGCCCACCTGGATGTTTTAATTCTTACCGCAACTAGATTAATATCTATCGAAGTATTTATCACGTTAATATCAAGGCATGTGCTTTTCTTCACCAACGGTATAATGAAACGGAAATTGGTATGTGCAGACAGCAGATAAACGAATAATAGACATAATGTGATATCAATATCAGCAATATAGACAAAAACGCAAACTATTCTTCGATTATTTCGCAAATAGAAGGACGAGCGTGTCTAATATGCCGAGAGGTAAGTGGAATCGGTGAATGAGTTTAGTAAATGTGATACTGATCAACATAAATAGTATATGCTACTTATTGAAATAGCACATCATCATACATTGAATATGTTACGACCACACAACGTACATTCTGCAGTAGTTTAACTTATACTTACAGTTATCACACGAAATCCTCGTTATGCCATGTTTTAACGCGTTTCGACGTTACGTTGTGTGACGTCAAATGTGACGTCAGGTAAACTTTTTGAAATCCAAATTACGCAGCTGTTTCTATCAACCAGATATATTTGACTGCATGTTTGGAATGTGTTCAAACACATTAACATTCTAGATTATTCGAAACCCTTTCCAAGTTTTCAAATAACTTCATTTTGACTGTAATAACAAGTAAACATTTGGCATGGTAGCTCGTGGTTTCCAAGAAAACAGGCACGCAATTACGGGTGTTCTCTTCACGTTATTTGTAAGGAGTTGATTACCGGTTTTCTCTCACAGCGAAACCCATGCAAATAACTCGCAAGAGTGTAATAAATATGCATATTATGACCTAGCGTTATGTCAAACGAATAAAACGAAGACGTCCCAAATGACGTCCTTAATGGCGCGACAAAGCAACGATGTTTTGACGTTGACGTCATCCTATTTTAAACGTCATTAGAAGCGTTCGTCACTCAGTAAAATGTCTACAATTGTTAAAATGCGCTCCCGTTTGGTAATATGAAGTGTTTACAAAGAACGGGAACCTACACAGTGGTACATTTATAATATATGTGTTGCTTGTATTAAAAGTATTTTTCTCGGTGGAGACTTTCAACTTGATGCGAAAATAGTCAATGGCGTCTTCTCAATGAAATGTATTGGATGCCTCCCAAGTTTTCTGCTCTTTGGGGTGTGAAGTCATGTGATAAACAGAATCTCAAACTCGTTTCCATTTAATTTAAGATTTATGAAACTCGTCAGCTCGGTGCATACATTTTGCGTGACTCATTTCATAAATCTCATATCAAATGGAAACTCGTTTGAGATCCTCTCTATGTATTACATTTGCTTGTTATGAGTGTTAAACACATTTAATGCAATAAAATGGCTTTCCCCATACAATTGCAAACCTCGTGTCATCAAATGTTATAGTTCATCAGGCGCGGATACAGAAATAATTGCAGAGGGCGGGGGGGGGGGGGGGGGGGTGGGGGGGGGGTCTGGTGATTAAAATTCCGGCGTACCCGACCTCCGCACGCGCGAAAAGTGTGGGGGGGAGGTCTGGGGGTCCCCAGGAAATTTTTAAATGCCAGATCGCCGCAGATGCGATTTCCTGACACCTAGGCCACGAAAAAAGTCATCCAACTATTCGAGTATTATAGATTTTCTTCTTTTTTTATTTTTGGCGGGAGCAGGGGGTGGGGGGGAGGGGGGGGGGGGGGTCCGACCCCCTACCCCCCCCGTGGACCCCCCCCCCGCCCCCGCCCCCCCCTGTATCCGCGCCTGTTCATGTTATTGCATTTTATTATATACCTACCCATGAAATACATATTTATACGATGTAAATAAAAGTCATATGTTCTCATCGATGAAATAAACATCTTCCGGTGAAAATACGACTACTTCCGCTATCTATGTTCATAACGCGCATCTGCAGTGCCGGACTGCAAATAGGCTGCGAATACACATTCATTACCGTATACAGTCTAAAACACTGCAAATTTCCATGGAGCGGTATATAATAAATAGAATATTCATATTTTTGCAACGAATATGATATATATGTTCATCTCGTGGTGTGAAATGTCCATATTTCACGAGTGCCGTTAACGGCACTCGTGAAATATGGACATTTCACACCACTCGATGAACATATATATCATATTCCTTGAAAAAAAAAAGAATATCCTCTATATATTCCGCCATCCAGTCATGTACAACTCCCCATGTTACATGACTGTAATGTACTGCAATCGGATTTAATAAAGAGTTTTTGAGTTGAGTACATCATTATAGACATAAAATGGATATTGACTTATAAATACTACTCTCTCATGGCGTCTGGGCCATGCCTTCAAACCAGAGTTTGAAAAATAAACACCATTAGCGATCTCGCTTCATAGATTTTGTCTTTAAGCACTGCTTTGAGGAATTATTGTGCGCAATGTTACCTCAACAGGGGCGGATCCGGCATTTGGGGAACGGGAGGGGGTGGGGGGGGGGGGTGGGGAGGGGAGGGGTTGTCTCTTGCAATCTACTCCCGTACCGTCCGTAGCTAGCTAGTCCGGTAGTAATTGCAAGAGTTACCGTTCGCAACTAGGGGGATGTCATATTTTCGAGCTCTTCGAAATGCACTTTTCTGTGTTTTACGGCATTTAAATTCAGACTCTAACTGGTGGAAAACTGTGATCTATGTAAACTCCGTGGCTGAACGGGGGGGGGGGGGGGGGGGGGGGGGGGGGGGGGGGGGGGGGGGGGGGGGGGGGGGGGGGGGGGGGGGGGGGGGGGGGGGGGGGGGGGGGGGGGGGGGGGGGGGGGGGGGGGGGGGGGGGGGGGGGGTGGGGGGGGGGGGGTGCAACCACGGAACCCCCACCCCCACCCCCACCCAGATCCGCCCCTGCTCAATACAAAAAAAGTAACCCCCAATCGAGATCTCGATTGATAGTTTACCAGGCTTGAGAGCTCAAAGTTAAACGTGTATATATTCGAGGTGAATACTAGTGGCAAATTATGCAGATCCTGGAGCCCGTTTCACTAAACTTCGTACGACTAAAATGTTCGTAAGTGGAAATTTAGGATCGTCTGGAAATTTCAATTGATGGGTTTATATTTATTAAGCATAGGCTGCATATGCAGCCTATGCTCAATAAATGTAAATCCAACAATTGTTTGCAAGAAAACATTGATAATGTGAAATTTATCATAATTTTGCACTTACGAACATTTTGTTCGTACGAAGTTTAGTGAAACGGCCCCCAGATGAGACGGTTCGTGACGAGTTGGCTCATCTGGATCTACAGTGTTTGCACATCCTGACTTTCTGGCCTGCCGGGTTGAAAGGGTTATAAAGTTCAAGTAAATGTCAAAAGCAGATTTATAAGCATGGACACGCATTTTTGCGCGTACTTATAACTTACTCAAGCTCGATCTAAATTTGTGACAGAATGGTAGATAACCATAGAAATGTACTTGTATCAAAACATTCCATGAAAGAAAGAAGCAACATAAATACAAATTACCTATTGCGAGGCTTAAAGGGGCAAATCAGGATGTTTCTAAAAAAGAAAACCATATATAAAAAACAAATATAATATTTTCTATCTATGCACCTGTATCGCTGGAAATAGAAACAACCCAGCGGTCCTAATAGTGTCATTTATCCCGTCAACACAGTGCGTATGTGCCGTGAAACACGGTGCCGTGAAACATTTTTGATATCCAGTCAATAATATTTTTGAATTTTACAGCCATTTGTAGGTGTTGATGGGATAAATAGAATAGTAGGTTAGTGCCGTGAATGGGAAAAAATATCTGACGCGGCACGGAAACGGGATGTGCTCGGCAGAGCCTCGCCCATCCCGTTTCCTGAGCCTTGCCAGATATTTTTTCCCATTCACGGCATTAACCTACTATTCTCTATATATTTTGAATTAAACCACTTTACACAGGGCCATGATGAAAACACGTTTTCATTTAGTATCGTACTTTTTAAAAAAATATGCTGACATGGCCCTTTAATGCCAAAGAGAAAGTCTTAATTCCCAAACAAATATCAATGTTGTGGACTGACTTGGCTACATTTGGGGATTAAAGTTTCGCTCGCTGGCTGACATAAGCTATATCATGACTCAGAAACAGCTATGCATTATATATTTGTATTTTAATATGCCTATGGCATTGCTCCAACGGTTGATTCCGACTTTTACTGGCCATTTCATTTGCAATATATCTGTTTTAGAAACGCTGAAAGGTCTGCAGACTGAACGCATATTTCTACTTAGTTATTGAAGCGAAAACACGTTTCTTGTCACATGAGCTACAACAAAATATGCATATTGAACATGGAATTACGAGATTAAAACGGAACGAATTTCTTATAAATTTTCTGGATATTTGACCGATGAGTCCGGAAACATAATCAGACAGAATCAGGTCATCGGAGCAGTAGTTGTAGACATGTCAATAAACCAAACGAGCACACTGCGATTAGCAGTGCCCGGTCTCGAATGCAAGTAAACAAACTCAAAAACGGATACAAACCAAAATTTACAGACTATCATAAATTTGCACGAAGTTTATTGAAACGGCCCCCAGGAAAATTGGTTGATCAAAACCACTGTTATCTTAACAGACTGTTAAATCCTTAACAATGTTAGGGAGTTAACAATATGTTAAGCTAGCAGAGATTTTGAGCAATCGGTCTCAGAATGTTAACTTCGAACATCATGTCTAACAAAACAAAATGTACTGCAACTGGAGCAGAGTAGAATAGGACTGCACATATGACGACACGAGTGCAGACTGTTCTTTATAGGAATTAAATAAGTGTATAATTATGTCACTATTCCACCAGTAGTATATAAGAGTCATAATGATACAAGTTTATATGGAAGCCACACACTACGTGTGGTGGCTTCCACACGAAACTTGTAATCATTATGACTCTTATATACTACTACCGCGAGACCATATATTTATGACATGAGAAGATACACCCTATTAGAGATAAAAATCCCTATGTTATACTCAGTATATATATACAACATAATGGTTCTAGTTAAGTGTGCATGGTTGAAGACAGGTAGTCACGAGAGATGTTTTCGCACCGGTATTTACGAATATTGCAAACATCACCGTGCATGGATGCGAAGAGGTTCCATTTCGCCTCGCCCATGTCGACATTGTGGGGTAGGGACCAAAGCCGAGTCACTGCTATGTCCACCATGTGGTGGCACTCAGGCTACTCATCGAATGGTTAACAAGGGATTACGTGCTCGCAAGTATTATCGTTTAGTAATAATTCAAATCGGAAAGTCAGTTAGAAAGATAGAATCGATCTAATAAGTCACGGTGTTTTTACAGCATTAAAACACTGTAAAAAACATTATCAAACTAATTTTATAAAATTGAACAGAAAAAACAAGTACCAATATTATTAGAGAAAATGGATAATACAATACAATTTGAATTGAAAATTTTTAATGACTGTGTTGAAGAAGTTTACGAAGCTTACGGGGTTATAATCCTGTATATAAATTCTATAAAATGAGAACATTAGGCGATATCGAATATATGAAATACCAGCGTAATTTATTACGCTCCGATAAAAACGTTACATTTACAATATTATACCGGCAATTATGTCAACTATACAAGAGGCAAATACGAACATTAAGACAGATAATGCGTATCGGATATGAAACTAAGGCGTATTATACAAAAATTTTAAAACCCAACGATTCGTTTACGAACGTACATTTCTACGATATCGCTTATAAATTTATATTGTAATCACAACACCAAGCAGACGACAATGTTTCACTTACACGTGTTATAAACATGCAAATTATGTGTCCTACCTTACACGTATATTAAGTGTCCATTTTATAGAGAGATTATACACGATTACGTCTTCCGGGATGAAACATAAACACACTATAATATATACTACACACACGTGGGTGTGTATTACACAACCCACTATCGATATTACGGAAGTATTTCTTACATTGTGATTGGTTGGCATGTTTTTTATTTTTTTAATTTTACTTTTAATAATTTAGAACGTTATAACCTATATTATTAAATAACGAACTTATTATATAAAAACAAATAAAAAAAAAAGAGTAAATATTGGTATTGCACAACACGGTTTTAGCTTAATATATGTAAAATTAACAACAATACTTTGTCTTGGGGGGACGCCCCTTGACGAAAAATGACGCTCAGTGCACCCGTGCTGACACTTCCAAGGTTGCCTAGACTTTCGACACTAATTACTAGATCAGCCGAGAGATGGGGGTGTGCAGTACGGGTAGCTACACTCGCTAAGCCAAACAGAAAAGAATGAATAATAATGAATAATGAAAGAGAGTGGCTTAGCGAGGTGGACCCAGAAGGGTTTTGCTGGCGCGGGTTCGAGCCTCGGTGTGACCCAACTTTTTTTTTTTTTTTTTTTTGTTTATAATTTTCCTAAAATTAATTAATAAATTGTTTACTGCACCAATATAATTATTTAATAAAAATATTAATTTCTTCCGACTTTATCTCCAAGTTTTTCCCTAAATTTATCCCAATCAGTACACTCAATTTTGGGCATGGTGGCGCGTGCCTTGATTCTTATATCATTTTTTAATTGTTCATATCTCCCCATTTCTTCCACCACGGATTCAAACTCTAAATTTGATATTTTCTTATCGGCCAACGCTTTGGACACCATAACGTCGATGCTATTTTTCTTCGACCCGGCGAGAACGGATATTCTATCATGTTTTCTACATTTTTTCTCGAGTTTTCCACCCGACGCCCTAATTACCATACACAACAACCCAGAAACGGCCGACACCGCACATAAAATCCCCGCTACGGGAACCGTTATAATGGTGGATATAGTTGCAGCTGTCCCCGTCCCACACAACACAGAAACACTCGCCAGAGCCGTGCTAGTTACTTCAGCCATGTTCACCGCGCGCCTATATTTTTTAGAGTTTCTTTTTCTATTTGTATATTCTCTAACTAAAATATCCTGCATAGCGACGATATTATTCAACCTAAAATCTGAACTTCTTTCGTTAATTGTACACAGTGTTGATGGAATGGTATTAACAATTGGAAGCGTTGATTCGTTCATATTTAAATTTTACAAATTTATTTCAATATATTAGTATTTACAAAATAAGTTCAATTAACAACGAGACAATAGTGGAAGAACTCTCTGTGTCACCGATTTTCGTAACAAAGTTAATAACACTACCTTTGGAAAGTCTAATTCGATCATAACCGGAGAACGAAACCACCGTCGAACTATCTCCGAGATTTTAGTGACTCCAAACCCCCGTTCTTCCCCATCTACTACAATATTTATCGCGACCGCGCCCACAGGTTTACCACTACCATTAACCGAGCAGACCGCCATTTGGATAACTTCACCCGCGGCTGTCATAGTGTATCCCCCACATTTATTACTCGCTTTGGCACCGAACGAATATTCATAGTGCCCCTCAACCAATGGGCCCCGCTTCTCAGCCCAAACTGTGATGGCACGTTTTAGCGTTTTCATTGTTCGCACTATTCCGGCAAGCGCACTGTTTGCGTTATATGCCTCAGTACGAATATTATAAGAGGCCTCCTCAAGAGCTTTGGTCGCGGCTATACGATCATGTTTCAGTTTATCGGAAACTTCGGTTATCTTTCCGTCTAGTTCGGTAAGTGCCGCTTCTCTACTGAGAGAGTCCTCTAAGCGTCAACGCATCATAAGCCTCCGTAATGGTCGCCTGGTGGCCTTTTAGGGCTTTCTGAACACCCGACCGGGCTTCTTTATTTTGAAATTCGGTTATTTTCCAGTCTAGTTTAGCAACCGCCGCTTCTCTGATGAGAGTCCTCTGAGCGCAACGCTTCATAAGCCTTCGCAAGGGCTGCCTGGTGGTCTTCTCGGGCTTTCTCAATACCCGACCGGGCCTCTTTTCGAAATTCGGTTATTTTTCCGTCTAGTTCACCAACCGCCGCTTCTCTGAGAGAGTCCTCTGAGCGCAACACCCTATAAGCCTCCGTAAGGTCCGCCTGGTGGTCTTCTCGGGCTTTCTCAATACCCGTTCGGACCCCCTCAACCCCCAACCTGGCCTTTTTTCGAAATTTGGTTATTTTTTCGTCTAGTTCAGTAAGTGCCGCTTCTCTGTTGAGAGAGTCATCTGAGCGCAACGCCCCATAAGCCTCCGCAATGGCCTCCTTGTGGTCTTCTCGGACCCCCTCAACCCCCGACCTGGTCTCTTTCAGAAATTCGGCTATTTGCCCGTCTAGTTCAGTAAGTGTAGCTTCTTTGCTGAGAGAGTCCTCTAAGCGCAACGCATCATAAGCCTCCGCAAGGGCCTTCGCAAGGTTCGACTGGTGGTCTTCTCGGACTTTATCGATACCCGACCGGGTCTCTTTTCGAAATTCGGTTATTTTTCCGTCTAGTTCAACAACCGCCGCTTCTTTGCTGAGAGAGTCCTCTAAGCGCAACACCCTATAAGCCTCCGTAAGGTCCGCCTGGTGGTCTTCTCGGGTTTTCTCAATACCCGACGTGGCCTCTTTTCGAAATTTGGTTATTTTTTTGTCTAGTGCCGCTTCTCTGATGAGAGAGTCCTCTAAGCGCAACGTATCATAACCCTCCGTAAGGGCCGCCTGGCGGTCTTCTCGGACTTTATCAATATCCGACCTGGTCTCTTTTCGAAATTTTGTTATTTTCCCGTCTAGTTCGGTAAGTGTCGCTTCACTGATGAGAGTGTCCTTTAAGAGCAACGCATCATAAGCCTCCGTAAGGTCCGCCTGGTGGTCTTCTCGGACTTTCTCAATACCCGACCGGGCCTCTTTTCGAAATTTGGTTATTCTTTTGTCTAGTTCGTTTAGTTCCGTATGCGTTTCTTCACGACTTTGTGTATTCACAGCCAGGGCATATTCTCTAAGTTGTGATAGTAGACTCTTGTGAATCTCGTCCGTGGCCCTCGATATAGTTCTATTGATCAAGGCCTTTGTTTTTTGGGTAGTTAAAAAGTCGCCCTCTGTCGGGATGAATCCCCCTTCTGTCGGTTCCAAATTCTTTGAATTTGTCACCCAAACTACCTGGTCCGTATATACTCATTTTCAATAATGTTGATAATATATATATTACGAACATGCGTTTAATTCTAAATAATTTTCTTAAAATTAATTAATTTGAAATTTCTAGGACGACCGAAATCGGGTAATCGTTCTTCAACTCTCGCCCTTTATCATCGAGAATAGAAATCTTCAACTCGTGGATGTGTCCCGATTCCAAAACTTTCATCTCGGGGTGTGGGAAGTCTAAGGTCAGGGTCTCACCATAGAAACAGTCGCTGGCGGGCACGGTTTTCAGTAATGTGGTGGGAGTGCCGTCTACCGTGTTGTACGATGTGTTCACCAGATCCAGGTGCACCCCGAGAGTTTTCGTGACGGAGAAGTTCACAGGGGTCGTGCCGACGTGCTCGCCAGGATCAAACACTCCGTCATCGTTGTAAGGGTATGTTATTTTAAATCCTAACAGTGAGCCCAACCCCGGTGAGATCCTTAAACGCCTATCAACGGTCAATGTCGTGAGCCCCGTGGGCTTTCGAGATTGCGAGAGTGACTACACCAGGAATCTTCTCCGCGACAAAAGCTTGGAGATCTCCGAAACTCCAAAGACCGTGAGGTACTATAGCATCTGGAGTTTCTACGAAATCCTGAGGTCACTGGTTCAGTTATGAGGTAGTTTCCGAAAGCCACAGGGCTTACACCCTCGACTTCTGATGTGAAAAAACTCGAGCGTTTCAACGTTTTTCCACCGACCGTGAACGTGAACGATTGATCTAAGGCCTACCCGGCGTTGTCCGCAGCAGTTGTCTATTAATTTTTGAAGTTCACAACTCCCTTTTTGAACATTAGTGATAGTAGCAAACATAATAATATCTTTCAATGGATACAAAAGCATTTAGCTTTAACTATAATGCAAAGTACGCGGTCGGTGGTAAATACACGCAAAAAGACGTTGTTAACCTTGTACACCCAACCGTAACGGTTAGACCGGACAGTGGCTTTGCCACCAATTTCACTAACACGTTTGAGAAATATAGGCTGCCCAAGATTACTACGATGGAGGTGGTAAACGGGTGGAAAGCCACACCGATGCAGTTTTGGCAGAACCAGCTAAATTTTGCTGTATGGTGCGCAACAGCCGGGTGTGGAGTTTCACATAAAGACCATCTAACATCCAAGAATATCATGCTCCGAAGTGTCTACAACTTTCACACGTATTATACTATTAGGAGGATTCTCAAAGAACTAGGTATTTCTCTACCTCAAGACGACGCCTGGGATCCCATTTCCAACGCATACGACCGTATGGCGTTTGAAAGACTGTGTAACGAATTTAACGTTTCAAAAGACGCGGACTGGAGGCAGAAAGGATTTCCTACCACCACCGGCCTAGGGGACGTTCTCATTCGGGGCCAGTCCGGGAATTGGACGCAGACTGATTTTAGACACGATTACTCCGGTGACCACATCGTCAGTCGGAACGCCGGGAATTTTGACCCCGCGACTATGACTTTCGGGCCAGAAGTGTCTGGAGGTCGGCACTGTGGCGTGTTTTCTTGTAAACTGTTACCTCCGAAACGGGCTCACGTCGATTACATACAGCAGGCTGCTGAGGTTCAGAACGCGTGGACCACATTTATGTTAGATAAGGGTCTAGGGTTCACGCAGGCCGGGGTTACTCGCGTCAACGAATCTATTCGAACGTACGTCTGGGCCATCCTCGGCGCACAGAAGCAAACTCGCAGTTCTATACTGGGCACAGGAACAGCGTTTGATGCACAAAAACAATTATTGGCACTTGTAGAGGACGCCATCTCAGCTAAGGTGGACCTGGAGAAGGCGATCCAGAATTATCAAGACGTTTTGCAGACTGCCAGCACCCCAGTGGATTATGTATTTGGAATAGGTCTTTATATGGCGCCGAGCAATATGATACTACGAGACGACCCGGTTGATGGTTACAATAATCAAATCGTAATCGCCACCGCCAATCAAAAAATCGGTCACAACGGTAACGTGAACACGGATATCATCAAGCGCACCCCCAAAATGATCGAAACATACCTATGGAAGACGGCGCAAGAGCGCGAAAACGCCGTCTATCAGGGTATTGACACCAGCAAAAATAAGAACGTAACCAGACTTAGAATCGGGGCTGCTAACAAGGCAGAAAACAACGCGAGCGACAACGCGGTCGCGGGCGCTTACGGCAACCGCTTCTACATCCCGCTCGACTTTGAGTTGCTGGAGAGTCACATGCCCTACTATCAGAGTGCTTTGGCTGACCGCCTCGAATACGAACTAACGTTCAACGACTACGGCCGAGTTCTCATAGCCAGCGACATGTTATCGGCGTATACGATCGATACTGTTTCGCTGGAGTACGACATGGTCACGATGCCCGAACTCGCGCGATTGATCAGAACCCAGTACGCCGGGCGCGTTGCCATACTTTACGACCGAAAGATGACGAAAGACAAAGGCGACACATTGTGGAATATTAATGTCAACGTACCCGCCCGCTCGATGAAAGGTATACTGATGTTGTTCGAGGATGCTCGGTTCGCGTTCGGTGCTCGAAAAACCGACAAATTCTATAACCCCAAAATCACGAAGGTAGAGGTGACGATCGAGGGAGTACCCAATCAACTCTACAGCGCGGGTCTTCGCGCGCACCAGCAGTGGGACGAAGTAAGAAAGCAGTTTGCTGCCGGCTCTAAGCGCTCTCCGGAGGTTGCAGCAGTTGCCAAAGACCTGCATCTCTCGGCCGTCTCCCTCGCGGAGTTCCTGAATACCAAATACGCGTTATGGCTAGACATGCGAGCCAGCGACGACGACCAAATACACGGCAACGGACGCCAAGTTGAGAACGCTAGTGAGGGTGTGACGATCCAGATAACCAAAGAGGCGGACGGAGCCTGGCCATTGAACGTGTACTTATATATAATTACAGACGCACAACTCAACATCGAAGATGGCCGATACGTCTCAGCACTCTACTGATTTAATAAAAAAATCATGTAACGATTTATTAATTAATTGATAATTCTAAAGAATTAATTAAGAAAATTAACAATCAATACCAATTCACGATTGGAGATTCCCACTCTGCCATAATATGTGGGCAGACAGGATGTGGAAAAACGGTTTTCATCCTAGACTTACTCGAGGGCTCCTATCCGCGATGCCTTTCGTCATATTGTGATCCTGTGTCCCACTGTGCGGCACAACGATACTTATCAGCGGCGCCCGTGGATATGGACCGACCCTGAGGTATACGTTATTGACCCCGGTGATAGGCTTCACGATTGGCTGCGTGGTTTATACCAAAAATTCCAGGGTGAGCCCACCCTATACGTGATTGACGATTGCTCGGCCAAGGCGGCGATGACCAAAAAGAAGGACATGCTCTCCGAGCTCGCATTTTCTGGCCGCCATGCTAGGCAAAGCATATGGATATCCACTCAAAAGTACAACGCCGTCCTCAAGGATCTGCGCGAGCAAACGAAATGGGTCGCCCTCTTTCACTGCAAGGACCGAGACTCATTCGATGACTGTCTTCGAGAGAATGACGTTATCCCAACGCGCGAGGAGCGCCTGGAGGTTCGACAGATGCTTTCGGAAACTAAGCACGCCAAGCTTTTGCTAAAGACTGATCAACCAACTACTTACGAAGTTATCAATTAATTTTATAATTAATTAGAAATTACTGAACAAATGCTGAACAATGCTGAACAATGCTTAACAATGCTTAGCAATTACTGAACAAATGTTGAACAAATGCTGAACAATGGTTAACAATGTTAACAATTTGGTGCTCCGCTGCGAGCTTTGTTGCGAGCATAATGGTGATCATAAGTATCGGGTGGTGTGCTTTGCAATATGTTAAAGTGATGAGACTTGTTAGAATAGTTAAATTAATTTTAAGAAAAATGAACTGCGACGAACTTCTCGATCAGCTAATAGAAGAAACCTCAACTCCGACTGCCAACATAGATAATGATCCGACAGAGCAATCGGAATCAACTCCAACGGCGGTTGGTATTGGGTTGAGTGCAACGACTCCGAATGAAAATGAAAATGCGGCGCGACGATAGCGTCTAGCTGCGCTGGTTGCTGGGGGACAATCGGAGCATTATCTCGGTAGGCGTCTCTCAGTTTTTCAGGTGGATAAGATGTCAGATGCGGAGATCGATCAAATGTATGCGCGATACGAATCCAAATTGGGAGCGGAGATGACAAAAACTCTCGGATCGGCGGCTATTCATTTGTACGCAACCGCCGTTAGTATACTTCTCCCTATACCAAACACCGCGGGATTGATTGACGATCTAGAGACTGACCCTTTTATAGGTCACACTCTTAGAACAGCCTGCTGCTCAATTTATCACAAGTTTGGAATGTACTTAGCTCCGCTGACAACCGCGTTGACCACGGGTAAACACTGTCAATTTGGACATCTATGCCCACGAACTATAAGCCCTAATATTATAAATGATGACACAAGACACACCCGCGAGAGTGACGGAGTTGAACCCGATTGCTCCAACCCAATCGAACCCGAGTGTTACTCCGCCACTGGATGACATACCGCATATAAAAAATCCCAAAAGACAGGCAGCTGGGCGGGCGGCGGCTGCCACATGGAAACTTAAACAAGATAAAATACTCGCCGAGCTTCGAGAGGCTAAACAGTCGTTGCAATCGGGGACGGAGACAGCAAAACATCTGAAGACAGAGTTGAGTACACCCCCAATTCACGAATTGGAAGCACACTCAACACCCAATCGAGGTTTGGGCGAATCCGATTGAACCCAAATTCGTGAATTGGAGTTGGGTTGTTGGTGGTGGTCTGGCAGTTGTTGGTGCCCTGTGCGTGTGGAAATACCCCATATTATCGGAAAAAACAACCAGCCAGTGTTCAGAAGAAAGTTACGAAACACCAATCGCGATTGGATGCGCCCCATTTAAACATTGATCGCGACCCTTTTATATGCAATAATTATAATGGCTGAACAAGACGGTAAAATGTTAGTGAATGCGCTTTATCACGCCGTGGTGATATCGGGTTTCAGTATCGGGTATGCTCGACTATCAAAGATGGCCCTAGGAGGATCCGCTCCCAAATTGGACTTTACTGTGAGAGACGTAGGGCTCGCGACCTTAGATGTAGCGGCCGCAGTTTGGACCCGAGATTATCTAGTTAAAGCTGGAATTCTACCAGTTAATATATGGAAATAAATGGCTTCAATCGCATTAATAGTAGGTGGTGCGTTCGTAAACGCATTGGCGTTCAGCGGTAGCAACTTTATATTCTCTAAAATGAAAAGCTCGAACGTGGATGAGGAGCGTAAGCGTCACGATTTAGCTGTAGAACAACTCAATAGCGCAAAGGAAGCGTGGTCGAAAAAACGAACCGCCCATCTGGACTGGGTCAATGAAGAGCTTCGCCGCGAAAATCATGCCGCACAAACTTTTCAGAACGTTGAAGAAGCCAACCGCGAGTACGCGCTGGCATATCCGCAGAAAAGTCTCGCGCCGCTGGATCGCGAGCCCCAACTTTCAGATTTCTATGTACCGTCAGAGCCCCAAAAAAGACCGCGAGATCGCGTTCATCGTCGTGGAATGGGGTGTGGTGGGGCTCGTCGGCTACTATATTCAATCGAGATTTTAAATTAATTATTTTAAATAATTTTTTTTATAAATATATATATATAGAACGATGTCTGTTGACGAACATTATTTTGCTATGATTGATGTAGGCTACACTGCCCTTAAACACCGCATGGTTGGTGCAAAGGGTATGATTCGTCTGGCCCGAGATTCTCTCGAGACGTGGCGGGAGGACGAAAATTCGGCCAGCCCTTTTCGCAAAGCGGATGTTAGATTCCTCCACCAATCCTGGGGGATTAGATTTTTCCAACTTCCTTCAGAACTTAACCCCCAAGCGCGATTGTACTTCCAACAAAGGTTTATTATTATCGACGCAGTTACCGGACGATCTGGCGAGGGCATGTTGGAGATTGTCCGATATATTAGAATACATCGCATACGATGAACATGCGCAAACTTAATACCAAACTATCAGTTCGCCTAACGCGCAAGCTAGCGAACGCGTACTATAGCCCCCGCGGCTACTGGAAGGGACTCGCTGCCATCAAGAACCTCGCGGCGGCGACCAAGGTTTCAGAAAACGCTGTCAAGGAATGGCTGAAGAAGCAGGCCATCTGGCAGATCTATTTACCCGCGCCTCACAATATTCCGCGCCCGAAATTCGACGTACCGGTACCGAAACAAGTTCACCAAGCGGATCTCCTGTTTCTCACTCACGATCGCGTCGGTCGTAAGACGTACAAGTACGCGCTGACAATCGTTGACGTAGCGAGTCGTTATAAGGGGGCTGAGCCGTTGGCCACTAAAGAGTCCAAGGAGGTGGCCGAGGCTCTCTCCCGAATATATAAGAGGAGTCCTCTCAAATGGCCGAATCTTCTCCAGGTCGATCCCGGCGCGAGTTCATGTGC
Organism: Conchocele bisecta; assembly: GCA_029237695.1. Taxonomy (NCBI): domain Eukaryota; kingdom Metazoa; phylum Mollusca; class Bivalvia; order Lucinida; family Thyasiridae; genus Conchocele; species Conchocele bisecta. The sequence goes on along the minus strand of CM055265.1, from coordinate 8,566,881 downwards.
GCGGTCTCTCATCTATTGTCTAAGCACGACGTTTCTGTCAGACGCGGCCGCGTCAACATCCACCGGGACCAGGGGATCGTGGAACGCTTCAATCGAACCCTGGCTGAGAGACTGTTCGGACACCAATACGCTAAAGAACTTGTAGACCCTCATTCGCGATCGACCGAGTGGGTGGCCAGACTGCCCGCCGTGGTCTCCGCACTGAACGGAGAGGTGACCAGATTGATAGGTAAGAAGCCTGTAGATGCTATCAAGTTTAAAAGGGTGACGAGCGAGCCCTCTGCCGTCTCGCGCGGGCGACCCGTTGGTTTAGAGGAGCAGCGGCTTCCATCAGATATTGACGTCCGGTACCTCTATCAACCGGGAGAGCTCGAAGGTGGCAGCCGCCGCGCGACTGATCCCGTGTGGTCTCTCAATGTATATCATCTAGATCGATCTATTACCAAGCCCGATGAGCCTGTGCTCTACTATTTGGATGATGGGCCATCTCGAGGGTTTGTTCGCGAAGAACTTCTCGCGGTGCCTTCTGACACTCAGCTACCCCCGGATCGTCAGAGTCTTTAGTATTCTCTCAGAGTTCTTTTTTTTATCTATCCTATAGGCTCGGTGTGTAACCCGTCTTCCATCACTCTCCTCTTGTCGTAGTACGCCGAGAGTCCTAATTTTTGTTGACAGTACGTCTTCATCACCCCGTTAATCATTCGGAATCCCCTGTTCTCCGCCATATCCCTACCCCCTTCGAGAGCACTCTTATACCTTCCCCAAGTCAGATCGTTAGATCTCTTCGACATCCCCTTGGCCGAGTGCTTAGATTTTCCATCACCGCTCACGTAGTAACACTTGCTACACAGAGCGATGGCTCTATCCCCTTCGAATTCCAGCTTGAACAGTCCTGGAGTTCTGTTGCTCCACACGTCCCACGCCAACCACTCGGTCTTCTCCTTATTGAACTTTCTCTTCATATTCTTTCTCACCACCGCCTCCAGCGTCTTCTCCGACAGCGCGAAGTACATGCTGTCAGTGTCCATCTGTATCAGTTCGAAATCTCCGCGATCCACGTACTTGTCCAAGAAATCGTAGTAGAACTCCAGCATCCGGAGCTTGGCCAACTGGTAGACCGCTATGCCACACTGAAACGGTCTGTTGATCACCACTCGAGTCTTCCTGCTCGATATCTCGTAAGCCTCCACAATCTCCTCCAGGTCTTCGAACCACGCCGACCTCAGTGCCCGATCGACAGTCTTCTCATCCTTCGTATATGTGGTGTTCAGGTGTCTCTCTTGCGCCTCTATCAGCTTGCCACAACACGCGTTGCCAACCAGTTTGAATATCTCCGCCAACACCGCCTTGCTCTTGTCGACGTCCCCCGTCCGTCTAGCAGCGGTGACCTCTTTAACGAACCATTGAAACGGTTTGCCGGGCGTGTAGTCAATTACCCTATGCACCGCCTTGACGATCAAACCGTGCTCCAGATACCACTTTAGCAGCGGGGAGTATATGATCATCTTCTTGGCGGACATTGCCCCCACGAGCTTTCTCTGTCCTTCGACTCTTTTCCTCCCGGTCCCGGCCAGGTAGTCCTTCATGTGCTGCGGAACCTCGTTCTCATCGACTTCTCGATTAACGAACAGCGGTGACATTTCCGAGAACTTGTCTCTCAACGTTTCCGGGACCTCTATATCCAACTCCGCAAATCCGAACCACTTTTCACTCCTGACCTGCCTCACGAAACGGTCTATATACGACTGTCTTTCCGGGTCGTCACACGTCCATATCTGCTCCTCACCACATGGCATGTCCTTCGACAGAGTAGATAGATATAGAGCATTGGCATCGTACCCCAGCACCGCCTTGCACATCTTCTCCCTCCCGACTCCCCACCTGACCCCTGATCGTCGACTTCCAGCCTCGGCGTATCTGGAGAATACTATGGACGGACCACCGACCAATCCCTGCTTCATCATCTCGTAAGTTTCAGACTTCGGTGACCACAGCTCGGGCGTGTCCGCCTTCCCATCGATCGACCCGCGGAGTAGTACTGAAGGGAAACACCGGGTAGAGACACGGCATCCTTGAGTATGTCCACACCTCTTCCCCTTTAGAACTCCGTCATTTTATTCAGAGCCTCCAGGAACGGTCCTACATCCAAGTCGTTGTAGTGTTGCAACATTACCTTGAACGTCTTCATCCCTTTTCTCGGAAATACCTTCTTACACTCTTTCCACTCGGACAACGACAGTAGGAACTCACCCTTCAACTTCGAGTACCACTCGGGATAGTCTGGCAGCCCCGGATGGTCGAGCTTGTCCGCGCTATCGAACCACTCGTACGGAAAGTGAGACTTTACCGTTTTACAGTCGTACGCCTTAACCCACCGGTCGTACGTGGTACCGGGTCCCAGATACTGGATGATGTCGAGAAATATAAACTCAGGGGTAAACAGAAACATCGTCGTGCTGGCTCTCTTTCCGACCATCACCTTATTCACGGTGGCCGCCAACTTCTCTACAAAGTACTGCTTGATGAGGTTCAGGTCGTACCTGCTACAGTTGAACCCCACCACCGGGACTTGGTCAATCCAAGAAATAATCTTTGCTTGCTGAGACTTCGATAACATATCTATGTCGGCCGGCAGATACTTCTTCCTAACCCCCTCCCTGATTGCCTTGCCTCTCATCTGCAGCTCAGTCACGAACTTCTCGACTAGCGTGTCGGGATCTCGTTCGCATAGGTGTGTGATCCCTTCATGCATCGTATCCCCCAACGACACCGATATAGGAACGTGCTCTACCTCGAAGGTCAGGTCTTTGGTAGGTGGTGGTTTTTCGCGTGGTTTTTGACTTGTCGAGATACGCCTCGAAGTCGTAGACTATCTGGTGAGGGTACAGAGTCGTCTCCTCCTCGCGTGCGATTGTGGATAGTAGGTATTCACCTCATTCAACCACTCGCACTCCCACATCACCACCAGCTCGTAACCCGCCTTCCTTATCTTGGCGTCTTGAATTTTCGTCCTCTAGTACAGCGATCTCGCGTTACCTCTCATGCAATGCCTCGGACACCCGTGCCAGTAGCATCCGTGAAACTGAAACACGGTCTCGGTCTCGTGACAGTAACCGTCGACCGGATCACCGGCCACCACCTCTCACCACCGTGACCGCAGTTGGCGTGATGTATGTGCTTTCCCACCCTCTCCTCTTCTCTGCTCAACCATTGAATCGACCTCACACTCGCTGACCCCTTAGGATAGAACGCCTTCTCGTAGGCCGACTGCGGTCTCTCTACTCTCTTACCTGGACATGTCACCACGGTCTTCCCACCCATGCAGGTGGTCGCGTGCCTGTGCATGTTACACGACTTTGTGAATTGTTGTTGACATCCGGTGCACCCGTACTCGTTCGTCATCTTGCGGAGATTCGTTATGAGGAACGAGTGACCTCCAAACATTCCTATCGTCATTGTCTTCCTCCCAACCACGTCGTAATTTGCCGGAACCTTCATGAGGTACCACACTCCATCGGCGGTAGGCTCGTAAACGCGAATACTCAGCTTGAAACGCTCTTCGACCTTCTTAATATCGTCCAGGGGGATTCCCTTACTACCCGGTCCGTTATCGTGCCCGAGGTATTCGCGAGCCAGAGCTCGTGCCTTCCTACAACACCCGTCGGGTCTTCCTCCACGTTGGATGGCTATGCACCTAAACAGACACAAGTAGTCGTCGTACGTGTCGACGGAATACATTCCCTTTTTCTGTCTTAACCAGTCTGGGAGTTTTCCCGCTCCCATGAGAAGTTGTTGCGCGTCGATGATCATCTTCACCTCGACCGATATCAAACGAACGAAGGTCCATTTTGTGTTTGGTCTATCGACTTTGTCGATGTCCATTCGACCTTTCTCTCTATCGGATATCCAACTCTCGGTTTGGCTATCTCGTTTATCCACGGACTGCCCTTTGATTGTTTGTGATAGATCATAGTAGCGTCGGTCTCCATGTTCCTAATACGATACGAGCACGAATACCTCAGGTAACATGCCGTGGTCATCTCTGGGCGAATTTTATTCATTATGCGATTAGCGATCTCCCCGTCTAGCCCCCTCTCGAAAGTCCATACTATCTTCCTCCTACCCCTATCAACAGTTTCCCTAACTTCGGCTTCTTCGGCGAGAATCCTGGGACCCTCCTCCACCAAAGCTCTTGCGATATCTCTCCTCTTCTTGGGAGGTCCCCCCACCAACCCTTGATAAATCTTATTGTAGTACGCCTTGTATAGGGGTTTTCTACGTGCGCTGGGATCTTCTTTTACACGCTGCGCGTAAGCGGTGGCGCGCAGACTGGCCGTCGTCTCGTTCTCCAATTTCTCGGAGCGTTTTTCGGGGTCGGCGGGCAGTCGTCCGGTCGAAACCGCACGCCGCAGCCTCTCCTCGTAGACGACGGCTCGTGCGTCACTTATCCTATCTGCTATATCTTTCTTGAATCTCAAACCTCTTAGGGAAATTCCCCAACTCTTAGCTTGCTCTCTCATTTGCTTTATGGTAGGCATTATACTGAGTATAACCCATAGATTTTTTATCTTCAATAGGGTGTAAGTTTATATTTATTCGTAATAAATATATGACAGATTGTTGTAATATACTTAGTATAACTTATAGATTTCTTATCTTTAATAGGGTGTCAGTTTATATTTTATTCGTAATAAAGTATGACAGATTGTTGTATATATATGATATATTGTATATGGATAACTTGTCTTTAATAGGGTGTCAGTTTATATTTGTGACAGATCGCTGTAAATATACTGAGTATAACTTATGGATTTCTTATCTTTAATAGGGTGTCAGTTGTTATTTTATTCGTAATAAAATTATGACAGATTGTTGTATATATATACTGAGTATAACATAGGGATTTTTATCTCTAATAGGGTGTATCTTCTCATGTCATAAATATATGGTCTCGCGGTAGTAGTATATAAGAGTCATTATGATTACAAGTTTCGTGTGGAAGCCACCACACGTAGTGTGTGGCTTCCATATAAACTTGTATCATTATGACACTTATATACTACTCCACCAGTTCTAAAAATTACGAGTGCCCGCTATACAAATATAATCATTTATTAATTATCAATTTACTGTTAGCGACGCGCGGCGGTAACAGTCTATTTTGATAATGTACGGGGGCGACGACTTTCACATCACGGCTTGCGGTGCGCATGCGCAGTATACTACGCGCGCCAGTAGGCTTCCCAATATGTAAACAAGAATATCAACATGTCGAAACGTCCAGGACGGAAATTGTATGAAACGGCGTCGGCCAAAAAATGACGAAATGTCTGAGGGACAGGCAGTACAGAGAGAGAGAGAGTGGTTAATATTGGCGACCAGATCACCAAAGGAAAGATTACTGGATTTAGATTTGGATCGGAACAGAGATTTTTCTTCTCAACTTCCGATACTTCACTGCGCATGTCAAAGATGTGATATGATTGACCGTGTCACGTGACGCGTAAAAATAGCACGAGGTCGGAAAATGCCCTTTCTGGTCGCGGCATATAAAATGCGATTTAACACCAATTAACACGCACCGTAATTGAAAATAATTCGTTAGTGGGTAGACAAATGGCTCATATAAGGCATGACAGAAAATGAAAAGTAGTAGTACAGTGTAACCTGCTGCGTGGGCATGTACCTTTAATGGTGGGTACTAAATGGAAACCCTTCCGTACCTATCAATTAATCTAATATAACTGTATACTCTTTTATATGAGTAGAATTGCTGATACCAAGTTGTATGATGGTCCAGCTTTTAACACGTTGAACCCGAAAGCCTGCTACAGCGGTTTATGCAAAAAATGCAGATTCAGATGAGCCGGCTCGTGACGAGCCGTCTCATCAGGAACTGCACTTTTTGCAAGTAAATTTCATATTTTTGAAAAGAAAACACCACTTTTTTTATAAATGGACTAGCCTGAAAATCGTTTTGTTACGGCTGGATTGGTTGTAAAATGAACATATCAAACTCCATTCCAGTTATTTAGGGGTGAAAGGGTTACGTGATTTATGTTCATGTTAAAACATGTGGAAGATAAAACAGTGTTATACTCACTATAACGCCATGCAATATTAACGTCACCGGCATTGTACATACAGTGTAAGTATATTAATTGAACCAAAATGATATATAAAGACAAATACAAGAGACAAACCATGTAATGTGTATCTAAGAAGATATGCGATATATCACGAAATAAATTTACAAAATGTACGATATCTTCCGTAAATGACGGCGGACTTTTCACGGCAAATGCGGAATAAAAGTTGCTATGAAAATTTCATCAACTTTCGACGTTATGTGTAGAAAATATCATAGTTACTGCAAACATATATTCCAAGAAACCACCACACTGATTGGAAAACGATGGTTTATATTTGTCGCAATTCCCCCATTCAGTGTGGCAGGTCGCGTTTAATTTAGTTAGCAGTGTCACGGATGAGGTTTGGTGCGATGTCATTGGCTGTAATTGTCTCCGTGATTGGACTACGATGGCAGGAATCAGCAATCGTCCCGGCGTGTCCGTCAACCATACTATATACGTCTCAATTACAGGACTCTACAGGTCTGTATACAATATAGAGAATAGTAGGTTAGTGCCGTGAATGGGAAAACATAGCTGGCAAGACTTAGGAAAAGGGAGCCTCGCCCATCCCGTTTCCGTGCCGCGCCAGATATTTTTCCCATTCACGGCACTAACCTACTATTCTATTTATCTCGTCAACAGCTACAAATAGCTTTAAAATGCAAGTAATTAACCACAGCCGCATCCTTAAAATCGGAGAATTGACTAGTATGACAACCGGACATATGCATACTCCGTGATTAGGTCGTATTGACAGGATATCAAAAATGTTTCACGGCACCGTGTTTCACCGCACTTACGCACTGTGTTGACGGGATATATATATATATATATTATATATATATGCGACTGTACAAATACAAGTTCAATTAAGGCGTATGTTGACACAGAGCATTGACACTAAAGCTATGAGCCAACTGCTCCAGCCGAAGCCATATAATACAAGTCATGTGATGTGTGCCTATAGGAAGATCTGCGATTTTCATGAAAAGGAATTACAAAATATGTGATATTTTCTATAAATGACATCGAAAGTTGAATAAATTGTAATAGAAAATCGCATGGGTCGTCTCATATGTACAAGTAGGCAAAAGTACGGAAACACAATCACAGTTTGAGTATGTGGTAGAAACTGTCATAGGAAGACATAGCCATGTTTAAACGACGTTCAAACAGTTCGTACAAAGTGTGACAAGTGTGACGTTTTATTAAAACACATTAGGCCTATTTAGTTGCCAATGAAAATCGAAATTGTGTAATGGGTTCCATTAGCTGCTGTCTGAATGCCAAGTATCGCTGGCAGAGCATGAGCTAAGCCAGATTTCAGGCGCGTCTGTTTGATGTATGATAACGCATTCATTCTTGCCGATTGTACTTATCATCCATAGATAATCGGTAAATGTATATGTGACAGTGATCGGAGAAATGCCGCGTATGAATGGCTGTATGGCGGTCTAGCTCATGTGATCTGCTAGTGCACTCCTGGGGGCCGTTTCACTAAACTTCATACGACTAAAATTTTCGTAAGTGCAAAGTTATGATAGTCTGTAAATTTCACATTAACATTGTTTTCTTGTAAATACATATTGGATTTACATTTATTGAGCATAGGCTGCATATGCTCAATACATGTAAATCCATAAATTGAAATTTACAGACGATCTTATATTTGCACTTACGAACATTTTAGTCATAAGACGTTTAGTGAAACGGGCCCCATGTAGCCTGATTAAGGATATATGCTGTCTGGGGCTAATGGGAGTTGTGACCAGCGTAGTTCCTGATCAAATCGCACACTCCTGTAACCGGAGTAAACGAGCCTAATTTCTCCAGTCACAGCCACATTTAATGGAGAACAGTATACAAGGTGCATGATCGCGTGGTTGCAACAACAACAACAATGGCTGAAAGTTTTGAAAACTCGCCCACTCCAAAGTAAGTATTATGTGATATTTCCTTAATATGCCACGGATTTTGATGACATATGGCGCAGTAAACGCGTTTTCATGAGTTGCATTTTGTGGTCCCGGGAGTTCGGCACAGACGTATGTTGTTTTTGCGAAGTTTGGGTCACAGTACAGAGACCACCAAATACAGCTTAATAAGACGCGTTTAATGCGCCAAATTTCATTAAAAGTCCGTTACATAATAAGGACAATATAAAAGAATACGTACTTTGAATCGGAGGGCTTCTGGAAGTTTCAGTACTTGTTGTTGTTGTTGTAACCACGTGATCATACACCTAGGTATAGCTCTATTTCACCAGTGACAGTCACATTTACTTCGACAGTTTAACTCGGCATGTCATCCTTTCCCAGGCAGTAAATGAAATACCCTGGCTTTCACACAGTTACAATGACAGTGGAACGACTCCAATACACTGTAAAATATGAGTCTCAACTGGCTACCAGAATCTAAACAGCTTATAAGAGGCAAATAAACATTACATATCTTAGATACATTATAAATCCCTTGCAAGCATGGAAAAGAGCTGAAAATCCGCGACTGATGCGTAAATGCTGAGGTACTTCTAAACATATGTACTGTACTTGCAAACCAATGACAGTGCTTTGACGTCGCGCCTTGCCTGCATGACGTCAATAGATCACCATACAAACATTACTACGAGTAATGTTACAATACGCAAATGTTACAATATGCAAAATGCGTAACGCATTTTGCATATTGTAACATATGCGTATTGTTTTAACGCCAATGACACCATAATGTTGACGTTACATGACGTTACAAATCGTTAGCAAAACTGTGCACGACGTGTATGCGTTATACAACGGCATCGTGGGTAATCGCTTGGAACCACGATTGCCTGTTCCAATCGTTTCCACATCAGATAACAATAAACCCCGCTGAGTTTACCGTTAATGTGATCACTACTTTATTATATGTTATCTCCCTTGAGATAGCATATTATGTCACGCACATTTCTATGGCGGCAGCCAAATTGTCGTGCTACGCCTAAACGGCGAATACGACCAAGAATATAGTTCCCTGTGCCAACTTATCCTATGTAATGGCGTTTTGGTCTGTCTTGCTTTGTATATAACACTCTACATATACTATTCTCTATAGTGTTCACAGTTTTGGGCTCAGTCTATCAGTTAAATTCTGGAAAATACGAATCAAGACGTTTCGTGCGTATGAACACAGCAACTAATATGAAATAGGCACTACCTATGACGGCGACGTTAGTGTATGAAACTAAATTTACCAATTGATAGCTTTACCATGTTTACCATGATGTTAGTATGCTATAAACGGTACCGTAGCATATTGTAGTATTGCAGAGCTACTTCCCGCAACTACCATGACGTTACAGCTTCTCTATTATAATTAAATAGTGTCATTGGCGCATTTCTGTTATTTGAACCAGTGATGCAATTTAGAAATTTCATTTTCATATATAGTACATTAATAACCTAGGGAGTTTCAAACAGTAATTTATTCTAGAGAAAACGTATGGATGGGAATGGGTTTGCACCATCACCGTACATTTGCCTCTGGATAATGATTGAGAAAATATGCAACGTTCAGTCTCTTGTTCCGCAAGTGATCAGCTTTTGTGGAGATAACATATTTCAGTACTTTCAGTACTTTGATTTTTATCTATAGAGTACAATATATGACAGATATGGCAAAACAACAACACACACGTGTAATCGGTTGCGCAGACCATTCATCTGGGGCCCGTTTCACTAAACTTCGTAGGCTAAAATGTTCGTAAGTGCAAATTTAGAAATGTCTGGAAATTGAAATTGATGGATTTAAATTTATTGAACATAGGCTGCATGTGCAGCCTATACTCAATAAATGTAAATCCAATAATTGTTTACAAGAAAATAGTGTTAATGTACAATTTACAGACTATCATAATTTTGCTCTTACGAATTTTTTTGTCGTACGAATTTTAGTGAAACGGGCCCCTACTGCGGAACTCCCATAGTTGTTCTGTTTACATTCCACGGAACGATAGTACGCAGTCACCTGTGTCAATCTTACCCAGACTATCAACATTTCTGAACATCTATTGACAATGTCAACTCGCAAAGAAGCAGCTTGATTGCCTGAGCCTGAGCTGTAGCACAGCTCAGGCTCAGGAAATCAAGCTGCTTGATTTACAACATAATATTCCAGTATTATTGCAATGGAAAGAGGTATTATACAAGCAGTTTTGCTTTCTCCACAATCCTGCAATACTAATGTGTATACCGGTATATGACATGTGCTTATTCAAATTAAATAAAATACTGTTTAAACCAAATATTTTCATATGAAGAAAATACCAATAGAAAAATATGTATATACTGGCAAGATTAATGCAGGCTAAACTGTATAATGATCCTTTTTTTGTCACAGTATTGTCCAGACATTCACAGATTGCCAAACACACGTCACCGTCGTGTTACTTGATTAATGACACTTGGCCGAGATTGAACGTACTCAAATGAAATGAAATCACAAGATGTCGTAGAAAAGAGCTTTACAAATGCAGCAAGGGAAAGCAAAGAGCGAATAGCCGAAGTCAATTCTGTAGTATTGATTCGGAAACTGGCTGGTCAGAAGGACCGGGATATTGCGGTCAATGGCCGGAAAATGTAACAGTTGACGGGGACCATTTGATTTAATTAAAACTCCCCGTTGTATACAGCTTTTACCAAATTAACACAGATGGCAGTTCAGCGATTATTCCTTATTTATTCTACGATATTCGTTAACATTGTTGAAATTCAGGGTTTATCACATATTCTGAGAACTTAGTATAATAGTATGGTGGCTTGGTAGCGACATTTCTTATTTTCATTTCTACGCCACGAAAATCCGAAATGTTGTACCTTAAATTTTGGCTGTAACTAGATAAATTGGGCGTATGTGTTTTGCGAACAGTGTAGCTCCAGATCAGCCTGTGCATCCGCACAGTCTGATCTGGATATAAACTGATCGCAAAACCAATAACCCTCATGTCTCCAGTCACAGCCATATATAATAACGGCTTATGCCGTGTCCAGTGTCGTGTATATCAGGCTCGATAATGAACGCCCATTGCCGTGGTTGCTGCCACATCCCACTACACGGTATCAGACAATCAGGATGTGATGGCTTCCGGTGTCCTGGGACTATTGGACACGAATATCGAAACTTGTTTGGTTCCTACAGCTCTAACAGTGCTCAAGTACTCGATCCGTGGCCCCCATACATATGAATATATATACGGTGGTAGCGACAATCGTGTATTGCACATGTAGTTATATGTGTGATTTGCAATCATGAACAGTCGTTATCATTGTACAGTAGAACCTCCCTAAACCGGAGACACATGCAGTCTGTGTATCCGTAATTTTATGGGTTTCGTTGGTGTATATTTATGATGATAATACACTACATGTTCAAGTTCCAGCACAGCCGCATACCTTGGCATAGTCATATGTCTGATTTACAGCGGAACATCTCGAAACCGGACACCCTGGGAACTTCCCAGGATGTCCGATTTAGAGAGGTTCCACTGTATACATAAAATACAGTTACATGAAAACTACCCCTTGATGCTTTCTCAATCTCGTTTGCGTTTGGCGTTTGTTGACATTCCACATGTGTCTTATTCATTAGCAAAACACATGTTGGCAGGAGACTATTCTCTTGCCTAATGAAATCATGTTTCTATCGCGTCACAAAAACACAGAATACACAACAAAGATGAGACGACCAACATTAATTCAGCGTGATCAGGGTTAATGTACAGCGGTATACTAGTACTAGACTGTGGCCGTGTGTGTGCAGTAGATACTTATCTTATTATAAATACTGAAAAAAGTAGCATCTGAAATCGATGTTTACTACATGTAATTACACGACTGTATTTATATTAATTCAAATAGTGCGTATTATCGAAACACGGTTCTATAGGGGGTAGGGTATTACAAGGATTGTAATATGTATGTCTCTGGGTCTTACCATTTCAAAAAGTGCCAGTGCATTCGTGGTGCAGCAATAGCGAAATTCATTGTCAAATTATCTCCCCTGTTTATCACTGGCATTGATAGTACGTACGTACACAGCGGAATAAGACCTACATTCCACCGGGTACATTGCATGGAAGGTGTTCGAGCCAATTCCCACCCTTAAATATATGGCGAAACGAAACACAAATTCCTTGACGTTTTGTCCAATATACTAAAAGTGTGCGTTTGGTTAATACAGGTTATGTCTAGTCCCCAAAGGGAATATCCACATATTGACAATCGGATACATCATCGGAGACACAGTGGCTTGACATATGGATGTGACTGGAGAAATGGGGCTTATGGATGTTGCGACCAGTGTAGATCCAGATCAGCCTGTGCATCCGCACAGTCTGATCAGGATCTGCACTGTTCACCATTCCATCAATGAAACACCACCCATCATTTAGCTATCAATATATATCGGTATTAGTCTACAAGACAATGCTATTTCAGTGCTCCAGATAAGGACTCAGTAATTTAGTATTTTCACTCCCATCATTTCTGAAGCAATTTCAAAATTGTAATTGTGTAAAATAGAATCACACTACTCACTTTACATATCAGCAGACCGCACTTATTGAATAGTTTACATCTAAATGAAAACACATATTGGTATTTCATTAGAATTCTAATGAAATACCAAGATGTGTTTTCATGGAAAAATTAGAAAATATGCTATATGTGTGGTCTATATTTTGTTTTCTGTAGCATGATAAAGATACCACAAATTTGTCATCGCTTTTTGATACTCACTACTTCTGATTTCAATTGGGTTTTTGGCAATTTTAATTGGGTATTTACGCAAATACACCTTATCTGGAGCTCTGCTATTTGATCAGGAGCTACACTGGTCACAAATCCCAACGGCCCCATTTCTCCAGTCGCATCCACAAATGAGTGTATCAAATTGATCCTCCACCCATGCTGCGAACACAACTGTCAGTGACGTAGCTATTAACTTTTAAAAGACGGAACTAATGGCCTATCTTTTTATACTATTTTATTTGTTAAAATTGTTTTTATTTCCTTAACATACACATTTCTTGCCTGCAAATGAGAATAGAAATGAGTCTTATATACTCACAAATGAGAATAGAAATGAGTCTTATATACTCACAAATCACGTGTGTTTTGAAATAACTGGAAAACAAAAAAACAGCATAGCAACTGAAACAATATAATTAAGCGTTGAATTCAAAAAGAGAACAAACAGGATGGCTACAAAATAAAAGTGTTATTTGAAAATTAAACACCATTGTGCACTGTTATAGCATCGTTTCCTTATCACGTACTTGCCTACAACTCGTGTTTCGGAGTGAAATGTTAACCTATTTGTCACAGGGGCGGATCTGGAAGGGGGTTCTGTGTGGTTGCACCCCCCCCCGCCGTTCAGCCACGTAGTTTACATAGATCACAGTTTACCACCAGTTGGAGTCTGAATTTAAATGCCGTAAAACAAAGGAAAGTGCATTTCGAAGAGCTCAAAAATAGGACAACCCCTAGTTGCGAACGGTAACTCTTGTAAATTACTCCCGTACCGTCCGTAGCTAGCTACGGACGGTACGGGAGTGGATTGCAAGAGTTAACTTCGCAACTAGACAACCCCCATTCCCAAAATGCTGGATCCGCCCCTGCGTCACAATTGAAAACGTCTAAACTGCCCTATTCTGAAATATATAAAAGAACCTTCATGCAAAAGGCCAACACATGCTTGTTTTAGATATCAAGTGAAGATGTTTTTATTCCGATTATTCTTAATGTTAATTGTTTTAAAACACAGTTTTCTTCATCCTACATATATCTAAATCACATTTGTCAACACATTAATAAAATTACATTATTTTGTTTTAGCGATAAATGTTTTGAAACTAAATTTAATTGTAATGAGAAACACTCACACAATATGTACACTGTAACGTTTGCGGACTAATGAGCTGGGGCCACACTTTCCGCAAAACAAAACACACTTTCCTAGCCATCATGTTTATACATCAACACATAGAGAATAGTATAAAATATATTCCAGATACTTAGGGGTATAAGGGTTAAGGTAGTTTTACTCCATTCCCATGCACATTTGTATTTAAAACAGGATGCTCACATGGTTAAAAATATCTGGCGCGGCACGGAAACGGGATGTGCTCGGCAGAGCCTCGCCCATCCCGTTTCCTAAGCCTTGTCAGATATGTTGTCCCATTCACGGCACTAACCTACTATTCTATTAATCCCATCAACACCATCAAATGGCTTTAAAATACAATACAAATAACCCCAGCCACCGCATATGCATATATTCATACGCAGTGATTATATGTCGTATTGACAGGATATACAAAATGCTTCACGGCACCGTGATTCACTGCACATATGCACTGTGACGGGATAAATGTTTATTGAATTGAATATACCCTTGACTATTGTAAACTGTGAATGAACTGATGTATTTGAAATGTGTATTACCTGGGTTATATAGCATGCATGCGTTAATGCAGCAACCTTAGTCGTATGGGTGTAAATTGCAGCAAATTGAGTCGTCAACGAAGCAAAAATGACAAGTGCTAACAATCAAGTTTTCAATAACGCAATGTTATTGCCTAAACTCTGATACGAATGACTCTCAGTGGATTTAAACATTTATTTTTAATTAAAACTATGTGAGAGAGAGGGAGAGTAGGACGTGACAGACAGGAGCATGATATGTGACTGTGACTGGAGAAATGGGGATTATGGGATTTGTGACCAGTGTAGCTCCTGATCAAATAGCACATCCCTGTAGCCTGATCATTGAACGATAAATATTAATTTTAATTTTGTAACCAATTCAATCGTCAACAAATGATTTACGGACTAGTCCATTTATGAAAAGGGGGTGCTTTTGTTCTGAAAAATATGAAAATTACTTGCAAAACGTGCAGATCCTGATGAGACGGCTCGTAACGAGCCGTCTCATCTGGATCTGCACTGTTTGCATAAACCGCTATAGCTGGATTTCGGGTTCAAAGGGCTAAATCAAAGATTTGATTTAGTTGATTCGAGCGTATTTTGTGTGCATCAAACTGGACTGACTCAGGGCAACAGTAATTACTTGTTTTATGTAAACATCATGGATAAAGGACATGAAGCGTTGGATGATATACAGCGGTATACATGTGAACGTATGGTCATTTACTTAAATTACTTGCAAAACGTGCAGATCCTGATGAGACCGTTCGTCACGAACTGGATATACCCTTTATTGTCGATACCACTGTACAGGTATATGTGTTGAAAGGGTTAATGTGTTTCTGAAGTAGATTTATACAACAGTTCATCATGACCAGTAGCCGATTTCATCAAAATTGCAAAGTATACTAATCTAGCAAAGTATACTTTGAGGGAGTAATCATTTATTTTTCCCGAAATGCATTATTTAATATAGAACTAACGACTGTATATATTTGATGATTACAAGTATGCATAATTATTGTACTGAATTTATTACATTATCACAGCCAAAATGGCTGTGATAATGTAATAAATTCAGTAAATAAAAAATAATAAATTTATCCTTAAATTGAAAGTTTCTCCCTCAAAGTATACTTTGCTAGATAGGTATACATGTACTTTCAATGTTGGTGAAATAGGCTACACTAGTGTTTCTGGCAGGAAACTGTGTATGTGGCCTAGAATCATCGGGACTATTGGCTACTTTCAGGTTACTTTATGCCACAATTTGGTGTATTAATACGTGCTGCAGGGTCTCATTCTCATACGATAAGTATGACCCTAGTGTACAGTATAACCTCTCTAAACCGGACACACAGGTAGTTTCTGTGCCCTTTAATTATTGGAGCGCTAGTGAAGAATTATACAACCCGGTTAAAGATGGAAGGTCAAATTTGGATGTCGGTTTGGATGGGCCTTCCATCTTTAATGCCAATGAGATTATGTCGGTCGCAGCACATATTTTGCGGGTTGAACTTTTAAAAAAAACGGGTCTTACGCCATAAAAATATTTCCAACACCTAGATCGCCTTTTCATTTTACTGATCTATTTCTGATAATAATGCCTGTTCAAGTTAACAAAGTCCGCATGCTTTGACAAGGTGATATGTCTGATTTACAGTGGAACGTCTCTAAACCGGTTTATAGAGGTTCCACTGCATTACCTATTTCATACACGTTATTATGACACTGTCAACTCCAATTTTATGTAATACAATCGGCTGTATGTACGACAAATACTTACGCCCACAAAGTCTGACATTAGCGAAGATCATCTAAACTTTACCCTAGCTCACTAAATACAGCGGAACCTCTCTAAGCCGGACGCCATGAAAACACCTGTGATCTAATGTTTGATGAGTTCATTGGTCATTTATCCCAGGTGATAATGTATGTTCATGATCGCATAACTATGGCTCATAATGATCAAATGCCCGATTTACAGTGAAATCTCTCGAAACCGGACACCCTATGGAACTCCCAGGGTGTCCGGTTTAGAGAGGTTTCACTGTAGCAATCAATATCACGAGAGCTGGAACTGTGATAGCGACATGACTATATACTGAAGAGCGGTGTATAATATTACCACGACGCTCTGTGCCAGGCACAGGCGGAATATACGGTAGCTTTAAAGCGACATGCGAAACATTTTTTTATATTTCGTTCCCACGACATAGCATCTCGTTCCCATGACATTCCTTCTCGTTCCCACGACATATCATCTCGGTCCCGCGACATTGCATCTCGTTCCCACGACATATCATCTGGTTCGGTGAGTTAGTTATCTCGTTCCCACGACTTAATCAGCTGATCAATAGGAATGACCATTGTCATTTAAGATCGTGGAGTAGTATCTGCTATTATATTGGCTGATTATTTCGTTCGAACGATATGGTATCTCGTGTGAAGAAGATAGCTACCTCTTTCCAACGAGATTGTATTTCTTGGGACGAGATGTTATGTCGTGGGAACGAGATACGTAACCCATGGGAACGATATGATTGCTGATGGTAACGATACGCTGTATTGTGGGAACGAGATGCTCTGTCGTGGCCACGAGATACTTAAGAAGTGGGAACGAGATGCATATTCCCTTTTAAGCTGCCGTTGGAATATTCGCGTGACAATGGAAATATGTGTTCTTACTTTACAAACTTACTCGAGACGTCCAAGTATTAGCTAGAATTCATTTATTTTTCATATTTAGAAACTTCGGATCTGTATATGCAGTACAAGCAGATTTTATCCTACATTCTAAACTTCATAGCTCGAGCTGGGTAATAGCTACAATTAATATCATTTCACATTCTGAAACTTTGCAGTCCGTAGATACTAATTGTTCTATCGCTTGCGGTAAGTCAACATTTAGTAATCGCCATTTGAATAAGTGGCGTTTTCACAGGCAACGGCAAGCAGTTCATGTCGATTTTCGCAAAAATTCGTGACTTCATAGCTCCAGCTAACATGACCAATAGTCGACTAACGCTGCTGCGATCTGTCTATCCTACACACTCGCAAGGTACCGTGATTTGTACTAGAAATCAGGCAGTTTTATTGGCCGACCCTTACGTGGCTTGTAATCATCCGGATCCTTGGTGCACGTGACTTTCCGATGCTCAGGTTTCCTTCAATTGTAATTTGAATTGATGATTAGCGTCGATGTATAAATACAGGGGCCTGTTACACTAAGCTTCTTACGATAAAAGAATGTTCCTGCGAAGATTTTTATTAATTTTCTTTCATATCAACGTGATTAACTTATGTTACCTGTTTGCACCTACATGCACACATCATTGGACGTGAACAAATCCGCTAACGATTTTCCAACATCAGCTACCAGTGTGAATGTTATTCTACAGTTAAACCTCTCTGAACCGGACATCCTGGGAGGTCCCCAGGGTGTGCGGCTTAGAGAGGTTTCACTGTACATCAGACATTTGATCATTTTGATATGCGATCACGAACAGACATTATCATCTGTGATAAATGACCAAGAATCTCATCACAAATAAGATCACAGATGTTTTCTTGGTGTACGGTTTAGAGGGGTTTCACTGTAAAATTAAAGTTTGCTCTTACGAATTTAGTGTTACGAAGTTTAGTGAAACGGACCCTTAGGTCATGTGGACTCGTTAGTCAGTGGAATTACACGGCCGGTTGTCTCGTGAAGTTGAAATATAGTCTATATAGAGAATAGTAGGTTAGTGCCGTGAATGGGAAAAAATATCTGGCAAGGCTCAGGAAACGGGATGGGCGAGGCTCTGCCGAGCACATCCCGTTTCCGTGCCGCGCCAGATATTTTTTTCCCATTCACGGCACTAACCTACTATTCTATTTATCCCGTCAACACCTTCAAATGGCTGTAAAATGCAAAAATTGTATTGACTGGATATCAAAAATGTTTCACGGCACCGTGTTTCACGGCATATACGCACTGTGTTGACGGGATAAATAGAGAATAGTAGGTTAATGCCGTGAATGGGAAAAAATATCTGGCAAGGCTCAGGAAACGGGATGGGCGAGGCTCTTCTACAGAACCGCGCAGGGGACTTCTAATTTTTTTTTTTTTATTAATTCGTTCCCACGAAATAACAATTCGTTCCCTCAATTTAACAATTGGTTCCCATGAATTAACAATTCATTCCCTCAATTTTACAATTGGTTCCCATGAATTAACAATTGGTTCTCACGAATTAACCATTCGTTCTCTCAATTTAACAATTCGTTCCCACAAAATAACAATTCATCGGAACGAATTGTTAATTCGAGGGAACGAATTGTCATTTCGTGGGAACGAATTGTTAAATTGAGTGAACAAATTGTTATTTCGTGGGAACGAATTAATAAAAAATCCATGTCTCCTGCGGGGCTCCGTAATATTCAACAAAGGCTCGTAGAAAATTTCTATGTCCAGCTCTCCGTTGACCGCCGACTGGTGGTTATTTGTGCTTCATAGTATACATACATGTATATACATCCAGTATGATGTATTAAAGGAATACAGTCATCGGCTGTTCAATATCAAGGTGCCTGATCACGTGGTTACAACAACAACAACGTCGCCCACTCCAAAGTAAGTATTATTTGATATTTTCCTTAATATGCAACGGATGTTGATGAAATATGGCGCAGCAAACTCGTCTGCAAGAGCTGCATTTGGTGGTCCATGGAGTTCAGCACAGACTTATGTCGTGTTTGCGAATAATCGATTTCCGTGTCGGTGAATCAGATGGATTCTGGAAGTTTCAGTACTTGCTGTTGTTGTTAGTACCACGTGATCATACACCTTGACTATACTATCGTATTTAAAACACCTGGTCTCTTTAAAGTGTGTTGATTCCGAAGGACTTCACACAGACTTTAAAAAGGCGGAATGGTCAACGCAACAGTCAATGGTTTTATTACTTGTTTGCAGTGCATGTAGTGATTATTTGAAAACTGTAAATATTCAAATACGGCGCTACATTGAGAATCGTTTTGTTTTACGTCTATATTATTATCCACTCTACCATTGAAGTGTCACTTTACGGACAAGCAAACCCATGTGGATACACCACTGGCAGCAAAGTTTGTCTCGACCAATGAAACGCCAGCGATAGTAGTTTTCAAAACCTGATTGACCGTGTCACGTTGTATCCGTGTAAATTCCTGACACACCATGGTGTTTTCCGTCACTGTGTATTCGGCCATTGTTGGCTGGGTACCCGATAAGGTCTCTTTTGTCAGGGTTGATACGCCACATGTTGCCATTTCATGACCGTGCGCAGTAACATGATTCGCAAACGGATACATAGGCCGCCGGCTGGGACAAGGTACCTTGCGGCATTGGCAGCCGTTCTAAATCATGTCCATTTGGCACAGTCACATATTATGTATTAGTTTAACCCGAAAAAATCCCATCTACTTCAATGACTGGTTGGTGAACAGTATAGACCGTGATTGCGCAGTCTGATCACGTGATATGCTGGTCACAAACGTTATAAGGTCTCTTTCAAAGCCGCCGGCCCACAGTGAGTAGAAATACAGCCACACCCCTCTAAACCGGACACACATACACGTTAGTTCTACTTAATTGTAATCGGGTTCTTTACCATTTATCTCCGCTGAGTATGTCTGTTCGTGATCGCAAAGCATCCACGCCTGTCTTGGAGTAGTAGTTTTACAGTGGAACCTCTCTAAACCGGACACCCTGTGTACCTCCCAGGGTGTCCGGTTTAGATATATTCCACTGTACTATATGTGTCCGAGTTCTCGTGGTATTTCATCGTTCTCTATGAAACATTTCACCATCTTTGACGCAATGTTCAGCAACACTGATACATACAACAGAAGCATTTTACCAACTCATGTCTATTATGGTAATGACAGCAAATATAACCCGACAAAACAGCAGCCACTTTCTGCCAGCAACACAGTTAATGAACTGGATGCCGAATGTCAAATTATGCATTTAAACATATTGATCTTTCGATTTGGAATTTAGATAAATGTCAAGGGAAGGCGCTGGTTTCGTCTTCTCTCTAGCGGCCAGACCGTCTTGCTAAATTAATCGGAACTAAATCTCGGCGGAACTAAATCTCGCGGGATTTCTGTGGTATCGAGCGTAGTCCTCGGGTCGCTGGGTAACAAATGGTACATTAGTGACACGTGTAGATTTTGATCATACATCAGGATGTATAATGTGTTATAGTTCTTTTTTTGCGGACTACGGGATTACGTACTAAGCGCATGTATGGCACAGATGCGCAGTGTTAACAAAGCATACACTCTTCGGGAAATATCGTTTGGCCATTTGTATCCACCGGCGGCCCACTTAGGTCATTATCTAGCTATGATACAGCTGAAAGTCTCTACTGGACGCGTCTTATGATTTATGGATATTGTCCCCGCAGTTTTATTGTAATCCGTCATATAGTGTACGTCTATCCAGGGCTCGGAGCCACTACTCGGTGTAACCGTTCGCTTAGTGGGATAATAATTAATGCTCTTCAGTTTGGCATCGCCTTCGGAGTAAATCCAATTTCTTCTGGTATAGACCGTGTCACTCCGGGGATATCATTTCGGCGAGTGACAGAATTTCGATTTCGTGACTTCAAACAAACCCGTGACGTGGTAGTAATGGGGATACGGTGAAGCGTGGAATTAGTGGCGTGTATACCGTGCTGTGGTGTGTTTTTTGTTTACCGCGGGAGTTAGCCCTTTCACTCATAAGTAACAGGAATGGATTTTGATATGTTCATTTTGCAACCAATCCAATGGTCACGAAATGATTTTCAGACTAGTCTATTTATGAAAAGGGGGTATGTGTTCTCCAATAATATGAAAATTACTTGCAAAAAGTGCAGATCCTGATGAGACGGCTCGTTACGAACTCATCTGGATCTGCACTGTGTGCATAAACCGCTATAGCGGGATTTCGGGTTCAAAGGGTTAACTCAAACATTCTATTCGAGCGTATTTTGTGTGCATCAAACTGGACTGACTCAGGGCAACAGTGTATAAAGGACATCGAGTGTTGGATTATACATGCACACAGCGGTATTCATGTGAACGTATGTTTGTTTATTTTAGGCTGGGCCGTCATCTCGAGCATTCAATATCTAGACCTTATCGCACCAATGCATTTTGTCGATTTTTATTTCCAGAATGAGACCTATTTTTAGAGCATAACTTTGAAAGTTCGTCAATGAATCAGAACCTATGCAGGTTGTTATTATTTTACCTGTCGATGTCAATCAATGAAGATATTTATAATGTACGACGTTTAAACGTACATGCCCACTCAGTAGGCACAATATGTTATTTATATCAGAGACATCATCCGAGACATTTTCTGGCAATATAAACATTCATTCACAATTACCCCACGTATTTATTGGCATTATTATGCATTTTATACCAGACATAAATTTACACACTGATATCAGGGGCGATAACCCTGTTTCCTTAAAACGTTAAGGGACATTACTATTTATTTTCTCTATTTATATTTTGATGTGCAATGATCATACTTTAAAATCAGTCGAAAATATTATTTGTTTCAGGTGACGCATTTAATTAGTATAAATACTTAAATAATATCATGCCTCATTTGCATATGAAAATAGCCTGATACCACCGCGCGTCACTATCAGTAAAATTAATATTACTAAATGATTGTATCTGCATAGCGGGCATTCGTACTTTTTAGAACTAGTGGAATAGTGACACAGTTATACACTTATTTAATTCATATAAAGAACATGTTGTGCCTACTCAGTGGGCATGTACTTTTTAAACACATACACTGCACTGGCTTATGTAAAATACTATTTGATTGAACTATTAATGTGGTGATTGTATTATATATATTTGCAACTTGTCTATTATCGGTAAAATATTGGGATGCGATAAGGTAGACATTACCAGAGCATGCCCCGAGTCAGCCATAATGGCGTCGATGGAATGGCCCACGTATCCCGTGGTGTTATTGTAGTAAGAATACACTAATAAATATCAACATCAACCGGCCGTCTGTAGTGGTGCTACTGATATGTGGCTGTGACTGGAGAAATGGGGTTTATGGGGTTTTTAACCAGTGTAGATCATGATCGACTAGCACTCTCATGTGGCCTGATAACGATATACTGTCTGTTCCAAGTTTTGCTGTCGACGAACTTTTGGCTAATAAACACACTAAATATAAAAACTATTTAATTGAAAGTACTGTTTTCATCAATAATAAAAAGTTCGCCCTCCCCAATATTTTTTATTTGATGAATTTCAAACAATTATATTGATTTTATTGCGAAAAAACGATTTTCCTATGGGAATTTAACATGGGGCAAAAAGGGGCTCCAAGGTGACGAGGAGGGTAAAAAAAGAAACATTTTGGAAATTGACTCAGAAACCTGGCGAGATAGATTGGAAATAATGTAACCAAGAAAACAAAAGTTAGATTTTGAAAATCGGTCTACAAATTATTCTATTCGCAATAAAATCATTATTTGATTGCATTTCATCAAATAAAACAAATTGGGGAGGGTGTCTTTTTTATTATTGATGAACAAGTATTTACATTAAAATATTGTTTAGATTTGATGTGTGTAATGGCCACAAGTTCATCGGCAGCAAAACGTGGAACAGACAGTATATTTTATGTTGGAAACATGTCGGGTGTTTCTTTGATGGAATAACGAAACGTGCAGTTCCTGATCAGACTGTGCGGATGCACAGTCTGAGCTGGATCTACACTGTTCGGATAACCAATAAGCCCAATTTATCCAGTCACAGCCGCATATCGTGATAAATAAGATAGATAATAGACACTTACCGGCATATAACATATTACCATATCTACTGTCTGTTCCACGTTTTGCTGCCGACGAACTTTTGGCTATTAAACACATTAAATCTAAAAAATATTTAAAAGTAAGTACTTTTTTTATTAATAACAAAAAAGTGACCCTCCCCAAAAAAAATTATTTGATGAAATTCCGGCAAATATTGATTTTATTGCAATTTTCCTATGGGAATTTAACATGGAGGCTAAAAATAGATTTCTTTAAATATTGTTTTTATTTGTGGACTGATTTTCAAAATCTAACTTTTTTTTTCTTAGTTACATCATTTTCTCGTCAGATTTCGGAGTCAATTTCCAAAATGTTTCGTTTTTTGATCCTTCAGTCTTCAGGATCAAAAAACGAAAAGTTTCTGGCAAGGCTCAGGAAACGGGATGGGCGAGGCTCTGCCGAGCACATCCCGTTTCCGTGCCGCGCCAGATATTTTTTCCCATTCACGGCACTAACCTACTATTCTATTTATCCCGTCAACACCTACAAATGGCTGTAAAATTCAAAAATTGTATTGACTGGATATCAAAAATGTTTCACGGCACCGTGTTTCACGGCACATGCGCACTGTGTTGACGGGATAAACATTACAGAGTGTCCGATTTAGAGAGGTTTCTCGTTAATGGTGGTATATGAACACTGTGTGCTTACCTGTGATCTTATTTTGTATGTGTTTCTTTGTCATTGCACTGCAATTTCAACACTGATATCAGGGGCGATAACCGTGTTTTCTTAAAATGTTAACGGACATTACTATTTATTCCCTGTCTTTATTTTTCGATCTGCAACGATCATACTTTATAATCTGTCGGATATATTATTTTTTCATGTGACGCATTTAATTAGTATAAATAATTAAAAAATATGCCTCATTTGCATATGAAAATAGCGTCACTATCAGTAAAATGAACATTACTAAATGTTTATATCTGTATAGCGTGCACTCTTAATTTTTAGAGCTGGTGGAATAGTGACACAATTATTCACTTATTTAATTCTTAATAGAACATGGTATGCCCTGAGTGAGCATGTACCTTTAATTATAAGGGCAGTGCGTGTTATGGAATGTTGCATGGTGACGGGGTGCGACCAGTTGATGTACTCTGGTCAGACCCTTACAGTAGCGACCACCCAAGTGACTCCATCTGTGCCAACAAAAACATTTATGTAAGTGCTCTCACGTTTATTTGCAATCGTACATTAAATAAAGATTAAACGTTGTAATGTTTTTTTCATGTCAGATTGCGTTTTAGCAATAAAACATCTCCGAGTGCTAAAACAGTTACTTCACGTGAACATCTCTAAACACCAGGGGCCCGTTTCACTAAACTTCGTACGACTAAAATGTTAGTAAATGCAAAATTATGATAGTCTGTAAATTTCACATTAGCTCTGTTTTCTTGTAAACAATTATTGGATTTACATTTATTGAGCATAGGCTGCATATGCAGCCTATGCTCAATAAATGTAAATCCATAGATTGAAAATTACAGACGATACTAAATTTGTACTTACGAACATTTTAGTCGTACGAAGTTTAGTGAAACGGGCCTCCAAGCCAGCAAGTCGCAGTGCATCTAATTATGATGGGCGTCATGGTATTGTGTCTCTGAATTGTATACTTGTAGTTTTCATTGTCCATATACAAAAGTCGCAGTGCATCCTCTCTAAACCGGACACCCTGGGAAGTCCCAGGGTGTCAGGTTTAGAGAGGTTGCAATGTACTTAGAGCGATCCTCTCTAAACCAGACACTTTGAGAACTATCATTTGATTCCTTTCTGACACGTCGTCTTTTCTTATCTTTAGAAACGATTTAATAAATACACATACTCAGTTTCGAGGAACACTTCTTTAGAGCATTAGACTACACAGAGATATGCGTATTTACGAACATTTTGAAATACATGCAGGGCTCCAGATACGGAATTAGTAATTGAGTATTGTTACTCCATTATTTCAGCAGCAATTGGGTATTTCAAATTGGGTAAAATTAAATCACACTACTGTTTACACATTAACAGACAGCAATTATTGAATAGTTTGTTTCGAAATGAAAACATATGTTGGAATTTCTTTAGAATTGTCTCCTTGGAAACAATTCTAATGAAATACCAAGATGTGTTTTCTTGGGAAAATAAGAAAAGTATGCTATATTGTGGTTTGTTTATTGTTTACTGCAGCATGATAAAGCACAATTGTTCTCATTGCTTTTTGATACTACTTCTGATTTCAGTTGGGTTTTTGGTAATTTTAATAGGGTATTTACGCAAATACGCAGCTTATCTGGAGATCTGTTGTAACATGTATTGTAATTGTGATTCAAGACACGCAGCCTTGATTATCATATTAACATAACAATAAGAAGAAATAGCAAGACAATTGTGCGTGGGACTCATTATATTATCAATCAATAAGATGTTGGAGAAGGCCTATGCAGACTTCTACCCTGGATTACACATACATAATGCACGCAAACACTGTCTATACCAGTTGTGAATGTGAAAAAGAATACCTTCATCCGTGGAATATAGTGGCTATAGTTACGTAAAGTGACACCGCAGTGTGTGGCCCGTGTAGAATGAATCGGAACCGAGTGGCGAACCCCGACTACCGGTACGATCGACTGGGCCGGGCGGAGTCGGGGGACAGTGGCTCTACCACGCCGACATGTAAGTCGACACACTGTTCATTGCTGTGTACGGCAGCTTAAGGGACATGCGCAATTTGTTCAATCGCATCATAGCATATCGTTCATAGCATCACGACATAGCATCTCGTTCCCGTGACATAGCATCTCGTTCCTACGAGATATGATCTCGTGTGAACGACTTGCCACGACATAGTCACCCAATCACACCATAGCATCATTGCCATTCAGTATGGTAGAGTAATGTTTATATTTTACTTGATATTATGTCGTTCGAGATAGAAACAGAATTGCAGATGTCCCTTTTACGCTGACGCAAAGTTTGTGACTCGTTCGATTCATTCTGTCATTTCTGCTCTGCGTAGAGACGAATATTAAGAAAAGTAAATTTCGTTCCTCCGTTTATTGGCCGCGTAGTGACAACACGTAAGGATCTGCGCATCTTCGAAACGAAGGACGGGACGCAGAACGAAGGAGCGAAATTCTTATTCCTATTCTTCATCTCAATGCAGAAGACAAAGTGAAGAACGAATGATAAGGTTCTTAATTGTCCTTCTATTCGGCGAAGGGAGGAATACGCTGGTCGCGTACGTTGTATGCTCCCTTTTCTTAATCGGGGGCCCTGTGTCGTCAGCTAACAAAATAGATTTGACAAAGTTATTTTAGAGGTAGGTCACCAATGAAGGTAAATTGGAAAGACTTAAGTTGCAGAATTCATGAATAAAGTGTATATCCGCATTGCAGCTTGGGTTGACTAGTAACAATTACTCAATGGCTACACTTCTCCTAATTCTGTTTGTAAACCAGCATAAACTGATATCAGCTACATATGTTGGGATAGCATAATACATATTGTTACGTGACTGCCATTGTTTGACACCGCTCACAGTCGTGTTCAAACGTTCAGCGCGTGCTGTTTAACAATCGCTCTTATACAATGCTTATTCCGGGGCCATATGGAAGGTAATATCCGCCATAATTATATGTGACTTGATGCTTGCGTGCTGATGACATTACAACTTATAGTCATGTTATTTCATTCGTCATTTGTATTTATTACATTTGAAATCTGCTTGTTGTAATTGTATTTGTCTTTCTTACATGTCCATTCTGCTGATTGCTTTGTTCGTTCGTCTTATTTACATTACAATTATTGATACGTCCTTATTCGTGTCCCTGTTTTATTGCACTAAGCATTTGCAATAGAAAGTAAGAACAAAGCACTTAGCACTTTGAATAAGGCCGAAAGCAGTAAGGACAAAGCCGCAGGAAGTAAGCATCAAGCCACAGTCCGAAAGCGGAAAGACGCAAGCAGAAAGTATCATGAGGTCATGTGATGAATGATGAATGATGCAAGCAATATATGGGTTAGTAGTGCGTCATTATGACGTCAGATGGCACTGCTGTCCGCTCAAGTAATTCTCCGTCTAATAAATTATAGTCCGACATCTGATTGGCTGTTCAAGTCACATCTCCAATGCCGGTGTTGATGTAAGATTTCACCTACAAATTATCACAGTATAGGTTAGAATACACCAAATAGTTTTACTATATACTTTAACCGAATCCCATTCAATATGGCCAGTCTCTCCTACTTTCACTATTCGTATGGATGTTGTGGTACCTACTTGTACATGACCTGCAGCCGGTCTGTACTGGTTCTGCATGAATTAAACAATAGGTTCACTTACTCCTAAGAAAGAAAAATCTAACCTCGTCATGTCCCCCGAATATTGTTTACATTGTTTTTATTGGCCACGGAAACTCTGTTTACATCACATGACCAACACCACCACATGACCTCAAGTGAATCTGGGTAGTAATGGATCAAGATTTGCAAGCAAACTGTGTCGGTGACCTCAAAACACCCGCACGATTTTGTTCATACTGGACTACTATTACCCCCTTGACGATTTCGCACCATATATTATTTTCTAACCTATATTAACTAAATTGCATACGTATGTATGGTGTTTGACTTACTAATGTGTTTTATACATACATGTATCCTCATAATTAAATTACATATGTACGTAATTGAAAACAATCACATTATTATAGTAAGTTACACATATGTTAACTTGCACAGGTTGACTGTCAAACTGGCCCGTTACCGATGTAAACCAATAACCATCCGGGACCAGACTAAGGTGGCCCACCACCATTGATTTTCCCTAAAACACTAACCCGTTACCACACATTTTGCTATTCTCTGCTACTTTCATTTTTCTTATTGATGTTGTGGGACCTATTTTCCAATAACCTGCACTTATTCTGCTCTGGATCTTGACTAATTAAAATATAGATTACATTTTTGTTGAAGCTGGGGTCCCATCTAGTAGGTACAACTTTTTCTTTATGGAAATTAAATAAGTGTATAATTGCAACTAGTCCACCACTTTTAAAAATTACGAGTGCCAGCTACACAAATATAATTATTTAGCAATCTGTAATGTACTCATAGAGACTCGTGGTGGTATCAAGCTAGTTCCATATGCAAATGATGCAGTATTTTTAAATTATGTATATCAACTAAATGCCGAATAAATATTTGTATCGACATATCATAAAGTATGATATTGCACATCCAAAAATAAATAATTGGAATAAATAGTTGCTTCCGTTATCATGTTAAGGAAACACGGTTATCGCCCCTGATATCAAACTGGCATTTCGCGTTTGCTATAAAAAGTATAATAATGTCAATTAGTACGTCTGGTAAGGGTAAATCAATGTTCATTTTGCCAGAAAAATGTCAGATTGAAAGAGTAAAGAAAAACATTTCTCATTATATTATAACCTGGCATGTAGCACTCTAGGTTTAAGGTTAGAGAAATTGATTATGCAAGCAAAAGTAGTCCGGCATAAAAAATAGTAGTTTATAGGGAGTCCTAACGGTGGTATCATTTCCCCACCCTATATACTACTCCACCGCCCCCCGAAAAACACCGTTTTCGTCCAATAGCACAAACTGGTCACCAACACAAAAACGTGACAATTGGTGTCATAAATACCTCATGTTTTTTTCACGTCCAATTGAACAGATAAATTTAATAGGTTATAACCAAAAAAAATATAACAAAATGGATAATAAAATAGAATATAACGAAGATTACGATAAATTCTGTACAATGAACACACTAGCCGGTATCGAATACACGAAATATCAGCGTAATTTATTACGCTACGATAAAAACGTTGCGTTTACAATATTATACCGGCGATTATACCAACTATACAAGAGGCAAATACAATCATTAAGAAGTATAACGCGTATCGGATATAAAACTAATATGTATTATATAAAATTGTTAAAACCCCACGATTTGTTTACGAATCTAAGTTTCTACGATATCGCTTTTAGAGATATTAAAAACCAATTATTATTGAAATCATTAATGCAATTTCAATGCGTCCGCGCGTGATAATTTATTTTCCAACACGGCATTTTCCTCCTCCAATATAGCTAATTTATTTATTTCTATCCCTACAAATGTGATCGCTATGGTAAACAACTGCATGACAACAGCGTTCCTATCCGACCGCTCGAGGTTGATGAAAAATAATTTCAGATAGTCAGTGGGTGTCGTAACGTGGCCCTAAATTTTGTTTATGTTCCGTATGGAGGGGCCGTCGGAACAGCTGGGCTGTAAGGTGGAGGAATATCCTGCTGTTGCCTCACTCAAACACGCGAATAAGCATATCACGTCCCGAGACGGGCGAGGAGATTTTTTCTCTCGTCGGCCTTCCCTTCCATAACGAGTTTTTTTTACGTCTTCGTCCGCGAGAATTTGTGGTCGAGCCTTGGACCGGATCGTACCCTTTAACTCCTGATACCTTGACATCTCCTCGACGACCTCGCTATCTGATATATCGTTGTCGGCTATCGCTTTCGACACGATAACGTCGATACTGTTTTTCTTAGATCTCGCGAGAACCGCTATTCGATCGTGCTTTCGACTCTTGGCCTCGAGTCTGGTTGTCATGCAAAACAGTCCCGGCCCCGCCGCTACAGCACTCAAGGTCGCCGCGACCGGTGCAGCGACAACTGTTGACAATAAAGACACACTCCCCACCCCGCTTATAAAGGATGCTGAGGCTAACGCGGTGCTCACCCCCTCTAATATATTGACCGACCGCCTATATTTCTTCGCATAACCCGTCCGCATCTCTCCCTCGTGTTGTAGAATATGTTGTATCTCGACGATCCTGGTCATCCTAAAGGATGCCGGGTCGACCGTCCCAGAAGGTAAGTGTGGATATAGTTTCTCATCATTCATCATAAATCAAGTTGTATTAACAGTGTCACTACAGTGGAGGAAGCTGATTGGGCAGCAATTTTTGTAACAAAGTTAATAACACTACCTGCCGAAACTTTAATTGTAGTGTCATCATCGAATATAGTAAACCCTGACCTCTCCCCCGCGTGCTTGGTGATGCCAATATTCTGTTCTACACCATTCAGGACGACATTCACTCGGACTTCAGCAGTGGCGTGTCCGCAAAAGTCGACCGAGCAGACCGCCATTCGAAAAATCGTCCCAGACACTGCCATGGTGTATCCCCCGTATATGTTGCTCGCGTTGGCACCGAATGAATATTCGTAGGCCCCCTCGCTTAGTGAGCCCCGCTCCTCGGCCCAAACTGTTATGACGTGTCTGCTAGCTTGCAATTTTCTAATTTGTTCAACCGCCCTAGTTAAAACTGTGTAGGACTGTGATACGCCCCTCTCCAGTCTTCTCATTGCGGCTTCATCGTATGCTGCGGCCGCGACGGGAACGTCCCGTTCTACGTTGGAACTACCTGGACCGTATATGCTCATGATTAATATGTATATATATTATGTTTAATCGGTTATTTCGAGAACGCTCGAAATCGAGTAATAGTTATTCAACTCTCGCGCTTTATCATCTAGAATAGAAATCTTTAACTCGTGGATGTGTCCCGATTCCAAAACTTTCATCTCTGGGGTTGGGAAGTCTAAGGTCAGGGTCTCACCATAGAAACAGTCGCTGGCGTGCACAGTTTTTAGTAATGTACTGGGAGCTCCGTCTAACGTGTTGTACGATGTGTTCAATTGATCCAGGTGCACTGAGAGTTTTCGTGAAGACGAAGTTTACTGGGATGTCACCGACGTGCTCGCCCGGGTTAAACCAACCCCTATTGTCGGAGTGTGTTTTTGTAAAACCGAGCCGCACAGCCAAATCCTGAGTGATCGTTACCTGGTTGGCGGGTTCGACGGTAAAGGTCGCGAGTCCGGCAACCTTCGAGATTGTGAGGCTGGCTCTACCAGCAAGCTCCGACGCAACAAACGCTTGGAGGGATCTCGAACTCCAAAGGCCGGGGGACAGCTTTACACCTACTTGGCGGGGGGGCCTTCACGTAGCCGAACCCTTCGCCCTCCCCCACGTTTTTCCACCCAACCGTGAAGGTGATTGATCTGAGGTCTACCCGGCGTTTTCCGCAGCAGTTGTCGATTGACTTTTGAAGTTCACAACTCTCATTTTGAACATTAGTGATAGTAGCAAACATAATAATATCTTTCAATGGATACCAGCATTTAGCTTTAACTCTAATGTAAAGTATTCAGTCGGGGGTGTATACATTCAAAAGAACACCATTGGTGAGCTTGTGCACCCCACAATAAGAGCTAGTTTGGGCACGGGTTTCGACACAAATTTCACTAACATATTTGAAAAGTACAGACTTCCTAAAACCGTTACACAGGATGTCATAATAAAACTGGAACAATAATCATATGCAGTTCTGGCAGAACCAACTAAATTTTACCGTGTGGTGTGCCACAACCGGGTGTGGCGTCTCTTTCAGAGACCACATAGCAGACCGTAACAGCATGTTAAGCAGTAGCGTCTACAACTTTCATGTGTATTATACCATTAGGAGGATTCTCAAAGAACTAGGTACTCCACTACCTCAAGACGATGGCTGGAACCCCATTTCCAACACATACGACCGTAGGGCGTTCGAAAGACTGTGTAACGAATTTAACGTTTCCAAAGATTCGGATTGGAGACAAAAAGTATACCCGAACAGCAACAGCCTGGGCACCGTTCATCTTAGGGGTTTAGAGCACGGGACATACTATGCCAGAACGAAACCTGCTTTTACAGGGTTGGCGGTCGGGGGTTATACTCCGGGTTACCCAACACCACCACCATTCAGAAACACGGTAAATTGGACGGACAACAATTTTAATACCTCCAACATGACATTCGGGGCTGAAGTGGCTAGAGGGCACACGTGTGATTCCAAATACTGTACATGGTTATCACCATCAAAGGCTCACGTACAATATATTTTACAAGACGAAAACGTGCAGAAGGGTATAGAAACCTTTATATTGGACGACGGTCTAGGGTTTACGCAGGCCGGTGTTACCCGCCTCAACGACTCCATTCGCACATATGTCTGGGCCATCCTCGGCGCACAGAAGCAAACTCGCAGTTCTATAATAGGAGTTCTGAACCGCGTTTGACGTGCAAAAACAATTCTTGGCACTTGTAGAGGACGCCATCTCAGCTAGGGTGGACCTGGAGAAGGCGATCCAGAATTATCAAGACGTTTTACAGAATGCTAGTACCCCAGTAGACTACGTATTTGGTATAGGTCTTTATATGGCGCCGAGCAATATGATACTACGAGGCGACCCGGTTGACGGTTACAATAATCAGATCGTAATCGCCACCGCCAATCGAAAAATCGGCCACAACGGGAACGTGAACGTGGATATCATCAAGCGCACCCCCAAGACGGTCGGGTTCAACAGCGGAAATTCAAATAAATTTGAAGAAGATTTCATAAAACC
This sequence comes from Conchocele bisecta, assembly GCA_029237695.1. Taxonomy (NCBI): domain Eukaryota; kingdom Metazoa; phylum Mollusca; class Bivalvia; order Lucinida; family Thyasiridae; genus Conchocele; species Conchocele bisecta. The sequence continues at coordinate 8,533,941 of CM055265.1, read as the reverse complement.
GCAAGCACCCACACCACCACCCCCAATTCACGAATTGGACACCCCATCAAGTTCATTTGAACCCAGTGTTCCACCGAGTTCCGCTACTGTTTCACCCTCTACAATAGGACCAGCAAGTTCCCCCAATCGCGATTGGATTGGAACAGGGGAAAATAGTGTCACAACCCACGAGGAGGAGAAATTAGGTCTCATCATTGCTCTCGTGGGGGTTGGATTATTTGCACTTTGGTTTTAGTTTTATGGGCTTCCGATTGGATTTTAATTCCTTAGAACTAAGTTTAATTAATGGCTTAATTATGTAAAATAGCATGAGCCCGCCGATCGCCGCTATTACGGCCCAAACATTATTAGCAAACCACCCAATCGTTTTCTATAATATAGATAGTAAGTAAGAAATAATACCTCCTATCAATCCAGGTAGTGCGGCAGCCGCCTTTCCGGCTAATTTAGCCAGGAGACTGGCGAGGGCTTTTAGTTGTTTTTTTACCCACTCCTTGGCTCCACCGGATGGCGCGGGTGGTGGTGTGGGTGCTGGCGCGGGTGCTGGTGCCGAACCACCTCCTGTAAAATATGCTACTATAGTTGATATAGTCATACCAATAGCAATGAGGATGCTTGCTATCGTGACGCCCTGTTCTCTGAATAGAGTGCGAATGCGCTCACCGAGTGTCGTGTCCTCGTGCAGAACCCTCGAGATTGTTTCGCGGATCCGACTTATTTGGGTGCGGAGTGTTTCACGGTTAGTCGAGGCAGCCTCCAAGCGAGCTTCTATTTCGTCACGCAACGACCGCAGACGTTCGGTGATCCGCTCGGTAGATTCTCTGTCGCCACGGACTGCCCCAAGTTTTCTTTCTTCTAGCGCGATATGTTCATCCAGCGCCGTGAGTTTGGCGAGGTTAAGGACCAATTCGCCCCGGACAGTTTCCATAGCCTTATCGAGGCCCCGGAGTTCGCGAAGAGGTAGTAGTTGGTCATCCACCGTGGGTACGTTTTCGCTGAACGTGGTCTCCATCGTGTTAATAGCGTCGGTGGCTACACGAGGGACCTCGTTGAGCTCTACCGTTTCCATCGCGGCGGCCGATTTTGCCATTGTTTTGTCGGTGTCCTGTAGGGCCTCTACAGCGCGGGTCGGCATAATTGGTTTACCCCTCTTCCAATCTGGAAATCCTAGTTCGTTTCTTATGAGTTCTCCACCGCCCCGGTATCCGGCAATGGTGCTCATTGCTAGGGGTTTTCCGGTCATCGTGTTGACTATTGGGAGATTTGATGACACTTTTAGTCGCAATCTACCGTTCAGATCAAATTTGAACTTGGAGTAGTCACGACCGACAGATGGGACCAGACCTTTTTCTGCCAAACTGTTGTAGTAGTCGTTTACAGCTCCCTCGAGTAATTCCAGACTTTGGCTAGTGGTAGCGCCACCTATTTCCTCCAATTGTGATTGGATTGGAACTGGAGTCTCTATGGTGGGTGTCGTGAGGGAATCCTCAAAGTCATCATCATCATCATCGAGGTAATCGTCTCTGCCGATTTCATCCATGTCAATATCGTAATCAGCCATCTTTATAATTTTTATTAAAATTAATTATTATATATGTATTAAAGACAAAACCATACAGGTTTAATATATTCACTGAAATTATGTCTTCGAGTCAATACGGTCGCAAACTCAATCCATATCGCAGACTGCGTGAGCCCCTCGGGGCAAAAGGTGTGAGACAGAGTGTCATTATTACGAACAACCCATCGACGATCGACCAGAACCAGCAGCTCTTAGTCCGCTTCCCCAACCTCGGAGCTAACGACGTCATTATGCCGGGGACTGTTCGCCTCGCTTTCACTATTTCGCTGACGTCGACGGACGCGGATCGAACCATCGTTCAGAACCTGGGTCGCGCCATCGTCAAGAAGACTATGATAAAGATTGCTGGTAATGAGGTGATGTCGATCGATCACAGCGACGTCTACCATTGCTACCAGGACCTGTGGAAGACGGCGCAAGAGCGCGAAAACGCTGTCTATCAGGGTATTGACACCAGTCGAAATAAGAACGTAACCAGACTTAGAATTGGGGCTGGTGACAAGGCAGAAAACGTCGCGAGCGACAACGCGGTCGCGGCCGCTTACGGCAACCGATTCTACATCCCGCTCGACTTTGAGTTGCTGGAGAGTCACATGCCCTACTATCAGAGCGCTTTGGCGGACCACCTCGAATACGAACTAGCGTTCAACGACTACGGCCGAGTTCTCATAGCCACTGACATGACATCGAAGTATACGATCGACAATGTTTCGCTGGAGTACGACATGGTCACGATGCCCGAACTCGCGCGATTAATCAGATCCCAGTACGCCGGGCGCGTTGCCATACTTTACGACCGAGTTCTTCGCCACCGCAAGATGACGAAAGACAAAGGCGACACATTGTGGAATAGTAATGTCAACGTACCCGCCTGCTCGATGAAAGGTATACTGATGTTGTTCGAGGAGGGTCGGTTCGCGCTCGGGGCTAGAAAATCTGACAAATTCTATAACCCCAAAATCACGAAGGTAGAGGTGACGATCGAGGGAGTAACCAATCAACTCTACAGTGCGGGTCTTCGCGCGCACCAGCAGTGGGACGAAGTAAGAAAATATTTTGCTTCCGGCTCTAAGCGTTCCCCGGAGGTTGCCGCGGTTGCCAAAGACCTGCAGCTCTCGGACGTCTCCCTCTCGGATTTTCTGACTACCAAATACGCTCTATGGCTAGACATGCGAGCCAGCGACGACGACCAAATGCACGGTAACGGACGTCAAGTTGAGAACGCTAGCGAGGTTGTGACGATCCAGATAACCAAAGAGGCGGATGGAGCCGGGCCATTGAACGTGTACTTATATATAATTACAGACGCGCAACTCAATATAGAAGATGGTCGATATGTCTCAGCACTGTACTAAAAATCAATACCAATTCACGATTGGAGATGCCCACTCTGCCATAATATGTTGGCAGACAGGATGTGGAAACACGGTTTTCATCCTCGACTTACTCGAGGGCTCCTACCACGATGCCTTTCGTCACATTGTGATCCTGTGTCCCATTGTGCGGCACAACGATACTTATCAGCGGCGCCCGTGGATATGGACCGACCCTGAGGTATACGTCGTTGACCCCGGCGACAGGCTTCACGGTTGGCTGCGTGTCTTCTATCAAATATTCCAGGGAGAGCCCACCCTATACGTGATTGACGACTGCTCGGCCAAGGCGGCGATGACCAAAAAGAAGGACATGCTCTCCGAGCTCGCATTTTCTGGCCGCCATGCGAGGCAAAGCGTATGGATCTCCACTCAGAAGTACAACGCCGTCCTAAAGGATCTGCGCGAGCAAACGAAATGGGTCGCCCTCTTCCACTGCAAGGACCGAGACTCATTCGATGAATGTCTTAGAGAGAACGACGTTATCCCAACGCGCGAGGAGCGCCTGGAGGTTCGACAGATACTTTCGTAAACTAAACACACCAAGCTTCTGCTAAAGACTGATCAACCAACTGCTTATAATGTAATTAATTAGTAACTGCTGAGTAAATGCTGAACAATTACTGAGCAATGCTGAACAAATGCTGAGCAATACTTAACAATGCTGAGAAAATGCTTAAAAATGCTGAACAAATGCCGAGCAATGCTTAACAAATGCTGAATAAATTCTTAGCAATGTTGAACAATGCTTAACAAAATGCTGAATAAATTCTTAGCAATGTTGAACAATGCTTAACAAATACTTAACAATGCTGAGAAAATGCTAACAATTCTGAGCAATTGCTAAGAATTTGATGCTCCGCTGCGAGCTTTATTGCGAGCATAACGGTGATCATAAGTATCTGGTGGTGCGCTTGGCAATATGTTAGACTTATGAGACTTGTAAGAATAATTAAATTAATTTTAAAAAAATTAACAATAATGAACTGCGACGAACTTCACGATCAGCTAATGGAAGAAACAGTCACTCCGACTGAAACTGTAGGAACACCTGTCAGCACGGCTGCCGATACGGTCCCGAAAGAAAATGAAAACGCGGCGCGACGCGAGCGGTTGGCTGCGCTGGTTGCTGGGGGACAATCGGAGCATTATCTCGGTAGGAGTCTCTCAGTTTGTCAGGTGGATAAGATGTCGGATGCGCGATACGAATACAAATTAGGTGCGGAGATGACGAAAACTCTCGGATCGGCGGCTATTTATTTTTACGCTACCACCGTTAGTATACTTCTCCCTATACCAGACACCGCGGGGTTGATTCGCGATCTAGAGACCGACCCTTTTATAGGACACACTCTTAGAACAGCATGCTGCTCATTTTATCACAAGTTTGGAATGTACTTAGCTCCGCTGAAAACCGCGTTGACCACGGGTAAACACTGTCAATTTGGACATATATGCCCACGAACTATAAGCCCTAATATTATAAATGATGACACAAGACGCACCTGCGAGAGTGACGGAGTTGAACCCGATTGCTCCAACACAATCGAACCCGGGTGTTACTCCGCCACTGGATGACATTCAGCATATAAACAATCCCAAAAGACAGGCGGCTGGGAGAGCGGCTGCTGCCACACAAAAAGCTAAACAAGATAAAATACTCGCCGAGCTTCGAGAGGCCAAACGGTCGTTGCAATCGGAGACAGAGACGGCAAAACACCCGGTGGCAGCTCTTTCTCCCCCAATCGCGATTGGATTGGAACCGATTGCTCCAACTGATTGGATCCCGTGGGTTGTTGTTGGTGGTCTGTCGGTTGTGGCACCCTGTATGTGCTTTACCGTTTCAACAACAGGTACCCCCAATCATCAACAAGGTTGAAATTGAAAAAACAACCCTCAACACTGTTGGATGCGGTTCCAATCCAATCGCGTTCAACAGTGTTGAGGGATGCGCCCCATTTAAACATTAAACGCGATCCCTTTTATATGCAATAATGGCTGAACACGATGGTAAAATGATAGTGAATGCGCTTTATCACGCCGTGGTGATATCTGGTCTCAGTATCGGGTACGCTCGACTATCAAAGATGACCCTAGGAGGGTCCGCTCCCAAATTGGACTTTACTGCGAAAGACGTAGGGCTCGTGACCTTAGATGTAGCTGCCGCAGTTTGGACCCGAGATTATCTAATGATAGGTGGTGGTGCGCTTGTAAACGCATTGGCGTTCATCGGTAGCAACTTTCTATTCTCGAAAATGAGAAGCTCGAACCCGGATGAGGAGCGCGAGCGTCACGATTTAGCTGTAGAACAACTCAATAGCGCAAAGGAAGCATGGTCGAAAAAACGAACCGCCCATCTGGACTGGGTCAACGAAGAGCTTCGCCGCGAGAATCACGCCGCGTAAACTTTCCAGAACGTTGAAGAAGCCAACCGTGAGTACGTGCTGGCATATCCGCAGAGAAGTCTCGATCCAATGGATCGTGAGCCCCAACTTTCAGATTTCTATGTACTGTCAGAGGCCCAAAAAGACCGCGAGATCGCGTTCATCGTCGTGGGAATGGGTGTGGTGGGTTTCGTCGGCTAATATATTCAATCGAAATTTTAAATTAATAATTTTTACAAAATTAATAATTTTTTTTTTTTTTTTTTTTTAATAAATATATATATATATATAGAACGATGTTAGTTGACGAACTTTATTACTCTATGATCGATGTAGGCTACACTGCCCAAAAACATTGTATAGCTGGTGCAAAGAGTATGATTCGTCTGGCCCAAGATTCTCTCGAGACGTGGCGCGAGGACGGAAAAGCGGTCACTCTTTTCGCAAAGCGGATGGTTAGAATCCTCCTCAACTCCAATCGATGAATTAGATTCCTCCGAGTTCCTTCAGAACTTAACCTCCAAATGTGATTGTACTTCCAACAAAGGTTTATTATTAACGACGCAGTTACCGGACGAGCTGACGAGTGCATGTTGGAGATTGTCCGATATATTAGAATACTTCGCATACGATGAACACGCGCAAACTTGATACCAAACTAACGCGCAAGCTGGCGAATACGTACTATAGCCCACGCGGCTACTGGAAGGGACTCGCGGCCATCAAGAACCTCGCGGCGGCGACCAAGGTTTCCGAAAACGCTGTCAAGGAATGGCTCAAGAAGCAGGCCATCTGGCAGATCTATTTGCCCGCGCCGCGCAATATTCCACGCCCGAAATTCGACGTGCCGGTGCCAAACCAAGTTCACCAAGCAGATCTCCTGTTTCTCCCTCACGATCGCGTCGGTCGCAAAACGTACAAGTACGCACTGACAGTCGTTGACGTAGCGAGTCGCTATAAGGGGGCTGGGCCGTTGGCTACGAAAGAGTCTAAGGAGGTGGCCGAGGCTCTTTCCCGAATATATAAAAGGAGTCGTCTCAATTGGCAAAATCTTCTCCAGGTCGATCCCGGCCGCGAGTTCATGGGCGCGGTCTCTCATCTATTGTCTAAGCACAAAGTTTCTATCAGACGCGGCCGCGTCAACATCCACCGGGACCAGGGGATCGTGGAGCACTTCAATCGAACCCTGGCTGAGAGACTGTTCGGACACCAAAACGCTAAAGAACTTGTAGACCCTCATTCGCGATCGACCGAGTGGGTGGCCAGACTGCCCGCCGTGGTCTCCGCACTGAACGGAGAGGTGACCAGATTGATAGGTAAGAAGCCCGTAGATGCTATCAAGTTTAAAAGGTTGACGAGCAATCCCTCTGCCGTCTCGCGCGGGCGACCCGTTGGTTTAGAGGAGCAGCAATCGGCGATTGCACTTCCATCGGATGTTGACGTCCGGTACCTCTATCAACCGGGAGAGCTCGAAGGTGGCAGCCGCCGCGCGACTGATCCCGTGTGGTCTCTCAATGTATATCATATAGATCGATCTATTACCAAACCCGATGAACCCGTGCTCTGCTATTTGGCTGATGGTCCATCCCGCGGGTTTGTTCGCGAAGAACTTCTTATGGTGCCTTCTGACACCCAGCTGCCCCCGGATCGACAGAGTCTTTAGATTTCTTAAAATTAATTAAAGAGGTTCCGTATGTATTCCGTCCGATAACACGCGTCTTTTATCGTAGTACGCCGATGGTCCTAATTTTCGTTGACAGTACGTTTTCATAACGCCGTCTTTCATTTTAAATCCTCTATTTTGCGCTACATCTATAATGTGTTTTCCATCTTCGGTAGTTTCACTTAGTACTCGTTTATATCTATCCCAATTTAAATTGTTAGTTCTCTTGGACATTCCTTTCGCAGAGTTTTCATTAATTGAATTAAATTTTTCTACGAAATAACACTATCGCCCTATCTCCGCTAAATTACATTTTGAAAAGTCCTGGCTCTGTTTGGCTCCATTTATCCAAAGCCAACCATTTCTTTTTTTCTTTTTCGAACTCGTCTAGTAAGTTAGGTCTAATCAATTCCTCTATCGTTTTTCCACTAACTCCTATATACATACTATCCGTGTCCATCTGTATTAATTCAAAGTCTTCTCTTTTTACGTATTTGTCTAGAAATTCGTAGTAAAATACCAACATTCTCAATTTAGCGTGTTGATAAACCGCTATTCCACAGTGGAAGGGTCTCTTTACTGCACACGTGGGTTTTCGGGAAGATATTTCGTACGCATCTCCTATCTCTTCCAAATCATCAAAATACGCGGATCTTAATGCTTTGTCAACACAGGTTTCGTCTCGCGTATATGTCGTATTTAAATGTCTCTCCGTTGCCTCTATCATTTTTCCACAACACGAGTTTCCTAATAATTTCATTATGTCGGCCACCGGTTTTTTATTTGGTTCTACATCCCCCGTTCGTCTTGCGGCTGTAACTTCTTTAGCGAACCATTCGAAGGGTTTACCACTAATATAATATATAACACGATGAACTCCCGTTATTTGTAGGCCGTGTTTTAAATACCATTTCAACAGTGGCGCGTACAGCAATACTTCACCAATTTTCTTCCATTTCCTCTAGTTCGGCCAGTATCTTTTCAATATTTTAACATGTGTGCGGGAACTTCATCAATCTCTACTTCTCTGTTTATAAAAAGTGGAGATATTTCAGAAAACTTATCCACCAAGTTGTGTGGAACTTCTATATCCACCTCCGCAAACCCAAACCAGTCTCCGGATAAAACTCTTTTACTAAACTTTTTAATAAGTTTAGGATTATGTGGGCTATTTATATGATGTATAGTTTCTTTCCCACACGGCATCTCTTTATTTAACGTAGATAAATATAACGCGTTTGCGTCGTACCCCAAAACAGCCTTGCAAGGTTTGGAACCCACTCTAATATTTGAAACACCGGCTTCTTCATATCGTGTAAATACTATTGATGGACCACCAACTAGAGCGTCTTTCATCATTTTGTATGTTTCTTCTTTCGGTGCGCATAGAGCATCCTCCGATATAATCGTCTTTGAATATTTTTGTTCTTTAATGGTTCCTCTCAATAAATATTGTATAGCCACACCCGGTGTTACCGCGTCTTTGAAAATATCTACACCCCTGTGTTTATAAAATTCACACATTTTTCCCACAGCTTCTAGGAACGGTGCTACATCTAAATAGTTATAATATTTCAACCAATCTCTGAAAGTTTTCATATTATTTTCTTCGAAAATTCTACGACATTTACTTAATTCTGTTTCGTCTAGTAACATTTTCCCAGATAGTTTGGAATACCAATTCTCTATATCCGGTAGTCCCGGGTAATCCAGCTTGTCTAGAATCGAACCACTCGTAAGGAAAGAAAGATTTCTGTCCTTTGCAGTCGTAGGCTTTTATCCAACTATCGTAACTTACACCGGGTCCTAGGTAAAGTATTACATCAAGAAATCTAAACTCCGGAGTAAATAGAAATATTGTTGCGTTCGCCCTTTTTCCAACCATTACTTTCCTCGTTGTTGATGACAGTTCACCTACTAAATATTTCTTTATTAAGTTTATATCGTACTTACTGCTGTTAAAACCTATAACCGGCACTTGCTCTATCCACTGTTCGATCTGGGCGATTTGTTTTTCACGTAAATATTCCGTATTAAATTCGTATCTTGACCATACTTCTTCTCTTATAGCTTTTCCCCTGACTTTCAAATCTTCTTTTCTATAAGTTTTGCGGGATCTTTATCACAAATATGACTTACTGTTCCTGAGAAATTATCTCCTATACTAACGCTTACCGGAACGTGCTCAGCTTCGTACTCTAAACTATTACCGGTAGTTTCAACTTCTGGCTGGAGATACGCCTCAAAATCGTACACTATCTGATATGGATAAAGAGTAGTGTCGCAACCGATCTTTATATCTTTACCGGTTCTTTGAAATTCGCATTCCCACATAACTACTAGGTTGAATTCTTTGCTTCTAATGAATTTATCTCTTCTCATTGTGGATGCGCGTTCTTCTTTTTTATGCTTTGCATGAATCTCACACCCGTGCCAGTAACAGCCGTGATATTGATATACGGTATTGGTTTCTGGACAGTATCCATCTACCGGAGCTCCTAAAATCCATCTTTCACCTCCGTGTCCGCACTGTTCGTGGTGAATGTGAATTCCCTCCCGCTTTTCCAGAGTACATCCAATCGATCGCACCATAACTGTTAGAACCTTTTGGGTAGAACGCTTTCTCGAACGACGAACGCGGGCGCTCTAAATAATTACCATCACATATTACTTTTGTCTCACCTCTCATACATTTTGGTCCGTGTCTCTTCATATTACTCGCTTTTGTGAATTTCTGCTTGCAATTATCGCAGGCGTAAATTTTAGATAGGTTTTTAAGGTTTTTTATTTTTTATCAGAAATGCGTGATTATTAAACAGTCCTATTGTCATTGGTTTATTACCTATTGCATCATAGGGCGCTGGTACCTTTTTCAAACACCATACGTCACATTTGGTGGGTTGATATACTTCCATACCAATTTTAAAAAACTCTTCAACCTTTTTCAGATCGGAAAGGAAATGGAATGTGAACCACATTACTACCGAAATATTGCTTACTAAGTTCTTTCGCTTTTTCTGTACATCTGTCAGGTCTGATCTTTTTATCAAGGTGCATAGCTAGACACCTGAACAGACAAAGATCGTCATTATACTTATCTAAAGAATACATACCTTTTCTATTCCTCAACCATTCTGGAAGTTCTCCTCCCGCTGCTTCTTCGGATTGTAGTCCCAAATCTATTGCCCTACTACCCTGTATTAACTTTACAAAAACTTCTACCCATCTTACAAACTTCCACTTTGTATTTGGTCTGTCTATTTTATCGGACATTATTCGTGTTTGCTCCTTATCTGACAACCATTTTTTAACGGTTTTCATTGATGATAGTGGTTCGCTACCACCGAGATTTTTGTGAAATATTATAGTTTTAGGTTTTCCATTTTTAGTTTCCTCCATATGTTCTAGCTTGTAAGAATATGAATATCTCAAATAAAAATTTGTTGTTAGATACGGAGCGATTTTATCGGACATGCGTTCAGACTCGTTAATGTTAATGTTTTTACGAAAGGATATTGTAACTACCCGTCTTCCATTTTTTACCTTTTCCAGCGTTTCATCGTGAGCCCCCAATATTTCTTCACCTTTTTCCACTATCGCGCGAACGATAGATTTTTTCTTATTATTTGGGTCGCCTGTGCGTCTAATTTGGGATGTGCTTGAAGGTTTGATTACAATGGCCCTTAACCCCGCAATACTTTCTTTTTGAATTCTGTTACCAACTTCTTCCGCTAGTGAGAGGTCTTTAAAGGCTCCTCGTTTGCTGGCGCGGGTAAACCGCTTCATAAACGCCTCATTCTTTGTGGTGTTTATCAGATTTGTCAACCCCCTAACTCTCAACCGTTTACTATAAGTAATCCCTAGCGTTTCGGCTTCTCTTCTCAAACTTTCGATTTCTGTCGTTATCATATTTTCTGTAATATGCTTTTGTATAACCTATGAAATTTATCTGTTCATTTGGATGAAAAAATGTACATGATGTTTATTTTTCGCGTCCAATTGAATATATAAACATATACATATATACAAAATGGAGTGTGCGATTTGTTGTAAGACTTTTGCGTGTAAAGACTATCTACGAAGGCATCTGTCGAGACGTAGAAAATTTCCTTGTGTCGCCCCACAATTTCAATACCCAGATGCCCTTGTAAATTCGTTAGTGCCCAAACTCTTTGTAGACATAAGCAACTACGCTGCCCTGTGGCTAAAGGTGAACGCGGTAGACTAGAGCTGGTAGAATTAGTTGCTGATCTGCGAAATAAATTAGCTATAGTGGAGGAGGAAAATGCCGTGTTGGAAAATAAACTATCGCACGCGGACGCATTGAAATTGCATTAATGATTTCTTCTAATAATTTTCCAATTTCTTCGTTAAAAGCGATATCGAACCCGTAAACGAATCGTTGATTTTAAACGGTTTTATAATATGATTTTGATAATGTTTCGGTAGTGTTTCTCCGATCCTATTTAGTCGCTTCATTTCGCGAATTTGATCCTTGTACCAGCGACACAACTGCCGGTATAATATTGTAAATGCAACGTTTTTATCGGAGCGTAATAAATTACGTTGATATTTCATGTATTCTATATTGCATATTATTCTCATTTTAAAGTGTTTTAATGTTGTAGAAACACCGTAAAATTATTTAACAGCGTTATAAGATTCCATATGGTTGCGTATTATATTATCCATTTTGTTATAATATTTTTGTTATAACCTATTAAATTTATCTGTTCAATTGGACGTGAAAAAAACATGAGGTATTTATGACACCAATTGTCACGTTTTTGTGTTGGTGACCAGTTTGTGCTATTGGACGAAAACGGTGTTTTTCGGGGGGCGGTGGAGTAGTATATAGGGTGGGGAAATGATACCACCGTTAGGTGGTATCATTTTGACTCCCTATATACTACTAAAATAGTCCGGGTGTTTTATGGTCACAGACACAGTTTGCTTGCAACTCTTGATCCATTACTACCCAGTTTCACTTGAGGACATGTTGGTGTGTTTTTAACAGCAGTTTCAGCATATTTGAAGCATTTAAAAGAAAACACTGAGCCTGTTGGTTACGAGATGTACACAGAGTTTCCGTGACCAAATAATGTAAAAATATTGGGGACCATGACGATGTTGGTCCCACAACATCCATACGAATAGTGAAAGTAGGAAAGACGGGCTGGGATTCGTTTAAATTATACAGTAAACCTATTTGGTGTATTTTAACCTAAACATGGCGCAACAGAAAAGGCAGCATCAATCTGCATCAAGCCAAATATAATTATGGCGGATATTACCTTCCATAGGGCCAAGCCAACACATACGTAATGCATGTGTCATGACGTTACTAGAACTCGACGTTACGTCACCAGACCAGTTCACAAAGGTCGCACTGACAAGTTGAAATTGATGCGGCTGCATCATGCATGCGACGTGTACGGTGGCCCCAGAATATGAATTGGTAAACCAGCTATTTGAATGGAGCAGATTATCAAAGTACCGAAAGTACTGCATAAATGCTCAAATTGCATGATATTTCCGAAAGAAATGTAACAATAACGTTCGACCATGTCTAGCCGTGGGTAGACGTTTGCCGTGGCTCTCGGAAACTGTTTGAACCGCGGCCTTCGGCCTTGTGGTTCAGACAGTTTCCTCGTGCCACGACGACCATTTACCCACGACTGCACATTGTCGAACCTTATAGTGTATATAAATAACGTTTATGTTTACGCTTGTAATGAATGTTTGAGTAAATATGTCGGAAAACACGGTGTGTCTGACCTGTGTCCGGTCTTTTTTCTGGCACTACCACCGTGGTGACTTCAGAACCAAATTGAGTTGAACGTTAAGGTTATCGTTTCTTAACGACTTGACATATACGGACAACACACATACTAGCTAGTTACGCATACGGGGGTTTGACGATTGTTATATACACAAGTATAGAAAACAACACGATTACCACACTCAACTCGGTGACCTATAGAAACCCATACTGTTCACCCTCCCCTTGTGTAACTCCGGTTACACATGGGAGGGTGAACAGTAGATGGTCTACAGTCCTCCCCTAGTGTAACCCCTGTAAAGTAAGACCATTTATAAGGAATACGTCGCAAGTTTGCACCTACACACCGAATAGATAACTAATAGAAGATATATGCGTTCGATATGGTATTTCCGTTCTATATGGTATTTGCGTTCGATATATATATTACCTTTGAAGTTGCCGCTGTTCTTCTATTGATCCTTTGGTGGCGGTGTTTGATTTTCATGGACATTTATATTTATTTGACCTTTAGTTGCGAACTATAACTCTTGCAATCTACTCCCATACCGTCAGATTGCAAGAGTTACTGTTCGCAACTATTTGACAGTCTGTTGGTTTCTAACATAATTAGGTGAATTGTAACCAACCTACCATAATTTCTACGCATTATTCATTCGTTGAAACACCAGTACGTGTATGGTATATCCCTGACTTTGTAGATTATGTTTATGTCAACGTAACCCCGTTTGAATCGTAAAACATTGACCCGTTTTATAAAGAGCGTCGTAAGATATAGCCGAGTCATTGTGTTCCCGACGAGAATACAAATGACTTGCTTTATTACACGAAATTGGACCAATTTGGCCAAACAGGCGAATCAGATCACGAGAAGGGGTCAGCCATAATAGCAGGGATCCCATTAGCGGTATCACCAGTGTGGCTTATTTCAGCAACATATTCAGTGGAACCTCTCTAAACTGGACACCCTGGGAGATCCCCATGGTGTCCAGCTTAGAGAGGTTACACTGTAAGTAATGGTATGGTCACTCCGAGATGTGGGGCACTTCAAGACAAATGTGTGCTTTAACACGAGGTACAGTGGAACCTCTCTAAACTGGACACCCTGTGAGGTCTCCAGGGTGTCCAGCTTAGAGAGATTACACTGTACGTATATTATATGGGCACTTCAAGACAAATGTGTGCTTTAACATATGGTACAATGGAACCTCTATACACTGGGCACCATGGGAAGTCACTAGGGTGTCCAGCTTAGATAGGAAACTATGTAAGTCAATGATATGGGCACTTCAAGACAAATGGGTGCTTCAACACAAGGTACAATGGAACCTCTCTAAACTGGACACCATGGGAAATATCCAGGATGACCAGCTTAGAGAGATTACACTGTGGATACTGCAAAATATATGTGTGCTTTGTAAGAAAGAATGGACTACGAAACACAGAGTAACCTCTCTAAATGTCTCACGGGTGTCCAGTTTAGAACGGCTACACTGTATGTAGTGATATGGTCATTCCGATATAAATGTGTGCTGTGTAAGCAAGTATGGACTACGAAACACAAGGCACAGTGGACTATTGTAAACTGGACACCATGTGACGACCCCGTGCTGTCCATTTTAGAGCGATTACACTGTAAGTAATGGTGTGGTCACTCCGAGATATGTGTGTGCTTTGTAATCAAGACTGGACTGCAGATAAAGTGGAACCTCTCTAAGCTGGACACCCTGAGATATCGCCATGATGTCCAATTTAGAGAGGTTAAATTGTAAGTAATGATATGGATACTCCGAGATATATGTATTCTTTGGAATCAAGAATTAACTACGCAAATAAAGTAGAACCTCCCTAAACTGGACATCCTGTGAAGTTTACAGGGTGTCCGGTTACAGCGGTTAGACTGTAAGTAGTGATATGGTCACTCCGAGACACATGTCTGCTTTGTAAGCAAGAATTTACTACGCAGAAAAAGTGGAACCTCTTCAAACTGGGAAGCCCGGGAGGTCCCCGTGGTGTCGAGTTTAGAGAGGTTACGCTGTGTCCACTTCTATTGGATGATGTAATTTGGGACTGTTAACTCGGGAAAGGGACCGATGATCTCAGTGTCCATTTCAGCTCCTAATCCAGCGTCTATATGAACAAGATGGCCGACCGGTTGCTCAGGTAAACAACAGCATGACAACGGCGTTCCTATTCGAATGCCGTTTAACTGTGTCAGAAATCAACAAAATGTAGATACAACAAGCGGTGGTGTAGTGTCAACATTTAACTACGACAGAAATCAACAGAATGTCGATACGGTGGTGTAGAAGGATGAATTAGTTTCGAGTATTTGCGGATTCAGCCCTTTCAAAGCATGTCCCATTCAGTATTGTTCGAAATTTCATGCTAATTGTTTGTACCAGGAAGTTTTATATAAGCCCACAAGCGGTAAGTATGGTGTCACCATAACTGGGCCGGCCCTCCTATTAGACATACCCGTACTAGTAGGTATACCTGAAGATAATGAAAGGTAAAAACAATTGCCAGTGGCTCGTTCTAAGCTCCACGGAGCCATGTGGTCGTAGCTGTCGTTGGGACCACTGTAAAGTTCACCTTGCCCGACTTCGGAAAGGTGGCGGCACAAAACCCTGCAAAATATGTGGACTAGGCGTTATGAACCGCTACTATTTGTGTCAAGGTTGCGGGTATGAGAATGAGAAGGCGAAGGACTGGCAGCGAAAACAACGGGTCCTCGAGAAGGAGTTCCGACGTCTAGCTGCTATAGATGCCTTCTGATTTTCCTATTAGATATACCTTAACTACTGGGCATACCCACCCGACATGGCTACTATGGAGATTGATGCCTTTTGAATTCCTATTAAAGATACCTTCACTACTGTGCATACCCATCATACATGGCCACTATGGCGACTGATGCCTTCTGAATTTCATATTAGATATACCTTCACTACTGGACATACCCACCCGACATGGCTACTATGGAGATTGATGCCTTCTGAATTCCTATTAGAGATACCTTCACTACTGTGTATACCCATCAGGCATGGCCACTATGGATGGATTCATCGAGCAGCTGCTTGCAGAAATGCAGGCACCCGAGCCCCTCCATGACGTTGACACGAATATCATGGATGAGCCCATCTCGGAAGAGGTGAAGAGACGTCTACTAAAGTCCCTGCTTCCAAACAGCTACCAGCTTCCCCCGAAACCTCGGAAGAAGCGGAAAGCCATTCAGAAGGAAGTTGACCCCTTTTCCCCTCAGAAATCAATCCCAACAACGCAGGACTACCAGAAGGACTACCAAATGACGGACAAACCGGTATTCAGGCAGAACCCCTGGGTGATAGGGAAGTTTCTGAGGGGCTGGCAGATGGATGTCCCCCAGGAGCACCCCCTTGCTGCAGACCTAACAGCCTTCCTGGAGGGAGTGCGCCCCCAGATCCATCAGAAACTAGTCGAAGAGATCCAGGCTCTCAACGGAGTCAAGTTTCAACTTGCCTTAAAGCTGCAGCTTCGAAAAGACAAGCCATATGGTAGTGAGGAGTACACAGACCCTGTGCTCCACCACAATCAGGGGGCTCTCCTACAGGTTGGTTATATCAACGAACAGCTAGACATGCTGTGCTGTGGACCATGCTGTGTGTGTGCTCTGGAGTTGTTCTACAGCTAAATCATGGCGCTTGCGCTCCTCATCTACGTCCGAGCTTCGCATATTCGAGAATAGAAAGTTGCTACCGCTGAATGCCATTGCGTTCACCACCGCACCACCTACGAGCATTGCGATCGAAGCCATTACTAATTTGTTTCACAATGTAGAATTCCAACTTTAACTAGATAATCTCGGGTCCTAACTGCGGCTGCTACATCTATGGTCGCAAGACCTACATATCTCGCCGTCATTGATAACCATAAATTTACTGCATATGAAAGGGGTCGCGAGTCGTGTTTAAATGGGGTGCAATCGGTTTCGGAACCGCAAGTTTCGGAGGAACCGCAGCTGGTTGTCACGACAGAGCGCCTGCATCTGCCAGACCACCAACCACCAACGGGATGATCAAGGTCGGCACGTGTTCCGAAGGAACTGCCTTCGGGCGTTCTTCCGAAAGAACTGCCTTCGGGCGTTCTTCCGAAGGAACAACTAACAACTGTTTGGCCTCTCGAAGCTCGGCGAGTATTTTATCTTGTTTAGCTTTCCATGCAGCGGCCCCTGCCCGCCCCGCTGCTCGCCCCGCTGCCTGTCTTTTTGGGTATTTATGCCGTTGTGGTGTAATCGGAGATTGCTGCTGCTGCTGCGGTTCCAGCTACGTCACTCTCGCAGGTGTGTCGTGTTTCAACATTTTCTGAGCTTATAGTCCGTGTGCATACATGCTCAAATTGACAGTGCTTAGCTGTTGTCAACGCAGTTGTCAGCGGTGCTAACAACATGAAAAACTTGTGGTAAATTACGCAGCAACCTGATCTTAGTGCATGTCCAACAAAGGGGTGAGTCTCGAGGTCGTCGACCAATCCCCATTGAATCTGGATTGGCAGAAACGCCGCTGCTGCGTAGAGCTGAATGGCTGCCGCCCCTAGTGTTTCTGTCATCACCGCGCCTAGCCGCGATTCGCATAGGGCATACCATTTATCAATTTCTGCGTCTGGCATATGATCAACCTGGACGGCTGTGAGACGTCGCCCCAGATACTGCGCGGCCTGCTCCCCCCCCAACCCCCCTGCAACCAGTGCAGCGAGCCGTTGGCGCCGCTGTGAAGTCGCTGTTTCGTGCCGAGTGTCGTTCCTACCGACTGTTCCAGCCGTTCCAGCCGTTCCAGCCGTTCCAGCCGTTCCAGCTGTTTCGACAGTCGTTCCGACAGTTCCAGCCATGTCGGCAGTCGTGCCGACAGTCGTGTCGACTGTCTCTTCTAGCAGCTGATCGAGAAGTTCGTCACAGTTCATTGTGACAATCGAATATTGTTTGATCTTAAACAGTGCTACTCTGACTCGCCTCGTAAGTCTAACATATTGCCAAGCGCACCACCCGAAAACTATGATGACCGTAATACTCGCAGCAAAGCTTGCAGAGGAGCAACACATTTATTCCCACATTTTTAGCAGCCACGGCTAAGCAGTGTTTATCACAAGCTAAGCAGTGTTACAAGCTATCATACAGATCATCATAATTTTGCACTTACGAACATTTTAGTATTACGAAGTTTAGTGAAACGGCCCCCTGGACAGCAGTAGCTTGCTGTATGTAATCGACATGAGCTCGTTTGGGAGGTAGCCAATCGCAGGATGAGATACCACAGTGCCGGCCGCTAGACACTTACGGCCCGAATGTCATCGTTGCTGGGTTAAAATTCACCGACGTTCCGACTGACGATGTGCGACTGACGATGTGGTCACCGGAGTGATCGTGCCTAAAATCCGTCTTTCAAACGCCGTACGGTTGTAGGCGTTGAAAATGGGATTCCAGCCGTCGTCCTGCGGCAGAGGGATTTTCTGTTCTTTGTCTTCGCCTAATAGTGTAGTACATGTGAAAGTTGTAAACAGCCCTCAAGAAGGGGTCCTCCGCGGCCATATGGTCCTCCGCAACCACCCCGCATCCGGCTGTTGCACACCATACGGCGAAGTTGAGCTGATTCTGCCAAACTGCATCTGCGTTGCTTTCCACCCGTTCACGGTACCGTTAGTCTGGATCTTAGTCAATCTATATTTTTCAAAGATGTTGGGGAAGTTGGTTTGAAAGCCTGTTTCAGCTGTTGTCACTGTTGCCCTAGCCGGGACAACTGTTGATCTGCGAACTTTGATAGTGGGGTGCACCAGCTGGAGAGCGCCCACGTTAGCGGCGTAGACCCTTCCGGACCGGTATTTTGCATCAGAATTAAAGCTAAGCGCTTTGGTATCCATGGATATCAAAAAGCTATTATCATGTTTGCTACGCTCACCAATGTTCAAAGGGGGGCTTGCATGGTTCAGAAGCCGATCGACAACTCTTGCGAGAAACGCCGCGCCGGCGTCTGATCAATCATCACCTACACGGTCGGCTGGGGAAACGTAGGGGAGAACGAAGGGTTCGGCTACATGAAGAACGGCCCCCCATTAGACGTAAAGCTGACCCCCGGTATTTGGAGTTTGAGAGCGCTCCAAGCTTTTGTCGCGTCGGAGCTTGATGGTCGAGCCAGCCTTGCAACCTCGAAATACACCGGACTTGCGACCTTGATCGTCGAGCCCGCCACCCGGGTAAGGATCACACGGGCGTTGGCTGTGCAGCTTGGTTTTACAACAACATACTCCGACAATAGGGGATGGTTTGAGCCAGGTGAGCACGTCGGCGACGGCCCAGTAGGGTTTACGTTAGACGGAGCCCCAGTACTCTCCTTAAGGTTGTGCATGCCAGCGACTGTTTCTATGGCGAGACCATGACCTTAGACTTCCCAACCCCCTAGATGAAATGTTTGGAATCGGGGCACATCCACGAATTGAAGAGTTCTATTCTTGATGATACAGCACGAGAGTTAAATAACGATTACCGATTTCAGCCGTTCTCGAAATAACCGATAAGGATTAACATAAAATATGTATTTCATAAATATATATTATCATGAGCATATACGGCCCAGTCAGATTCAGCGCAGAACAGGACGTTCCCGTCGCGGGCGCAGCCAGCAACGATTGGTCGGCAATGAGAAGGATAGAGGGAAGGATAGCGCAGGCCCGCATAGATGCAGCTACGGCGATTTCACACGTGCAGCGATTGCAAGCTCGAAAGCCCGTCATAACAGTTTGGGCCGAGGAGCGTGGTTCACTGAGCGCGGGGGCTCACGAATATTCGTTTGGCTCCAACGCGAGCAACAGATATACGGGATACACCATGGAAGCACCCGGGACTATTCTGCGAATGTCGGTCTGCTCGGTCAACTTGAAGGGACATGCTGCTACCGAAGTCCGAGTGAATATCGTCCTGAACGGGGTAGAGCAGAAGTCTGGCGTCACCAAGCATACGGGGCAGATGTCAGGGTTTACGATATTCGATGACGCTCCAATTAAAGTCTCCGCCGGTAGTGTTATTAACTTTGTTACAAAAATCGCTGACCAATCAAGTTCAACTACTGTGGTGACACTATTAATCGAACTTGATTTATGATGAATTCCGACAAATATATCCTGAATTGCCGTCCGGGTCGGCTGACCCGGCATCTTTTAGGATGACCAGGATTGCCGAGATACAACAGGTTCTTCAGCATGAGGTCGAGACACGGACAGGTCATGCAAAATAATATAGGTGGGCAGTCAACGTCGTCGAGGGGGTGAACACCACACTAGCCTCAGTTTCCGTTGTGAGCGGGATGGGGAGTGTGTCTTTATTGTCAACAGTCGTTGCCGCGCCGATCGCGGTGGCATTGAGTGCGGTCGCGGCAGGGGCAGGCCTGCTTTGCATGACAAGTAGGCTGGTGGCCCGCAAGCTCGAGGCCAAGAGTTGAAAGCACGACCGAATAGCAGTCCGAGGTCGAAGAAAAACAGTATCGAAAGCAATAGCCGACAACGTTATATCAGATAGTGAGTTCAAACTGGTCGTCGAAGAGATGGCCAGGTACCAAGAGTTAAAGGGCTCGATCCGGTCCAAGGCTCGATCACAAATTTTCGCAGACGAAGACGTAAACACTCATCATGGATGGTCGGGCCGACGAGAGAAGGACTCTTCTCGCCCGCCTCGGGACGTGATATGCTTATTCGCGTGTCAGACGACGGGGGACATCCCGCCACCATACTGCCAGGTAGTTCCGTCGGCGCCACCTTACGAAGCATAAAACTTTCGGGCACCAGCGCCACTTGTGCATCGTCCGACTCGCGAGCCTTGGCCGGCGAGGGGCGTAGGGGTGCGCCTTGCCACTGACTCTCCCTTGTAATGCTATAATTAGCGAGCGGTATGGGTGCTGGTGGGGGTTGGGGGGGGGGGGCGGTCCAGTCCAGAAGGTAAAGTGGTCCAGGCCCCGAGTAGTATACACGAGGTTGAGTCCGGTGTAGCCCGCCCCGTGGGGGTGGAAGCGGGCTCCAGGAGGTGAAGTGGTCCAGTCCAGGAGATGAAGTGGTCCAGTCCAGGGTGAGGTGGCACAATCCCGCGAAACGGGCTCGAGTGACATAATGGGGGGAGGGGGGGGGGGGGGCTTAACCGGGGCCACGCCTCCCAAGGGGGTTACGGAGGCCCGACGTGACATGACAAACATGACAAATCACATTAGCAATACAAACAATGGTTCAGTCACAGCCTTTCTATTACTACTAATGCTGTTACTTTATGCAAGTGAAGTGCGGTTGACACATTAATAAGCGTGGACACATTTAATATATTATAACTGATGTATGAGCGCTAGTTAAATCCACGACTGTGTACCTGACGTTGAATAAAAATATACTTTACAGCTTTTATCTATTTGATTGGCAAACAACTAGTTTCCTAGAGTTACAGTAGCGCTTTTCTGCTCCTTACCTATTTGTATATACTAATATCGTATACATATCGTAATCGTATAGTATTGGTATATTTAATGAGCATATCGTTTGATCATATACTATTGGTATGTTTGTACCGTATCATCGTATAGTACAAACGTACTATACGAATATTATACAAACATACGATATCCGTTCGTATATACGATATATCCGTACGGATATGGTGTGAATATACCATACCCGAAGTGTGGCTTTTCATTCTACTGAAAACTCCTCTCATTTTAAAGAAATTCTCGACTCCAAAGAGGACCAAATATTAGGGGCGGACCAAATATTACCAAATATTAGGGGCGGACCAAATATTAGGGAAAATAGTACACGGCAACACCGTTAATATATCGTATACATTTACGGTATTCTGGTACATTTACACGTACACAAATCTGGTATGTTTGTACGATACAAACGTACCAGAATTATACACATGTATAAAAATCGTATAAACGTACGATTTGAATGGTATATATATACGATATTGGTTGGCATGTACGGTACAAACATACCGTACGTTTATATTATATGCATATCGTATAGAAAACATATCGTATAATATAATATACGTATAGTATTGGTATAGTACGTATAGTTGACCTGCAGAAAAGCGCTACTGTAGGTAATGTTAGCGTGCATGATACATGTATGAGACACGCAATGTGATGTTGTACCCGCAATGTGATGTTGTACCTTCGGACATCTGCGTAATTTTATTAACTCTTTGCATGCGAGCGGTGAAAATAACATCCAACAACTTATGAGCATGTTTCTTATTTATCTTTGTAAATATGTCTTGGAATTTCATTAGAATTGAGACTCAATTCTAATGACATTCCAAGACATATTCATGATATGTATAGGGAGAAATAAAAGAAAATACACTGCGTTGTCGTCTGCTACTTTCGAACTATTTACAGCCAGCAAATTTCCCAGCATGCAAATTGTTAAACAAGTTTACGAAATTTACAATATTTTTCCTAAAGAAAGTTAAAAGTTGACACAACTCAGCATGTACTTTTGTCAACTTTTAACTTTATTTATGAAAAATATTGTAAATTTTGTAAACGTATTTTAATGAAATTACGCAGATGTCCGAAGGTACAAAATCACATGGCGTGTCTCATATTGCATTGTCGACTGCGTTTGTTTAGGAAATACTGCTGATTCACGGGCGTTTCAAAATAAGTTGAACGCCCCTCGCCTAATAAGTATTGCGTAACCAAATAACTATTTCACCCCTAAGTAACTGGTATGGACTATACTTCTGTGTAGATGTTGGATCTATTGTATTCCACAGAAAAGGGATGTTTTTGTCAAGTCAGAAACTATGTTCGTATCCACAAACAATGCAGATCCTGATGAGACCATCCTCTGGAAATATACTGTTTGCAAACATTGGAAAAGCGGTCTGTAGTGTTGACATGGTTAAATGGCAACCATGCTTAGACTGACACCCAAAAGCTGCGTCCGCATTATAATGGTATAATTTTATAATGGCTGGCCAAAATGTTTTACTGTCACATTCCACTTCAACGTTGGCCCTGTTCTTCGAGTATCCATATAATATAGACACTAGTATGTTGGAAATACTTCCCCACTTACAATATTATAGGAATGAATCGCCTTTTTGTGGAATTTATCGGGGTATAAACTTGGAAAAGTCTCGGGAATACTGGACGAAGGCCGGAAGGCCTCGTCCAGTATTCCCGAGACTTTTCCAAGTTTATACCCCGATAAATTCAACAAAAAGGCCATTCATTCCTTATAATTCCAGCATTTGTAATAAATTCATCAAGAAAATGTGTTTATTTTCCGTTTTCTTCAGAATTATTTTAACTGCGCCTCACGGTTACGGAAAGTAGTTCGGCTTGGGAGTTTACTGGGATATAAATTATGGAGAGATACTTGCTACGGGCCAATCAAATGTTAGGGAATTGTGTAAATATTTGTGTGCTGGAATTATAGACGTATGTACCCATATATATGTCTAGACTACTGTATACAGTTGTGTGGCTGGTGGAAATACGACACTGTGTCAAGAAGTCGAGTAACACATATCAGAACTTGTCTTCGGTAGTTTGGAGAGGGTCTATGGAACCAAAACGGTCATAACATGACGTCACTGTGACATCATAGCGCACACCATTTCTGAAAGATACAAACGTTATGTAGAGAGTACCGGTTTCGTCGAATGTTTCTAGTAGTAGTAGTAATTCAGCCATGTGTTCAGAAACGAAGTCCAAATGTCAACCATACATTACTGTGAATGCCATTCCAAATGCCCTCGTTATTTATTGTTACTCCCGGAAAATGACTCATCCATACACATTGACTGCGTTCATTTATATCACACACATGCTAAAAGATAAAACGTAAAGTGTGCTATATAATTGTTTCATTGACCGACCGAATAGCAAAACGTGCTGACGTTGTGCAGGCTGATATGTGTCTACATAGGTCGCAATGGCTATGCAGCCAAAATGTATTTCGTCCCAGTCACATATGTGTTTCAGCGACACACTAGTTGTTGAATCTCAAGCCCCATCCATGGTTCCAGCTTGAGATTAATCAACCCATTGTTTGATTAATCTCAAGCCCGTGTCAGGGTCTTACGAATCTCTAATGACGGTTTCTGGCAATCAGTCGGTGCACATTTACAGCTGGGTGACCAGAAGCAGTGTGGATAAAGTGTGCACTCCGGCCCGCCAACCACCTGGGCCAGGTTGCTCAAAGCTTCTGTTAGCTTAACAGACTGTTAAATCCTTAGCATTGCTAAGGATTTAACAGTCTGTTAAGCTAACAGAGGTTGTGAGCAACCGGGCCCTGGTTACTGCAGTGCACTCCGATAGAAGGTTCGATCTAACCCCGCACATATACCTTCTTTTGAAGACGAAGTTGCATCAGGAATGCGTCATTGGTACTTAAAACGGTTGTTTGTGCACAACGTAGTGCTAGATGATACCTTCAATATCGGCTCTTCACTGTTTACAAAATACCGTTACACCACGGCCTGTGCGAATCTTCCAAATATTTGTCAGTTTCTTTGTGTCAAATATTTGAATATTGTGTTTGAAATCAGGCAATTTGATTGGCTGAGCCTGAGCCGTGTTAACGCAATCGTTTGTGCACGAACATGAAAAGTGACGATTCGACTCTCAGGTTGTGCTAAGAATCAGGATCTGCACATGTCCGGACGTCCTCTGTGTCTGCCGGCGAGCCAAATTGTTACTATATTGTATATGGTGCTTTCTAATGCACTCTATAAATATCACGCAATCTGATTGGCTGATGGTCATTATTATTACATATGTCTGGATCACGTCATACAACACACTAATCATGACATTTTTATGACGTTTAATGAAACATATGGCTGTTTCCACGCATGCGTGCTATCATATTGACATAAAACTTCATATGGCACTACTAAAATAGCATAACAGTGTTATATTTGGGATATGATCGCATATAGACTCAATCATGCACTCTGTTTGCGTCAACTCTATAAATACAGTATGTACATATGCTAAAGCAGGCAGGCAGGTACACACACGCCTACGTTAACATTGCCCAGATTACCAACGGTTCTGAACATGTACAAGGTGCCTGATCACAGTGGATGAAAATGTTGAAATCTTACCCACTCCAAAGTATTATTTGATATTTTCTTTAATATGAAACGGATTTTGATGAAATATTGCGCAGCAAACGCGTCTTCTTCGGCACAGACTTATGTGGTTTTTGCGAAAAATCGATTTAGTTTCTTCGCAAAAACGAGAGGTTTTGGCCAAAGTACAGAGACCACAAAATGCAGCTTAACAAGACGCGTTTGATGTATGTCAATGTAAACTCGAAATCCAACACATTTTTTGTTTGTGAGTTTGCCTGAGCTGTATCACAGTTCAGGCTCAGCCAATCAAGTTGCTTAATTCCAAGTACAATATTCAAATATTTTGAAAGAAAGAAGTTGACAAATATTGGCAAGATTAGCGCAGGTGGTCGGGTATAACCGTTTTGTCTCAGGGACATGCTCACATAAAGACCCTGCCATGCATTCATTGCGTGTATTATGTACCTTGGATATGGTCACAATAACAGCCCATTCTCTCCTCCTGTTTTGCGAATAAAACGGGAATAAAATGACAACTCGTGTCAAAGTAAGTATATTTTACTAAATGACAACTCGTGTCAAAGTAAGTATATTTTACTAAATGACAACTCATGTGAAAGTAAGTATATTTTACTAAATGACAACTCATGTGAAAGTAAGTATATTTTACTAAATGACAACTCATGTGAAAGTAAGTATATTTTACTAAATGACAACTCATGTGAAAGTAAGTATATTTTACTAATGACAACTCATGTGAAATCAAAGTAAGTATATTTTACTAAATGACAACTCATGTGAAAGTAAGTATATTTTACTAAATGACAACTCATGTGAAAGTAAGTATATTTTACTAAATGACAACTCATGTGAAAGTAAGTATATTTTACTAAATGACAACTCGTGTGAAAGTAAGTATATTTTACTAAATGACAACTCGTGTGAAAGTAAGTATATTTTACTAAATGACAACTCATGTGAAAGTAAGTATATTTTACGGAGCCCCGCAGGGGACATGGATTTGTTTTTATTAACTAGCTCCCACGAAATGACAATTCGTTCCCTCAATTTAAAACAATTCGTTATCACGAATTAACAATTCGTTCCCTCGAGTTAACAATTCGATAGCTCGAATTAACAATTCGTTCCCACGAATTGTTTTGGCGCCCAGCTGCGCGCGCAACACATTCGTGGGAACGAATTGTTAATTCGAGGGAACGAATTGTTAATTCGTGGGAACAAATTGTTAAATTGACGGAACGAATTGTTATTTCGTGGGAACGAATTGTTATTTCGTTGGAACGAATTAATAAATATATATGCTACGTCCCCTGCGTAATATTTACATGTTTCTTATTGGGCTGTGCATTGTTTTTAAACACAACTGCAGAGTATTAAACCGCTCGCTCGTCACAAAACACCAGCACAGAATGTGCTGATATTGTGACTAATCAATTTTACAATAGGCTGCTCTCGGCTTGATGGATACAGATACTATAAAATACAAACGAAATAGTAAAAGTTCCTTATAGGTAATATTATATAAGCTAGTCTAACTCCTGAAATAAACGAGAATGATCGAAACCAATCGACTCTTTCATCATATTGGGACCATTCAGTACGGTCCATTAAAACATAGTATATGGTTTGCATGACAAGGAGTTGGCACTAACATGAATTAAATGATGGTTATGGTGTTTTGAATTTGTTTCATTTTATGTCGAATACCTCTCTTATATACAGTGGGGTCAGCGTGTAAGTGCACACACGAACGAACACGACAGGTTGGAACCAACCTGTCGTGTGCGTTCGTGTGTACACTTACACGCTGATCCCACTGTAATTCATGTATAAAAAAAGAATGTAAATATTTTCCTGCATTTTTTCTCATTTCGCATCAAAAGTGTATGTTGTTGCCACTCAGTTGAACCGTCTCGGCGAGACGGTTCAACTGAGTGGTAACAACATACACCTTGGGTGGGTAGTGAACCAACCTGTCGTGTGCGTTCATGTGTGCACTTACACGCTGACCCCACTGTATCGTGTGGTACGGGAAACGGTCGAGACTGTACTCGTATCATTTATGATCTGGAAATCGATTCTGCTAGCCATTACTGTGTTGAATTTAATCTTGGCGTCTGCTACTTATGTTTTATTTTCGATTTCCTAAACATGTTTCCGCATTCTAAGGCTTACTGTGCAATATCAGTACCGTCTGTTTCACCAAAAAGGATGCTCGATATTTATCATTTGTTAAATCGTGTTCATAACATTGCTCTTTACCAAATCTTAGCGTTTTTGATATCAGTACAATGCTGTCAATTAATTACAGTATTACGATGGGACTCCTATGGGAATCTAACATGGAGAAACATGAGTTGAAAGACGAGTCGAAAAACGAAAGAAACTTTTAAAGTTAGGAAATATTCAGAAAACGAAGAAATCGGATCACATGTTCGAAGCTGTGCTCAGTCTCAGCCAATCACACTGCAAACTCCCACTGTTTAAATCTAGTGTCACTGTGCACAGATGTGGTACATATCTACGGAGCCCCACAGGGGACATGGATTGTTTTTTATTAATTCCTTCCCACGAAATAACATTTCGTTCCCTCAATTTAACAATTCGTTCCCTCGAATTAACTATTCGTTCCTACGATATAACAATTCGTTCCCCCGAATTAACAATTCGTTCCCACGAAATGACAATTCGTTCCCTCAATTTAACAGTTCGTTCCCTCGAATTAACAATTCGTTCTCACGATATAAAAATTCGTTCCCACGAATTAACAATTCGTTCCCGTGAGGGAACGAATTGTTAATTCGTGGGAACGACTTGTTAATTCGTGAGAACGAATTGTTATTTCGTGGGAACGAATTAAGAAATAAAAAAAGTATACGACCCTTACGGGGCTCCGTACATATCAGACACCAATAAGGTATAAACTAATGTATGGCTTCAATGGTTGAAAGTATGATGTGTTGACATATTTAAGCAATCCTTCAAGTGATATAGAAGATGTGACAGAAATGAGAAACACCGGCTAACTTCTTAATGTGTGAAAAAGTTGAAAATGTTGTGACGATCAAACGGTCAATGTCATATTAAAGGCAGCATGGATGTGTGACATTTGTCCAGAAGTATGCTGTGTTGAAATGTTTAAGTAATCCTTCAAGGGATATAGAAGTTATGACATAATTGAGAAACACCTTAATGTGCCGGACACACGGATGGACTCACGTACACACAGTTCAAAAACTATATGCACCTGGCTCTACATAGAAATAAAATTGCTACCCCGCTCCATACCTCTCACGGGGGTAGCAATTTAACCCCATCTCTTTAATGTAACACATGGAAGAGTGATTTTTGCAATCAGTTATCCGGCGTGGTTGATATATTAGCGATATAAAACTGTTAAAGCTGTATCACTACAGTATTAATAAAGAACATACACATGCAGAAATTGGTTAGTTTACCGTGTCAATGTGTTTATCTGACATTTACATATATGTCTTGTAAATTTGAAAGCTTCATTTCGTTATGATGAATGTTGTACAACAACAAGAGGAAATATGGCTTTAATGGGAAAATGATTTCCCTGTTATATTATTTTTGACAATTTACCAGTTACACATCAAAGATTATTTGTTTAAAGGTATAAAATATACAGCTTACTTAATTTTAACCTACATGCAACAGGTTTGGGTATGCACTTCGGTTGCTCACAGTTTTTGAATGGGTCAAATTGTAGCCGTAGATAATATATCAGAGGCAAATTATTGCAGCTATACAGTAGTATGAAAACTTGGAGAATGTTTTTATCTTATTTTTCCTATTTCTGTTCGAAAGTCGACGAGACGGTTCAAATGAGTGGCAACAACATATACTTTTATGGAGAAATAATCAAAGGGCTCACAGATACCTCTAGTTTTTGAATGGGTCAAATTGTAGCCATAGATAACATATCGGAGGCGCATTATTGTAGCTAGATCTACGGAGACCGGGGGCATACTAATTCGATGAATGTGGGAATCTAACCCATGACGCCGACTTTATTAGCCTGGAGCAACACGATTGCTGGAAACTTGAACGTCAAACTAACATGAATTCCCTACTTGCAGATTCATGCACATAAAGTAAACGACATGAAGGTTTTTAAAATATTTGTTGAAAGGTATGATGTATTTCCTTTGCCACAGATCCTTAGATCACGGTTCGTCCGCATGTACGAGGAGATGATTCGCGAACTTTAGCGAGTGGATTATCGATCGTGCATGCGGATGAACGTGATCTGACTGTGTTATCACATCCTCATGTCCATACATTGCACATGTGCTGTTTAAATCAAGGTGTATGATCACGTGGTACTAACAACAACAACAAGTACCGATTCAAAGTACGTACTCTTTTATAGTGTCCGTATTACGTAACGGATTTTGATGAAATATGGCGCATCAAACGCGTCTTGTTAAGTTGCATTTGGTGGTCTCTGTATTTTCGCCCAAACTTATGTCGTTTTTGCGAAGAATCGATTTCCGTGTCTCCGGAATCAGACACGGAAATCGGTTCTTCGCAAAAAACGACATAAGTCTGTGCCAAACTCCATAGACCACCAAATGCAGCTCATGAAGACGCGTTTGCTGGGCCATATTTCATCAAAATCCGTTGCATATTAAGGAAAATATCAAATAATACTTACTTTGGAGTGTGCGGCGTTGTTGTTGTTGTAACCACGTGATCATGCACCTTGTAAATGCAGAAACAAAACTCGAAAATGTATCAAAGATGCGGTAAGTTCTGTTTTGTCGTGATTTTGACGCTAGTTGTACATTCCCGACAACGATACATCATATCGTTGTCTATCATGTGCATATTGATTGAATAGCATTATTCTGTTTTAGATGTGAATATTTCAAATATGACGTCATTTATCTGTACCATGAACGTGCACAAATAGCTTTAAACGCACAAACACGTGCCTGTATTGTTGCGGCGTTAGTAGTACATGCAGCACGAATGTAATTGCCTGTTTCACTCTTACAATGCTGAATTACACTTTCTCGTCTGCTGATTATTTTTATATTATTATTTCACATTTTTATCAACAACAACATGGTTTGGAAGCACTTTAGAATCATTTCCAATGGAAATGTTATTATAAAGTGCTGCCAAACAATGTTTTAATGCGAAAAAAAGACAAATATTAAATAACAGCAGACGACAATTTTCGTTTCCCGCATTTCCTGGACTAAGCGTCATTTAATGAGCGCCATCGGTGTCGCACATACCGGGGACCTTTCCATTAACACATTCCGAGTCTTTCCACACATTACACAAGGCTGTTATTACATCTTGCCATTATCGAAACACGACTCGTGTCTCAGCGTCCATTACCTCTCACGTTAGCAACAGATTTATTTCATGGCGACAAGATTTGTGCCATCAACTAACGACGGTGGCGACCATATATATGACACGCCACGACATATTGATTTTGCGATAGGTATAGCCCCCGGCTGCTGATCGTTTGGGAATTGTTGACGGTGGATCACTTTGACTGGGTAAATTGGGCTTATGGGATTTGTAACCAGTGTAGATTTAGATCAGCCTGTGTATCCTGCGTGGATGCACAGGCTGATCTAAATCTACACTGGTTGCAAATCTGCAAATCTGGTGAGATCTGCACTGTGCTGTATTATAGAGAATAGTAGGTTAGTGCCGTGAATGGGAAAACATATCTGGCAAGGCTTAGGAAACGGGATGAGCGAGGCTTTTTCCATTCACGGCACAAAACTACTATTTTATTTATCCCGTCAAGACCTACAAATAGCTTTACAATGCAAATAAAATAACCTCAGCCACCGCACATATTCATACGCAGTGATTATATCGTATTGACAGGATATCAAAAATGTTTCACGGCACCGTGTTTCACGGCACATGCGCACTGTGTTGGCGGGATAAATATCACTGTAACACCCGCAATGCGTCTGGCAATCAATATACAGTTGAACCTCTCTAAACCGGACACCAATAACACGTATGTGATATTATTGTTGATGAGTTCATTGGTCATTTATCTCAGGTGATAATGTATGTATGTTCATGATCGCATAGCTCACAAACATGTCATAATGATCAAATCCCAGATTTACAGTGAAACATCTCTAAACCGGACACCCTGGGGACCAGCCGGTTTAGAGAGGTTTCACTGTACTTTGTTTTCAAGCTACAGGAGCGCGCTATTCGATCAGGAGCTACACTGGTAATAAATCGCATTCACCCCATGTAGCCAGTCATTGACATCCTTACAAAATATAGTGTAGATCTTCGAAACTAGATGCAGATAAGCAATCATAAGCAATAACATAGGAAATATCACTGACCCAATGGTACCGGTTGTCTCCCTTGCACCACATGTCATCGCTGGACGACACCGATACGATCAATATCCGCATTACCTATGTAACTCGATATTAGAAGGCGTATATTCGTGTTTATAGCATCGGGTCGTGTATGGTAAACCAGGATATAACTTGTCTTTGCCACTGAATGGCTTATTCGCTGGTTTACCCTATGCACGCATATACTAAAAACATGTCAGTTTCTAATATATGTAACCCGATACTAGAAAATTGAATATTCGTGTTTCTAGTAGCTGGATGAATGTAGAGCTCAGGATAGCGCTAGGGGGGGTCCGGGGGCATACCCCCCCCCGGAATCTTTTTGAAATCTACAGCATTTCCTGCGTTTTGGCGCATTTTGGAGCAAACATATTGTTGACACTGTCACAGTATGTTTAGACATGATTTTTGATTGAAAACGATTAGATTTTGAAACAATAAGACAACGACTGAAAAATGCATGGAATACATGGCACTTGGCATGAAACGTGCCTTGTAACTTGTAAAAAATCTTTACTCGGCGAATTTTAGTCCGCCCCCCCCCCCCCCACCCCCCCCCCCCCCCCCTGAATCCGCCCATGACCTGTTACATAGATTAAAACAGCCAGTAGCAAACACTGTCTGTTTTAGTCTATGTAACCGTTTATTGAACACTGATATTCGTGTTTCTAACGCCAGGCTGCATTTCCTGCTTGTATCGTCATCAGATGTGTTGGCAATTACTGACCTGTGATTGTGACGGGAGACATGGGAATGTTTACATTTTGTCAGTTGTGGTCAGTTTAGCTATGCGAGAGCTGATAGAGCAACCATGCAACCTGGTATACTTTGGTTTGAGACCATGCAGTTGCTCCATGACCGAATGCGGAACCGTGTCGACCCTAATCAGAATACACAAACGCACATGCTGATATGGCTGATACTCTAATCGGCAAGGCCGCCACAGTTGCCACATTTTTCAAGCTAATTTGAAGATCAGGGGCTATACTGATCACACCTGTCTGCGTCAATGTATTATTCTGTACATCAGGGGCCCGTTTCACTAAACTTCGTACGAATAAAATGTTCGTAAGTGAAAATTTGGAATCGTCTGGAAATTTCAATTGATGGATTTACATTTATTAAGCATAGGCTGCATATGCAGCCTATGCTCAATAAATGTAAATCCAATACTTGTTTACAAGAAAACATTGTTAATGTGATAATTACAGACTATCATAAGTGTGCACTTACGAACATTTTAGTCACAGTGAAACATCCCAAGGTGTCCGGTTCACATACATTGCACTGTAATTCAAACACATGATCACGGCAAGACAGTTTGTGCGTTCTTTGCGATCACGAACACACATTATCACCAAATTTAATAACGACAATCACGATCGTTTGACCCAGATGATACCCATGGAATTTAGCAGATCGTAGACAGATCTAGCATATGAGCGCTTCAAAACAGAATGTGCTATCATGAACACACCAATACAATTGGATGCAATAACATGAGCATTCGACTCACCGTTGTTACCTGGATGTCCGGTGTAGCGAGGTTCTTCTGTGACAGTCAATCAGCGATATCCCGTTGTCGTCAATATGTATAACGTCAGATAAACACCGTGTGATTTGTACTGAAGAAGATTTTCAACATCTAACGAAATATATTAGCAAAATTTATGATTTATTCCGTAAATGACATCGACAGTTTACGAAATTCGCTGAATAAATCCGCATTTGCGCTGAAAATATCTTTCTACGTCATTTACAGAAAATATCACGGTTTCTGTAAACAGTTTTCATGAACAATCGCACATATTTCGTACGAAATCACATGGCTTGTCCCATCTTTGTATCCTTTGCGCCCCATTTTGAGAATTCCTACTGTACCAACCAATCAGCGATCGCCCGTCGACACGATTACGTGGCTGTCGTGCCCGCCTGACTGTGCCGGCTTCTCCGCCTGGTATTTACTGGCGCTGACATGTAATTACAGACAATGCGGGAACCCGGGTCGCCAAGGTCACAACTGGAAAATATAGCGGATACAAGTAGATCCTTTTAGCCTACATGCATTTCGTGATGAGAATATGCCGTTTTGCGGACAGAAAACTTAAATATTTTTTTATATTTGTGGCTGTGACTGGAGAAGTGGGTATTATGTGTTTTGCGACTGGTGTAGATCCAGATCAGCCTGTGCATCCGCACAGTCTGATCAGGATCTGCACGGTTCGCCATTCCATAAATGAAACATAAGCTACGGGAGTGTGCTATTTGATCAGGAGCTACACTGGTCACGACGTACTGTAGGACGTACTGTAGGACGTTGTTCGTGTTCTAAAATAAAACACCAAATATCATCTTCCGTGCATTTTCAAAACACCATTGTTTTCATGGTGTTTACAATTGTAGAGTCGTTTTGTTTTAGAACGGCGGCGTTTTGCTTTACAACACCATACAATGTGGCAACGTCGAAGGCGTGATAGAAGAAAACAGCAGGCGTTGTAGAGGTCGTTCCAATCAAGCACGCCTTGTGGAATTACTCAGAAAAAATCTCTAAACGAAAAAGTCTGCGTACCTAAGGCTTTCCAAACAAATTGATATGCCATTACCATCTTCATATTCAGTTAAACTTTCCTGAATATTCAACGCAGGTCAAAGCCGGTTGTGCAGGTAAAATGTCATAACGTTCTGACGTCAGTAAGTGACGTAAATTGTGTGATGTATGACATCACATGCGTGTTTGCAACGTCACATTTGTTTCGGCTAATGCTGCGCATCTGGTAGTGGAAACAAAATGGCGAGCAGCATACTGGATCAGTATAGCAAAATTGGTATTAAGCTTGAAGCAGAACTATCCAGTGACATCATTGCAAGTTAGTTTCTTCGTTTAACAGTTAATTTAGTAAATAAGACAGCTATTCCATCAGCAGGGTCAGAGGATTTTACACATTTTGACTATATTCGGAATAACTTTTTACCAAACTATCGGAATGTGATAAAATTGTGATACAGTGTAGCAATTAATCAGCTTGTTTATTTCAAAATCCACATATTTTATTATGACATACGCAAGGCTAGTACTAGTAAAAACCATAAATATATAAAATTGTAGTGTGTCAAATACCACAAAAGTGTGTGTATTTGTCATGCGACACACTGGTAGATAAAGCACTGATACATGTACCTGTCTTTGGAATTGTGAGCAGTAAAGTGCTGTAATCTCAGGTTTTAGAAGAAAACAAATATAAAAAATAAAAATGGATTTTCATCATGGCCCTGCGTAAAGTGGCTTAATGGAAGTTATGTGACGATACTAGGATTGCATTCGCGTTCGATAGACGCATTTCTTGTTCCTGTTATTTTGGGAGGTGTTCCATAGCAAAACACCTTGTACTGAATTGTGTTTTAAAGCAAAACATGTTACGCGTGCAGGTGTTTTAAAAGTGTAACAAGAAAGGTGTTTTGCTTTGAAACATCCTTCATGTTTTGTTTTTAAACATGTTACATGTTCCAAACCAAAACACCTGAAACGTCCTAGACGTTCCATATAAAACACCTGGTGTTTTCTAACCAAACTGTTGGTGTTCCAAAGTAAAACACCTGAGACGTCCGAGACGTTCCATATAAAACACCTGGTGTTTTCTAACCAAACTGTTGGTGTTCCAAAGCAAAACACCTGAGACGTCGGAGACGTCCGAGACGTTCGATAACAAAACACCTGGTGTTTTCTAACCAAACTGTTGGTGTTCCAAAGCAAAACACCTGAAACCCTAGACGTTCCATAACTAAACATCTGGTGCTTTCTGGACAAACTGTTGGTGTTGCAAAGCAAAACACGTGAGACGTCAAACGTGTTCCATAGCAAAACACCTTACACGTGATGTTTTGAAACATGTTTTAAAAGTGTAACAAATGGTGTTTTAATATGTGTGCAATTTGGGAACGTCATTTTTTACAGTGTAGGTACTTACTGCAGCGGCCCTCAAATATCGGTAGCGGCGCCCACGTGACTCATAAAACAGGCCAAAAATGGCATTTTTGGTCGGACGCTGCCCGATTTTTACGGGCTCCGCTGAGATCTTTAGGGGTCGCCCGAAACCCGCGGGGTGAAAACCTGACTCCCAAATTTGCGATTTTCCAAGCGCGATTTTAGGGCGTGGCAAATCCGTAGACACGTCGTCGCTAGGGCACCGCCCGGCGGCCTGCCGGAAATCGACCGGTGATCTGGCGGCCGCCTGAAGATTTTGACGAAAATTATTGGAAAAAGATCCGCCGGGCGCTGTCGGATTTTCACGGGCCCCTCACGGCCACCCTACGATAGCCTCACGGCCCCTCACGGATCCAGGGCAATGTGTACAACATCGGCCGGGCGCACCGCTGGTCCCGACCGGTCCCCGACGGCTTCTAAACGCCCCCACCCGAGCTCCAACTGCCGCCCCAATATTGCGACCCCTTCGACTTCTTTGGCGACTTCGAGTTCTTTGGCCGCATTCTGTTTTCCACTTTGTCCAAAAAACCACGTTCTCTAACACCACCAACGTAACTGTGGATGGAAAGAAATCGGCTCCCAAGTGGCAAACTCGGTTGGTTTGAACCATTGGTCCCAACCATTCTTTCCTAACGCTTCTACATAGATTTCTCCATGTAAACCTGAAGCAATGCTTCAACGCAGAAGAACAATAGTAATAACAATAATACGAATGTATCTTGTCTCACCATCTCGGCAGAGAGAACACCAGGCGACTAACTTCATAAACATAGCTCGCGCTCAACAGAATACCACCCACACCGAGCCCACCCAGCCCCGACTTACCTTAGCACATATCCAGGCTGCTACAACCAGCGAATAAGAATATCACAATGGAAATACGAGTTAATTTCCAATAGTGCCAAAGGGCACCGCCCGGGCCCCGTCTAATATGTGAGGGCACAGGTCGCAGGCATGAAATTCGCTCGATTCAACCGCGGGCTCTAAATCCTCCGGCGACTCTTGCGATTTGAAAAATCGATTGGACGCCGGCTGATATGTTAGGGCCGCTTGAGGTCTCAATAAGAGCTCAATCATGTGACGCGGGCAACTATCTCCTGTTTGCATTTATCTATAAAATATCTTCGAATTGTATTGAAATGAGTGCAAATTCTAACATTACGCTGTACTGTTCGCCATTGCAGGATTATATTATCTCTTTACAGTGCTTACTGTAGGAATGGCTAACTACATGTTAACGTATGTAGACCATGCTCAGACTGCATTGACGGACAGGCGGGTCTTGATCTACAACAGTGTTCGCCATTATTCTGTATCACGTGTATGCGTTCTCTGTCCGAAAACGTCTCTCATATAGTTGTGCGTTTTTACAGCTCATGATAGAAATGGGGCTTATGGGATTTGTGACTAGTGCCATTTCTGATCAAATAAATACTCATGTAGCCTAATGACGATATAAATTGCTTAGTAGAATTGCTGATTGATGAAATGGCGTCATGTGTAGATCCAGATCAGACTGTGCGGGTGCACAGGCTGATCTGGATCTACACTGGTCGCAACACTCATTTTCTTCAGTCACAGTCACATATATATAGTGTAGTCGAATCAACAGTCAGTTTTACCCACAGTTTGTGATATATAAGCCCGAGATTAGAAATAAAATATTTTATTATATACCTACCCATGAAATACATAGTTATACAATGTAAATAAAAGTCATATGTTCTCATCGATGAAATAAACAACTTCCGGTGAAAATAGGACTACTTCCGCTATCTATATTCATATTCTGTATTTAGAAAGAAGACAGCGCAAATAGGCTGCAAATACACATTCATTACCGTATACAGTCTAAAAACTGCTAATTTCCATGGAGCGGTATATAATAAATAGAATATGAATATCCTCTATGTATTCTACTCTTTATATTAGAACAACAGTTTAATATGTGATGGCAAAACTGCAAAGTTTTTTACTGCAACTTTTGTGTAATATATACACACTCATTTCTACTGCGGAATGATGTGTATAATAATGCTGCCAATGATTGAATAACATATATTAACGTTTTTGTTTGCGTGCACGGTTTACATGGTGTTAAAATAACCATGCACGATATATGAATGTTCGTGTGTCTGCATTAGGAAATGTAAATAAGTGCAAATCGAAAATTCTCGTTCATGATGCTCTAGTGCACTATTTTAGAATGATAATGATCCACACTCATTACTAACACCAGGACGAGTGTTTCATTGACTGAATGGCGATCAGCGCGGATGCGCAGGCTGATCGGGATCTACACTGGTCGCAAAAGTCATGAGTCCAATGTCTCTAGTCACAGTCACAATATGCCGCGATAAATGTATATCAGCGACTGGGAAAACGTACCTTATGACGTGTGTAACAAATATATCCCTCTAGATCAGCCAGCGTCCGCCCTGTCTTGGTAACGCTAACACTGTTTGTGTTCCAGAATAACACTGTCGGCCAGTCTCTAATGGTACCCATGATAATCAGGCTATACACTGGCCACATATGTTATTTAATTTGAGCGCTAGCGAGTACTTATACAACCAACATCATCCATATTCTGAGGTCTTCCAACTTTTATGCAAATGTCGGTCGCAGCACATATTTTGCGGGTTGAACATTTTAAAACCACTGGTCTTACGCCATAAAAATAGTTCCAACAGCTAGATCTCCTTTTCTCTTTCAATGTAATAACTATTTTGTTTGCTTTATTTTGTGCTACATTTATGTTATTGCAAACGTTTCCGTATGCCAT
The DNA here is from genome assembly GCA_029237695.1 of Conchocele bisecta. NCBI lineage: Eukaryota > Metazoa > Mollusca > Bivalvia > Lucinida > Thyasiridae > Conchocele > Conchocele bisecta. Next base: position 8,495,880 of record CM055265.1, on the reverse strand, counting down.
TTAATTACAGAATGTGGCTCATGGAGTTTACCATTAATATCCTGAATTAAATCATGTCGTCTGCTACTTATTTTCAATTTTCATTTTTTCTCATGAGAAAACTGGTGTGTCAGTACTTTAGAAATTATTGAAATTATTCTAAAGTACAATCAAAACCCGATTGTTTTTGTATTGAGACAAACACAACATATACAATATTAGCAGACGATAATTTCCCGCACTCTAGGGTTAATACGAAGCCATTCACAGGCCGACGTCATGCTGTAGCACCGAGCAACCGTCAGCGTGTTCCAATATGTCCAGAGCAAGGCAATCTCTGCTTACCCAGCTGCCAGATCCCTCATTGAGCCGGCGAGCAATATCAGTAAATGGAACGTCTGATCACATTAATCGAACGGCCTACAGCCGCCCTAACGAGCCTGTTCTCGTTCGGTCCCACGCCGAATGATAAACGCCCCGCTCAAGTGGCTGTCGTTCAAACCAGGGATTGAGGGATAACCATAATTCAGGAGAAGAATTAACTTAAGTATAAAAGCTTGTTTTTCTAATCCTGTTTCCAATTGTAAGTATATATATCTCACTTGCCATAAATTGAAATAAATATTGCTTAAACTAACCACAATTCACGGCATTTGTTCGTAAACCATGGATTTGGGCAAACATTGTGCACATCGTGCAAAAAAAATATCAACAAATCATGACCTCAAGCACGGGTTGACCAAAATGCATATTAATTTGCTAAGCTCGTCATTCCTGTGTTTCATCGGTGGTATGCACACTTCTTTATTTCACATTTATAATGACAAGCTACCACTACGGGGCTATAGTAAAATTGTTGCCATGTTCAGCTCTTTGTATTTGCACATGAATTTCGCTACTATAATTACATGTGCGTCACCGGTACCATGGCAACACGTGGATGTCAAAATACTAGTACAGTGAACCCTCTCTAAACCGGACACCCTGGGATTCCGGGTGTCCGGCTTAGAGAGGTTTCACTGTAAATCAGACATTTGATTATTCTGAGCGATAGGTGTGTGCTATGCGATCACGACCAGACATTATCACCCGAGATAAATGACCAAGAAACTTATCAAAAATAAGATCACATGTGTTTTCTTGGTGTCCAGTTGAGAGAGATTTCATTGTACTATGTATCAAATACTCAGTACTGTCCGGTTATCTTTGAGTATGTCTATATATAGAGACATAGTCAAAGAGAGCACCGACCGGACACTAACTGAAATATAATATCTTGACATCCACTTGTTGCACTGGAGCCAGTGACGTTTTTGTACGTGCATTCAAGTTCATTGTGAATTTGAACGTGCGGGTGAACAGTTCATTGTAAACGGCTTTTAAAGGAAATCGAAGTCAATTTAATCCGATTTCGTTTTTTTTCTGGCAGAGTTTCTGGAATAATTCACTTGTGACATTGATCCTACTATTCTCTCGCAATTGTAACACCATGTTGGCATGGTTTTGTGATTAATCGACATGATAAATGGTAATACAGCGGATATTTTTTAGTATGATAATGTAACAGACTTACAGTATCTTTGTTTTGTTATAACAATGGCATGTTACTCATTGTTTCTGTCGTGGCTGTGCAGGGATTCCGCTGGCGATCGCCACTTTCGCAATTGGCGATAAAAATAAACAATTGGCGATAACAAATTACATTTTTTTTTTTTTTGAAGTGGCGATTTTTTTATTTTCCCCAGCGGAATCACCTGGCTGTGTCTGGATGTGTCGTGTTGATCACACGTATGGCTAGCCTGCATCCTGGGGCCCGTTTCACTTAACTTCTTACGACTAAAATGTTCGTAAGTGCAAACTTATGACAGTCTGTAAATTTAACATTAACACTGTTTTCTTGTAAACAATTATTGGATTTACATTTATTGAGCATAGGCTGCACATGCAGCCTATGCTCAATAAATGTAAATCAATCAATTGAAATTTCCAGACAATCATAAATTTGCACTTACGAACATTTTAGTCGTACTAAATTTAGTGAAACGGGCACCAGATGCAATGGAACGTTATGCTCTCTAACAATGGAGACAAGCCATGCTTATTTATTTATATCTGCAATGCCTCAAGTTGGAGATTATGAATAAATGTATACAAGTGTGGGCAAATTGGTGTTAGTACATATTCTTCCCGAATTCGCGTATGCACATACTGCTGTTAGTTGGGAAATGTACATGCAACTTTATAACCATTAACCATTACACTGTGTGGTGTGTCTTATTCGGTTGTGTCCATAATTATGGTGGTTCGTATAACCTACGTGTAGTATTTACGGGTACAGTGAAACCTCTCTAAAACGGACATTCTGGGATGTACCCAGGGTGTCCGGCTTAGAGAGGGTTCACTGTAAATTAGGCATTTGATCATTCTGAGCCATTGTTGTGTGCTATGCGATCACGAACAGACATTCTCACATGCGATAAATGACAATCAACTCATAAACAATTAGATTACAGGTGTTTTCTTGGTGTCCGGTTTAGACAGGTTCCACTGTATATCTTACTAGCGCCTACTGCCGCATGTGTGATACAGATCATGCCACGATAATTCCAGTATTCCATGTACAGGGATTCCGCTGGGGAAAATAAAAAAATCGCCACTTTCGAAAATTGTATTTTTTTTATCGCCAATTGTTTATTTTTATCGCCAATTGCGAAAGTGGCGATCGCCAGCGGAATCCCTGCATGTAGTCCAAGATAAACGGTGAACCGTGTGGTCCCGGTTAGGCTGCTCGCATATGGAACTTCACCGGGGCGACACTGGTCAGTAAAACATGTGGCCCATGCTTATCATGACGAATTTGTAAGTAAAGTCATTTCTCGGTCCAGAGACGAGCTACCGTACCGAACTATTTCTGTGTCTTTGAGATAGAGTCCATACATTTGCAGGTTTTATGTCGCTATGCAACGGAAGCTGCCATCAAAGTGTAATCTAGTAGTCCATATATCAGTTTCAGCATTGCGTAAATGCACTTTCCAGGCATAATTTCCAGGCATAATTTCCAGGCACAGTCAAGGGATTGTCAAGAAAGTTGGCAATGCTATCGAATAAACTATAGTTCTTCAGTATGCTACATATATCTGGCATGAAACCATATTTAACCAGGGCGTCGTTTCATTAAACTTCGTACGACTAAAATGTTCGTAAGTGCAAATTTAGGATCGTCTGGAAACTTCAATTGATGGATTTACATTTATTGAACATAGGCTGCATATGCAATAAATGTAAATCCAATATTTGTTTACAAGAAAACATTGTTAATATGAATTTTACAGACTATCATAAGTTTGCACTTACGAACATTTTAGTCGTACGAAGTTTAGTTAAAGGGCCACCAGAGCTGTAACACATGCTGAGTGTGTAATCAATAGCCATACGAATCCTTCGATTAGGTAAAATTACACCAGTGCTTGGGTGCGCTGAGGGATTCAAGTATATGCTTCTCCACAAGTGTTTGCTGGCATATATACACATATAATCGCAATGTGAGTTTCCTGCTGGGCCTTCAATCGCACGTCAACAATTCGGTTGCTACTAACAGTATCTATATTATGTACGCAGCTCCGCAGGGGGCATGGATTTCCCACGAAATGCATTTCCCACGAAATAACAATTTGTTCCCTCAATTTAACAATTCGTTCCTACGATATAAGACTTCGTTCCCTCGAATTAACAATTCGTTCCCACGAAATGACAATTCGTTCCCTCAATTTAACAATTCGTTGCCTCGAATTAACAATTCGTTGCCTCGAATTAACAATTCGTTCCCACGAAATAACAATTCGTTCCCTCAATTTAACAATTCGTTCCCACGATATAACACTTCGTTACCTCGAATTAACAATTCGTTCCCACGAAATGACAATTAGTTCCTTCAATTTAACAATTCGTTCCCTCAAATTAACAATTCGTTCCCACGATATAACAATTCATTCCCTCAATTTAACAATTCGTTCCCTCGAATTAACAATTCGTTCCCACGAAATGACAAATCGTTCCCTCAATTTAACAATTCGTTCCCTCGAATTAACAATTCGTTCCCGTGAGAACGAATTGTTACTTCGTGGGAACGAATTATTAAATTGAGGGAACGAATTGTTATCACGTGGGAACGAATTGTTATTTCGTGGGAACGAATTAATACAAAAAAATCTACGTCCCCTGCGGGGCTCCGTATGTATGAGACTCTGCACAATTCATAGACTTCTTGTAAAGATGGTAGTGCCTTCTGTGCCATATTGGAGTCGACTGTAATTATCCAGGGCCCGGTTGCTCAAAGTCTCTGTTAGCTTAACAGACTGTTAAATCCTTAACTTTGTTAAGGATTTAACAGTCCGTTAAGCTAACAGAGGTTTAGAGCAACTGAGCCCAGACCATTATCTGTTGTGGCGTTGTAAGTATATTTACTGTGTATGCTTGGCAAAAGGTGTTCTAAGTGTGGCCTGATCGTATGCTCACTTAGCAGCAATATCACAAACTATGGAACGCGTCACGAATGTGCGTGTCGCAGAACCGATAAGCACCATTTCTCCAGTAACATCCACATACGAGACACGCCATTTTGTACCTTCGGACATCTGCGTAATTTCATTAAATACGTTTACAAAATTTACAATATTTTTCATGAATAAAATCAAAAGTTGACAAAAAATCAAAGTACATGCGGAATTATGATTTCGCATATACTCTGAAATTTTGTCAACTTTTGACGCAATCTACCGAAAATTTTGTAAACGTATTTCATGAAATTAGGCAGATGTCCGAAGGTAAATCACATGGCGTGTCTCGTATGTGTTGCAAGCATCCCGTGTTGTAGTTACTATAGGAATGAATGGCCTTTTTGTGAAATTTATCGGGGTATAAACTTGGAAAAGTCGCGGGAATACTGGACGAAGGCCGGAAGGCCTCGTCCAGTATTCCTGCGACTTTTCCAAGTTTATATCCCCGATAAATTCCACAAAAAGGGCATTCATTCCTTATAATTCCAGCATTTTAAATAAATTCATCAAGATAATGTGTTTATTTTCCGTTTTCTTAAGAATTATTTTAACTGCGCCTCACGATCACGGAAAGTAGTTCGGCCTGGGAGTTTACTGGAATATAAACTTTGGACAGAGACTTGCTACGGGCCAATCAAATGTTAGGGAATTGTGTAAATATTTTTGTGCTGGAATTATTGAATGGCTAACAGTGCAGACCCTGGTCAGACTGCGCACATGCCATAGAATATATAGATCAGTCTAATAAATAATTTACCGAACTTGGAAAATCACGAGTAACTTCCCTTAAAACTACTACCGGGGAATCGTCACGTTATACTTGACGATGTGTGTTATTTTCACGTCACATTATTAGTATTACAATGAATACAACTAGGAGAAACTAAACATATAATAATTTCAGCACAAAAATATTTACACAATTCCCTAACATTTGATTGGCCCGTAGCAAGTCTCTGTCCAAAATTTATATCCCAGTAAACTCCCACGCCGAACTACTTTCTACAGGTGCGCTGTCAGTGCTGTCAATGTAAACAAATGGCTGCCGTCTGTCAAAATAAACATATTTTCTTGATGAATTTATTTCAAAAGCTGGAATTATAAGGAATTAATGGCCTTTTTGTGAAATTTATCGGGGATATAAACTTGGAAAAGTCGCGGGAATACTGGACGAGGCCTTCCGTATCGCCCAGTATTCCCGCGATTTTTCCAAGTTTATACCCCAATAAATTCCACAAAAATGCCATTCATTCCTATAATATGGAAGTTATAAACCGAGAGATATTCTGCTAAATGCAACGTGAATGATGCCCCGGAAGTTGTTCTAAGGGAAACTACTCGAGGTGTTTCAAGTTCGATAACCTACACTACCACCTCCACTAATCTTTCAAATACTTATTTGTATTTTCTACATATGGAAATACTTGAATATTCTGCTTGAAATCAAGCAGCTTGATTGTCCGACATTCAGACATTCAAATTGCTTGATTGCGACTGGATTGTGAATAATTTGTTCAGAGACGTTGATAATCTGAGTAAGATTAAAGTCTGTACGTCGTTCGTTACAAGTACCACCAGCAGCCAGTTCTACGCTAAGTGCACTCAATTGAAGAATAAATTAACTAATATTTTTATTAAACAAAACAAAATATTTGTTTTAATCAAAACAATGTGTGTGTTAATTTGCAGTACATAACTGTACAGTACATTAGATATATGTATAGACAAGCGTTTATTTGTATATGAAATAATGCATTTCAATAGAACTCAACAATTAAGCCCCAAGAGTTCACTTTGGTAGATATAAGTGCACATGGCAATTTGTTGAAATGAGCTACAGCTAGTTCCGAGATGTCAGCGTAAATGACACAATTCCGCTGAAACCGACACGACACGCGCACAATCTACAATCTCGCAGAACCGCCTGGAACTACAGCTGATTGCTGCAGTTGCTGACAGGAATACACATGGCGAGATTACCATGGTGATTATACCAGAGCCGTTGACACGGCGACTGACAGTCGAGAACTACTCCAGTCACGTAGTTCAAACTGATACCCGTTTGTATACGAGGGCGTTTAGAAAGTGCTCGGGTACGCGCTACAAATCCACATGTTGACATTAACCTGTGTAAAAGATACATATCATGAATACACTGTAGACATGTTTACAACGAATATATAATTACTACTGAATTCCATCATGAACACACTGTAGACATGTTACAACGAATATATAATTACTACTGAATTCCATATGAACACTGTAAGTTTTACACGAATTATATAAACTATTCGATTTCCATCATGACTGTGACATGTTACAGAATATATAATTACTACTGAATTCCATCATGAATCACACTGTAGACAGTGTTACAACGAATATATAATTACTACTGAATTCCATCATGAACACACTGTAGACATGTTACAACGAATATATAATTACTACTGAATTCCATCATGAACACACTGTAGACATGTTTACAACGAATATATAATTACTACTGAATTCCATCATGAACACACTGTAGACATGTTACAACGAATATATAATTACTACTGAATTCCATCATGAATCACACTGTAGACATGTTTACAACGAATATATAATTACTACTGAATTCCATCATGAACACACTGTAGACATGTTACAACGAATATATAATTACTACTGAATTCCATCATGAACACACGTAGACATTTTGGTGTACCCAACCGGAAATAATATAATTACTACTGAATTCCCATCATGAACACAACTGTCAGACATGTTTACAACAAACGAATTATATAATTACTACTGAATTCCATCAATGAACCACACTGAAGACATGTTACAAACGAATAAATATATATTACGAACGGAATCCAGCATTGAAATACACTGGAGACATGTTTTACACGAAAATATATAATTACTAACGAATATCCATGAAAACACACTAAGGACCATTTTGTTACAACGAATATATAATTACTACTGAATTTCCATCAATGAACACACTGTATGTTTACAACGAATATTATAATTACTACTGAAATTCCATCATGAACACACGTAGACATGTACAAACGAATATATAATTACTACTGAATTCCATCTCACAAAGAACACAAAACTGTAACCATTTACAACTGAATAACATTAACTACTGAAAGTTTCCATCAGAAACCACAATTTAACAATGTTACAGACGAATATATTAATACTACTGAATTCCATTCCCATGAACACACTGTAGATGTTTACAACGAAATATATAATTACTACTGAATTCCCATCATGAACACACGAAGACTTTTAGTTTAAAACGAATATATATTACTACTGAATTCCATCATGAAACACAACTGTAAAAAAAAAGACATGTTTACAACGAATATCAGAATTACTACTGAATTTCCATCAGAATAACACTGTTAAACATGTTTACAAACGAAAATAGATAATTACTACGAATTCCATCATGAAACACACCTGTAAACAAAGTACAAACAATATATAATTACTACTGAATTCCATCATGAATACACTGTAGATGTTTTACAACGAATATATAAGATTTACTACGAATCCATCATGAACACACGTACAATGTTACAAACGAATATAATTAAATTACTACTGAATTCCCATCAAGAACACACTGTAGATGTTTACACCGAATATAATAATTACTACTGAATTCCATCATGAATTCACTGTATACATGTTTACGAATAAATAAAATAATGAACCTCACAAATCAAATCATGAAAATACACACTGTAACATGTTTACCAACGGAATATATAATTAACTACTGAATTTCCCAATCAAGAACACACTGTAGACATGTTACAACGATAAAAATCATTACTACTGAATTCCAATCATGAACACACTTTGTAGATGTTTACAACGAATAATATAAATATACTACAGAATTCCATCATGAACACACATGTATACAAGGTTAAACAACGACTATATAACTACTACTGAATTCATCATGAACACTGTTAGAACACAACTGTAGATCATGTTTACAAGAATAATAATTACACTGAATTCCATCATAACACACTGTAGACATGTTACAACGAATATATAATTACTATGAATTCATATGAACCACTGTAGACCATGTTTTACATCGAATATATAATTTTATACTGATTCCATCATGTAGACATGTTACAACGAATATATAATTACTACTGAATTCCATCATGAACACCATGTAGACATGTTACAACGAAATATATAATTACTACTGAATTCCCATCATGAAACATTCATGTTACAATGTTCCACAGTAGATGTTACAGAATATAAATTTACTACTGAATTCCATCATGAACACACTGTATGATCAATCTTGAATCATGTAGACTGTTAAACGAATATAATTAATACTAACCTGAATCCATCATGAATACACTGTAGACTGTTTACAACGAATATATAATTATCTGAACCTGAATCCATCACTGTAGACATGTTTACAACGAATATATAATTCTACTGAATATCATCATGAATACACTGGTAGACTTACGAATATATAAATTACTACTGAATTCCATCATGAACACTGTGATTTTACAAACGAATATATAATTATACGAATTCCACATGAAACTGTAGATGTTTACAAGAAATATATACTACTGAATTCATCATGAATACACTGTAGACATGTTTACAACGAATATATAATTACTACTGAATTCCATCATGAATACACTGTAGACATGTTTACAACGAATATATAATTACTACTGAATTCCATCATGAATACACTGTAGACATGTTTACAACGAATATATAATTACTACTGAATTCCATCATGAACACACTGTAGACATGTTTACAACGAATATATAATTACTACTGAATTCCATCAATGTACAGCTCTACATCGAAATGTATATGCACCAGGTGCCAGTTTCATTAAACTTCGTACGACTAAAATGTTCGTAAGTGCAAATTTAGGATCGTCTGGAAATTTCAATTGATGGATTTACATTTATTGAGCATATGCTGCATATGCAGCCTATGCTCAATAAATGTAAATCCAATAATTGTTTACAAGAAAACAATGTTAATATGAAATTTACAGACTATCATAATATTGCACTTACGAACACTTTAGTCGTACGAAGTTTAGTGAAACGGCCCCCTGGAGTCTCGTCAGAAATTGATTCGTAGAAAATAGCTGGCTAATGTCTTTTGGTATCTTGTTTACCAGAAAATGCTAGGAAACACACAGGCGTTTCAAGACTCGCCGACGTATTCCTACCATTTCTGGCCAAGTCTGATTACCTTTATATCAAAATACAATTGTTTAAAAAATACATGGTAGTCTACTAAAGGTACATGCCCACTCAGTAGTCACAAAGTGTTCTTTGTAGGAATTAAATAAGTATATAATTGTGTCACTGTTCCACCAGTTCTAAAATTTACGAGTGCCCGCTATACAGATATAATAAGTTATTAATATTTATTTTACTGATAGTGACTCGTGGTGGTATGAGGCTATTTTCATATGTAAATGAGGCATGATCTTTTTTAATTATTTATACTAATTAAATGCATCACATGAAAAAAAAATATTTTCGACAGTTTATAGAGTATGAGCATTGCACATCAAAACATAAATACATATAATAAATAGCAATGTCCGTTTTAAGTAAACACGGTTATCGCCCCTGATATAAGTGTTGCAATTTACGTCTGATATAAAATATATAATAATGACAATAAATACATGGGGTAATGGTGAATGGATGTTTATTTTGCCAGAAAATGTCTCAGATGATGTCTCTGATATAAAGAGCATTGTGTGCCTACTGAGTGGGCATGTACCTTTAATCTTGCACATATTATCAACGTTTCTGAGCAGTTATTGTCAATGCTAGTTCGCAATCAAGCACTGTGTTTGTCTGAGCCTGAGCTGTAGCACAGCACATGATCGGAAATCAAGCTTATTTATTTCGATCGCAATATTACAGCATTTTTAAATAAAGACATTGCCACTATTGGCAAGATTAGCGCCGGCTGTACTGTAGTGTACACACAACATTTGGTTGTCAATCAGCGAGAAGTTGGTCCATGTACTGTTAGGTGTCTGATCAAATTTAAAAATGTCGTAGTTCTACTGTTGCTGGAGAACTGGGGCCTGTTTCACTAAACTTCGTACGACTAAGATGTTCGTAAGTGAAAAATTATGATAGTCTGCAAATTTCACGTTAACAAAGTTTTCTTGTAAGCAATTACTGGATTTTCATTTAATGTAAATCCACCAATTTAGTCGTACGAAGTTTAGTGAAACGCGCCCCCTGGAGCTTATGGTTTTTATGATAAGTGTAGCTCCTGATCAAATAACACACTCCTGTAGCCTTATCATGTATATTGCTTGCTAGCATGACGGGTGTTTCATTGATGGAATGGCGAACAGTGCAGATCCTGATGAGACTGTGCGGATGCACAGGCTGATCTTGATCTACACTGGTCGTAAAACCCATAAGTTCCATTTGTCCACTTTCATCCATATATGTGAGATATGGAATAATAACGCTGTTTGTTTCTTTCCAATACGTTTTGCAATACATGTATATTACTGTTTATATTTGTTATCGAACAAAAAAAGCAAACATAATTATGCTATTAAACCGGGAAATAATGTCAGTACACACCACGACGTGGTTTATTTTGCACTGTCGTGACTGATCATAAATTGCGTAGTCCCTGTTCAGTCGGTTGCAAACACCGTAATGCCACATTTATTTCCCTCGAATTAACAATTTGTTCCCACGAATTAACAATTCGTTCCCTAAATTTAGCAATTCGAGGGAACGAATTTTGTTATATCGTGGGAACCAATTGTTAATTCAAGGGAACGAATTGTTAAATTGAGGGAACGAATTGTTATTTCGTTGTAACAAATGTATTAATAAAACAAATCCGTGTCCCCTGCGGCGTTCCGTACGCCTCTAATTATTGATTTTTCGTTCAAATAATACATTATTATATTAAATCGGTATACAATTCCGTCAAAATTATTATTGTTTTTTGCCGAACATACATGTAATCGTGGTTTCAGCGCATCACATCATTATCAATATCCAAATTTGTTTTCGTTTCATTCGTGTTGTGCAAAATCGCTAAATTCACTTTTCAAAGCACGCCACATGTGATTTTAGTAACGACTTCATGCAACATAACAGGTAGCAACATCGTGCGAAACGTCAAAACGTATATTTAAGTCAATATATTTTCATTTAGGAAAACTGGCTAATCGACTGAATCTAGCTATATGCCTGTCGTATCTGTAGATATAATGGAAATGTAAATACGGAAAGTACCGCAAATTGGCATCTAATCTTTTAGACGATAACAGTTTTGCTACTTCCGTGAATGCAAATCGAACAACGTAGAGTCATGGCCCATGATATATACAGTCGAACCTCCCCGAACGGCCACCTCTCTACAACAACACCCTCTCTGTAACAGCCGCTATATTATATCCCAAATGGATGATTTCCTCTATAGTTAACCCTTAGACTGCTGAGCACGAAAATTGTCATCTGCTGTTGCTTTGCATTCCTTCTCAATGAAAACATGTTTTGACAGCATTTTAGAATCATTTCCATTGGAAATGATTCTAAAATACTGTCAAAGCATGTATTTGATGATATTTATCGAAGAAAATAAATTTACAGCAGACGACAAATTTAATTCAGCATTAACCTCTCTACAACAGCCACTTCTCTACAACATCCAGTTTTGCGTCTTCCCAAGGGTGGCTGCTGAAGAGAAATTGCACTGTACAGCTAAATTGAGCACGTTCTACAATCGGGTATGGAAGGTGTTCGAGCCAATTCACACCCTTAGATATAAGACGAAACGAAACGTTCTACAAATAGAGGGATAGTATTATCCCTTCGCCGATAAGAGGGGACAATTGGCAATATAAAATTACATTTTTCGAAAATGTATCGCCAATATACAGTTAGAGATGGAGCTTATGTGTTTTGCAATCAGTGTAGATCCAAATCAACCTGTGCATCCGCACAGTCTGATCAGTATCTGCACTGCTCGCCAATCCACCAATTAAACACCCAGCATGCTTCTAACAAGCACTATATATCATTATCAGGCTATATGCTCCAAGTCTCCAGTCACAGCCACATATTTGTTTCATAAGCACAGACCCATTAATTAAAGCTGCACTCGTCACCTAACGTCTTTTCTAGAGCCGTGCATTTTGCATATTTACTGTTTTTAATTTTATGAATTTCAACATCCAGCAGTTTGGTTGGCTGCAGCTAAGCAGAGCCCTGGAGTGCCCGTCGATGAATTTGTATAGTTATGCTCACATGGTTCTGGATATAAATATTTGTGTCTGTGACTGGAGAAATGGGCCGCATCCGCGCAGTCTGATCAGGATCTGCACTGCTCGCCATTCCATCAAAGAAAGAAACACTCGTAATGCTAACAATATAGATCATTATCAGGCTACATGAGTGTGAATTTGATCAGGAGCTACACTGGTAACATATCCCATAAGCCCCATTTCTCCAGTCACAGCCACATCTCAGAGCATGTACTGTCTGTGCTTGAACACATGGAGTTGGATTAGCCGAGGGTAAGTTATGCTCAGTTTCGACAAATCAAGCTGTGTGATTTAGAGTACAGTGGAACCTCTATAAACCAGACACCCTGGGAGGTCCCCAGGGTGTCCGGTTTATATAGGTTCCACTGTAAATCAGACATATAACTGAGGCCAAGGCATGGCTGTGCTTTGCGAACTTGACCAGGCATTATCACCATAAACATACACCAATGAAATCCATAACACTAAGGAAACACAGACTGCTTGTGTGTCCGGTTTAGTGTGAGAATCTTCTCCAAATGTATACATACAGTAGAAGCCCGGACTTCTACTGTATACATTTGGAGAACATTCTCACAAAGTTCCATAAGCACGGTGCCTGATTTGCGGCTAAACTGGTCATCCACGTCGCATGGCCCATAATGCCGGCCTGGTCAAAACCCGGATCTGCGATAAGACAGATGCAATGTAATCCCCACACGGGCTAAATCGCTCGTGTAACAGTTTCCTCGCTCAATGAGCTGCGTCCCTTAGCCGGACTGGCGGCAAATCGTCGTCATAAGCTGACAGGAACAGATCGATCGCGTGTCTGCCTTTAGTGAAAGATCTTCGCGACTCGAGGAGCGCCATCATCGCTCCCAACGCACCATTTCTCGCAGCGCCAGGCTCGGATATATTGGGCAGAGTTCCCAAGAAATTTGAATCATGATAACTGATACCAATATTTGGCTGCTGGAGCGAACAATATGTGAGTGACAGCTATTGGCACGGTGCAGTCATTGGTTAATATGTTTGAGATGTGGAGCCTGCGCTTGGACAGGACTGTGGATAGCTAACCTGTGGTGTTGTGGATAATGAGTCTCATACACAAGTCACGGGCGTACGGCTGGAAGGGCTACGGTTACGGACAGAGACCCAGGTCCCTGTCTCGCGAGAGCATATTCAGGGGGTCGGCCATGGAAGGTACGTCCTTTTACTGTATTTGTGACTGGAGACGTTGGGCTGAAGGTATTATAGTCAGTTACTATAGTGCTTTCATACTACAGCTCAGGCTCAGACAATCAGATTGCTTGATTGCGATTTGATATCCATATTTATCACGTCAACACAGTGCGTATGTGACGTGAAACATTTTTGATATCCTGTCAATACGCTCTAATCACTGCGTATGAATATGTGCGGTGGTTGGGGTTATTTTTATTGCATTTTAAAGCCATTTGTAGTGTTGACGGGATAAACAGAATAGTAGGTTAGTGCCGTGAATGGGAAAAATATCTGGCGCGGAACGGAAACGGGATGTGCTCGGCAGAGAGCCGAGCACATCCCGTTTCCGTGAAGCGCCAGATATTTTTTCCCATTCACGGCACTAACCTACTATTCTCTATTGATGTGTAGAAAAGTTTGTAATCTTGGCAAGATTAACACCGACTGCTGTGTAGTCGTGTAGTCGTGCTCGATCTATCGAATGTACAGTACACTGTGTTTACTCTGTGTAGGGTAGGGCGGGGCGGGGTTTTGGTATATCGATAGTCACATTGTGGGTTCGTGTACAGGTCTGCGCTGGCCCGTTATTTTTACACTAAAGGTTTCAGTTGTGTGTGTCATTTGCAGTCTAGATTCGCAGTAAATTGATATAGTTCATCTATACTAGCCCAGCGGGCACGGGAATCACTCATTTTGATAAATGACTCGAGCGCTAGCCCGTTATTTTTACACTAAAGGTTTCACTTGTGTGTGTCATTTGAGTTCACCATTTACATTGGCCGCTCCGTGATAGTGCCGCGCGTGCCTGTACTTCAATTCCGATCAGCTCACGTGTACTGGACTGTACATGCAAGCGCAGAGACAACGGCACGTGCATGGGAGTAGACTCATGGGAGATACTCGTTGCAATATTCATCAGTGACTAAAAAAAATATAAAAAATGACAGACGATAATAAGTTGCTGGAGGTCAATCGATGAGTCCAAATATATGTAGACCAGGTGTATTATCATATCTCATAGCCTCGTGTTCGTGTATACTAACTACATGATAAAGTGCACATGCATGCATGTCAATATAATAGTGTATCTTGGTGCGCAAAATAGACATGTAGTGTGGTGGCTCAGTGGTATCGAAGCGGGAGAATATCCATACGTTAGTGGAACTTTTGTTCATTTTATCTGGTCGAGAGTTCGAACCTCACAAAAAGCATTACTTTTGTCGATATCATTCTGTGTTTTTTTATGACTGCTTTCTAGAGAAGGGAATAAGTGAAACGGTGAGGGTTATCACTATGGCTGTTTGACCTCAATATGACATGATCTGCGAGAACATACTCCAAGATTCTTCATGTACACACATATATGCATTTAGTTATTACTTTTATTCAGAGTGATAGACTAAATTTCTACATGTAATCTATATCATGCTTAGTTAATGTAATTTGTAAGAGCAACACACATACAAAAGAAATATATAATAAAATATAAACAAATAAAAATATATGTGTATACATGTATGAAAAACTAAGATTCGAACTCACTACCTACGGCATTGATATCTTCACTGTAACCCCTCGACTACATAACACTTGATAGCAAATCTCAAAAAATCAATATTGAAAAGGAATATTGCCACGGGTATATTTACCTGTTTCACCTATTCTGTGTTTTGTTTATGATCGGTTTGTATGTAAACAAGTAGCAAGTTATCGTCTGCTGACTATAACGACACTTGCTTTACAAATACATACTGTATTGGAATGCAGTGTGTGTGTTTTTATTTGTACATATGATCGTCTCTCGTAATTCTTCATAGAATGGCAATTGTGCAACATAAGAATGTAAATATACTGTATGCTGTTTCTTGTTCGTACATTTGGTGAGCCGTAAATAAATAAATCAAAATAAAGGTATATACATGTACTCGGTATATATGATAGATGTATACTGAACAACAAATGTGTCATTAGATGTACTTTATATGCCCCGGAACTAACGCTATGTTAGTCTAGATTCGCAGTAAATTGATATAGTTCATCTATACTAGCCCAGCGGGCACGGAAATCACTCATTTTGATAAATGACTCGAGCGATACTGAATTTTTCTTTCAACGCGCGTAGAGACGAACGTTTAGAACCTCAGGCACTTCGTGGTATGAACGAGAACAGCCTCTTTAAATCATACCCAATTTTATTCTGATATTAAATATCTAGAAGATAGGACACTCACCATCTTTTCAACCAACGGAAGTGTTTTATTTACCTTGGGCCCGGCTCGCTAATTAGTTAATTGTAACGCGCGCGAAGGAAGGCCGGGACCAGCAGGGTCCCGGCCTTCGCGCGCGTTACAATTAATGAATTAGCGATTCGGGAACTGGTACACTATTGCCACTTCCGTTTCTTGAAAAGATGGCGAGTGTCCTACCTTGTATATATTTACTATCAGAGTAAAATGAGGCACTTCTCCTTCATCCACAAAGTGCCTATGTTCAGAACCATAAGTTTCGTTCCGTCGTTTCTTCGCCGCGTAGAGTCGAAAGAAAATGATTAAACTTAATTCATGACTGAGAACGGGGAAATGGGGCTATGGGTTTTGCGACCAATGTAGATCATGATCAGCCTGTACATCCACACAGTCTGATCAGGATCTACACTGTTCGCCAGTCCATTAATGAAACACCCGTCATGTTTTTAACAAGCAATATACATGTAGCTAGTTTTGCGACCAGTGTAGATCATGATCAGCCTGTGCATCCGCACAGTCTGATCAGGATCTACACTGTTCGCCAGTCCATTAATGAAACACCCGTTATGCTTTTAACAAGCAATATATCTTGTGAGCAGGCTACAGGAGTGTGCTATTTCATCACGACCTACACTGGTCACAAAACCCATAAGCCCCATTTATCCAGTGACAATCACATGGTCGTCTCTACTAAACGTAGAAAATAAATTTAAAGTTTGCAAACTTCGACGCTACTCGGCGACGGAGCGAAATGAGTAGACTATACTGTCTGTTTCACGAAACCTGCCCAAATATTACGGATATAGCAACACTGTAAAAACAATATTTTCTCGATAATATTAAATTTTAGCAAAATTTAAGAATGAACAAACTTCTTTTATTTCGTGAAATTGGTCAAATATTGATTTTTCTATATGGGAATTTAACATGGGGAAAAATAGGCCGAGGAGGACTGGAGGAGTCGAAAAACGAAAAAAAATAAAAATGTAAATTGACCCTTAATCATGGCTAGATAGGTTGGAAATGACCTAACCAGAAAACAAAAATTAAATTTGGAAAATCGGTCCACTAGTTCTGAAATTAGAAAAAAGAGATATATTTTTTTCGGAATAAAATCAATATTGGACCAAATTTGACGAAATAAAAAGAAGGCTCATTCTTAATATTATCGAAAAAAAAATTGTTTTGCTGGATGATGGGTAGATTTCGGTAGATTTCGGAAAATTTGGGCATATTTCGTGAAACAGACAGTAAATGTCCCTAACCATTCGCCATAATTTTGCTAAGCCGAACGTGTTGGCTTGTTCATGTACTCACGTCGACATTTGGCGGTCTCCTGCATGTCAACCACATTATCAGGTTTGACTATTGACCTCAGATTATTTGAGAATGTGCGAATATGTCTGTCTAAACATAGATAATAGTAGGTTACTGCCGTGAATGGGTAAAAATATCTGGCGCCGCACGGAAACGGGATGTGCTCGGCTCGAGCACATCCCGTTTCCGTGCCGCGCCCGATATGTTTTCCCACTCACGGCAGTAACCTACTGTTCTATGTATCCCGTACAAATGGCTGTAAAATGCAAAAATATAACCCCAACCACCGCACATATTCATACGCAGTGATTAGGTCATATTGACAGGATATCAAAAATGTTTCACGGCACCGTGTTTCACGGCATATACGCACTGTGTTGACGGGATAAAATACAATTAACAGACAATATTCGTTTCCCGCCTACAAAGGACGAATCTCATTTATATGTATTGCCGATTTTACGCCGGCAAGCACCGTTGCATATTTCCTAGACATATCAACTGATATGTACACAATACGTATTTCCAAATAAACACATGTAGCCTATTTCACCAACATTGCAAAGTATACTTATCTAGCAAAGTATACTTTGAGGGAGTAATCATTTATTTTTCCCGAAATGCATTATATCATATATAACTAACCACTGCATATATTTGATGCTTAAAAGTATGCAGCATTATTATACTGATAAAATACAATACGCTTTTTCAATGTAATTACACATGGTACTGGAAACATAATATATAGAGGATATTCATATTTTTGCAACGAATATGACATATATATGTTCATCGAGTGGTGTGGAATGTCCATATTTCACGAGTGCCGTTAGGCACGAGTGAAATATGGACATTTCACACCACGAGATGAACATACATGTCCTATTCGTTGCAAAAATATGAATATTCTATTTATTATATACCGCTCCATGGAAATTAGCAGTTTTTTAGACTGTATACGGCAAATAATGTGTATTTGCAGCCTATTTGCTGTACGGCACTGCAGATGCGCGTTATTAATATAAATAGCGGAAGTAGCTGTATTTTCACCGGAAGTTGTTTATTTCATCGATGAGAACATATGACTTTTATTTACATCGTATAGTTATGTATTTCATGGATAGGTATATAATAAATTAGTATAATTGGTATGCACATGAGACCGCTACAGAAAACATGTTTGATGATCAGCTTGGCTTCAATGTATGATGATGTGTTAGTCGAATATTTACAACATAATATTTGTTTTCATTTAATAATTATTATATTATTTATTAAGCGAGTGGACGTTAAAGGTACATGCCCACTCAGTAAGTACAACGTGTTATTTATAATAACTCCAGCACAACAATATTTACACAATTCCCTAACATTTGATTGGCCCGTAGCAAGTCTTTGTCCAAAATTTATATCCCAATAAACTCCCACGCCGAACTGCTTTCCGTAACCGTAAGGCGCAGTTAAAATAATTCTTAAGAAAACGGAAAATAAACACATTTGCTTGATGAATTTATTTCAAATGCTGGAATTATAAGGAATGAATGGCCTTTTTGTGGAATTTATCGGGGATATAAACTTGGAAAAGTCGCGGGAATACTGGACGAGGCCTTCCGGCCTTCGTCCAGTATTCCCGCGATTTATCCAAGTTTATACCCCGATAAATTCCACAAAAAGGCCATTAACTCCTATATTCGAGACATCATCTGAGACATTTCCTGGCAAAGTATACAGTCATTCACCATTTCCCCGTATTGATAGGTATTATTATACATTTTATATCAGACGTAGAGTTCCACACTGATGTCAGGGGCGATAACCGAGTTTCTTAAAATGTTAACGGACATTACAATTTATTCTCTGTATTTATTTTTTGATGCGCAATGATCATACTTTATAAACTGTCGAAAATATTATTTTTGTACGTGACGCATTTACAAGGTGTGGGATCACGTGTTTCCGAACAGCGTGACGTCATGTTTTGTAGATGTGTTTACAGTAGATTTCTTTTAATATCTTTCTAATGGAATGACATATTTTTATGAAATCTACCTACCGTTTTATTGTATAGGCGGCCGCGCTTAATCTCATAATTATGTCGTTTTGACGAAGAATCGGTTACCTTAAATGTAAATAAAAACTAGAGCACGTGAATGAAAGAAATAAACGGTACTCGATTCTTTGTGAAAGTTATAAGTTATTGTAAATAACTTTCAGAGCACCCACAAGACACATATGCCATCGCATTTGGTGCGCTACATATCATCAAAATCCGTCCGTTTGTTAGGAACGACGTCACCGATTACGTCACGTCGGAAAATCGGGTTCGGCAACCACGTGATCCCACACCTTGATTTAAGTAATTAAAAATATCATGCTTCATTTGCATATGAAAATAGCCTGATACCAGCGCGCGTCACTATCAATAAAATATATATAACTAAATGATTATATCTGTATAAAGGGCACTCGTAATTTTAAGAACTGGTGGAATAGTGACACAATTATACACGCATTTAATTCCTGTAAAGAACATTTTGTGTCTACTGTGCGGGCATGTACCTTTAAAGGTACATGCCCACGCAGTAGACACAAACTGTTATTGTTTAATGAATATGTTAGCACTCATGTAAGGTTCTATATATGTATCGTACATTCAGAAATAAATGTCTGTTTCAGTATTCGATTTATTTATTTACCCGGCCAACAATGGATACACACATATTATTTGTCCTGTACTAATAGTTTTTCTGTCCGGCTTTATCACCTGGATTCATTAGATATATATTTGCTTTGACTACTTACGCATATCCGGGTCACAATTAATTAACTATTCCCATTGGCGTCATATGACGTTACCGAATGACATCAGTGTAAAGGAACAACGTAAACAAGTCCGAGTTCATTTCAACACATACAAATGCTATATTTGCTATATTTGCTCATCATCCGTAAAACATCTAGTGAAACCTCTCTAAACCGGACGCCCTGGGAGGTCCCCATGGTGTTCGGCTTAGAGAGGTTTCATTGTAAATCAGGCATGTGCTCATTCTGAGCCATGGTTGTGTGCTATACGATCATGAACAGGCGTTATCACCTGGGATAAAAGACCAAGAAACTCATCAATAATAATATCACATGTGTTTTATTGGTGTCCGGTTTAGAGAGGTTCCACTTTAATAAGTTCAATGCTAGAGTCCTTTGATATAAGTTTATCAGGCTCGGCTCGGAAACAGTAGGAATTCCCGGCGAGCGTCGGAATTCATATGCGTGTCACAGCCTGGCCTGGTATTCTTTATGTCCTGCCTTTTGAATTTCCACATTTACTCAAACGATTTTGGAGGCCACTAACGACAGCAATTACTGATCCCCACAGGGGACATGGATTTTTTTTTATTAATTCGTCCCAACGAAATACCAATTCGTTCCCTCAATTTAACAATTCGGTCCCTCGAATTGGCAATTGGTTCCCACGATATAACAATTCGTTCCCTCGAATTAACAATTCGTTCCCACGATATAACAATTCGTTCCCGTGGGAACGAATTGTTATTTCGTGGGAACGAATTGTTGATTGAGGGAACGAATTGTTAAATTGAGGGAACGAATTGTTATTTCATTGCAACGAATTAATACAAAATAAGAATGCTATGTCCCGTGCGGGTCTCCGTACGAACGTGTACAGCGGTCATACCAGTTATTCGGACAATCAGTTTATCGGACAAATGAAAATTAAACGCATTCATTTGATCCGATTTTGCAGCGAACACATCTATGTCACTTGTCATGTGCTTGCTGTTTCCATGCCAGTGTGAAGAATATATCGCCAAGGTAAACATTTTAGTGAAATCTGCTGAAAACATTCCTCAAGTCTGTCCACAAGTTGTTTACAACGTCAAAAGTCGCGCGGATGCTTCCAATCGAGTGCGCCCATTACGTAATTAGTTGTTGATTGTCGATGTTAATTTTGGGGCAATCTTACGACTGATGATCTGACCCAATTTTAATTGAGAAAGATTGCACAATTTGCTAAATAGTTTGCATGCGTTGTGAAAGCAAGAACCGACGATTGTTCTATGTAAATGTTATGCCCGTAGCTGCTATTTTACGAAAAATATCCATTTTTGTCCGATAATCTAGAGGATCCCTAGATATATACATATGGCCAAATACCAAATACCGCAACTTATGCTGTTGGATTTACACGTCTATAAGTAGACTAGGTCTGATACATATAGGCTGGCTCTCGTATAACTGTCAGTTTGTTGCTATAGCTATATTATGTATGTCAAGTTTATTTCACGTTTTCTATTGTTATAATTTTCTTTTCAACACATAATTAATACTGTGGGGAAACCCGTGACAAAAGTAGCAGCGGTTCTTAAGCCAAAAATACGAGTTCAACCGTTTTAGAGTACCTTTTTTAACAAATTTATCGGATATAGTCTACGACGGAAAGTCCTGAACGCACTGGTAGAGAGACATTCAATTCAATTCAATTCAATATCTTTATTTCCTATTTTCAGAGATTTGATATGCTATACATGTATGCAATGTGAAATTACACGAACATAAATATATGTGAATTATATACAGACATGTATGACAACAGTTAATACTGGCAATACTATTGTAAATGTAAATGCTTTGATTTAACGACGGCACTGGCTCGATGACCTTGCATGTCGGGACCGACTATTTAAGTCCCCATCCGATAGGACTAGGCTAGCACGAAGTTGTCTTGCCCAAGGACACGCCGAATCGGCCATTCGCAGCGGTCGAGGTGGGATACCAAGATGCATGATCACGTGGTTACAACAACAACAATAACGGCTGAAAGTGTTGAAAGCTCGCCCACTCCAAAGTAAGTATTATTTGATATTTTCCTTAATATGCAACGGATTTTGATGAAATGTGGAACAGCAAACGCGTCTTCATGAGCTGCATTTGGTGGTCCAGGGAATTTTACTTATGTCGTTTATGCGAAGAATCGATTTCCGTGTCGGTAGACACGGAAATCGATTCTTCGCAAAAACGACATAAGTTTGGACCACCAAATGCAGCTTAACAAGACGCGTTTGATGCGCCGATTTCATCAAAATCCGTTACGTAATAAGGACAATATAAAATAATACGTACTTTGAATCGAATGGATTCTGGAAGTTTCAGTACTTGTTGTTGTTGTTAGTACCACGTGATCATACACATTGGATACGAACCCGATACAATCCGCAGTCCGACGCTCTACTGAGCTAATCCGGACCACAGGTGGAAGACTCGGACCTATGACACCAAAAAATGCCTATTAAAAAAAATCCCATTACCCCACCCACTTGGTCTCGTACATTACCTATAAATAGAAGATGGTAATGTACGAGACCAAGTGGGTGGGGTAATGGGATTTTTTTAATAGGCATATTTTTGGTGTCATAGGTCCGAGTCTTCCACCTGTGATCCGGACGACTATTCAACGCATGGTGTATATATTGAAGTTTGTTTGAGTCCAGGGATCCTTGCACAAGTCGTAAGGTCGTACAGTGTATTAAAGGTACATGCCCACTCAGTAGGCACAAAATGTTCTTTATATCAGAGACATCATCTGAGACATTTTCTGGAAAAATAAACATTCATTCAACTTTACCCCACGTATTAATTGGCATTATTATACATGTTATATCGTTATACATTTTATCAGGAGCGATAACCGTGTTTCATTAAAGTAATAACGGACATTACTATTTATTCTCTGTATTTATTTTTTGATGTGCAATAATCTGTCGAAAATATTATTTATTTAGGTGACACATTTAATTAGTATAAATAATTACAAAATACCATGCCTCATTAGCATATGAAAATAGCCTGATACCACCACGCGTGACTATCAGTAAAATAAATATTACTAAATGATATACATTTGTACATTGTAAATAATTTATAGAACTGGTGGAATAGTGACACAATTATACACTTATTTAATTCCCATAAAGGACATATTGTGCCTACAGTGGGCATGTACCTTTAACCTGAGTCTCGCGTACTCAATACTGTTCACCATTCACAGTTGGCAGCACATCCAACTTATGGATCCAACATCCGGTACACATGTCCACAGCAGAGCAACAAAGTCTGCCAAAGTCGGATTCATACATATAGGTTTTACGCCTAACCCGATCAGTCCGTAAACGGAGTTGAGGCCCTTTTGACACCTCTCGTGGACACGTTGTTTTTTATTTAAATGTACTACAGAGTCAGTTACAGTGATGTTTTTATTTAAAACTCCTACCTGTCTATAATATATAGAGGGGGGGGGGGTAATATCCGGAGGGGATAATGTCCTACACTCGTCATTTGTGCCAATATGAAACGTGTTAGATACAATGGTTTGAGCTTGTTAGAGAATATGATCATACATGTATACTAAACCGCCAACTGACAGCATATGCATTTACGATATCTAATTGTGTTCGTGTGTAGAGATATGTGGGTCGTTTCACTAAAAATTGTAAGTTTAAAATGATGGTAGTCTGTAAATTTCACATTAACACTGTTTTCTTGTAAACAATTGATGGATTTACATTTATTGAGCGTAGGCTGCATATGCAGCCTACGCTCAATAAATGTAAATCCATCAATTGAAATTTCCAGACGGTCCTAAATTTGCACTTACAAACATTTTAGTCGTACGAAGTTTAGTGAAACGGGCCCCTAGACTTGTAGATAAACAAGTTATATCGTCGGCCAGTGCTGGGTTACCGGCTCTAACTGAACACACTGTTGCGCATAGACCAGAGTTCCGAAACATTTGCCAAATAACGGGGTAAATTAGTTTAGTTGTTTTGCTATAGTTTATTTGATTTATCGCGCGACCAAAAAAAATGAAATCCTGATTTTGGTCACGTGATTCCCACATCAAACAATTTTGCATTTTAAAATAATGTAGAATAGCTCAGGCTCAGACACCCACATTGCTTGATTTCAAGCACAATATTGAAGTACCAAAAGAAAATAATGAAAAGGAGATTACTGGCAAGATTAGCTGTGACTGCAGTGTATATGTGAACATTGATTCTCTCCTGCGACAAGAAAATTGTACACGTATTATTTAAAACAGTCTTCTAATGTTGTGTGCTTGCTGTATATCTCTCTGAAAACATGGCGCCACTTGTAGGTATATTTCAATTTATCCCGTCAACACAGTGCGTATGTGCCGTGAAACATGTTTGATATCCTGACAATTTGACACAATCACTGCGTATGACTATGTGCAGTGGTTGAGGTTATATTTTTGCATTTTAAAGCCATGTGTGTTGGCGGGATAAATAGAATAAAAGGTTAGTGCAGTGAATGGGGCAAAATATCTGGCGCGGTACGGAAACGGGATGTGCTCGGCAGAGCCTCGCCCATCCGGTTTCCCGAGCCTTGCCATATATTTTTTTCCATTCACGGCACTAAGCTACTATTCTCTATGTTTCTGACGAACACATGGTTTGACAACGCATGAAGTCTGCTCCCCAATATATATTTTGATAGGAAATATAGAGAATAATAGGTTAGTGCGGTGAACGGGAAAACATATCTGGCAAGCTACAAATGGCTTTAAAATGCAAAAAATATAACCTCAGCCACCGCACATATTCATACGCAGTGATTATGTAGTATTGACAGGATATCAAAAATGATTCACGGCACCGTGTTTCACGGCACATACGCACTGTGTTGACGGGATAAAACAAAATTAACAGACAATATTCGTTTCCCGCCTACAAAAGACGAATCTCATTTATATGTATTGCCAATTTTACGCCGGCAAGCACCGTTGCATATTTCCTAGACTTATCAACTGATATGTACGCATTACGTATTTCCAAATAAACACCTGTAGCCTATTTCACCAACATTGCAAAGTATACTTATCTAGCAAAGTATACTTTGAGGGAGTAATCATTTATTTTTCCCGAAATGCATTATATCATATAGAACTAACCACTGCATATATTTGATGCTTAAAAGTATGCAGCATTATTATACTAAATTTATTACATTATCACAGCCAAAATGGCTGTGATAATGTAATAAATTAAGTATAATTAAATTTAATAAATGTATCCTTAAATTGAAAAGTTCTCCTTCTAAGTATACTTTGCTAGATAAGCATACTTTGCAATGTTGGTGTAATAGGCTACTGGTCTGGTGCATTCCCTGGTTCGTTAGCAACGGGAATAACTGCACGGCATAGCACGAAAATTATCGTCTGCTGTTGTTTCATTTTTTTTGTTGTCTCTCAATACAACATGGTATGATAACACTTTGGAATCATTTTCTATTGAAATGCAAATCTTGTAAATTGTTGTCAAACCATGATTTTAATGAGAAAAGTGGAAAATTAAAAATAAACAGCAGACTACAACATTGATTTCAGCATTGTAAGAGTTAAATACATGTATCCGCATTACAAATAATAGTCAGTATTATAAATAATAGTCGGTCCAGCCGAACGAACTCGTACGCCGAAATATATTTCCGTACAAATTCAATAACCTATAAGTATTTAATTACTCCTGCATTGCTCTTGAGTTTACAGAACAGAACAGAACAGAACAAAGCCTTTATTTGCAATATTCTCAGACCACACAGGGGTATATGAGTACATACAAGTACAGAATATGTTGTATTATCAACAACAACAACAACAACAACAGTTAAAACTTTATTTTGGTGACAAATGTAGAATGTTAAGACATACATGTTTATCATGTAGAATGTTAAGACATACATGTTTATCATGTATGTAAGACATACAGTATTTTTATCATGTTTAGAAATGTTAAGACATACATGTTTATCATGTAGAATGTTAAGACATACATGTTTATCATGTAGAATGTTAAGACATACATGTTTATCATGTAGAATGTTAAGACATACATGTTTATCATGTAGAATGTTAAGACATACATGTTTATCATGTAGAATGTTAAGACATACATGTTTATCATGTAGAATGTTAAGACATACATGTAGAATGTTAAGACATACATGTTTATCGAGTGTAAGCCATATGATTGTGTGCTAAGATGTGTGATGTTTCAGCGTCGCAATACTTGATGGCTGTCAAATCCATACATTTGTATAATTTATATATGTATTTAAAGTAATATTAATTATGTATTAATATTGAAGATAAAATACAATATTAATGGTGTTTAAATATTAAGGATATGAAACTGAAAGTGTACATATGTCGTGCTTAAAAGTAACCTATTCTATCAAAAAAATGGTTAATCTTGTCAGAACAGAACAGAACAGAACAGAACAGAACAGAACAAAGCGTTTATTTGCAATATTCTCAGACCACACAGTGGTATATGAGTGCATACAAGTACAGTATAATTTGTATTATCAACAACAACAACATGGCGGACAATACATATGCATGCAAATATGTTCAAAACACAATATACCAATACTTAATTTTGGCTAGAATAAATCGTGTGTTATCACCAATATTGAGCATTACCTTTGTAACGTAGTTGGGGATAAATTTACAAGGATTGAAATTATATGATTATCACGCAATGGGGCTGGTACTGTTAGTTTATTGTGAGAAATCCGAAACAGTTACTGGAAAAGAGGCTCGAACATATTAAATAAACGACAAAAATCAAATGCGCATACAAGGCCGCGTACTGCATACAACGAAATATGATGTAGAAATTTACAAGTAAAATGAAAAATTAAAAACAGTGTTATGCTGAAACTTTAAAACTAACGCAGACATGTATTTCCAACATAGCACTGCTTGGCATATCAAACTCTGTAGGTTCGTGAAACCAGCAAACCCCAACTGCACTCCATCTCCAGATGTGGAGATGGCGTATAGGGTTTGAAAATATACGTATATAGCACGAAGATAGCTACCATCCTCACATTGGGTCGAAAGTCGAAAGCATGTGAGAATACATTGTATCGTTGTGTGTATAAACCGCTATATTAGTTTAAGGGAAACAAAGATATACCACTATCATTAGTGAATAGTTACCAATTGGCTAATTCGGCGAATGCAGGCAACAAACACAACGATACCACCCTGTGTCCTTGTGGTTGCCGTCTGAATTCTCGAATTCGTCTTTTGGTCACCGATACGTTGGTGAGGGCATATCATGATCTGTATAAAACATGGATAATGTAACATATTCTCTATGAAAATCGTAGATATTGATATATGAATTGTGATGCATTATAGCTTCCAGTATAAAACAACAAAGAAACAGTAACTTTGACCAACGTTAAGCTGTAATCCAGTAAAGTAGATCCTACTGTACATACTTCAAATGGCTGCATGGTGTACATACTTGATATAACAGTGTTCGCGAACACAGGGTGAAGTAACGGACCGAGGTCTATAAATACATTAAATATGCCTAAAAGCATAAATAAATGAAGAATTTTTTTAATTTTTTTTACCCCTTCCATCTAACCATTATAGGAAAGGGGTCTAACTTTTGAATAGGCCGAACCCGCACGGGCTCGAGACAACGGACTTTCACGAAACGTCAACCGAGTTATATCATTGTCGCCTATTGCAGACGTTAGGAGAATGTTAGTATTCCGCAACTATATATTCCCCGATGCGCTATGTCAACGCGTTTTCGAGTTATCGATCGTTTTGTTGTAAAAAAATTATCATCATTGCTAGGTCGGGAAAGAACGGACACATTTCCGAGGCCGATATTGCTATATGAAGGAGTAAACATCGGGTTCAAAATACACTTTTACGTCGTCCAGGCCCGTAAAGAAACATTTTGCATAAAGAAAACATTGTTTCCAATCGAACATTTGATCAAACCTACATTTATACCCGTCCTGTGCGTCACGACAGACAATTTAATCGCACAGACATTTCTATCATTTCTCGGGAAGCCATTTTGTATAAACATCGTGGGACAGGTTTATTCGCCGGAACTCGTGCACTTACTATGTGGTAAAAAAAACGGAACTTTTATAAACGGTTATAATTCATATTTTATAATACCTATGTTGATGGTAAAAGTATCAAGTTAAAGGTATGTCTCTCTACTCCGATTTCAAGTTTTGTCAAAATATATTTTTTTCTAATAAACATGTTTTGGCAGCATATGAGAATTGTCCGTGGGGTCAAATTTTATTTTTGACCGAAGATGGTCATGTTATATATCAAATCGAAGGTATCAACGAGGCGATCACTCTGGTGCATTTTTTTGTCGAAATCGGATGGCTATGTCATCCAAGATGGCCGCCGAAATGTCAAAACATTTATAATCGACCTCTGCTCAAAATCTCCTCCGGGGCCAAACATTTTACAATCTCGCGTTCTCGCGATATCGAGCATATATTGATCGCGAAAATGTGAAGTATGATCACGAGATTGCTAGACGAAAATACGAGATTCTATCCTATCCAATCCTGCTTTTTCGCAACCCGAAAATGCGCGATCTTCCATCTCTGGGGGAGAGGTTGCGAAAAAGCAAGATTGGATAGGATAGAATCTCGTATTTTCGTCTCGCAATCTCGTGATCATACTTCACATTTTCGCGATCAATATATACTCGATATCGCGAGAACGCGAGATTGTAAAATGTAAAATGTTTGGCCCCGGGTCACCATTTTAACAATTTTTACATCGATCATTCTCCCCCAGAGATGGAAGATCGCGCATTTTTGCTTCATGATCTCATCAACACGCATGAGCAAAACTAACCCGAATTTTCTGTCTGTAACACGGGGAAAGTCGCCCTACGTTACCTGCGTTTTATAATTCAGATTACAGCAAAAGCGGAAGGCGAGATGGCCGCCGTCTAAAAATAGCATAAATTCTTAATTCTTCTCATGAACCGCCAGCCGGATTTCGGCGAAACTTGGTAGGAATGATCGATGTACAATGCTCTTTCAAAGTTGTTAAAATGGTGACCCAGGGGTACAAAATGGGCGTAGCTGGCGGTTCTTGAGAACGAAGATTTTTGATTAGCGACGACCTCCGTTTGGACAAATCTGAAAAAGCTTCACCCATGGACCATAACTGTGAAGTTTGGCCACGTTGGGCCACGCGGTGCGTGTGAAGAAGAATTTTGAAATCTGTAATAAAAGAACGACCGTTTCACCTTTCGGCGGCCATCGTGGATGACATGACCATCCAATTTCGACAAAAAATGTATCAGAGCGATTGCCTCTTTGATACCTTCGATTTGATATAGACATGACCATATTCGGTCAGAAATAAAATTTTACCCCAATTTTACCCCACGGGCAACGCCCATTTTTGACCCCGGAGTCACCATTTTAACAACTTTGAAAGAGCATTGTACATCGATCATTCTTACCAAGTTTCGTCGAAATCTGGCTAGCGGTTCATGAGAAGAAACAATTATCATATGCTGCCAAAACATGTTTATTAGAAAAAAATATATTTTGACAAAACTTGAAATCGGAGTAGAGACATACCTTTAACTTGATACTTTTACCATCAACATAGGTATTATAAAATATGAATTATAACCGTTTATAAAAGTTCCGTTTTTTTACCACTTAGTAAGTGCACGAGTTCCGGCGAATATACCTGTCCCACGATGTTTATACAAAATGGCTTCCCGAGAAATGATAGAAATGTCTGTGCGATTAAATTGTCTGTCGTGACGCACAGGACGGGTATAAATGTAGGTTTGATCAAATGTTCGATTGGAAACAATGTTTTCTCTATGCAAAATGTTTCTTTACGGGCCGGGACGACGTAAAAGTGTATTTTGAACCCGATGTTTACTCCTTCCTATCCTTCATATAGCAATATCGGCCTCGGAAATGTGTCCGTTCTTTCCCGACCTAGCAATGATGATAATTTTTTTACAACAAAACGATCGATAGCTCGAAAACGCGTTGACATAGCGCATCGGGGAATATATCGTTGCGGAATACTAACATTCTCCCAACTTCTGCAATAGGCGACAATGATATAACTCGGTTGACGTTTCGTGAAAGTCCGTTGTCTCGAGCTCGTGCGGGTTCGGCCTATTAAAAAGTTAGACCCCTTCCTATAATGGTTAGATGGAAGGGGTAAAAAAAATATAAAAAAATCTTCATTTATTTATGCTTTTAGGCATATTTAATGTATTTATAGACCTCGGTCCGTTACTTCACCCTGTGTTCGCGAACAGTATATACATGTATCTTGAGGTGCAACCATGGGATTCGACAACGTGCTGCTAATGTTTATACTAACCGTGTATGAATGAAATTGACAGCACACAACAGGTAATACATATACAGTGGTACCTCTCTCAACCGGATACTGAGCTAATATGTGATCTCATTTTTAGAGGTTTCCTGGTGACGACGCATCTTAGATAGTAATGCATGTTCACGATTGCAAAATATATAAGTATGTCCCAGAATTGTTATATGCCTGATTTACAGTGGAGCATCTCTAAACCGGACACTATGAGGACATCCCAGGGTGTCCGGTCTAAAGAGGCCTCACCGTACATGTATGTAAACTATCTAGATCATGCAATTGGATTATAGTGTAATATCACTTCATAATTAGCTGTAAATTATCTATTAGTAGCGTGGATCACGATAAATAAACACAGTCTGTATTCTCGGAAAGGGAACATCAATTTAGTTTTATCTATAGATACAGCATAGATCCGTTGCAATTAGTCATTATTGAAATATAGTACGACTTCAGCTATAAATAAACTTAGGCGTTTTAATTTAATCTCGGAGTGGCTGTTAAGGAGTTGCTTAAATTTTATCACATTAGGTCGTAAATAGTAATATTTGTTTAGGTACTTCTTCCGTCGGTCTTGGAAATGGGGACATATTAGCAGATAATGGAACTCATCGCCTAAATCATTGCCATTGCATAGGTTGCATTTACGTTCCGTATGAGGTATGCCATACCATCTACGTGTTTCCATTGGGAGTTTATGATTGGCTGTTATAAATCGTACTATGTTCAAATACAGAGACCTTGGCAAGATATTAAAATATGGTTCTATATTTGTGTTATCTTTGAAAAGGTTATAGAGTTTACCTTTATTGGATGCCGATACTCGTGCATGCCAATCTTGAATAAATATATCGATTAATGTATGTTTTATTTTGCGGGTATCTATAGCCTGCATGTCATAGTCGAGTGAATTTCCAGTTTCATTTAGTATTTGGTTAATAAATTGTAACCATTTAAAATTAGTGTTTTTTTATGGTTTGAGATGAATTCCAACATCAAGTATGATAGCTTAGATTAGTTACCATTAACTATTTTATTCCAGAATCCTAACAGTCTTGCTTTAATTGTAATGGATAGCGGGTGTCTACCGAGCTCGGCATATAACATGTATATAGGCGTAGATTTACGACTTTTAGTTATTCGTCTTAAAAAATCAGTATGTATTCTTTCCAAAGTGTCCACGTTTTCAAATCCCCGAACTTCACAACCGTACGTCAAAATTGGTAAAACAGTATGATCGAACAATTTCAGTTGTAAATCAATCGGTAAGTCAATGTTGTTAATGTGCGTATAGAGTAAGTATGTGGCCTATTTCGACTGTTGTGCTATGTGTTTACGAGCACTTAGGAAACGTCCACTTCTAGAAAAATATACTCCGAGATATTTATACTCATTTACAATCTCTAATATTTCGTTTCCAAGTAGGAAGTTATATTTTCTGATTTTTGTTGTACCAAACACTATCATTTTAGTTTTACTTGTATTTACGTTCAGTTTCCATGTATTACAATAACGTTGGAAATTGTTTAAACATTTTTGGAAACTAGCTTCGTTTTCCGCGATAATAATAGTGTCATCTGCATACAATAGGACTAATAACTTTAGTAAAAATACAGAATTCTCAGTTCTATGTTCAAGTTCAACACCTTCATTATTTTTTTAAGCTAAAAACATTTCCAAATCGTTTAAAAATAATGAAAATGAAAAGTCATGCAGAGCATGATGTTATTAGCCGATCAAATCAGGGTTCAATATATGTCCGCATTTTAGTAGTTACTGAGTCTCGGGGGGGGAATGAATGAGCGAGTGAGTATTGGTGTTTAACGGTCTATCAACAGCTAAGGTCATTTAAGGCCGGGCCAACGGGTTGTGCTATCCCGCATTAAACGGGTCCACGATGAGGAAAATTCCCAAAATCAGAACTCAATATTTCCATTCCACACCAGTCACTTTAGTAGCTCGGCCCCAAAGTAATGTGATTTGCCATAAGCTTATTACTTCTTAATGGAGCATAACAGGTTAACGTTGTCACTTGTTTATCCCTTGTTTATCGATTTAAATGGTTTAAATCGACTCGAAGCTTACGTTCAACGGCCGCACAAACTCGATTGAACTGCACGCCTTCCAATGATTTAAATACGCAGCGCGTTTAAATAGTCAATTACGTTTTTTTAATGTACGCACTGGTCATTTAAAAATGGGCCCATCCGTGATTTTTTGCGCGATGTCGGGCGCAAGACAATCAATAATTTGCGACATTGACAATAATTAAGGGGGATTGCCGCAATCGCGCGTGCTGGATGCATCCCTGCCATCTCTGCATGATACGTAAACAAATCAAAGTTCGCTATGAAGGGCAATTCTTCGTTTTGATTGATGGAAAATTTTGTGAATATTAACTAGCGTCAAATGACGCGCATACGCGATCCAATGGGATAAACCCGAGATGCTGGTGTTGCTAGTCGGAGGAGATTTTGAGCAGAGGTCGATTATAAATTAGCCGAATAAACACATTTTACGCGATTATACGTGGCTGAAACTTGTTCTGTTTAATAAATAAAAGCTTTAAATTAGCCCAATAATCGGCGTATGTTGGCGTATATGGCCATTAGAGCCAATTATGGACTTCAACAACAACAACTACCGGGTTCAATCTCTTCCGGCGTTCAGCTCATTAAGTATTCAAAATTGTGTCATTTGGCTATATTTAAAGTTTTAAACGGAGATAATTGCCAAAAATGCAAACTTTATCGGTTGATGCAATTTGGAAGTGATACAGCAAAATTCGCGTTCGTAGATTACCGAATAGCGGAGAAAAGGGTTGCTACAAACTTTTTCAGAATTCGATGGATGACCAATATATTAGCCGATCTATAAATAGATCGGCTAATAATAATATTGGTGAGAGATTGTGCCCCTGTTTCACTCCACAAAACTAGGGAAGAATGGTGAAGTTTCGTTATTATTTGAAACACATGTCTTAATGCCATCATACATATTGTATACAAATGAAATGATCTAAATATAGCAAAATAAAATACCTAAGTAGCTTGAGAATTTTGGTGCAAGTTTTGCCATGAGTGGTTGGTGAACTACGGAGTCCCGCAGGGGACGTATAATTATTTGTTTTTATTAATTCGTTCCCACGAAATAACAATTCGTTCCATCAATTTAACAATTCGTTTCGACGAATTAACAATTCGTTCCCTCAATTTAACGATTCGTTCCCACGAAATAACAATTCGTTCCCATGGTAACGAATTGTTAATCCGTGGGAACTAATTGTTATATCGTGGGAACGAATTGTTAATTCGAGGGAACGAATTGTTAAATTGAGGGAACGAATTGTCATTTCCTGAGAACGAATTGTTAATTCGTGGGAACTAATTGTTATATCGTGGGAACGAATTGTTAATTCGAGGGAACGAATTGTTAAATTGAGGGAACGAATTGTCATTTCCTGAGAACGAATTGTTAATTCGAGGGGACGAATTGTTAAATTGAGGGAACGTATTGTCATTTCGTAGGAACTAATTAATAAAAATAATCCATGTCCCCATGCGGGGCTCCTTAGTGAACAACTGCCCTTGAACTTAAAAGCATATCAGATAAACGCAATCCAGTAATACCTTCCCATCTCTGTGTAATATATATGTCTCAGATCAAATCACTCAACTATTATTGACACTACAATCGATATGTATGATCACGTGGTACTAACAAGAACAACAAGTACTGAAACTTCCAGAATCCATCTGATTCGAATTACGTATTATTTTATATTGTCCTTATTACGTAACGGATTTTGATGAAATATGGCGCATCAAACGCGTCATGTTAAGCTGCATTTGGTGGTCTTTATATTTTCGACCAAACTTCTGTCGTTTTTGCGAAGAATCGATTTCCGTGTCTACCGACACGGAAATCGATTCTTTGCAAAAACGACATAAGTCTGTGCCGAACTCCCTGGACCACCAAAATGCAGCTAATGAAGACGCGTTTGCTGCGCCATATTTCATCAAAATCCTTTTCATATTACGGAAAATATCAAATAATACTTACTTTGGAGTGGGCGACGTTGTTGTTGTTCGACGTCACTGGTCAGTCATTCAAAGAAGATTCGAAACTAACTAGAGCTACGTTCCTGTGGCATATTGGCACTTTTATATCCCATATGTGCGGGTGGGGCGCATATTGTTTTCTCTCTTTTGACGTTCCATCCGTACGTCCGTCCGTACGTCCGTCCGTGGTCATTTGCGTCGAACAAATTGTATTAGTTTCTCCATATTGCCATAACTTCATGGATTACTTTAATATTCACAGATTTGATGTGGACATATGCGACACACTCACGCAAGCATTTTAGACTGTCATAAGGTCGCTGAAACGCTAAGCCATTGTTTACATGAAAGCTTTCGAAGGGGCATAGGGCTTATGGGATTTGTAACCAATGTAGCTCCTGCTCAAATAGGCAGCTAGCCTGATAATGATTTAGTCTTTGTTAGAAGCATGACGGGTGTTTCAAAGATGCAATGGCGAACAGTGCTGATCCTGATCCTGCGGATCCTGATAGAACAGTCAGATGTGGATCTACTCTGCTCGCACAACTCATACGCGCTTTTCTCCGTTCACAGCCACATGTATGTATGTCGCTCTGATATAAATGATGAGTCTTGTCCACGCACCGATGACAATACTCGTGATAATGCGTTTCCAAGAACTTCTATGGTCAATAACAATATTGCCACTACAGTGCTTCAATAACTTTCCATGATGTTTATCAGTACATGTACACAAATAAATCAATATACATGAATGTTATTGAACACATAGAAAATAAAATGTGCATGTTAACTATACATATATATATATATATACAATGTCATGAAACAATTGTGTACATTTTTTAATTCTATCAATTTTATTTGTGTCTTATTTCATAAAGGCGAGGCTGTGCAGTACACAGTATGTGAGGCATGGGAGCTGAACTAACACACAACATGAGAACATATAACACCATACCCTTGGTAGAAGCATTACATGTGTTTCATTGATGGACAGGCGAACAGTGCAGATCCAGATCAGACTGTGCCGATGCACAGTCTGATCTGGATATACAATGGTCGCAAACCACATAAGCCCACATAACCATTTACACGTGTAATCGACATAACATATGCCATACTACAAATAAATGACAATTTTGCCCGTTGGTATATATCCACGCAGTCACTGGTAAGCGATCCGAAGAAGATGCAAAACTCACATAGATGCAAAACTCACAGCTCCTGTGACATATTAACTCCACTCCATGAGATGCAAAACTCACTAGAGCTACATTTCTGTGACATATTAACACTCCATGAGATGCAAAGCTCACTAGAGCTACAATCCTGTGACATATTAACACTCCATGAGATGCAAAACTCACTAGAGCTACAATCCTGTACCATATTAACACTCCATGAGATGCAAAACTCACTAGAGCTACAATCAATGTGACATATTAACACTCACATGAGATGCACACTCACGAGAGAAAAGCTACATCATGTGACATATTAACACTCCATGAGATGCAAAACTCACTAGAGCTACAATCCTGTGACATATTAACACTCCATGAGATGCAAAACTCACTAGAGCTACATTCCTGTGACATATTAACACTCCATGAGATGCAAAACTCACTAGAGCTACATTCCTGTGACATATTAACACTCCACCGATGCAAAATGACACTACAATCTGACTAGCTACAAAATCATGTGACAATACAACACTCCATGAGATGCAAAACTCACTAGAGCTACAATCCTGTGACATATTAACACTCCATGTATGAGATGCAAAACGTCACTAGAGCTACATACAAATATGACATATAAGCACTACCACTCCATGAGATGCAAAACTCACTAGAGCTACATTCCTGTGACATATTAACACTCCATGAGATGCAAAACTCACTAGAGCTACAATCCTGTGACATATTAACACTCCATGAGATGCAAAACTCACTAGAGCTACAATCCTGTGACAAACACTCCATGAGATGCAAAACTCACTAGAGCTACAATCATGTGACATATTAACACTCCATGAGATGCAAAACTCACTAGAGCTACAATCCTGTGACATATTAACACTCCATGAGATGCAACGACTAGAGCACAATCCTGTACAAACACTCCATGATGCAAAACTGACTAGAGCTACAATCCTGTGACAAACACTCCATGAGATGCAAAACTGACTAGAGCTACAATCCTGTGACATATTAACACTCCATGAGATGCAAAACTCACTAGAGCTACAATCATGTGACATATTAACACTCCACGAGATGCAAAACTCACTAGAGCTACATTCCTGTGACATATTAACACTCCATGAGATGCAAAACTCACTAGAGCTACATTCCTGTGACATATTAACACTCCATGAGATGCAAAACTAACTAGAGTTACAATCCTGTGACATATTAACACTCCATGAGATGCAAAACTCACTAGAGCTACATTCCTGTGACATATTAACATTGTGTATGTCGCCTACATGAGTGACGGGACGCATATTGCTTTGCTAGTTAGACGTTGCGTCCGCACATCCATACGTTCGTCCGTCCGTGGTGATTTACGTCATGCCACAACTTAAATAGTACTGGTGGATTTGATGTGCACACATGGGAAACACCTACGCAATCTTTTTAGACACAAGGTCATTTTATTAGTGAAGTATGTCAGGGGGGCATATCCATGTTTTACAAACATAGTGTTTAGTTTCATACTTTAGCTGGCATGCTGAAATGTATACAATTTGTCTTCCTTTTCACCACGTTGGTGGCACTGAAACCCTTATCTATCTTTGACGTAACTTTTCATCTCATTCCTACAGCCGCACATCCTTGATATATATGTCTGTGACTGGATAAATAGGGTTTATGTGATTTGTAACCAATATAGCTCCTGATCAAATAGTCTACTCATGTAAACTGATAATGATCTACATGTATAGTCTTTCTTAGCATCATGACCGGTGTTTCATTGATAGAATGACGAACAGTGCAGATCCTGATCAGACTGTGCGGATGCACAGTCTGATCTGGATCTACACTGATCGCAAAACCCATAATCCCCATTTCTCCAGTCACAGCCATAGATCTGCATAACGCTGTGACATAAATAATGAGTCTCATCCGGGCACCGATGACACGTGTTCGTGATAATGCGTTTCCCAGAACATATATGGCCAATGACACAACATTGTGTCCCGAAACGGACGAGTAAATCATGACCCAAATGTGTTTATGTCTGTCATTACAGGCATGTACCTAGCAGATGACTACAATTAAAGCTGTGGTGCCATTCGTTACGCACACACTGTTCTTTACATGAATTACATAAGTGTATAATTGTGTAATATTCCACCAGTTTTAAAATTGATCAGTGCCCGTCAAACAGATATAATCATTTAGTAATATTTACATTACTGATAGAGACGCGCGTTTGTATCGGGCTATTTTTTGGTGCGCAAATGAGACAGGATATTTTGAATTATTCATAGATACATTGTATATCAATTAAATGAGTCACCTAAATAAATGTTATTGACATTTTATAAAATATGACCATTGTATATCAAGAAATATAAACAATACAATTAACCTTTCAATAAAACACGGTTATTGCCCCTGCTACCAACAGTGGCAATTTACGGTTGAAAAGTATAATACATTGTCATGCCAATTAACACGTCTGGTAATGGTAAATTAATGTTTATTTTGCCAGACAAAGAATTTCATATCTAAAGATTGAACGTACATTTTAAAAAATATGTTTCCCTATATTACAACATGAAAGCTTTAATTTTAAGCTAGCTTTCAAGTGTATCAACAAATGTATCAAAAAACAAAAGTGTATCAAAAAAGTGTATCGAATTTTCCGGATGTTGCGCAGTGCGACTTGCAAGTCTCCCTAGGTGACATTCAGAGCATTCGAGTTACCGGTTATACGCACTGAAAACCAGAATATCTGTACATCTTTGTAATAATATGTAATCTGCTCAGGCTCTACAATGGTTGTGTCTGTAGTAAGATACCTTCTCTCCGCCTGCGAGTTATTTGAAGTTACACGTGCGCAGTATTGCCGAGGTGATGTATGTATCTCGACTGGCTAGTATACCATGGTGCAGACAGACAGTAAAAGCTTTCAGACATAGATTGCTTATGCCGTATGTATATATGGACGTGACTGGAAAAAATGGGGCTTATGTGGTTTGCGACGAGTGTAGATCCAGATCAGCCTGTGCATCCGCACAGTCTGATCTGGATCTTCACTGTTCGCCTGTCCGTCAATGAAACACATGTAATATTTGTGTTCGAGTGCTTGAGAAGGACACATCGATGAAAACGCCGTTAGTTTTATAATTTCTCATAACGAAGTACGGTTACATACATTTATTACACTCTTGCAAATTATTTGCACGGGTTTCGCTGTGAGAGAAAACCCGTAATCCTCCAGTCCTTACAAATAATACACCATGGGGAGAACACCCGTAATTGTGCGCCTGTTTTCTTGGAAACCATGAGCTACCATGCAAAATGTTTATTTTTTATTACAGTCAAAATAAAGTTATTTGAACATTTGGAAAGGGTCTCGACTAATCTAGAATGTTAATGTGATTTGACGTCACACAACGTAATGTCAACACGCGGGAAAACACGTCAT
Source organism: Conchocele bisecta (assembly GCA_029237695.1). Classification (NCBI taxonomy): domain Eukaryota; kingdom Metazoa; phylum Mollusca; class Bivalvia; order Lucinida; family Thyasiridae; genus Conchocele; species Conchocele bisecta. Next base: position 8,456,200 of record CM055265.1, on the reverse strand, counting down.
TGTATAACTATTCATGCGCACATTACAATTCATTGATTATAATCTCAAAAATAGACTAAATGTGCATATATATAATCGCCGTGGAAGTGTAATAAATAGCGGAAATAATTTCCGTCGGCGTCATTGCAAGCAACTCGTTCGCTACGCTGACTCGTTGCTTACGTGGAAGCGGACGCACACTCGTGTATTATTTCCCGCTATTCAAAATGTACGATGGAATATCCTCTATGTAATCCGCTCCATGTACCCTAACCCGATTTTGCTGGCTTTCACGCAGGCGCCCTGTCGCCATGCTGGACAGCCAGAACATTCGGGTTACAAGTAGAAAACCGTGCAGTCTCCGAGTGGAAATATCATAATAGGATCAAGTATACGTGGGTATGGGATCGCGTGGTTTCCGTACGACGTTTTCCGGCATGACGTAATCGTTGACGAATGGCTTTTGATGATGCATGCATATAGCGCACCAAAGATATTGACGAGCGTGTTTTATTGATGCTCTAAAATGCTTTACAAAACCTTTAAGCTATACGTTTAAGAAGACTCGAGTACCGCTTATTTCCTACATGCACTTTTTTCATTCATTCGGCTTATATTTAAGGGTGGGAATTGGCTCGAACACCTTCCATACCGTTAACGTGCACGTGCTTTGGATTTGTATCTACATTGACATGCATATATATGGATGTCACTGGAGAAATGGAGCTTATTGGTTTTGCGACCAGTGTAAATCCAGATCAGACTGTGCATCCGCACAGTCTGATCAGGATCTGCACTGTTCGCCATTCCATCAATGAAACAGCCGTCATGATTCTAACAAAGAATATACATGTAGTTGTGAGATTAAAACAGACTGTACAATACATTGAACACGCTTGCTGACATATGATTCATACAATTCGACATTCAGTTAGAATAATTTTGAACGGCAATCTACTTGAAACAAATCTACATCCCCGCCGTTGGGAATCCACGTGATCCCACAGGCTGTATTAACTCTCTTGATAGCTCAGGAGCAATCAGCTCCAAAACCGCCGAACCTGGAAAAAAATGCAGAAAGCTGAATTTTTCACCAGTGGTAGCTTGCATATTTTTTAATTGATTGACAAAAGTTATCTTCTGAAAAATTTGAGCTCGCTGAGAAATCCAAGATGGCTGCCAAAAAAATACAAATCACATTGAAGTAATGTATATTCATAAGACAATGCATACTTTACCTCTAATATCTGGCTTGGGGATGTAAGGTAGTACTTAGGGTAGTTCAAATTCTTCAAGGTCGGCTAATGAGTCCAAGGTCAAATGTCCAATATCGTATGCACCTGTTACTTTTCGCTGTTGAAAATTTCAATGAATTTCAGTTTTGGAACATGAATACTGTATTTATCCCGTCAACACAGTGCGTACGTGCCGTGAAACACGGTGCTGTGAAACATTTTTGATATCCAGTCAATACTATTTTTGCATTTTACAGCCATTTGTAGGTGTTGACGGGATAAATAGAATAGTAGGTTAGTGCCGTGAATGGGAAAAAATATCTGGCGCGGCGCGGAAACGGGATGTGCTCGGCATGGCATAGCCTCGCCCATCCCGTTTCCTGAGCCTTGCCAGATATGTTTTCCCATTCACGGCACTAACCTACTATTCTCTATTTATATATACAGATCCATTGTTAATGTATGATACATATAATGGTAATAAACTAGTTATGCACCATGTATTGAGGCACAGCAATAACCCTACTCATGATGGTGAGGCACCCTCCAGCGAAGGTGTGATGCAATAGCAGCAATCGGAGGAACACTACCAGAACAATGTTTACGAGTATGTTGACAATTATTTGTTTGGTTATTGTTGAATCCATATTGCAGTCATACCATATATGTATTCCAATAAATACATAGTTACCTTCCCTGATACCTAACTTTGCCATTTGCATTCCTCAGTCACATCATAGCCAACGAACTTCACCCAATGATAATTGGGTTCAAATAAGCGGTTTATCTACCATTGATAACCGTATAGAACCTGCACTGTAAGAAAATACCATTGTGAACAGATCTTTGTCTTTGACAAGGTAGATATTGATACCACACACTGACCGGGCATGGAACATGGCCTGTGCTAGGTGGCATTGCTGGTTCACTCCAACTGGACAGAGTGGGTAAGAACAGCTGCCTCGTTCAACACAAGTTCAATCAGCTGATATTGCTGGCCGATTCGCGTTTAGAAAACCACATGTACCTGCTATCAAAAAAAATGTATTCATCGGACCACTTGAATCTGCCAAAGTAAATATACCATACAATCGTTACATTCGACCAACCACTGTACAAGAAAGCAGCCGAAATCATACAGGCATCCCCAGAACTGAACGAACAGATTGGTAGTGAGATTATGTAGATTTCATCTGTTGATTTCATACATGGGCTCAATCGCGCATGTCATGGCCGAATGTGGTTTGTCTAATCTATGGGAAATTGCATATGTCCAAAAGACAGTCAAGCACATGATGACAGGGCATACTTATGCCCGTGCACTCCTGGCACACATGTTGAGCGCCTCGTCTCTTGTTGGGAACATGCTTGATACAGATGAGTGTTTCTCTGCAGTAAACATAGGGCGTCTAAATGCTATTCATGAGATGTTGCTTAAACATGAATTGGAGTTAGGTGCAGTTCAAATGGAGTCGGTTGTAACACAACTCACAGACGTTCTTGATGTTCTACAAAGTGACCTGGCCGCAGAATCAAGGACCGGAAAATTGTGGATTGTCTAGCTGAAATGGTGCGGCTGATACTCTTATTCCTGCGTGCCGAAAGAACTGATGATTGGGAACTGCTCCTGCTCTGCATTAATGCAATGATCCAACTATTTCACTCTCAGGCTGGTGGTCATGTGTAATATGCAAAATGTGCACGTCTTTACAAACCAGATTATGAAACTCCCATATATCATGGAATAAAATCAGCGTACTACATATACCACTGCCATACCATTGCACAGGTGCTGATGCGGGTGATAAAGACACGAGGAGGCTGGAAACATGGTCGTGGCATCACACGTAGCACACAGTCGAGGTTGGTCCACCTTCTGCCAAGGACTGTTCCTGTCTGTGAGTCACTTCTGTGGCATTCATTTGTAAACAAGTGACCAGCACAATAGTATGCGAGTGTCCAAACAGCGCGTGATGGACAGTTGTATGCCATATTTCGGATTTGGTTTGGTGATCACTCGCCTTTCCGTTACACATTCCATCATCGTGACATTCTGGTCTCTGTCTCAACTGAACAGCCGGTAGTTGCACCCAAATATGTTAATGCAGATTGTGCTTTCAAGCTCTGGAGGAAAGCTGCGGAACGCCTTACAGGTGATAATTATGCTGACGCTAAATTCAAAAGTAATGACCGATTTGTTTCAATTGCTAATGCGAACAATAATGTGACAGTCCGTAATCATGAAGTTTAGATACATCCCAACCTACTGTTCATGCTGTTATATGTGTCATGAAGAAACCATCAGACATGGAAGATCACATTCGGCATGAGTTCAGAAAGGATCCACCGGCATTATATGACAAGGGAGTGATGCGGAAGAACAATAAAGTGTTCTGGCTAATCAGCTGCAAGCCCCAGGTATCCCCACAACACGTGATGAACTCGAAAACCCGTACTACACGGCCAGTTTTGCAGAGTGTGCCATGACCAACATATCCGGATACTTGTACACATGGTAACGTCTGTGACAACTAAGTATCCAATGTGCTAAATAGTTATGAAAAGTGTACATTTTGTTTTGATGGTTATGCCAATGTCAATTAAAGCTGCATATCATAATATGCGCAGTCTCCATATCACACCATATCTGCAGACATAACTGTTAATCTTCACCGACCAATCTCTACAAATCAACGCTTAGCCATCTCTACAAATCAACGCTCGTTCTTAGCCAATCGCACTAACAAATCCCGGCTGATAGAAAACGTCAAACGAAAGCTCACCGTTGAAGGTGTGAAATGTAGTCAGGCTATCGTAGACGCAGACTACATGTCGACAAGTTCGACCATAACTTACGCCAATGCTCACCCATGTCTTCCCGTGGTACTGGTCGGCACGGACACTGACATGCTTGTCATGCTGGTTGATAGTCACCACCACAAACTTCTACTTACGTTACTCAATGAATGTTGTTTATAAAGTCAGTGACATTCAACAAGCAATGTAACCCAACGCACGCACGTACACACATACTTCTCGGTCATGCCATCACAGTGTGTGATATTGTCTCTGCCCCTTCGGCGTTGGGAAGAAGAAGGCACTTACTGTTGTCAATAAGACTGACAGTACCGTAGCGGATGTATTTGGAATTTCCGACTCCAGTCAGGACGAAGTTACACGGGTGGGGAAGACACTACTCGTTGAGCTATATAATGCCAAAGCAGTCTACATATCTTAACACGCTGTGTTATGTACAATACATGCAACAGGTCGGCAAGTAGAGCAACAGCAGCTTCAAACTGGAGTGCCTCCCACCGGCAGTAACATCGGCAGTTGCAAGATATCATTCGTACAGAACATACTTCAATGTACAAGGATGACTTGGTAATATTGGAGATCTAGAGCCCACTTACTGGGGCTGGGAGCTCAGTGGCCATGTGCTGAAACCGTTCTGACAGATGAATCTGTAACACCTGACAGTGTACTCCATATTGTATTATGTGGCTGCAAGAAAAGATGTGGCAAGCGATGTATGTGTCGCAAAGTTGGATTGCATTGCACAACAATGTGCTCGTCATGCATTGGCCAAACATGTACACGAGCAGTAAATAACTTTCTCACCATTTCGACATAAAAGTGTAGACTGTAAGCATCCGCAACATTGAAACTTGTTTTGTGCGATATTCAAGGTCATATTAAGGTCATATTAGGATAATTATATAAGCTGAATCACTTACTCTCATTAGTAATGGTTACATACTAATATAAAGGAGGTACATGTACTGTACTGTACTGGAAAATAAATACAGAAATATAATAAAATTGCGCAGATTTATCATGATTATTTGGAATTATTTGCAGATGACCTTGAAATTTTCAGATGACATTGACATTTAACAGATGATATGACATCAGATTTAGATTCCTCACATCCTCTAACATGAAACTGGGTTATTTTATATTAGTTTAAGATCAAAACATTAAAAATATATGACTCTTCATATTATTGGCGGCCATCTTGGACGCCATGTTGGATTACACATCGAGCTCACATTTTCCAGATGACAACTTTTGTCTATGGACTCAGTATGGCTCCATGTAACTTTGCCGAAAATTTCAGCTTTCTGCATTTTTTGTCCAGGTTATAGTTAATGGTCCTGTACTATGAAACTTTGAGGCTAATTATGGACACTATAATCGACTGATGTGAATAGTTCAATATGTAATAACCGTTTGTAAAACCGTATGACGTTCTCTAAACCTTTACACCAGACACAGCACAGCCTCAACCGAATTTCTTAACTTCCAGTATGAGAAAAGAGAATTGAATCCTCGCAACGTTTCATTCTGGAACCGTACACAGCGAGTGCTACAGTCCACCCCTGTGTCTGTTGAAGACTATGTGTCTGTTTTGTATGTTCTTTGTGACCAGTGTACTCCTTATAAAAAAAGCAGCACACACACTCCTGTAGTATGATAACGATGTACTATTATAAGGTTTGATCATGTCCAGCCGTGTGCAAACGTTTGCTGTGGCCCGAGGGAACCGTTTGCACACGGCTTGCGGCCTTGGGTTCAAACAGTTCCCTCGGGCCACAGCAAACGTTTGCACACGGCTTGCGGTCTTGGGTTCAAACAGTTCCCTCGGGCCACAGCAAACGTTTGCACACGGCTGGACATGATCAAACGTTATTGTTACATTACCAACAAAAAACTGATGTAATTTGAGCATTATATTCAGTATTTTCAGTACTTTTATAAATCGCCCCATTCGGGTAAATAATTTTCGGTATGCATATTCCGGGGCCGCGTCATGAACGTCATGAACGTCATGAAGTAGTGACGTCATGAAGACACTTCCGCGTAGTGACGTCATGAAGGCACTTCGATTACGCGCGGCCCCGGAATGAGCATTGCCTAAAGCCATGTGCAAACAGCACGCGCTATTTGTTTGCACATATGTGCAAACAACGGAAACCATGTAACAATGCTTGTTAGGATAGTATTCATTCGTTTTATCCCGTCAACACAGTGCGTATGTGTCGTAAAACACGGTGCTGTGAAACAGTTTTGATATTCTGTCAATACAACCTAATCATTGCGTATAAATATGTGGCGTGGGTGGTGTTATTTCTTTGCATTTTAAAGCCATTTGTTGGTGTTGACGGGATAAATGGAACAGTAGGTTAGTGCCGTGAATGGGAAAAGATATCTGTCGCGGCACGGAAACGGGATGTGCTCGACAGAGAGTTGCCCATCCCGTTTCCTAAGCCTTGCCAGATAATTGTCCCATTCACGGCACTAACCTACTAATCTCTATATCTCTCCCATATGAGAGTAAGACATGTACATTTAAATGTAACAGTATGTGATGCTGTACAGACACGTGGGCAAATGATATAATAATCATATGTACAGTCTTTACAAAAAGCAACTGTTGGTCGCGGTACATTAAGCCAAGCGCGTGTCGATGAATTGGTGAACAGTGCAGATCCTGATCAGACTGTGCGGAAGCACAGTCTGATCAGGATCTACACTGATCACAAAACCCATACGCCCGATTTCTACAGTCACAGTGACAGTATTTGGTTTACTTGTGATATTGGGTCTCCGTTTGGTATACTATTTCTAATTATCATGGAGACAGACACACCGTAGCCTCGTGTAGTTCCTCGTGAGTTCGTCTGTCAGCCCGGAAACTGGTTCTATACGGTAATACAGTTGTTGTAGACGCCATTAACGATGTTTGCAGCCGTTTCCATAACATGCAATAATCATAAAGCTATTTTATGATCTGGATACATGCAATCCCGAGACGGTCCGAAGTGGTATAGTTTATATTCGTGAACGCAGCTCGATCATGTGTGGGCATATATAGGTTAAGGACAATAATTTATCGTGGTGGATAGACTAAACTGTTTATAATAAGTATGTAGTAAAAACCGCAAAGATCAATATTAACGAAATGCCAGCGTACTGCCCAGTAAATACGGTGGTTCTAGAGGTAGACCTTGATATCCACCAGATTTCGTTCACGTACAGGCAAATGAGAATGTATAAGTTAGTAGTTATGACTAATGGTGGGGTCTCTGGGGACCCATGAAACGTTAATATGTCGCAGGTGGTGTCCCAGGGACCCTACACAGGTGGTGAATAATGTCATATGTTGCTGATAAGACCCTCTCAAGGATTAAATAATGTCCAAATGACTCTGGCCGGACTTATTGTCTACTACATGTGGCTTTTCGTTACAATGGTGGCGAATGGGAGATTTGTACCTTTCTAAGTACTATTATATTTACACACGGGAACATTTGAATTGTTTTGTACATTGTTTAGAAAGGTTGTTCATGTATATACAAACAATAATTGACCATCCAAGACACGCTAGAATCACCTGTGGTTTCGCTAGAAACTACACCAACTATCCCGTCATGCAACTCGCAAGATGGCGGATGAAAAGCCATGCGATTTTACCATGTGAGAAAAGGATCATATTATCAGTTACAGACGCAATTCCTGGGATGGATAGCTATAGCTGGCAAAACAATGTATTTAACAACCTACTACATGATAATATTTACGGTGTAATGTTTACACGCCAATCAAGTGAATTGGAGTGCAGAGTTGTTGAAAGTACAGGTGCGTGATTGTCAACACACAATCAAGTGACAAATTATGGATGGAAATTCATATTCGACCGAAGACGGCTGTGATTATCGGTAGCCTGTTGTGGTCTAAGTATGAATTGCCAGATCTCCATGTATATTGCTATTTCACGGGAATTTCACAGGAATGATAAACTTTATGATTATGAATGATTTGGAATCTAACGTCCCATCAACTGCGTTGAAGATCAACGACAGGTAAGGGACATATGCCCAGATATGCCGGTGCATATCAATATATGTATAACATGTATCTGAATACTGCCTCGTTAACTTGCAATGAGAAGTAGAATATATGATATAATGTAGTTAATCATACATAGAAAATCCAGAATAATGCACTCCTATCAATTACATTACAGCAAGATGTACTGCAAGTCAGATATTGGTGTACATTTGCCAACATTCTCAAAATGTACATAAGCTATGGCTGACGTATACACTTTTCCTAGACACTGTACTGTGCTATAGGTAAATAAACATGGGCCAGATATACTCTCCCCATATGAAACTCCAATGCACTGTTGTAATAATGTATAATAATAGAGTACAGTATATAGTGGGTATATATGGTATATATTGTGTGGTTAGCCAGGTAATCGTGACACACTGTGCCATTTGCTGTGTATGAGGCTATATGAAAACTGTACCTGTTTTTTTAAAACACAAATCACCGGGTGATTTGTGTTTTAAAAAAACAGGCACAAAACGGACATGTGTTACAGTTTGGTGTAATATAATTGATAGATTAGATAAATTGTATCATATGTTCTACTCCTTAGTGTCAGTTCTTTCACTGTGGGGAATCAAGAAGTGGTGACGTCATCACTTCTTGTGTTGTTTGGAGTTTTTCTGGCACGAAAATGTAAGTATTTCGCTTGTAACTCTTTTGTTTATCGTCCCATCGGGTAGCGACCAGGCCTATCCTATGGTAATTTGTCTCCTAAATCCGCCTACAATGATGATTTTATCCAATTCTTTGCCGTTTCGTCAAACATAGCAAAGGCGATCGAACATTGGTCAAAATAGGGTTCACGACTTGCAGTCAAAACTGTACATATTACCATGAAAAAAAACCGCTATATTTTACGAAACCACAATGCAGTTCACTGCCCAAACGTGTTTTATAGACCCACTATAACTGTATATGTGGCTGACATGGCGAATATAAGAAAACATGCTGGAAAACTAGCAATGATACGAATGGATAGGGTCCACGACCGACACAGAAAAAGATAGGGTCCACGACACCAGTCGTTTCAGTTGATAACGCCCAAATATCTCGCATATGTAGTAGGCCAGCTTACACTAGTAGCGTGCAAATAAGTGTTTATACACCAACACCAAAGGCACACAGACTTACCTCATACGAATCTAGCTCATGATTGTATGTAAACTGTCCCCAGCAACGAATATCCCAGTCACATGTTCACCGACATGGGCATATTCATATGCGTCGCCAGAAATTTCGCAGGTGGGTGCGTTTACCGTTGGTAGACGACGACAGCCGAAGGCCCCTGCCCCGCACCGATTTATGGGGGGGGGGGGGGGGGGTGGGGGGGGGGGGGGGGGGGGGTGGGTACGGGGGTCCTCCCCCGCATTATTTTTTTTATTTATATGTGTAATTACCGACGTTCTATGGCTGGTATGCAAATACATATTTTGGGCGATGTTGCGCTCCCTAATAAAACGTGGTGCAATAGTACACATGATGACATTTCTTTACAACATTACATCATGTTGATGTCATTAAAATTAAATCAACTTTTCACCCATTTTCCCTCCATTTTCTTACAGCATAAATTCGGGAATGCAACATGTGCACACGATAATACCAGAAGCGATCATACACTAAATATGCTTTGTTGAGAACCACATTTCGAACCAAACCGCCCAAGGTCTATGACGGGCATTTCGTTTCCATCCACTTGTATTCTCTATTCCGCAGACAATGGAAGGCCCGTTCGTATGCCGTTATTGTGGTGATGTGTTGACAAGCAGTTCGTCACTGAACACGCATGAGAGAAGACACAGGGGCGAAGCGGCCCATACTTGCTGCGGCAAATTGTATAACTCGCAGGCGAACCTGATCAGACACCAGTAAGTATCAACTACAGAATTGTGATCACTGTTTGTTTCATGTAATTCTGCCGACGTCGTTTTGTTGAATAAACATATAACAACTAAAAAATATCAAACTTTCTGGGCATTTTCATTAATAATAAAAAAGTCACCCTCCCCAAAAAAAATTATTTCAGGAAATTTGGTCAACTATTGATTTTATGGCGAAAAAACGATTTTCCTATGGGATTTTAACATGGGAAGCCAAAAATATATTTTTTTTATTTGTGGACCGATTTCCATAAACCTATCGTATCAGGTAATACAAACTAAATGTTTATTGATGTCTACTGACTGAAACAATAAAATACACCCTGATGTCCATATCTACTATGAATTTTGAAGTCCGTACCAAATATTTGATCAGATTCGACTTTGTATCTTCGGCGTTACTCATAGTTCACACTGATTCAATCGAGATTGACCTTTACATATGGTGTTACTTCAGATGTGCCGAACATGGGAAGACGAGAGAGCATGCCTGCCCTACTGAAGGTTGCGGGAAGGTGTTTGCGACCAAGACCGACTTAAAGAGGCCACACCAACAGGGAGAAAGGAACGAACTTCCTGAAGTGTAATGTTTGTGGCTTTGTTTGTCTACCAGACAAAGGTAAACTTAGAGACCACCTCCATTCCCACGTTGGAACAGCGGCCCATAAGTGCAGGATCTGTGGAAAGTTATATAGGTATTCGTCTGGTCTTAGTAAACACAAGAAGACACATTAGCCAGACATACAGTTGTATGAACGTTTATATACATGTATTCTGTATGGCACGCCGCTTTACAATTTATTTCCAAAACAATATGTCCTATAAAACTTAGAATATATGATACAATATATACCATATATTATACAGGTTATAAGATACTCGACATACGTAATAATACAGACTAAGCACTGTACTTTCTGGTAAATTGTAAACACACAATGGAAACATTTTCATCGGTGCAAGCATTTATTATCATCAGTTGATAAATGCAAATACAATCAGAACAAAATGATGGCACGCCGTTTTAGTATTTATTCCAAAAGCAAGATATCCAGTAAACTTCATCACATATGTCGAGTATCTTATAACCTGTATAATATATGGTATATATGTATCATATATTCTAAGTTTTATAGGACATATTGTTTTGGAAATAAATTGTAAAGCGGCGTGCCATACAGAATACATGTATATAAACGTTCATACAACTGTATGTCTGGCTAATGTGTCTTCTTGTGTTTACTAAGACCAGACGAATACCTATATAACTTTCCACAGATCCTGCACTTATGGGCCGCTGTTCCAACGTGGGAATGGAGGTGGTCTCTAAGTTTACCTTTGTCTGGTAGACAAATGCCACAAACATTACACTTCAGGAAGTTCGTTCCTTTCTCCCTGTTGGTGTGCCTCTTTAAGTCGGTCTTGGTCGCAAACACCTTCCCGCAACCTTCAGTAGGGCAGGCATGCTCTCTCGTCTTCCCATGTTCGGCACATCTGAAGTAACACCATATGTAAAGGTCAATCTCGATTGAATCAGTGTGAACTATGAGTAACGCCGAAGATACAAAGTCGAATCTGATCAAATATTTGGTACGGACTTCAAAATTCATAGTAGATATGGACATCAGGGTGTATTTTATTGTTTCAGTCAGTAGACATCAATAAACATTTAGTTTGTATTACCTGATACGATAGGTTTATGGAAATCGGTCCACAAATAAAAAAAATATATTTTTGGCTTCCCATGTTAAAATCCCATAGGAAATCGTTTTTTTTCGCCATAAAATCAATAGTTGACCAAATTTCCTGAAATAATTTTTTTTGGGGTGAGGGTGACTTTTTTATTATTAATGAAAATGCCCAGAAAGTTTGATATTTTTTAGTTGTTATATGTTTATTCACCAAAACGACGTCGGCAGAATTACATGAAACAAACAGTAATCACAATTCTGTAGTTGATACTTACTGGTGTCTGATCAGGTTCGCCTGCGAGTTATACAATGCCGCAGCAAGTATGGGCCGCTTCGCCCCTGTGTCTTCTCTCATGCGTGTTCAGTGACGAACTGCTGTTGTCAACACATCACCACAATAACGGCATACGAACGGGCCTTCCATTGTCTGCGGAATAGAGAATACAAGTGGATGGAAACGAAATGCCCGTCATAGACCTTGGGCGGTTTGGTTCGAAATGTGGTTCTCAACAAAACATATTTAGTGTATGATCGCTTCTGGTATTATCGTGTGCACATGTTGCATTCCCGAATTTATGCTGTAAGAAAATGGAGGGAAAAATGGGTGAAAAGTTGTTGATTTAATTTTAATGACATGAACATGATGTAATGTTGTAAAGAAATGTCATCATGTGTACTATTGCACCACGTTTTATTAGGGAGCGCAACATCGCCCAAAATATGTATTTGCATACCAGCCATAGAACGTCGGTAATTACACATATAAATAAAAAAAATAATGCGGGGGAGGACCCCCGTACCCACCCCCCCCCCCCCCCCGTATAAATCGGTGCGGGGCAGGGGCCTTCGGCTGTCGTCGTCTACCAACGGTAAACGCACCCACCTGCGAAATTTCTGGCGACGCATATGAATATGCCCATGACGGTGAACATGTGACTGGGATATTCGTTGCTGGGGACAGTTTACATACAATCATGGGCTAGATTCGTATGAGGTAAGTCTGTGTGCCTTTGGTGTTGGTGTATAAACACTTATTTGCACGCTACTAGTGTAAGCTGGCCTACTACATATGCGAGATATTTGGGCGTTATCAACTGAAACGACTGGTGTCGTGGACCCTATCTTTTTCTGTGTCGGTCGTGGACCCTATCCATTCGTATAATTGCTAGTTTTCCAGCATGTTTTCTTATATTCGCCATGTCAGCCACATATACAGTTATAGTGGGTCTATAAAACACGTTTGGGCAGTGAACTGCATTGTGGTTTCGTAAAATATAGCGTTTTTCATGGTAATATGTACAGTTTTGACTGCAAGTCGTGAACCCTATTTTGACCAATGTTCGATCGCCTTTGCTATGTTTGACGAAACGGCAACGAATTGGATAAAATCATCATTGTAGGCGGATTTAGGAGACAAATTACCATAGGATAGGCCTGGTCGCTACCCGATGGGACGATAAACAAAAGAGTTACAAGCGAAATACTTACATTTTCGTGCCAGAAAAACTCCAAACAACACAAGAAGTGATGACGTCACCACTTCTTGATTCCCCACAGTGTCTTTGTCAAACGCAAGAAGAGGTGAAACTGTCTGATGACTAGAATACACAGAGATGACCGAGTTGGCCACTCCAAGCAAGTGCCGTATAGCAGGGATTCCGCTGGCGATCGCCACTTTCGCAATTGGCGATAAAAATATCCAATAGGCGATACAAAATTACAATTTTAGAAAAAATATATATTTTTTTTTTTTTTGAAGTGGCGATTTTTTTATTTTCCCTTTTTTTTGAAGTGGCGATTTTTATATTTTCCCCAGCGGAATCCCTGGTATAGGATACAGTAACGAGGCAGTGATCACATATAATGTCATACATATATTCCATCAAATTTATATAGCAATTATCTCTGAATTAAATGATGATCTGTAGTCTATTTCACTAAAATTTCAAAGTATACTTACCTTGTTAAGTACACTTTGAAGGAGAAATTTTCAATTTAAGCATGATTCTTTTTTTTATCCTGAATTTATTACATTATCACATACTTTTAATCATCAAAAATATTCAGTCGTTAGTTCTAGATGTAATAATGCGTTTTGGGGAAAATAAATCATTACTCCCTCAAAGTATACTTAGCTAGATAAGTATGCTATTTTGGTGAAATAGGCTACATGTATACCACGGGTACTTAATCCGTATATCATTTTTGCGAAGAATCGATTTGCGTGCTTGCGTTAATACTAACACGGAACCACCAAATGCAGCTCATGAAAACGCGTTTGCTGCGCGATATTTCATCAAAATCCATTGCATATTAAGGAAAATATCAAATAATACTTACTTTGGAGTGGGCTCGCTTTCAACACTTTCAGTCATTGGTGTTGTTGTTGTAACCACGTGATCAAGCACCTTGTTACTGCCAGGCTCCAATTTTTAGACCTGACTCAAAAGGTTTTATTTTGCTATCCCATTTTTTTTCATTTTTTGTGTCCATCTTAGGTGTGACTAAAACGTCCGCAAATCGATATAATACCGTTACAACCGAGTCGGGCCGCTGTATTGACAATCTGAATTAAAAATAAAATAACTTGCGTACCTACCTACCCATTTCTAAAATGCCTGGTAGGTAACGGACAAACAATCAATATTTCAATCTAGGCCCTACATGTGTATACCGCAGGTAAATAAAGCGTGGCAGAGATTGTAACTGGGTGAATTCTCGTATTAATTTTTCGAGTAAATAATGCAAATATTTCTTATTACAACGGCCCTTTTACCTTTTAAACGCGGTTGCATATCCAGGCGCGGATCCAGGATTTCGGGTTAGGGGGGGGGGGGGTAACTATTTTGCAATACTTGACTATATTATCGAACGAGCTAAGCATTCCCACCCGGAACATTTTGCAAATCTACATCGCATTTCTGCGTTCTGGCGCATTTTGGAGCAAAAATATTGACACCGTCACAGTATGTTTAGACATGATTTTTGATTGAAAACGTTTAAATTTTGAAACAATAAGAAAACGACCGAAAAATGCATGGAATACATGGCACTTGGCATTAAACGTGCCTTGTAACTTGTAAAAAAATCTTTACTCGGCGGATGTTAGGGTGGGCGCGCGCCGGGTCCGCCCCCCCCCCCCCCCCCCTACCCCCCCCCCCCCCCCCTGAATCCGTCCATGATATCTACTGCTAATTAGTTCAATTCAAATCTGATTTCAGGTGATATTGTTTCATTTTCATAATAAAATGCCTTTATATATAGGAACTCAGGCCCGTACGCAGGATTTTCTATTGTGGGGTGCGTCAGGGGCGAGCCCGACGTAGTGGAGCGAGTACGCTAAGGGGGTCCGGGGCATGCTCCCCCTGACATTTTGTAAACCTACATGGCCTTAAGACGTCGTGCATAAATCATGAAATGGTTCATTTGCACTGTCACGATTTTCAGGACGCAAGGAAGAAATTAACCAACAGCGGTTATCGTTGGCACTGATTGTTGTAACCAGGATAAGCGCGGTGGCATGCTAATCGTGACAGTGCAAATGCAACTGCAAGGGTGTATTGCCTTTTTTCTTTTTATACTCCCGTTTGAAAAAAAAACGGGATGTATTATGTGTTCACTTTGTACGGGCAGGCGGGCACAGCTTGTCCACGCAATGACTCGAGTTATCCTTGACGGGTCGTAACTATATTCGGTATACATGTTTATCACAGCAAGATGAAGAACCCTATTCGTTTTCAAAAAAAGCTCCGGTAACTTATCTCCCCTTGTTGGCAGTTTTTAATTTTCGCACTTTGCATCCCTGTCCCCTCAATAACATAACTTCTACTTGACTGATATTAACCAATTTCGGTATACATGTACATGTTTATCACGACAAACCAAGAAGCCTACTAATTTTCAAAAATTCCCGATGACTTATCTGCCGTTGGTGGCCATTTTTAATGTTCGCACTCTGTATCCTTGGCCACGCAATTCAAGTTCTACTGGATCGCAACCAAATTCGGTATGCATGTTTATCACGACAAGAAGAACCTATTGTTTGTCAAGGTTGTTGATGACTATCTCCCGTTGGCGGCCATTTTTATTAATTTCCGCACTCTGTATTACGTCCACACAATAACTTGTTCTACTTGACGGATCATAATCAATTGTATGAACCGTCTCTTATAATTATCATAGGATGGCAAGTGTTTGTATTCATTTTACAGATTCAACGTTTTCTCACTTTTACGAAAATGTCTTAGATAGAGTTTGACAAAATGGACCTTGTGACGTGTGAACTGGGTTTACACCGTCACAGATCAGGATGCACATCACGCAGTCAGATCAGGGCTTGCGGTGTTCACAATTCATTTACAAAATCGGGATGTAGACACATTCTAAAATTGTCGCCAGTAGGTATTTCATAGAAACGACAGTACGGATGGGACTCTTGGGGACGTCAAATATACACATCCTCGGGGTTTTTGGCCTCCTAATTCCCGGCCCTTGGAAATGCTTGACTGTAAATACACTCCACACATTGTATGTCCGCCGCCCCAGAGCGGGGAAAACATTGGTTGCGCTTATGCATTTTGTCCAGATATACATATGGATGTAACTAAGACGATTCAAATGACATTATGCAATATAGGTTTTTTATCAGTTTTTGAACCAATACAAACAAATATGTTTCTGTAAGTTACATTAAATAATGTTAATAAAATAAACGTATTAACGACGGTAGATGTCTATCTGGGAGTATGAAGTGTTGGTTTCGAAGCCACAACCCTCAATATAGGAATGAATGGCCTTGGAAAAGTCGCGGCAATACTGGACGAAGGCCTTCGTCCAGTATTCCCGTGACTTTTCCAAGTTTATACCCAGATAAATTCCACAAAAAGGCCATTCATTCCTTATAATTCCAGCATTTTAAATAAATTCATCAAGAAAATGTGTTTATTTTCCGTTTTCTTAAGAATTATTTTAAATGCGCCTCACGGTTACGGAAAGTAGTTCGGCGTGGGAGTTTACTGGGATGTAAATTTTGGACAGAGACTTGCTACGGGCCAAACAAATGTTAGGGAATTGTGTAAATATTTTTGTGCTGGAATTATCGTTGATTAATTAAACAAAAAACATAACTGTAACCACTACGCTATATGCACCATCTATGAAATATATATATTGCTCACATGTTGATATAGGTGCACGCATGTATAACACTGCTTATATGTTCTAAAATAAGATAAAGATAATGAAAGACAGGTGCATTGATAATGATTAATATTGACTTGCTTATGCATATATTTCCAATGACCACTTGATGTATGCCTGTGCTCCCTTTTTTTTTCAGCAAATACGTAACAACAAAAGTGACATCTTTATTCAGAATATGCCTGAACGTTGCTTGAATATATTTCGGGCTAACATTGGTGATGTGCATGCTACACCGTCATACTAATGTCAGTTTTGCATTTTTAACACACTTACTTTACCTATTATGGTTCAATATGGAATCTCCTGTGACCTTTGCACTTGCCACTTTATCGGAAATTAGCAGTAGCCCGGTACAACCAGAGGTGACATTATCGGGATAAGATTTCCATCAAGATCAGTTCCAAAAAAAAAAAAAATCCCATTTATCTATATCTTTACAAGGTTGATTAGAGTGACATTTTTCCTGGACATCACTGAGGTGACATTTGTTTTTATTTATAATCACCGATTCTGACGAATAAATTGCTGAATACCCCAATAATACAGTTTATATCAACTTAATTGAATACTATACACAATATGTGACATGAAAAACTATAATTCACGTTACATTTCCAACCTTTATTCCGAGTTTAACATTGTTTTTCCTTTCCATCCACTAAAATTGAGCTCTAACGGCCATGTTGCTTTCGATGCATTCCGGAAATACCCCGATTATCTATCGACGGTTTTCATTGGCTGGAACATTTCGGGTGTTTCGGCCAGCCAATAAAAACCACACAAACCGGAGTTCTCCGGAGTTCTCCGGAGCTCTCCGTCCGTCTTCGTAAACAACATGGCGATCTTCATGCAGAAAATGAACAAAATAACTAAATTTCAGCGTGAAGCATTTACATGCAGCTTAGATAGCATGTTTGATTGATGGTAAGAGTCAATACATATTCTTGGTCATTGATTGTAGGCTGTCTGGATGTTCAGACATGGACAGAATGTAATATTTGTTCAGAAACGTTGGAATTTTTCTCGAACAAATGTCACCTCAGTGATGTCCACGTGATGTCGTTTCACATTTTATGAAATTTCTCGTTAATGAACGGGTCGAATTTAAATATATTTCTCAGATTAGTAGTTTAACATGTATCCTTTATGACCGTCATAATTTAATTAAGATGTTGCACTGTTTTTTAATGATTACATAACTTTGAAAAATGTCGATATTTGAGGTAATCAACCTTGCAAAGATATAGATAAATGGGATTTTTTCGTTGAGTGTTGTGGGTTCGACACCACCACTGTGTTATATTTGTTTTTATAATTTAATGTTGTCCTTCACTTCATAGTCCTAGATATTTGCCGTGATTAATACGTTTATTTTATTAGCATTATTCAATGTACCTTATAGAAACATTTTGTTTTACATTTGTTCAAAATCTGATAAATACGTACATTGTATATTGCATAATGCCGTTTGAATCGCCTTAGATACATCCATATGTCTGTCTGGACCAAACGTACACGCGCAACCAATATCTTCTCCATCTGGGGGCGGCGGACATACATGTATACGACGTGTGTGTGAGTTTAGCCAGCCAAACATTTTCAGGGGGCGGGAAATAGGAGGCCAAGGATGTGTATATTTACGCCCCCAGAATTTTTCCCGAATGCATTGTTTTGGTCTTTCGCGTGTTTTGATAGACATATAACATTTATTTAGTAAATAACACCGTAAGCTCTGGTCTGACTGCGTGATGTGCATCATGATCTGTGAAAACAGTAAAACCAGTTCACACGTCACAAGGACCCTTGTGTCCATCTCTAATATTTAACAAATTGAGAAAACGTTGCATATGTTACGAATAAAAAATAAATATTTGTGCGAGGCTCGAACTAACAATAAAGCAACGCACATCGAATGCATTTACCGACCACTCTACCATCTGAGCTGTGGGGACAATAATGCTTGTGCATGCGCAATACTGGACAATCACAGTGAATCAACTATTGAAACGTTTTACGTTTTGTCATTTATTGTGGTTTTCAATCGTCTATTTCACCAGTCAGCCAGTCGATAAGTTAAATTATCTCCCAAGCTACCAGGCGCATATATTTTCAAGCTCTAACTTGCTCTAGATAAGGCGTCGATTCGACCACCCAAAATGGCTGCAAACGGCTACATCCCTAGAAAGCTAAATTATAATGCACAGAAAATATATCTGATTGGTCAATTGTAATTACAGCTTATAAAATATGAAAAATCACAGCATATAAAATCTCCGTTTTACCAGTCTGTGGTTTATAACTTGACAGATGTATGTAACCCTACGCGCTTTTGTAACAATGGCCAGCGGCGGGAAACCAAATATCTATTTCCCAAATAATTTTCGGTACTTTTTCGGTTATCCATTCTGCCATATTAACATGTACAACGGAAAGCAGAAAAGAGAATCGACCAACGACTGACAAACATGACTTCAGGGACAGTGTGGTCCTTCAACAAATTCCCAAAAATATTACCCCACCCGCCCAAAACATAGAAGAATTTACAAAAAAAATGCTCAAATGCAAACTCAATATGCCAGTACCAGCCTATAACTTTACGAATTCCAATGTGAACATACATGACTATACAATAATAAACTGTATTGCAGATGGGTAATCACCTGAACTGGGCGTAAATCCTGGGAAATCATGTTGACACTTGTTGAGATTTCCCGACCTTTGTAAAAATCACGCGAACTCAATGTAGAAATGTTGACATTTCTTGAAATGAGTAAAAGCAATTAACTGTTGCAACTACACATAGAAAAGCAATACAATTGCTAAAATAAACTTTAAAGTTGAATAAATGTATTAATGTCTTAGAAAAAGTCCCGTTAATCTCAGTTTGAAATGGGAATATTCTTCGGCGGAGTTACATTTCTTCAAATTAATTTGGTGTGAGGCGGTTATCGATGACGACAACAACCTGCTGACGTATTGAAACATTCACTGTTCGTGATATGCTACGACGTTGCAGAAAGCAGGGAGCACACTAGGCTAACGCGTCGCCGTACAACTGATTCACAGACCATAAAACCTCCCACATACCGCTCCAAATCAAAAAACAAAGCATTGTTATCCCCTAAATAGACACAGTCCGCTGACGCCGTGACGTCACGTGCCCTTGCCAATTTATTGGAAACCAACAGTACTAAAAAAATTTGTTTTATTGTTACGTTTTATTGTTTGTTTTTATGACGTTCAGTTGATGCGACGTAAATAAACAATTGAACTGTCACTGAGCATACCCGTCATCACATGTAATAAACATCACACTATGTAAACGACGACTGTAGTGGATGTTCACGCTATTAGTCAAGGTGTATGATCACGTGGTATTAACAACAACAACAAGTACTGAAACTACCAGAATCCACCTGATTCAAAGTACGTATTTTGTCCTTATTACGTAACGGATTTTGATGAAATATGGCGCAGCAAATGCGCCTTGTTAAGCTGCATTTGGTGGTCTTTGTATTGTCGCCCAAACTTGTGTCGTTTTTGTGAAGAATCGATTGCCGTGTCTACCGAAACGGAAATAGATTCTTCGCAAAGACGACACAAGTCTGTGCCGATCTCCCTGGACCACCAAATGCAGCTCATGAAGACGTGTTTGCTGCGCCATATTTCATCAAAATCCGTTGCATATTAAGGAAAATATCAAATAATACTTACTTTGGAGTGGGCGACGTTGTTGTTGTTGTAACCACGTGATCATGCACCTTGTATTAGTAGTTGTTGATTAATATCTGAGGGTCGTTTCACTAAACATTGTACTACTAAAATGTTCGTAAGTTAAATTTAGGATCGTCTGGAAATTTCAATTAGTGGATTTACATTTATTGAGCATAGGCTGCAATTGTTTACAAGAAAACATTGTTGATGTGGAATTTACAGACTATCATAAGTTTGCATTTATGAACATTTCAATCGTACGAAGCTTAGTGAAACGGGCTCCTGGTGTCTTCAATAACTGACCATTGGTTCGGCTTGTCTTTCATACACGGTATTCGTAGAACATGTCACTCTGTGAAAATGTATACAGTGTATGGCGATTTAACATGGGGAAATTTTTCTAATTTCAGAAATAGTGGACCGATTTTCAAAATGTAACTTTTGTTTTCTTAGTTAGATCATTTCTAAGCTATCTGGTTAGATTTCAGAATCAATTTCCAAACATTTTCGTTTTTCAACTCCTCTTCCAGATTCTCCGCCTCTTTTTTCCCCCATGTTAAATTCCCATAGAGAACTCATTTTTCGCAATAAAATCACTATAGGACCAAATTTCACAAAATAAAAAGAATGCTCCTTCGTAAATGTTGATAAAAGTTAGCATTATCAAACAAAATATTGTTTTTGCATTATTTATATAACCGTAAAATTTGGGCAACTTTCGTGAAACAGACAGTAGTGTTTTTGACGATTGTTGGGGCAGATCATCCTGTATCTGTGTAATATGATTCAGGTCTGCATTATTAGCCGGATTCATATTTTCACACATATTAATATTATTGCAATCAGTGTAGACGCAGATCAGACTGCACAGGTGTGCAGTCTGATCTGAGTCTACTCTGTTCGCAATACCAATGTTTGTACTCAGTGTTAAGTAACAAATAAACACTAAAATACAACATAGGACCCGGTCTCAATAAATAGATTTAAAAAGGAAATAACTAGCTACGAGATCCCTTATTACAACATACCAATGTATGTCCACTTTTTGCTGCCGACCAACATTTGGCTATTAAACACATTCAATTTAGAAAATATTTAAATGCACATGTAAGTACTTTTTCATCGATAACAAAAAGTTTTTTGGAAAAATTCCATCAAATATTGATTTTAATGCGAAAAAGTGATTTTCCTATGGGAATTGAACATCGGGGAAAAGAAGGAGGAGGACCTGGACGAGGAGTCAAAAAACAAAACACTTTGGAAATTGACTTGGAAACGTGGTTTGATAGCTTGGAAATGATGTAACAAAGAAAAACAAAAGTTCGATTTTGAAAATGGGTCCACAAATAAAAACATTAGAATTAAAAAAAAATATATAATTATATTTTTACCCCCATGTTAAATTCCCGTAGAAAAATCTTTTTTCGCTATAAAATCAATATTTGATGGAATTTCATCAAATACAAAAAATTGGGGAGGGTGACTTTTTTTTATTACCAAAAGAATATGTTTCAGGCTTAATGCATTTAATAGCCAAAAGTCGGCAGCAAAACGTGGAACAGACAGTAGCTACCAGATAACGCTAAACACGAATGGCGTATTAATGCTACGACTTTGAATAGTTAACAGTAGTAACCACAAACATGCTATTTGTTTTCAATTAACATAGTAACTCGCAATATGCTGTTCTGTATTGATGTTGCTATATATAATGCCATCCATATCCACCTGTATCCATACATTAATATGATTGTCCTTTTTGGTTTGGTTGCCATGCCAATGGATCATTATTTTTCCAATTACAATTAGCATTGTGTATATCAGGTGCGTTTGTTTTCTCAGATCATAATTACTTGTCACGACTAGCAGCTCGGGAGTCACCGTGCAAGGCAAGGCTGTCGCAACTATTCTCTTGTGAACATTCGATATGAAACGCAGTGATATACGAAAATCGCAGTCTACCTTCAATGAGATCTCCATACGTAAGTAGTCAATAAACACACTTCCTTCACAAGGTGTATGATCACGTGATACTAACAACAACAACAAGTACCGATTCAAAGTACTTATTCTTTTATAGTGTCCTTATTACGTAACGGATTTTGATGAAATATGGCGCATCAAACGTGGCTTGTTAAGCAGCATTTGGTGGTCTCTGTATTTTCGCCCAAACTTATGTCGTTTTTGCGAAGAATCGACACTTCGCAAAAACGACATATGTCTGTGCCAAACTCCGTTTGCTGCGCCATATTTCATCAAAATCCGTTGCATATTTAGGAAAATATCAAATAATACTTACTTTGAAGTGGGCGACGTTGTTGTTGTTGTAACCACGTGATCATGCACCTTGTTTCAGAGACTTTAAATATTTATTGTAGCATTTGACATTTTCGTTTGAGACACGCCATGCGATTTTGTACCTAATAACATGCGCGATATCTGATGAAACATATTTACAAAAGTTACGATATTTTCTGTAAATGGCGTTGAAAGTTTGAAACAGAAACTGTAATACTTTCCGGAAATGACGTCGAAAGATTACGAAATTTTCATAGCAAACGCAGAATTCTGCGTTTGCTATGACAATTTCGTAATCTTTCGACGTCATTTACGGAATTTACGGAAAAATCGCACATTTTCTTAGGTACAATGTTCGGCGTGCCTCGTATGTGTTTACTGACATGTAACTGCGTCATTTATAACTGCAGTCAAGCGTACAATATTTACACTGCATCATGTGATGCTAACAGAGGAATAATACAACTTGTTTATGTCTGGTATCGATAACAAATATTAAAAAGTTACAAATGTTTGAAGTGTTTAATTAGCTGAAATATGCCGTTGCCACTATGACGTCACCAATGATAAATATTCGTTATACATGTAATTGTTTATATTGAGCCTAATTCATTATTTCTCTCATTATTATATGAACTTGATATTTGATGATGAAATAAAAGGACAACATGTGATAAAATATTGTTATTTTAAATAAAAAAAATGATTGCGATGTTTAAAAATTTGATTGGAAAATATACATATAATGTAAAGTTATGTGGCTTGAATGACTTGATCGAGATCATATTTTTGGATGGGATTTCTGTATGTGGTTTGTGTTGTCATTATCTATCTGTCTAAACATGTTTACAGTTTAAGTTGTCTATACAGTTCATCGTATTGCCTAACATGTGTATTTGCAGTGTAGTAACATAGCGTATTAAAATCATGATAGACTAGTGTAATAAATCAGTCAATACGATCGCTACAAAAACGACCGCTAGGTGATGAGATCAGTTTCAATGTATGACGTGGTCTATGTGCATGATCACGTGGTTACAACAACAACAACGTCGCCCACTCCAAAGTAAGTATTATTTGATATTTTCCTTAATATGCAACGGATTTTGATGAAATATGGCGCAGCAAACGCGTCTATATGAGCTGCATTTGGTGGTCTATGGACTTTGGCACAGTCTTATGTCGTTTTATGTCGTCGGAGACACGGAAATCGATTCTTCGCAAAAACGACAGAAGTTTGGGCGAAAATACAGTGACCACCAAATGCAGCTTAACAAGACCCGTTTGATGCGCCACCCGTTTGATGCGTTACGTAATAAGGAAACTATAAAAGAATACGTACTTTGAATCGGTACTTGTTGTTGTTGTTAGTACCACGTGATCATACACCTTGGTGGTATGCAATTAAATAATATAATACAGTGGAACCTCTCTAAACAGGACACCTTGGGAGGAACATAGATAAGCACTCATCAATTGTTGACTGTTATTCAATCGTACAAGACATGTGCTATATTCGATGGTCTAGTAACATAAGGTCGTAACTGCTATGTTTTAGTATAGCACTTACGACCTTATGTTACTAGACCATCGATATGGTGAGGTATATACTCGCGTGTATGAGGTAGCAGTCACCCGTCATGCTTCTAACAGCAATATACATGTAGATTGTTGTCGTGCTACAACAGTGTACTAGTTGACCAGTAGCCTATTTCACCAACATTGCAAAGTATACTGTTCTAGCTAAGTATACTTTGAGGGAGTAATAATTTATTTTTCCCGAAATGCATTATTTCATACAGAACTAACGACTGCATATATTAGATGATTAAAAGTATGCAGAATTATTATACTGATTTTATTACATTATCACAGCCATTTTGGCTGTGATAATGTAATAAATTCAGAAACAAATTAATAAATTTATCCTTAAATTGAAAATGTCTCCCTCAAAGTATACTTTGCTAGAAAAGTATACTTTGGTAGAAAAGTATACTTTGCAATGTTGATCGGCTACTGGAGTTTCACTGGTCACAAATCATATAACCCAATTTATCCATTTCCAGCCGTATTTCTTTTCAATGTACATCACACGTTTTCCAAACGTACATGCCATCTAATAATATGTGAGGAAAATTTCACCATCGAGTATTGCGTCGTGTTATGTGTAATGCAATCGTTTCCCATTGCAGACGTTGACTGGGGTTTGAGGTCGTACAAAATCTGATACTTATTTTACGGTGAAACCTCTCTAAATAGGACATCATTAACACACCAATACGTGTACATTCAGATACCCATCGGTGCATCATGACATGACATGGACTCAATACCGACTAATATTGTCCTTCGTTATCACTGGTCAGCTTCATCACGTGCCCAGGATACCTGATACCCAGTGACGCATTTCACGAAACTTCGTACGACTAAAATGTTCGTAAGTGCAAAGTTTTGATAGCCTGAACATTTCACATTAACAACGTTTTCTTGTAAACAATTATTGGATTTACATTTATTGAGCATAGGCTGCATATGCAGCCTATGCTCAATAAATGTAAATCCATCAATTTAAATTTCCAGACGATTCTAAATTTGCACTTACGAACACGGTAGTCGTACGATGTTTAGTGAAACGGCCCCGCAGAAACGTGAGCATACAGTCGACCCACGCGATAGCCTGACACCCTGACCCTTGAACGTCCCCGTGATGTTTGGTTTAGAAAGGCGTCAGGCATAACATCGCCACAGTAAATTGGCATAATCATATGCGATTACTGACAATGAAACCCAGTAAAGGTAAACATACTTATATGTTCTGGGTGTCTGGTATAGAGATGGTCTACTGTATGTGGTGAATCCAATGGTACGTCTCTGTATTGGACCAAGAAACTCTTTTCTTAGATCTTCATCTGTGACTTGGAAAATGGGGCTTGTGACATTTTCGACCAGTCTAGCTCTCTCAATCAGCTGGCGAACTAATGCAGTCTTATATGGATCTATACTATAGGAATGAATGGCCTTTATTGTGGAATTTATCGTGGTATAAACTTGGAAAAGTCGCGGGAATACTGGACGAAGGCCGGAAGGCCTCGTCCAGTATTCCCGCGACTTTTCCAAGTTTATATCGCCGATAAATTCCACAAAAAGGCCATTCATTCCTTATAATTCCAGCATTTGAAATAAATTCATCAAGAAAATGTGTTTATTTTCCGTTTTCCTAAGAATTATTTTAACTGCGCCTCACGGTTACGGAAAGTAGTTCGGCGTGGGAATTTACTGGGATATACATTTTGGAGAGAGACTTTCTACGGGCCAATCAAATGTTATGGAATTGTGTAAATATTTTTGTGCTGGAATTATTGATTGTTAAACGTATGGCAAGTGTTAACTGACTGAATACCGAACGGGGCAGACCCTGATTAGTGTGAGAGGATGCGCAGGATGGTCTGCGTATACACTACTGTATGTTCAACGAAAGCTGCCCAAATTTTACGGCTATATAAACAATGCAAAAACAATATTGTGTTGATAATGCTACCTTTTATCAACCTTTAAGAATGAACCTTCTTTTCATTTTGTGAAATTTGGTCCAATATTGATTTTATTACGAAAAAAACAATTTCCCCATGTTAAATCAGAGTGAAAATGTCTATGGGGATTTAACATGGGGATTTCTTTTCTAATTTCTGAAATAGTGGACCGATTCTTTTCTTAGTTAGATCATTTCCAAGCTATCTAGCCAGGGTTCGGAGTAAATTTCCAATTTGTTTTGTTTTTTGACTTCTCCCACAGCTCCTCTACCTCCTTTCCCCCCCATGTTAAATTCCCAAAAATAATTTTTTCGTAATAAAATCCATTTGACCAAATTTCACGAAATAAAAAGAAGGCTCATTCTTAAATTTTGATAAAAGTTAATATTATCAAAAAAAAAAAAAGTTTTTGCATTGTTTATGTGGCCGTAACATTTGGGCAGGTTTCGCGAAACAGATCTCGATCTCGAACAGACGGACACAGTGCTTGTTGCCATGCAACATAGATGTCTTTGTCCATTGCTCCAACATTGCTTTGGTTGTATTGTCCAGTAAACAACTATGTGTGTTGCATAAACTCGGACTGGAGCACACTATATTTATGTAATGAAGTCTATATGCTAATCCTGGAGCTTAGTTTGAACGGTTGACATCGATGTGACTGACCGCCAATACGACGATTATCTGCAGCAGAAAAGGGATTCAAGTGTTCTGAGGGAAGCACTTTCGATATGTCTGTACAGTATATGGAAGATCATACACGAGGCTGATTTAATAGGATATATAGAATATGAAATATTTTTACAACGAATATGAAATATATGTTCACCGAGTGGTGTGAAATGTCCATATTTCACGAGTGCCGTTAACGGCACTCGTGAAATATGGACATTTCATACCACGAGATGAACATATATGTCATATTCGTTGCAAAAATATGAATATTCTATTTATTATATACCGCCCCATGGAAATTAGCAGTTTTTTAAACGGTAATGAATGTGTGTTCGCAGCCTATTGTGCTGTTTTCTTTCGATGCGCGTTTTGAATATAGATTGCGAAAGTAGTCGTATTTTCACCGGGAGTTGTTTATTTCATCGATGCGTGCCTCACAGTGGACCAACTTGCAAGGAAAACCACAATTCACCAACGGGCCGTTTCACTAAATTTCGTACGACTGAAATTTACATTTATTGAGCACGCAGCATATGCTCACTAAATGTAAATCCAATAATTGTTTACAAGAAAATATTGTTAATGTGAAATTTACAGACTATCCGGGTCCCAGAGCTGCTGGTAACTCCCAGAAAGGAGTCGATTACTCAGACTTTAAAGAATTGACTCAACATTCGATTGGTCAGGGGTCATTTCTGAATCTGAGTCATTTACTTTAAATTTTACATTTGCTCCTATATTTGACACTGTTCTTTGATAATAATGCTGAAATTGATCATTTGTAAGCGAATCTGTTTATTATTTAAATGGTAATTAAACAGCCAAGTGTAGGTTGATGAAATTAGATGTCAAATGACTTCTGACTCATAATTTGGGCCAAATGACTCCAAACAAATACAGACAGAGGAGTCAAATGACCTCTGCCATAAACGCGCTACTGGGAGCTGTACATGTCAGAAGGTCCATTTTGCCAAGTTGAACATTTGTTCGGTTTGGAAACCGGACACGGATGTTAATCCTGGAAATACCGTCCCACTAGCAGATCGATGCAAAGTTGTTTGTATAGCGTAAATCTGTACTGCGTAAATATTGTCTTTCTGCTTTGTGATTCCATGATCGGCAGTTGGTTGGCATCGTAATTAATCTACAAAAAATACCCGAAGGCCTCTTTGTAAACACATCCGCCTGACCGCGAGTGTTGTACTTAACAACATATGCAAACCTGTTTTTATCAGGCAATGTGATTATTCTTGGCGATGCAGGCGCTGTCGGGGGAATGCAATCAATACGCGCTTGTTGACGAAATGACAGCCTGATGAAAGACGTCCCATTCCCGTCACAAATGGCCCAAACGTGCCATCGGAACATCTTAGATCAGTGTAGACCGACATGATTGCATCATGATTAAATATAGTCTCCAGCAATTCAACGATGTTATGAGTATATAAACAATTATGTAATGATAAATGGCAATATGTGCATGGTCCTAACCTGAACACGCAAGCTGATGTGTGTTTGCGCTGTCCGCAAAATGTATAAATGTCATTTTGCTTGTAACCGGGGGGTCAAATAAGATAATTAGAAACAGGACAAGAATATACCATACTATATACGTACATTCGGACAGCCAGGGACATCACTTGGTACCTAATATGTTAACAGTATCTCAGAATTTCTTCGAAATCAGCAATGTCATAATTGAATGGGCCAGTGAAAGAAGGGGGCTAAGGGACTTAGCCCCCCTCTTCCACTGACCCATTCAATAATTTCGTTTCCATAGTCGATTTCATTCAGTGTTTCTCTTGCATTTTCTTGAGATTCCAATGTGTGTCAACGTTTGTTACCATTAAATACATTCTGTGTTCGTGAGTATAAACCATTTTTAGTAAGTTTTCACATTTTGTACATATATTAGTATAAGTATGATTGATTGGTTATGTCTGAGCTACTCTCAATGTAAACTGTCATGCATTTTCATTGGTCGAGATTATGAGTAACACAGGCAAAGCAGCCTAACCAATCACTGCAAACTGTCCGATTGCGAGCATGAGAATCGTGTCTGACACATTTAAATCACTGACGACCCTACTGACGACTATACAATAAGCTACTGGTATAAAAATAGTATCCGTAATTTTACGTAAATTACTCCAAATTTCTCAAATTATTGACAAATATATTAGAGAATCGAATTTCGTCATAGACCTGTTTTCGTCACCAGGAAACAATGTACATATAACACGGGTGCTACATTCCGCGCCGGCGTAAACTGTTTCACGTCGAAATCGGCGACGGATTCCAGACGAATTCTCATTTAGCTACATGCAGAAGATATTGCATAAACACATTTTCGTCTAGTAACCGGCGCAAGAAATTTTGCGCTGGTTACTAGACGAAAAATGCGTTTATATGCGATAGCTCTAAGAACATATCATATCGTCAGGAAACCAGTTCATTTTTCGACGTGAAACATTTTACGCTAGCGCGGAATACAGCACCAGTGAATCAGTAGCCATCTAAACTAAAGTTTATTGCAAGGTAATATATCGTAGCATTTTACTCATTATATATTCTATATTCATTATATATCACATCACTACTTTTAGTGTATGACGTCACACTATGCATTGTATGATATTACTGACATTTCAAATAATTCATGAAAATTGGTCGAAAACTTTATACGAATGTTGTAAACACGACCAACAGCATCGGACATTGATAATACAATGTTAGCCAATCTATTTGAATCATTACCTTTATAGAAAGATAATATTAGGACTGAATATATCAATCATTAACCCGATATGCATCTAGTCTATAGTTGATTGCATGTGTTAGTTAGTTGTGTCATGTTTCATTGCGTATTATGAACACAATGAGAACATTCATCATTTAGATATGTAATGGAAATTACATCTATATATTATGAAGGCCGAATAACACATTCACTATATGATGTGTCACAAGTATATATGCGGTATTGTTTCATCAAAATTGAATTATATGTATGAAAGAAGTTTGTTTTTCTTCCGAAAAATAGGAACAATTGATGAGATAGGTTGCTCCACAAACGTATGTTTTACGTGAAAATCAGATCTTTTTGAAAAATGGGTATATAATTTTAAAAGCCATGTATAAAGTTTATGTGTATACTGGAAAAAATGGTGAATACTTACATTTTATTCTGATATGCAAGTCACTGATTATTAGTAAAGAGCAACCTCTCTTCAGCAGCCACCCTTGTGAAGACGCAAAACTGGCTGTTGTCGAGAGGAGGCTGTTGTAGAGAGGTTAATGCTGAATTAAATTTGTCGTCTGCTGTTTGTTTATTTTCTCCGATAATTATCATCAAATACATGCTTTTACAGCATTTTAGAATCATTTCCAATGGAAATGATTCTAAAATGTTGTCAAAACATGTTTTCATTGAGAAGGAATGCAAAGCAACAGCAGATGACAATTTTCGTGCTCAGCAGTCTAAGGGTTAACTATAGAGGAAATCATCCATTTGGGATATAATATAGCGGCTGTTACAGAGAGGGTGTTGTTGTAGCGAGGTGACCGTTCGGGGAGGTTCGACTGTATCTACTTGTAACAGATAGGTCCCAAAGTGGGGGCATATACATGTATTTTGAACCACCCTGCACATGCATACATCGGGCGGATGAATAGAGAATAGTAGGTTAGTGCCGTGAATGGGAAAACACATCTGGCAAGGCTTAGGAAACGGGATGGGCGAGGCTCTGCCGAGCACATCCCGTTTCCGTGCCGCGCCAGATATTTTTCCAATTCACGGCACTAACCTACTATTCTACTTATCCCGTCAACACCTACAAACGGCTTTAAAACGCAAATAAAAAAAAATAACCACAGTCACCGCACATATTCATACGCAGTGGTTAGGTCGTATTGACAGGATATCAAAACTATTTCACGGCACCATGTTTCACGGCACATGCGCACTGTGTTGACGGGATAAACATGTATGTTGAACCACCGTGTACATGCATACATCGGGCGGATACATACAAATGTTCCAACTTTCTAATTATTCTGTGTAAAAAAAATACATATTGATAATACCATGCGAGTTTGTATATTTTAGCACACCTACAGCACAGATAATTATGTTCTGGTGCTCAAAACGTTGACACAACAGTTTGCCTTGTTTAGGCCGTCCTTAAAAAAGTGTTTGTTTCCTGTAACCCGACCCAGAATTTTAGAAGTGGGTTGGTCGGTAGGCAATTTCTCTTTTTTTTTCTGTCACATGACATATTGAATTTAAAAATTATTAATATTAAAAAGGTACAATATTTTAACACTTGCATTGCAAGTGTTAAAATATTGTACCTTTTTAATATTAATAATTTTTAAATTCAATATTGCAAGTCTTGCAATAAAGGTATGTCAATTGCTGTATGTGTTGTTGTAGGAACATGTAGGCCATTTAGGGCCAGAGATTATATTAACCCTTTTAACCCACTGTAGCACTAAATTAAAAAAAAAAAATATTGGGAAAAAAAAATTGTAAACGAAATTGCAATAAAAAAAATCGGGTCGCACCGTTTTTAGCGGGTCGGTCGGGTTACAGGAAACGGAGATATAATTATGGATGGCCTTAGTTTTCCATTTGTTGAGTATTCAATGACATCTGACATTTTTTGGATCATACTCTTTTATTGCAATGCCACACATGCAATATTACACATTTATTGTTGAAAATTCTTGATGTCAGAGATAATTTGTATGAACTGACATTGTGATATGAAGAACCGTATATAGTGTGTGAGATATGGACATTTGAAATTGGGTCACTTGTTGTTATCCAGTTACTATTTCCAGTATTTATAAATATAAATACAATACATTTTATTCACTCTAAGCCACATACGTGACACACGAGGTAACAATAGATTACATAATACAACGATGGTAAAAATACAAAATGCATATGTATAAGCTCACTAGTCATTATAACCATAAAGCATTTCTTATAAAAATAGCTAAATTTCTTAATTGCTTTCCAGATTTTTTCTCAAATAGCAATATCGGTTTCGCCGAAATTGTTGTCGACAAAAATGTAATACCTTTTTCCAAACAATGTCGAAAATTTACAAAAAGTTCAGAGCTCATGCGGAATTGAATTCCGCATGCGCTCTAATCTTTTTTGTCAATGTTTTAAATTTAGTTTCGGAAAATATAACAAAATGTCTATATTAATCAATATCGGCGAAATGCAGTGGTACGGTAAGGCGGGTTTTATCACAGGAATTGTTAGCCTTGAATCGGACATTTATTGTTTTAAAATACACGGCAGCTGTCTGTTTTATTGCGATGCCGGGAAAGCCGAATGCAGCGAAATAGGAATATATTGAACACATTTACATACATTTGTATGGAAGCCCTGTAGGGACTTCTGACTTCAATACTTCTAACTTCAGTACTTCTAACTTCCTTCTTTGTAACTTCCTACTTCCTTACTTCTAACTTCCAACTTCATCATTTCTTACTTCTAACTTCATTACCTATAACTTCATTACTTCATACTTCTAACTTCCTTACTTAGCAAGTAAGTTAGAAGTAAGTAAGTTACACGTAATACGTAATGAAGTTCGAAGTTCGAAGTTAAAACTAAAGAAGTTAGAAGCAAGAAGTAATGAAGTTAGAAGTAGGAAGTAATGAAGTTGGAAGTTAGAAGTAAGAAAGTATGAAGTAAGGAAGCTAGAAGTATTGAAGTCAGAAGTCCTTCCCGGGCTGCCATACATTTGTCTAACTCGATGTTCCTTGCGTTGCATGACCTGCGCAAATGCCAAAATACGCGGGTTGGGCGTAATTTCGTACCGTGAGCTTTCTCAAAGTTAGCAATCAAGTATATATATTCTTACTATACACGTTTCTTGTTTCTTGTTCTTTGTGTACATAAAAAAACAGATTGAGTGAAATCGTTAATAACGGTGTAGTCTACACCACACCCTACCAAATATCACACAGATACCATTCGGTACCCCTCAATTGGGCAGCCGGATGACGTGACGCGGTGAACCTTGTCGCACTTGTAGGAGCTGTAGATCCGGAGCATCATGCATATATATTACATTCAGACAGGCGGATTAGTCATTACGTCTGTATATGACTGCAGTTATATACATGTACATTCACTCAATGCCAATGCCCCAGATCAGACTGCGCGTACGCGCAGGCTGATCTGGGACTACGTTGGTGGCAAACGCCGAAATGCCTCTTTTAACCGGCGACCCATTTGCGAAATTGCCCCGTTAAAGGTACATGCCAACTCAGTAGGCACAAAATGTTCTTTATATAAATTAAATAAGTGTATAATTGTGTCACCATACCACCAGTTCTAAAGATTACGAGTGGCCTCTATTCAGGTATAATCATTTAGTAATATTTATTTTACTGATAGTGACGCGCGTTGGTATCAGGCTATTTTCATATGCAAATGAGGCATGGTAGTTTTTAATTATTTATACTAGTTAAATACGTTACTTGAAAAATAATATTTTCGACAGATTATAAAGTATGATAATTGCACATCCAAAAACTAAATACAGAGTTTCAATAGTAATGTCCGTTAACATGTTAAGGAAACATAGTTATCGCCCCTGATATCAGTGTGGATATTTGCGTCTGATATAAAATGTATAACAAAGCCAATCAATACGTGGGGTAATGGTGAATGAATGTTTATTTTGCCAGAAAATGTTTCAGATGATGTCTCTGATATAAATAACAGCGTGTGCCTACTGAGTGGGTAGGCACCTTTAATACAGGATGTATATATCGCAGTTATAACATTGCTCCTTGTGTACTTGCAGCCCGGCAGAATGACTCGATGGAAGGAGGGGCGAACGGGGCCGGTGGCGGAGTGCCGGTATACAAAGGACGCCGGTCGGCGTCTCGGCTCACCTTCGCGGCTGAGAAGATCAACGGGGTACATAAAGCCGTGAGTAGCGTGTCAATACAATACATTTTATTCACTCTAAGCCACATACGTGACACACGAGGTATACAATAGATTACATAATACAACGATGGGTAAAAATACAAAATGCATATGTATAAGCTCACTAGTCATTATAACCATAAAGCATTTCTTATAAAAATAGCTAAATTTCTTAATTGCTTTCCAGATTTTTTCTCAAATAGCTGTGCGAATTTTAAAATATTTGGTCTTCTAAAATAAAATGGCTTGATATACCGTTTTCGAACTTCATCATAGAAACGGCACTCGAAAAGGAAATGAAACTCGTCACCGAGAGCACCAGCGCCACATTTGTTGCAGACCCTGCTTGCTCTCGGCACACCTGTCCATCTACCAGTTTCGACCGCCAGTCTATGACTACAAGTTCGAAATCTGGTCAATGTTTTTCTTAACCTTTCCGTGAGATTAATTAAATATGTTTCTAATCCAAACTCTGTTTTAAAGATTCTATACGTAATTCCACGTGAAGATGAATCGATGCTGGTGAGCCATGACTGAATAAACTGGTTCTGAAGCTGAGTCCTGGCGTAGTGGCTCAGCCAGATAGCATTAACATCGTTCTGGCTAAGCCATACGCCAGGAACTCCAATTTCAGTTAAAATAGATTTAACATTCTGAATCCATCGGAAATGAGTCACATTTGCTTCATGTTGTGTATATAATAACTTATACATAAGAAACAATAATTTACTCTGCTTCCCTGAAACTAATTTTGCCCAAAACGAAATAATTCTACATTTAATGTCAATAATAAGCGGAAATTTGCCGAGTTCTCCATAAACCATGAAATTTGGTGTGGAATTTCTTTACCCCCAAAACAGTTTTACAAAATTTCAATGAATTGTTTCTATAGCCGAAATGTTTTCAAATCCCCAGATTTCACAGGCATAGCAGAGAAATTGGAGTGATACATTGATCAAATAACTTAAGCTGACAGTCTACTGGAGTTGACAAGTTGTTAATCTTTCTAAATAGGCCGAAAAGAGCTTTGGATGCTTGGTCAATCAAATGTTTCTTAGTCTTATGAAAAGTTCCGTTTTGTGAAAAAACATTTCCCAAATATGTAAAGTGGTCTACAATTTCAATTGTGTTATCGTTATATGTAAAGGCTATCTTTTTTGATGATTTACGTTTTTTGAAAATCATAATTTTGGTTTTTGATGCGTTTACTTCCAATTTCCACTGAATACAGTATTGATGAAAATAATTTAGAGCATCTTGTAGGCCAGTTTCTGTCTCAGACATGAGAATAGTGTCGTCAGCGTATAATAACAAGAATAGTTTAAACATATATATCTAGATGTTGAAACATGTCAGATGTAACCGATTGTAAATCTACAATACCGTATACATTGAGAAAATCTTCAAGGTCGTTCAAAAACATGGCAAACAAAAATGGTGACATATTTTCACCCATCCCTGCCCTGACACCCACCATGCATGGGAAGTATTCTGAAAAGTCATTTCCTACTTTAACACAAGATTTAATACATTTATACATGTTTTTAATTATGTTTAACATTTCCCGTTTATGCGGGACAGCAACAGCTTATACCAGAGGCCATTTCTCCATACAGTATCAAAAGCTTTCCTAAAAATCAATAAATGCGCAGAAAAGAGGTTGCCTTTTACTAAATAGTATTTCTATAATTGCATGTATAAGTATAAAAATGTTATCAGCCGTACTATATCCTTTCCGAAAACCAGCCTGTGCCTCAGTTATAAGCCCATTCTGTTCAGCATATGTTGTCAACCTATTTGTAATTATAGAAGTGAATACTTTACCAAGACAGCTAACTATTGTTATTGCCTATAATTGTCAGGATCATGCCTTGAGCCCTTATGCTTATAAATTGGTAGGTTATATGACCTTCGAGCCAATCATTTGGTACAATTCCACTTTCAAAAACATGATTAAACAGTTTCACGTAGAGACTTAACATTATGTGTTTAGTGTTTGAAATATATTCGTTAAGTATAGAATCGCGAGAACAAGCCTTGTTGTTTGACAGTTTGGAAATCGCTGAGAGTATCTCATTTGCTGATATAGGCGTGTTAATGTCTTCATTATTCGGTAAATTTATATCTGCTGCAGCATCAATAATATGTTGTTCATTAATATGATCAATGGCATTCATGTCTTTAAAGTAGTTATAAAATTGATTAACATGAATGCAAGTGATATGTTCGGTGTTTTGAACGCCGTTTAAAAGCTTCCAAAAGTCTTTAGGTCTTGATTTTTGCATTTGTCGTATTCGTGCACCGTATTTATGTTTATAGTTGTTCGCATGCGTAGTAATTTTGTTCTTATATATTTTACTCGCACGATGTAAAATCGTTTTATTGTGTGCCGTTTTATGAAAATGATATGCATTTTTAGCCTGCATAAAACATCTATTTATACTACACTCATTTCCAAACCACGGTCTGTTTATGTTATTTTTACGACGCACCGGGCCGTGACGCGCCTGGCCAAACGTTCTGTATGCGGTCTGTGTAAACAAATGACCTATACGCGACACAAAATTATCAAACGATGATTGGTCGACCGTAGCGCTGCCCGTGCTGCCCGTGCTGTCTGGTGCAGCCTGGTCGTGTGTACTACGAGAGCGTTCATTGACTAATATTGTGTCTAGTTCCGTGTGTAAACT
Organism: Conchocele bisecta; assembly: GCA_029237695.1. NCBI lineage: Eukaryota > Metazoa > Mollusca > Bivalvia > Lucinida > Thyasiridae > Conchocele > Conchocele bisecta. The sequence goes on along the minus strand of CM055265.1, from coordinate 8,419,439 downwards.
CTGGATTACATGTTCATCGATATTATTTACAAATTCGTGGATTTTATTAGGATTCCAATTTCGCAATATGTGTTCCGGCTTACCGTTGTGTGCTAAAGTTGGATTACTCGAGATATTGAAATCAAATGAAATAGCACAATGTACGTCTGAAAGTAGAGGATTAAATTCATGTACTGTGAACTCGGTTGTCGAGAGAAGCAATAATGGGGTGAGTAGAGCATAATCTATTAGACTCGTATCATTACATGTCACTTTTCCAACGCCCTTATCACATCCCATTACGCCCATTGGCAATGTACAGATTTGTAGATTTACACAAAGCTATTAACTTATATCCCCAGTTATTGGGTTTGCCGATATCACAGGATGCCCTGTCCATGAGAATATTTGCATCTGCTAACATTTGGCTGCTGCACATGAAATTTGCAATATCCTCATCGTCAATGAATTCTGTGATATAATCATTGTCTTGTAAATGATCGCATAATATTTTTTGTTCTACTGTTGAAGTCTCCAACTAGACAGACTTCGTCGTAAATGTTGCATAATTGAGAAAGTTCATTTTCTATTTCAATGTTCCAATCTCGTCTGTGTATAGGGAGCCCTCCGGTGGGATATATACCGTACCAAGCAGAGTGTTGCAATGTCTTCTGTTTCCTATATGAACACCAGCAATATTTAGAAACAGAACAAATTGCGACGCTGTGTCAAGTAGGGTCACCTGTGGGAGTAATGATTGTTTTACAAGTACACATATGCCTCCGTATATGCGGGTCGATTTGTGTTGTTTACGATCGTTACGCAGTATTGTGTATCCAGGAAAGACAACTGAGTCATACTCGTGTAGATGAGTTTCTTGAATACAGACGATATCATAATTCCGTATAAACTGTTCAAATTCTGGAATATTTAGTTTATCCCTGATACCACACACGTTAAGTGATCCAATTCTAATATGCTCATGTGCCACATTGTCCTAATGGTGTGGACCGGGATTCGCGGGTGGCGGTCCGGGCTTCGCGGGTGGCGGTCCGGTGTGCATGGGTGGCGGTCCGGGGTTCGCGGGTGGGGTTCCATGGTTCACGGGTGGCGGTCCGGGGTTCATGGGTGGCGGTCCGGGGTTCGCGGGTGGCGGTCCATGGTTCACGGTTGGCGGTCCAGGGTTCATGGGTGGCAGTCCGGGGTTCATGTGTGGTGGTCCATCATTGGAAGGTGGTTGATTGGGGTACGCGGGTGGTGGTACTGGGTGGCCGGGTTGGTATGGATCTCTATTTCCTGATGTCGAATGTGGTTTAAATAGCTGACCATTGATGTACAGTTTGTCCACTACTAAACGACACCTAGCACCTGACCGTTTTGCATCCCTCATCACCGGATACAGCAGCTTCCTTCGGGATTCAATTTCAGGCGGGAACTGTTCATTTACCCCATACGGTTTGTCCATAGTGTTCACGTAGTAGATCTGGGTCCGTTTCACTAAACTTCGTACGACTAAGTGCACATTTATGCTACATGTAGTCTGTAAATTTCACATTAACTATGTTTTCTTGTAAGCGATTATTGGATTTACATGTATTGAGCATATGCAGCATATGCTCAATAAATGCAAATCTGGCGGCCCTTTCACTAAACTTCGTGCGACTAAAATCGTACAGTCGAACCTCCCCGAACGGCCACCTCTCTACAACAACACCCTCTCTGTAACAGCCGCTATTTTATATCCCAAATGGATGATTTCCTCTATATCTAACCCTTAGACTGCTAAGCATGAACATTGTCCTCTGATGTTGCTTTTTCATTCTTTCTCAATAAAAACATGTTTTCACAGCACTGTAGAATCATTTCCATTGGAAATGATTCTAAAATGCTGTCAAAGCATGTATTTGATGATAATTATCAAAGAAAATAAATAAACATCAGACGATAAAATTGAATTCAGCATTAACCTCCCTACAACAGCCACCTCTCTACAACAGCCAGTTTTACGTCTTCCCATGGGTGGCTGTTGTAGAGAGGTTGCACTGTACGTGCAAACTTATGATAGTCTGTAAAATTCACATTAACAATGTTTTCTTGTAAACAACTGCGTAATTTCATGAAATACGTTTAACAAAATGGACATGCAGAGTACATGCGGAATTATATTTATGAAAAATGTTATTTATGCAAAATATTGTAAACGTTTTTCATGAAATTACGCATATGTCCGAAGGTACAAAATCACATGGCGTGTCTCATTTATGTGTGGTGTATTGTCAGCCAAGAACACAGTATCATGGATAAGATATATATGGCATAACGAGTTCAATATATTTTGAGATGTCGGCCATTTTGATTTTCAATACGGCCACCATTTTAAACTTGATAATGTCATATTCATTGTACATTTTAATGCAGTGGTGATGTCTTCTGCTTATATTCATAATACAATGATTCCAGCACAAAAATATTTACACAATACCCTAACATTTGATTGGCCAGTAGCAAGTCTCTGTCCAAAATTTATATCCCAGTAAACTCCCATGCCGAACTACTTTCCGTAACCGTGAGGCGCAGTTAAAATAATTCTTAAGAAAACGGAAAATAAACACATTTTCTTGATGAATTTATTTCAAATGCTGGAATTATAAGGAATGACTGACCTTTTTGTGGAATTTATCGGGGATATAAACTTGGAAAAGTCGCGGGAATACTGGACAAGGCCTTCACAAATTACAATTTTCGAAAAAAAAATAAAAAAAATATCAAAACATGTTTTTATTGAGAAAGAAGGCAAAGCAACAACAGGCGACAATTTTCGTACTCAGCAGTCTAAGGGTTAGATACAGAGGAAATCATCCATTTAGGATATAGAATAGCGGCTGTTACAGAGATGGTGTTGTTGTAGAGACGTGGCCGTTCGGAGAGGTTCGACTGTACTAGCCAAACCATCATTATCTGCCAAATGGACGCTGCAAATAAGTGTGCTACATACAGCGCCACTTTAAAGATGTACATGTATTACACATTTAATATTGTTGTGGTGTTTATTTCTGTGTCATCAAATGATGTATTGGTCAGCATGTGTTGTTTGCTTTAAGATAAGAAAGTAAAGAATATGACAAGTCATAAATTTTGTTTCATACACTTTATATCAAGGTATTGTATATTGCATTGCAAATGTTAGTAATAGTATTCTCCTTTGCTGTCATGACAACGCGTCTGTTGCGGCGATATGATCATCTGTAGTCTGTACAATAGTGGACCTGGTATTGCGCTTGTTTACTGGGGATCTCCCATGGTGTCCGGTTTAGATATGTTTCACTGTACAGTGACAGTTAGGCTTATGAATCGTTTACTGCGATGAGTTCATGGGAATTGGTGAAGAAAATGGAACCAACCGTAGTTTTGTTCTGCGTGCTCTACAGATGATGAAGCATTGGTTACAAGAATGCAATAAAATGCAAGACTACATTATAGGAATGAATGGCCTTTTTGTGGAATTTATCGGGGTATAAACTTGGAAAAGTCGCGGCAATACTGGACGAAGGCCGGAAGGCCTCGTCCAGTATTCCCGCGACTTTTCCAAGTTTATATCCCCGATAAACTCCACAAAAAGGCCATTCATTCCTTATAATTCCAGCATTTGAAATAAATTCATCAAGAAAAATGTGTTTATTTTGACAGACGGCAGCCATTTGTTTACATTGACAGCACTGACAGCGCACCTGTAGAAAGTAGTTCGGCGTGGGAGTTTACTGGGATATAAATTTTGGACAGAGACTGGCTACGGGCCAATCAAATGTTAGGGAATTGTGTAAATATGTTTGTGCTGGAATTATAACATCATACACTTGCTAGTACTGTACATTTGTATGTATTGTTCAATGTTATTTCGCTAAGCATTGGCTGAGGCGAATACAATTTACTTCACAGAAAATAAAAAGAAAACTGTTGACTTCTTTAAACTATCTTTTCATATTAATTTCGTTTTGGTCACAAACATACATGTTACATAATATGAAATATATGTATGTGTTGTCACTGGAGTGTTCATGACAGCCGGGTATGAATCCAATTTATTTCAATTGTTTCTTAAAAAATAGTTTAATAATGATCGACTGCCTACATCAGGCAATTCAAGTTAGTGGTGCCTATAAATCCATGTGAATGTGATAACGACATGTCAAGAACTCTATATATTGGAAATAAGTGGCCTTAGACCGTCACCCTAGCTTACCCATTGTTCAGAGACGTCTGTTTCTCAGAGCGGATTGTATTTTATAAGATAAATATGTAAATTACTGTATAACTCAAGAATTTAATCTCACAACGTAATTTTGTATTCGTTATGCAATTCCTTTGCGTGTTGTTTTCTGTCTTTACCAGAAGGAATTACCATTCCGGAACGGCATAAAATGTTCAAAATTGACAGCCAGGTTTTTCGAAATATTGCAATTTGCATCATAGAAACGTACGGCGTCCCCGCTGGGGAAGTAGAATTCTTTTTTTTATTAATTCGTTCCCACGAATTGTCATTTCGTGGGAACGAATTATTAAATTGAAGAAACGAATTGTTATTTCGCGGGAAAAAAATCCATGTCCCCTGCGGGGCTCCGTAGAAACGTACGTTATGACAGGGTGGGACGACTAAAACTGCGACAGAGGGTCATACAAGAGGGATGATCAACCCATTCAATAACTGGAATTTATAAGAAGGGTGAATTTTGTCTGAACAATGTGGAAAGTATTTGCGAAAAGTGCAGCTCCTGATGATACGGCTCTTTAAGAGCCGTATCATCTGGATCTACGATGTTTGCAAACACAGCTAAAGAGGTATGTAGTGTTGAAATGGTTAAAATACACCGTGTCTCAAATCATGTCTCAGACAGTAATATCATGTAATATATCATTTTAAAATTAAGAACTGCAAATCTTATTTATTTGATCAAATTAATTTGTTTTTGCGTTTTATTCAACTAGTAACTAATTGAGACCGTTGTAAAAGCGGGGAGGGTCCGCACAGTCTGATCTGGTTCTTCATCGATCGCCATACCATCAATAAAACACCTGGTATGCTTCCAACAAGCAATATGGATCGTTATCAGGCTACTCGGGTATTCTATTTGACCAGTTACTACATTAATCACAAATAGCATCAGCCCCATTTATCCAGCCACACATGTGTGAATAGATCACGGGTGCACAGTGGATACACATGGTAGTCAAGAAAAGCTTCATAGTGCTTCTTGAAAGCGATTCATAGTGGGACTAGAGGGTGACAATGATAGAGATGGTCAGCGTGTATACATGTACTCTTCCAGTACTGTTTAACAGTTGTAAAGTATACGTTATATTACGGTTCGTCCGCATGTACGAGGAGATAATCCGCGAACTTTAGCCAACGGTAAAGGATCCAGTATTTGGGGAACGGGGCGGGGGGGGGGGGGGTACCTCCTCCCGCCCCCGTTCCCCAAATAGTGGATCCTTGATCCCCTGATTGTAAACACTATGAAACCGACGGTGCAAGCAGGAATCGCCAACCTATATTGTTTCCGGCTGTATGATTTACAAATTCCGAATAGCCTCTGAATTTCAATGCATTTGCTAGTCTCGTGTGATACACTCTATTTATTACACGCTTGCAAATTATTTGCACGGGTTTCACTGTGAGAGAAAACCCGTAATCAACTCCTTACAAATAATACACAGTGAAGAGAAGACACGTAATTGGAAACCACGAGCTACCATGCAAAATGTTTACTTTGTATTACAGTCAAAATAAAGTTATTTGAAAATTTGGAAAAGGTCTCGACTAATCTAGAATGTTAATGTGATTGAACACATTCCAAACATGCACTCAAATGTATCTGGTTCATAGAAACAGCTGCGTAACTTGGATTTCAAAAAGTTTACATGACGTCACATTTGATGTCACACAACGTAACGTCAAAACGCGGGAAAACATGTCATTGAATAACTATTCATGCGCACATCACAATTCATTGACTATAATCTCAAAAATAGACTAAATGTGCATATATATCCGCCGTGGAAGTGTAATAAATAGGATATTCCATCGTACATGTTTGAATAGCGAAAATAATACACCCGTGTCCGTCGGCGTCAGTGCAAGCAACTCGTTCGCTACGCTCACTCGTTGCTTCCGCGGAAGCCGACGCACACTCGTGTATTATTTCCAGCTATTCAAAATGTACGATGAAATTTCCGCTATATCAAATGCCATTGTAATGTGTTATTTATGTATCTTGGATACATAAGGAACAGCAATTCCGCATGGGTTATATAGTAACGTAAATAAAATGTTGTTTATTATACTGTCACCACTATTGAAAGGGCCAACCAACTCCACTTATGAGACAGTCTAATCTCAGAACAACAGTACCTCCAAATTCCTTTCTATATGCTAGGCAGCAGGCAGGTAGGTAATCGGTACCGTTTGTTTAACTTGCTGGCGGCTCACAAACCAGCCATAATATATATGTATTAGTTAGATCATAAAATTGCAAGTGTATTTGATTTAAACGAGGCCGTAAGGCCGATTTTAAATCAAATGCACGTGCAATTTTATGATCTAACTGATTTGTATCATTTGCAAATATGGAAAATTGGCACATGCGCAATTCTATGTGGGCGCGGCTCATTAATGACAGGAGCCGTTTTTGATCGATCGACCTGCCACGGAATTGACACGGTCCAATCAGAATTCTAGTGCCAGGTGGGGGGAAGTCCCTTCACCTGCCATGTGTACGTCGTGAAGGCCGTTGCTATCATATACGCGTTGTCTGGCACATTTCCTGTTGACATCATTCGGTCATTGAGATGAACAGCCGTGCAATAATGTGCATGCGTATAAGCGCCCATACGTTTCAGATACACACGCGGCAATTATTGCACGGCATCTCATTAAATTAGGCTCCACCCCTTTAGTTACACCACATTCTAAGCTCCACCCCTTTAGATACACACAACAACAACTTGGTATTGGAAATTATAGCAGGTGCGTGTATAATTCTGAAGGTCTTTGGGCTATGATACAAATAATAAATATATCATATAGCTTTATTTCGAATGTATTAATACATCATAAATATAGCGGCCTCACTATGTTGTGGATTTGATGCAGTCAGATGGGGAATTGGGCAACACTAAATTATAGAGATTACTGAAAGACTGCAAATTGATTTAGTCAGGGAATTCTGCTACAATGACTGTGAAATGTCGGCTTTAAAATTATTCACACACGTTTGCCAACTTGTTACGCTGTACGCTCGATATTTAATCAAATTTAGGCACGTACGTGACATAATATGCGGCTGTGATTCGAGAAATGAATGGGGCTTTATTGGTTTTGCGACCAGTGTAGATCCTGATCAGACTGTGCATCCGCACAGTCTGATCAGGATCTGCACTGTTCGCCATTACATCAATGAAACAGCAATCATGCTTCTAACAGGCCATATACTAGTTGTCACAATACAGGAGTGTGCTATGTGATACAGAGTTACACTAGTCACAAACACCATACCTTCCATTCCCTCCGCGACAGCCAAATATATGACTGCCACTTGAGAAATGGAGTTTCTGAGATCAGTCCATGAATCATTTTAATGAAGCTAAATATAAATGTATTTTCTTGTTTAAAGGCTGGATTTTTCAGATTTCCACAACATTTTTTAGAAGAAGAATTTATGTGCCTGCAAATTCCTTCAGAATGCAATGACACGTTGTTGGACACTCCATTTAGCAGTGTGTGTATAGTACGTAACGCGCATCTACCTTTTGCCCACGTTTCAATCTAAATTTTCTTAAATATCTCTGCAACTACTAGTGCAATTTAAATGCGATAAAGCTCAAATACCACAGAAACTAACAAAGTATTGTTTTATATAAAACAGCCTCTTTTCGCTGATGCGTTGTTTTTGTAAATATTATTGAAAAAATGACTACTAAATTATTATTTTTTTAAATCAACATTCGTCATAGGTCACATGTCGTTTTGTTATTGATATAATACAGTATTGATGAGGTGCATAAAAGTAATACCAAAGCTATGTACACATATGCTCCACTACTATAATGGTTGGTACACATTCCGCCTTTGAAACAGCGGGTTCCGCGTTCGATTCTGGAAAGATATATCAATGTTTGAAGCTGTTCAAGTCATTACCAAATGCACTAGGATCAGTAGCCGATTTAACCAACATTGAAAGAATACTTTTTTAGCAAAGTATACTTTGAGACACATTTTCAATTTTTTCATAAATTTATTAATTTTTATTATACTGAATTTATTAATCACAGCCAATTTGGGTGTGATAATGTAATACATTAATAATTAATAAGTATAATAATTCTGCATACTTTTAATCAACAAATATATGCAGTGGTTAGTTCTATATGAAATAATGCATTTCGGAAAAAATAAATGATTACTCCCTCAATGTATACTTTGCTAGAAAAGTATACTTTGCAATGTTGGTGAAATAGGCTACTGACACATTGTATCGATAATAATTACTCAGTGTCTGTTTCACGAAACTTGCCCAAGTTTTACGGCTATATAAACAATTCAAAAACAATAATGTTTTCGATAATATTAAATTAAAGGAAAATTTAAGAATGAGCCTTCTTTTTATTTCCTGAAATTTGGTCAAATATTGATTTTATTTTGAAAAAGCAATTTCCCCATGTTAAATCCCCATAGACATCTTCACATATTTAACATGGGGCAATTTTTAGAATTTCAGAAATACTGGATCGATTTTCAAAATTTCACTTTTGTTTTCTTAGTTAGATCATTTCAAAGCTATCTAGCCAGGTTTCGGAGTCAATTTCCATTTTGTTTTCGTTTTCTGACTCCTCTCACAGCTCCATCTCCTTTTCCCCCATGTTAAATTCCAATAGACAAATCAATTTATCGTAATAAAATCAATATTTGACCAAATTTCACGAAATGAAAAGAAAGCTCATCCATAAATTTTGATCAAATTTAGTATTATCGAATAAAAAAAAAAGAATAATGTTTTTGCATTGTTTATATGGTCGTAACATTTGGGCAGGTTTTGTGAAACAGACAGTACATGTATACTATTAGTCGTGAATCGTCAACAGACGTGGGAAATCCCGAAATAATTCCCTTTATTATTGCTGATTATAACTGATTGCATGTAAACAATGCCATGACAAAGTGGTAGAATGTCTAATATTTTGATTCCATCGTCAGAATCTTAGCCGTTTCTGAGATATTTCGAGAAAACTTACAAAATGTAAGCTTTGTCGCAATAACTCCGAAGCAGCTATCTATTATCATTTTGATGTCGTTATCGGCAGATGCTACTATTTCATTTCCGTCCGGGGTATCTGCGATTTATCGCATGCAAATCGCCCCATCAGTCGAGATATTTAAGGAAATGTAGTTGGAAACGGGGCTACTAAAGGTTTAACCACACTAAATCATCAGATATTCATGCGCGGTGTAGTCAAACGTAGGACATTAAAAACAATAAGCCAGCTTTGTTATGCCATAGACACCGAAATGTTTTATTTTGCAAAAGTACTGTACCTTCGCGTACATGAATTTATACAGGTAGATACGCAATTGCGGTGATCCCCCGTGAACGACCACGGCGAATCACCGTGATAACGTTCGGGCAGTGTTACCGAGGATGCTGTCACCGCGATGCCACTGCCTGAAACAGTGATCGCGGGGGACAGGTAGGCTATGCCCGCGGTGATCGACCACTTTAAATACATTATGTCCGCGGTGGCACAGTGACAAAAGACTACAAAAAAAAAATGCGTACTGTACTTATTTTGGAGCGTCACCTGGCGTCATAATGAAAGCGTTCCCATTATGACAACAGGTGGCGTTGCAAATTTTGAGAAGTTTCATTCGGCCTACTGCTTACTGCGATGCTGGCATCCCTCATTCGGCCATTTCATATTCTGACATAGGCCATTTTGCGTGCTTGCATGCGTCATTCGGCGGAATTCATAGTCATATACGCACCCCAGCAAGCAGTAAGCAGAATGACACATGGCAGAACATGGCATGTAACAATGTCAAATAGCAAATCGAGGTATGCAATATGCAATGTAATAATGCAAGATGGAGTTGTCATTAAGCAGTATTGTATAGCCAAGATACAGGATTACATGTAACAATGTCAAATAGCCCATCGAGGTAGCAATGTGAAATGTAATAATGCACGATGGAGTTGTCATTAAGCAGTAACGAGTACCGCAGTGCAGTATGACATGTAACAATGGTCTACGGCATTGTCATGAAGCAGCATGCAATGTAGTGGCGGATATCCCCTTACATACTTGATAGGCATGTTAATGTATCATTTACATCAGTTTCAAGCATATGCATATTCTGAACCGCCTACGTAAAAATAGGAAAAATCTCTATTATCACTGCAGTATATGCTGAAAAGTGTCATTTTAGTGTATATAATTATTATTCAGGTGATTTTTAATGAAATTCACCAGTTGTTACTTGAATTAATGTTTTTTTTATGTTTTCGATCAAAATCGACATCCGTTGGGAGCCGGATCATTTCATCAAATAAGCCCTGGTGACACAAACTGTTCAACCTAGTCTTCAAACATATATGATCAATACTCATACATCTGCAGTGGCAAAAACCAGCTTTGTGGCCTTTTCTGAGCAACAAAGCCATTTTTCTGACTGACCATTCCAAGGCGGGACCCTTTTTCCAACAAATAGTTTTCAGTGGTTATTATTTTGCTAAATTTGTGTATGTGGTCTGTGACTGTAGAAATGTTAAACATGCTCTTATGTAGGCCCAATTCATATTACAAAACAGATAGTGAAGTGTTTGTCGCATTATCTCTTGAAAACTTCAAAGTTGTCTATCTGTTCGAGTTGATGCGAATTGAGACAAGTCAGTGGCTGGAGTTGAACGGTTATTATACGAAAACTACTGGATACCTTGGCCCCAAACTTCATAATATATCAGAGGATAGCACATAGCTGTGAATAGTGGGCAAATCTGCCAGATCTCTAAACATAAGTTGTCCTTATAAACAGGTGCGCGTGACGTAGTATACCCATCGTACTTGGGTAAATATAGTTGATACTGCGGCCATAATTGCTACGAAATTGCTACTATTCCATTTATATCAGATTTATGCAGCTATAGGAAAACCCATTACATTTTGGTTCAAACTTTTACTTAGGAATGTATGCTTAGCTTAAATAGGCTATAGCGGCTAAAACAGTATATGCTATAACCCCGATTACACTAGAGGTGTGTGAACAGTAGGGGTTTTTATATACATCATTGTCTCGTAGCCAGGGTGACAAGTGGGAGATGCCAAATGACACAAATGGGCGACGGAAATCGACAGACATGGCGGCCATTGTGATATGATGCGCAAATGTATATGTGACTGGAGAAATGGAATAGTGATTTGCGACCAGTGTAGCCCCATATCAGACTGCGCATCAGGACCAGCACTGTTCGCCGCTAATCAATCAATGAAACACCCGTGTTGCTTCTAACAAGCAATATATATCGTTATCAGGCTACACACGTGCGCTATTTTAACAGGTTCCGGCCTTCCCATTAAACCAGTCACAACCACAAATTACATGATCATCGGCGTGAGGAAATATCCGCTGTATTTGCATCCGTTACTAAATTGCTATTATCTGAGGTTCCATTGAAGACGTAAACATTCGCACAATGCCGTATCCAGACATAGAATAGTCATTACGTTTCCAAATTAGTCATTATATAACCGCAAGACAAATCTAGAAAGGCTAACGGCCTGAATTTTACATCGGCCATGTTAGGCTTGGTGAGAAACATTGCAGAATGTACATTGAAGAATACTCTACTTTTCACCCATAGTTTGACCTGGCGCCTACTGTCCATCCACCCTTTGTGTAACCGCGGTTACAATAGAGGTGTATGAACAGTAGGGGGTTCTACATGTATGAAGGTATACAAATAAAAGTCATATATTTGATAGTGTTGGTTTAACCCTTTCAATACAATCCTTTTAGCACGGTTTGCAAAGAGTGTACAGCTCGTAAAGAGCCGCCTCGTCAGGATCTGGGGACCGTTTCACTAAACTTCGTAAGACTAGAATGTTCGTAAGTGCAGATTTAGGATCGTCTGGAAATTTCAATTGATGGATTTACAATTATTGTGCATAGGCCTATGCTCAATAAATGTAAATCCAATACTTGTTTACAAGAAAACGTTGCTAATGTGACATTTACAGACTATCATAAGTTTGCACTTACGAAGTTTAGTGAAACGGCCCCCGCTGTCTGAAGTAATTGCTATATTTGTTAGCAAAATACCATTGTATACTCCCTTATTATAAATGGACTAGTCTGAACATCATGTTGTGACGATTTGGTTGGTCCTTAAATTAACACATCACATTACTTTCAGTTTTGTATAGGTTTGAAATGATTAACTGTTTGAATGATGGTGTATGAGGTCTTCAGCCACATTTTACCCCACCGTCCCGTAGCCAGGGAACAAACACAAACCACATGAAGGCAAGCTTACTGAACAGCCAAATACGGAGACATCGTTGTTCTCACAATGGCATCCGTGTGTCTGTCCGTCCGTTAGCCGTTCGCCAATGCGTCTGTGAATCCTTTCGAAATCTGCTTTAAAGTTTTTGCATATATTTCTGTAACGATAATATATCGGATTAACATTAATCTTCATATGTTTGTTTATCATTATCCATATGTTAATTCCCATGCTCATGCTACTGGCATACCCATAGCCAATTTCAAATGACATAAAAAGTTGCGTGAATGCTTTATACGTTAAAGTCACTGTGTGTCAGATGATGTCTCAGATATCCAAAATGTGTTGTTTCGTTTCATGCACAGTAACTGACATATGAGACACGCCATGTTATTGTGTACCTAAGAACGCGGGCGTTTTTTTCATGAATTACATTTACAGAAAATGTGATATTTTCTGTAAATGACGTCGAAAGATGATGATATTTCCACAGCAAATGCGGAATCGAATTCCACATTAGCTATGAAAATTTCGTCAACTTTCGATGTCATTTACGGAAACTATCGTAAATTTTGTAAATATTTTTCATGAAATACCGCACATGTTCTTAGGTAAAAAAAACATGTCACATGTCGTGTCTCATATAAGAATCAATCTCACCATTTTATTTGATCACATTCCCAAAAACATGAGTTATATCCAAGTACATGAGTATAATACTGAAGCAACTTACAATGGCTAGGTATTTGTCACTGTTATAAACATTTATGTTTAGCAATCACTGTTATTTACAGGTGACTTATATGTATAATTAGGTTCATAATGCGATGCAAATGTACAATAAAACTATAGTGTAAGTATATCCTTGGCATATATGAGATACAGTGTTTTTAACATATGAAACCATTTGTAGGTACAATAGACCAAAAACGACATACAGACCATTGGGCCGTTTCACTAAATTTCGTACGACTAAAATGTTCGTAAGTGCAAACTTAGAATCGTTTGGAATGTTTAATTGATGGATTTTATATTTATTAGCCAGGTTTTTTTAAAAAAAATCCAGGCTATTGGATTGGCGAAAGCCGGGCGGGCGGGCGGGCGGGCGGCGGGCGGCGGGCGGCGGGCGGCGGGCGGCGTCCACAATCAATGTTAAGTTTTCGTGTTTGAGTCCATTTCTTTGTTACTGTACCACCTAGGACCACCAAACTTTCACAGCTTCATAATCAAGGGGTGCCCACCACATATCACTATCCAACATGTTACTTTTTTTTAACTTCACCCATTTTTTCCGCGTAGTCGACTTAGCCATTTTCAATGTTAAATTTTCGCGTTTACAATGTTAAGTTTTCGTGTTTAAGTCCATTTCTTTGGTACTGTACCACTAGGACCACCAAACTTTCACAGCTTCATAATCAAGGGGTACCACCACATATCACTATCCAACATGTTACTTTTTTTTTTTAACTTCACCCATTTTTTTCCGCGCAGTCGACTTAGCCATTTTTCAATGTTAAGTTTTCGCGTTTACAATGTTAAGTTTTTCGTGTTTAAGTCCATTTCTTTGGTACTGTATCACCTAGGACCACCAAACTTTCACAGCTTCATAACCAAGGGGTGCCTACCACATACAACTATCCAACATGTGACCATTTTTTTACCTTCACCTATTATTTCTACGTAATTGACTTAGCCATTTTCAACGTTAACTTTTTAACGTACGTCTGGTTAGAGTTTTTTGGTTAAAACTTTTTTCGTTATACTATATCTCTGCAACTGCTTCGCCCATTACCTTGAAACTCACATGGGTGTTTATCATCATCCATATTTTACATTCTAACCCCCAACCGTGCGGCCCCTGTGCCATGTCAAGGTCAAATTACTTTTAATTTTTTTGTTAAAGTTATTTTGTGTACTATATCTCAAACTGCTTACAATACCTTGATACTTCACATGGGTGTTTATCATCATTGTCGCACCTGCTTGCGAAAGCGCGATCCGTGCCCAATGTCAAGGTCAAATTACTTTGAATTTTTTTGTTATTTTTTTTCGTGTACTCTCTCAACTGCTTCACCCAATACCTTGATACTTCATGGTTGTTTATCACATTGTCGCACCTGCTTGCGGAAAGCGCGACCCTGTGCCCAATGTCAAGGTCAAATTACTTTGATTTTTTTTGTTAAAGTTTTTTCGTGTACTATATCTGAAACTGCTTCACCCAATACCTTGATACTTCACATGGGTGTTTTCATCATTGTCGACTTGCTTCGGAAAGCGCGATCCGTGCCCATGTCAAGGTCAAATTACTTTGAATTTTTTGTTAAAGTTTTTTTCACTATATCTCTGCTCACCAATACCTTGCTACATCACCAAATGTGTAATCAAATTACATTTTTTTTGTCGCATGCTTGCACATGGGTATCATCATTGTGCAACCTGCTTGCGGAAAGCGCGATCCTGTGCCCAATGTCAAGGTCAAATTACTTTGAATTTTTTTGTTAAAGTTTTTTCGTGTACTATATCTCTGCAACTGCTTCACCCAATACCTTGACTTCAGGTATATCATGTCGCATAATGCTGCGACGCATCTGGGTGACATGTCTTAGTCAATAACGAATTTTTTTGTTTAGTTTTTTCGATCTATATTCTCTGATCTCAAACAATAACTCTTACTTGAATTTTTTTAAACTCATGGTATTCATGGGTGTTTATCACATTGTTGCACCTTGCTTGCGGAAAGCGCGATCCTGTGCCCAATGTCAAGGTCAAATACTTTGAATTTTTTTTTGTTAAAGTTTTTTTGCGTTGTACTATATCTCTGCAAACTGCTTCACCCAATACCTTGATACTTCACATGGGTTGTTTATCATCATTGTTTCGCACTGCTTGCGGAAAGCTGCGATCCTGTGCCCAATGTCAAGGTCAAATTACTTTGAATTTTTGTTAAAGTTTTTTGTGTGTACTAATATCTCTGCAAATCTGCTTCACCCAATACCTTGATACTTCACATGGGTGTTTATCATCATTGTGCACCTGCTTGCGGAAAGCGCGATCCTGTGCCCAATGTCAAGGTCAAATTACTTTGAATTATTTTTGTTAAAGTTTTTTTGTGTACTATATCTCTGCAACTGCTTCACCCAATACTTGATACTTCACTGGGTGTTTATCATCATTGTCGCACCTGCTTGCGGAAAGCGCGATCCTGTGCCCAATGTCAAGGTCAAATTACTTTGAATTTTTTTTGTTAAAGTTTTTTCGTTGTACTATGTCTCTGCACTGCTTCACCCAATACCTTGATACTTCACATGGGCCTTGTATCATATTGTCGCACCTGCTTGCGGGAAAGCGCGATCCTGTGCCCATGTCAAGGTCATTACTTTGTATTTTTTTGTTAAAGTTTTTTTTGTGTTACTATATCTGTGCAAACAATGCTTCACAATACCTTGATACAAATTCACATGGGTGTTTCATCATCATTGTCGCACTGCTGCGAGCTTGCGCGATCCTGTGCCCAATGTCAAGGTCAAATTACTTTGAATTTTTTTTTTGTTTTTTTAGTCGTACATACTGATGTTCAGTCTTGTGTTTACTAATCTGCTTGCTGCAACTGCTCAACTACCTTGATACTTGTCACATGGGTGTTTTATCATCAAATCCGTGCCCGCACCTTGCTGCGGAGAGGGCGCGATCTGTGCTGTCCCAATGTCAAGGTCAAATTACTTTGAATTTTTTTGTTAAAATGTTTTCGTGTACTATGTCTCTGCAACTGTTCTACCCAATACCTTGATACTTCACATGGGTGCTTCATCATTGTCGCACCTGCTTGCAGAAAGCGCGATCTGTGCCCAATGTCAAGGTCAAATTACTTTGATTTTTTTTTGTTAAAGTTTTTTTGTGTACTATATCTCTGCAACTGCTTCACCCAATACCTTGATACTTCACATGGGTGCTTATCATCATTGTCGCACCTGCTTGCGGAAAGCGCGATCCTGTGCCCCAATGTCAATGTCAAATTACTTTGATTTTTTTTGTTAAAGTTTTTTTGTGTACTATCTCTGCAACTGCTCACCCAATACCTGATACTTCACATGGGTGTTTATCATCATTGTCGTACCTGCTTGCGGAAAGCGCGATCCTGTGCCCAATGTCAATGTCAAATTACTTGAATTTTTTTGTTAAAGCTTTTTCGTGTACTATATCTCTGCAACTGCTTCACCCAATACCTTGATACTTCACTGGGTGTTTATCATCATTGTCGCACCTGCTTGCGGAAAGCGCGATCCTGTGCCCAATGTCAAGGTCAAATTACTTTGAATTTTTTTTGTTAAAGTTTTTTCGTACTATATCTCTGCAACTGCTTCACCCAATACCTTGATATTCACATGCGTGTTTATCACATTGTTGCACCTGCTTGCGGAAAGCGCGATCCTGTGCCCAATGTCAAGGTCAAATTCTTTGAATTTTTTTGTTAAAGTTTTTTCGTGTACTATCTCTGCTAACTGCTTCACCCAATACCTTGATACTTCACATGGGTGTTTATCATCATTGTCACACCTGCTTGCGGAAAGCGCGATATCGTCAGCATTTTGGCATACGTCCGTCCGTTCGTCCGTGTGTCGGTTAAAGTTTTTTGGTTAAAGTTTTTCCATCTACTATATCTATTTTTTTAGTGTCCATGCCTCGCCCCAAGGCGCGACATGCAGGCCACGGCCATCTAGTCTACAAAAAGTGGGTATAATTATGTTATCCAAGTGTCTATGCTTGGAAAAAACCTGGCCTTCGTGGCTTTGCCTCGTTTCTTGTTTTTACCTTCACCTATTATTTCTACGTAATTGACGTCTGGTTAAAGTTTTTTGGTTAAAACTTTTTCGTTATACTATATCTCTGCAACTGCTTCGCCCATTACCTTGAAACTTCACATGGGTGTTTATCATCATCCATATTTTCATTCTGATCCCCAACCGTGCGGCCCCTGTGCACCTTGATACTTCACATGGGTGTTTATCATCATTGTCGCACCCGCTTGCGGAAAGCGCGATATTGTCGGCAATTGGCATATGTACGTCCGTACATCCGTGTGTCCGGTTAAAGTTTTTTTTTCGTTAAAGTTTTTCCATCTACTATATCTATTTTTTAGTGTACATGCCTCGCCCCAAGGCGCGACATGCAGGCCACGGACATCTATTCTACAAAAAGTGGGTATAATTATGTTATCCAAGTGTCTATGCTTGGAAAAAACCTGGCCTTCGTGGCTTTGCCTCGTTTCTTGTTGAACATAGGCTGCATATGCAGCCTATGTTCAATACATATAAATCCATCAATTGAAATTTCCAGATTATCTTAAAGGTACATGCCCACTCAGTAGGTGTTCTTTGTGGGAATTAAATAAGTGTATAATTGTGTCACTATTCCACCTGTTCTAAAAATTACGAGTGCCCGCTATACATATGTTGTTGTTGTTGTTTATCGAATTTAAGGGTTTCCCGACACGGAGGCCGGGATTACCCGCGGATTGCTCCGCAAATTTTGCTGTGTTCCTGGGTAGAACCAGTACTAATCATTTAGTAATATATATGTTACTGATAGTGACGCGCTATGGTATCAGGCTATTTGCATATGCAAATGAGGCATGATATTTTTTAATTATTTATACTAATTAAATGCATCACCTAAAGAAATAATATTGTCGACAGATTATAATGTATGATGACTGCACATCCAAAAATAAATACGGAGAATAAATAGTATTGTCCGTTAGTATTTGAATGAAACACGGTTATCGCCCCTTATTTCAGTGTGGGAATTTACGTCTGATATAAAATGTATAATTATGCCAATCAATATGTGGGTTAATGGTGATTGAATGTTTATATTTCCAGAAAATATCTAAGATGATGTCTCTGATATAAAGAACATGTTGTGCTTACTGAGTGGGCATGTACCTTTAAGTTCGCACTTACGAATATTTTAGTCGTACGAAGTTTAGGAAAGCGGTCCACAGGCATCATACACTTCGGTCCATAATTAACGTTTTGACGTGTTCAGTAGCCTATTTCATCAACATTGCAAAGTACACTTTACTAGCAAAGTATACTTTGAGGGAGTAATCATTTATTTTTCCTGAAATGCATTATTTCATATAGAACTAACAAATACATATATTTCATGATTAAAAGTATGCAGAATTATTATACTGAATTTATTACATTATCACAGCCAAATTGGCTGTGATAATGTAATAAATTCAGTATAATAAAAATTAATAAATTTATCATAAAATTGAAAATTTCTCCCTCAAAGCATACTTTGCTACTAAAGTATACTTTGCAATGTTGATGAACACCATCATTGGGTAGAAATGGTGGTGCCTTGTAGTCGAAGAAATGTTTACAATGCATTTCGTGGAATGCCAGAACACGCGATCATTGATTCAACATTTGTGGCTGTGACTGGAGAAATTGGGCTTATGGGATCTGTGACCGATGTAGCTCCTGATAAAATAGCACACTCCTGTAGCCTACTAACGATCCGTGTTGGTTGTTAGAATCATCACGGGTGGTTCATTGATGAAATGGCGAACAGTGCAGATTCTGACCAGACTGTGCGGATGCACAGGCTGATCAGAATCTACACTGGTCGCAAAGCCCATAAGCCACGTTTCTCCAGTCACATACACATTTGAAGATGAAGGTCACATGTTGCTCTTTTTTCCGATATACCATCCTCAATCCAGAGCAGCTTATTCATTTAAATTAAACGTTGATGCGATTTAAACCCCGAGTTGTTTCTGTGTTCGACAATCTCCATCTGTGAAGAGCTGGATATGGGGCCGCTCACGCGATGTAAAAATCATAGTTGGCCAAGAATGCGTTGGTCTATTAAGGTACATGCCCGCTCAGTTGGCACAAACTGTTCTTTATAGGAATTAAATAAGTGTATAATTGTGTCACTATTCCACCAGTTCTAAAAATTATGATTGCCCGCTATACAGATATAATCGTTTAGTAATATTTATTTTACTGATAGTGACTCGCGGTGGTATCAGGCTATTTTCATATGCAAATGAGGCATACTATTTTGTAATTATTTATACTAATTAAATGCGTCACCTGAAAACAATTATATTTTCGACAGATCATAAAGTATGATCATTGCACATGAAAAAAATAAATTCTGACCATAACTAGTAATGTCCGTTTGCATTTTAAGGAAACACGGTTATCACCCCTGATATCAGTGTGGAAATTTACGTCTGACATAAAATGTATAATAATGCCATTCGATACGTGAGGTAATGGTGAATAATTCCAGCACAAAAATCTTTACCCAATTGCCTAACATTTGATTGGCCCGTAGCAAGTCTCTGTCCAAAATGTATATCCCAGTAAACTCCCACGCCGAATTATTTTCCGTAACCGTGAGGCGCAGTTAAAATAATTCTTAAGAAAACGGAAAATAAACACATTTGCTTGATGCATTTATTTCAAATGCTGGAATTATAAGGAATGATTGGCATTTTTGTGGAATTTATCGGGATATAAACTTGGAAAAGTCGCGGGAATACTGGACGAGGCCTTCCGGCCTTCGTCCCGTATTGCCGCGACTTTTCCAAGTTTCTACCCCGATAAATTCCACAAAAAGGCCATTCATTCCTATAATGAATCTTTATTTTACCAGAAAATGTCTCAGATGATGTCTCTGCCTACTGAGTGGGCATGTACCTTTAACACGTCTCATAAATCGTTTCCGAACTTCCATTAAAATCCTTTAAAACTACTTCGATTGACGTTCGAATAGGCAGGAGGTGTCGGTTCGCCAAACTCCACCAAACTCCGCCAATTTGTACGCTGGTTGTCCTATTCGGTAATATATTTTAGTACCGGTCTAGACAGTATGACTTGACTTGAAACTCAGGTAATGACTTGTTAGAATATTGAATTCAAGAATACTCGACGATAAAGTCCGAATAAAATTGGGCGAATACCTGGCATGCCTTAGACATACGTGGCATGCTTTAGACACATTGCGTTGAGTCTGGAAAATGCGTGTTACGCCACAAATGTGTTAATTCCACTGACCCCTTAAATAGGGCTAGAACATTCGGCTTGCACTCGTTAATTCCATGTATGTAGGCCAGAAATTGACGTGGCTAGTGGACCAATGGTGCTAACTACATGACGGAGTTAGTCCCCTTATTTCACTTGCCATTCAATAGGGAAAACTATCCGGCTCTAATTCGTTAAGTACAGTAAGTAAACCAGAAGGGGTTAGTGGAATAAGGGGGCTAACTCCATTATTGAGTTAGCCCACTTATTCCACTTGCCCCTTCAATAGGATTAGACAATCCCGGCAGCCATTTCAGCTGCCGCTACAACTGTCCACTTGTCCCTTCAATATGATTAGACAATCCATGCAAGTTACACTGGGTCATTCCATTACAGCTGTCGCTGCTGGAGGAAGACTTTATCTACGCGGCGGAGTTCGGTGATATCCCGACGGTACAGCGGATCCTCGAGGAGAACCAGCACCTGAATGTCGACTTTAGCGACATCCTCGGCCGCACGCCCCTTCGGCTGGCCGTCGGCAATGAGCACCTCGAGGTTAGGAAACACCCGTGCCATAGCTATGGAATGGGTTATTTCAACACCCATAGACTTCAATGCAAAACGAATATTGGTTTATAGCAATGAAAATTAAATCAAGATTTTTGTTGTGATTTAATTGGCAATATAATAATGTTGGCAGTGATGTGTTTATAGTTTAATTCTGTCGCACGAACAGTGAAATGTCACAATTTGAAATTTACCCAATTTTAAAAATAAACAATTCACATAGAGATCATATTCAATCGCATAATAAACGTTTTCTAATTAGGTTTAACATCACTAAATCAAGAAAATTTCTTCCTGTGTGGTTTAGTTGGTAAGAATAATCAAAATGTTTAGGCCAGCTATATTGTATACTTGCATAACTGTGGGCCGTTTCACTAAACTTCGTACGACTAAAATGTTCGTAAGTGCAAAATTATGATAGTCTGTAAATTTCACATTAACACTGTTTTCTTGAAAATCATTACTGGATTTACATGTATTGAGCATAGGCTGCATGTGCAGCATATGCTCAATGAATGTAAATACATCAATTGAAATTTCAGATGATCCTAAGTTTGCACTTACGAATATTTTAGTCGTACTAAGTTTAGTGAAACGGCCCCCTGTTTTATTGGTGTGCTGATCTACAGTGGAAGCGTGTTAATGTAGCTACATCGTTTTTAAACATTTTTGTTTTACTTTTTCTTTGAACAATCTGAACATGTTTGTCATGTGACGCAGTTGTATTCCCGGATGCTGGCTTTTTAAACCACCGACATAATGATCACGCATGCAGGAACTGATTGTATCTTTCTTAAGAACCTATATTTTAATTAGTGAAGATCAGGATCCGGATGGGTGAATATTATGTGGGGGTGGGGCGGCAATAGGTCCCACAACATCCACCCTAGAAAGGAAACTAACAGAGAGAAACAGCATGTGTGGTGAATTGTTAGGCTATACATGTAGAGGATGGTAGTGGCTAACCCGCCACATGTACAGTATACGGTGTGTGTACTTTCCGCTGTCCATTGTTTGGGACTGTCATGCTGTCAAATATATATCGCATTCATTGAGTCTGTTTTCTTGGAGCTGATTGATAGTCAGAGCGAATTATTTTCCTGACATTTGGACTAAATCGATTCGTCGTTTTATGAAGCCCTTCTTATGTATATATGTGAATGGCGAAATGAGGCGTATGGTTTTGCGACCAGTACAGACCCAGATCAGACTGCGCATCCGCGCAGTCTGATCAGGGTCTGCACTGTTCGCTATTTTATCAGTGAATCACCCACATGCTACATACGAATAGCAAATCTCTTTATTATATCGCATGAATGTTTTAGTGGAGCACGAGCTATACTGCCAATGATGTCTCATTTCTCTAGCCACAGTGACGTATAATTAATGGCTATTTGGTGCATCCCGTAACCATTATGGATTCTGGTAGGGCAATAAATCATCGGGTGTCGTCTGAGGCCTAGATATCTGTCAGCTCGGGCAAGCTTCCGGTCAGTAATATTGCCGTCTGACCGTTACATCATTCCGGCCAGTGAGACGGAACAGCTACACCGCAGTGACCCATTGACAAGGTCACTGCCTGTGTGGGTAGATTGTATAGTACGGCTATCCCACATCCCCAACCTCCCCCACCCCACCCCCACATTATTTATTAGTGTTTTATTGCATACACGGTGAAATAACACAGTGTAATACAAAGCATAATACACTAGTGTAATAAATATGCAAATTAGGCCGACGCAAAAAGCATGATATATGCCCAGTACATATTCAATGTATACTATTGTGCTTACGAAATAAATATAATGTAACATTTGTGTTGATATATTATGATAGTTTTTAAAACGAATTCTAACAAACTTGGCATAGCCTCGTTTCTTATGTAATCAGTAAACTCGTGTAATAATTATCTTATTAAATCCTCACTCATGGTAGGATCCTCTATATATGGGGTTATATCGGTTACGTTGTATATCAAACGTTATATAAACAAACCTTAACCAATGAACAACATAGTCCAGCGTCACGTGGTGCTAATGTATTATTGAAACAAATATAAGGGCAATTGAGTAGGGACTAATCATCCTTAGCACAATGGAAATATAAATAATATGATATAACATTGACGGAAGGGTCAATGTCAAGTGGGACTTAGCCCCCTTCTTTCACTGACCCATTCAGTTTCAGTTGCGTTTCATTATACTCGTACTGTTGTACAATCGGAGAGAGATACTGAATCATATAATATTGCTTTCAACCCAATCTCATTTGTATAGTACTGTATTCATGTATATTATTATTGAGGGGGCCGTTTCACTAAACTGTGTACGCCTAAAATACTCGTAAGTGCAAACTTAGGATCGTCTACGAATTTCAATTAATGGATTTACATTATGTTCAATAAATATAAATCCAATAATTGTTTACAACTTACAATAAAACGTTGTTAGTGTGAAATATTGCACTAACGAACATTTTAGTCGTACTGAGTCTGGCGAAACGCGCCCATGATATACAACTAAAATATGTTTAAACCAACCAGTAATTCAACTACAGCCTTCTTACAATACACCTATATGCTTACCTGAATGTTCACCTATTCCACAGGTTGTCGAGCTGCTGTTGGACAGAAGCAACCTCGCCAATATCTACGAGGCCTTGCTACAGGCAATCAGTGCCGGACATGAACAGATCGCCGAGTCTATCCTGAAACATCCCAAATACCAGGGCATGAAAAAGGAGCACAAACACTTTGGTGAAACGGACCATTTCTTCACAACGGCCAGTGAAGATTCGCCATTCTCTTCCGACATCACGCCTTTAATCCTCGCCGCGGAAAGGAATCAGTTTGAAATCGTGCAATTGTTACTTTTACGGGGTGATATGATTAAAAAGCCCCACCATTATTATTGTCATTGCCAGGAGTGCAGTAATAAACTGGAATTTGACCAGTTGAGGTTGGCGAAAACAAGACTCAATGCGTATAAGGGATTGTGCAGTGGTGCCTATATATCGTTGTCCAGCAAGGACCCGATTCTGACCGCGTTTGAACTGGCCAGAGAGCTCAAAGGCGTCGCAAAAGTGGAAAAGTACTTTAAAGTACGTATTGCTGTGTCTAGCTCCGCAGGTGAAAGACTCGGAACTACGACAACAAAATGACTATTGACAGAAATCCCATTACCTAGCCACCTGTTGCCGTGTTGCACGTATATGTTGTCGTACTGTGCGGTTCTATTCTAGAACCGTAACGTACAGCACGACAACAATCGATGTGACAAACGTTTGTTTCAATGGGCCATTGTCTTATGTCATTGATTCGAGCATTTCACCTGTGTCTAGCCCTTCATCAATAAATGTATTATAGTGCCTGGTTCATTCCAATGGAAGTGGTTAGTGAAAGAAGGGGATAACTCCCACGTGGTATTTTCCCCGTTCGTCACTGATCCGTCAAGTGCGTATGTATTAGTGTCACAGGGTGAGAAAAATGTGCCCCGGCCCGGGGTCGCACCCGGGACCTCAGGTTTACCGTACCATCGCTCTAACCGACTGAGCTAGCCGGGCACGAATACACATTTCCTCCCCACAGTGATTTACGTACCGTGACATACTTCCCCTCCAAATTGAAATTCGTCCCCGAATTCTATATTTAATTCGTATCTGAATTCCATATGTTTGGTACAATTTGTGCAGTATTTATCAGTGACGGTCCCACGTATCCCTCAGTTACGAATTAAATATAGAATTCTGGGACGAATTTCAATTTGGCGGGGAAGTATGTCACGGTACGTAACTCACTATGGGGAGAAGATGTGTATTCGTGCCCGGCTAGCTCAGTCGGTTAGAGCGATGGTACGGTAATCCAGAGGTCCCCGGTTCGAGCCTTGGTTAGGATGTGCATCATTCTCACCCTGTGACATTAGTAAGGAGGAAAGAGTCGCTACAAGTACGGGCTGGCTCACCATGCTCTACAGTGTTGGACATACAGTGTTGGACATACAGTATTTTAAAGTACAGTGGAACCTCTCTAAACCGGACACCCTGAGAGAGGTTCCACTGCAAACAGACAAATTAATACTTCAACACACGCATGGGTGCTTTGTGATCATGAACAGACATTATCATCGGAGACCAATGACAATGAAACATATCCAAATTAAGCAGAACTAACTTTTCTCTGTGTCCGGTTTAGACGGGTTCCACTGTAATACGTTAGTTTCACATTTGCAAAATAATTATATTATTCATATACTAGTTATATATCAGTAACGCATGGTCTTGTCCGTGTTTGTGAAAATGAATGTTTTCTTGGATGTGGCAATAATGAAAATGCAATGTATAACTCTGAAGAACTCGCGTAGTTTAGTAGATACATTTGTTTTCAAATGGTATCTACGGCATGTGTTGTTGCTATTTAGTTTCTCGCGGAGTTACTCTACATGTTACTATTATTACACGTGTGACATGGCTCTGTGCTTATTATTAACCTGTATCCCGTCAACACAGTGCGTATGTGCCGTGAAACAAGGTGCTGTGAACCATTTTTGACATCCTGTAAATACAACCTAATCACTGCGTATGGATATGTGCGGTTGTCATACTAGGCTATTCTTCGATTTTGAGGATGCGGCTGTGGTTATTTTTAAAACTATTTGTAGGTGTCGACAGGATAAATAGAATAGTAGGTTAGTGTCGTGAATGAGAAAAATATCTGGCGCGGCACAGAAACGGGATTGGCTCGGCAGAGCCTCGCCCATCCTGTTTCATAAGCCTTGGCAGGTTTCGGAGTCCATTTCCATTTTTTTTCGTTTTCTGAGTCCTCCCACAGGCCCTACATCTCCTTTTCCCCCATGTTAAAGTCCCATAGACATATCAATTTTTTGTAATACAATCAATATTTTACCAAATTTCACGAAATAAAAAGGTTCATTCTTAACTTTTGATAACATTTAATATTATGGAAAACAGAATATTGCTTTTGCATTGTTTATTGGCCGTAAAATTTGGGCAGGTTTCGTAAAACAGACAGTAGTGGCAATCAGACAGTGTGATTGACCTCGATCAATGAACGTCCCATGTTCGAGCACCAGAATGAACTATGTTACATACACGGGGTTGTACATATTCCAGACAGAGTACCTGGAACTGTCTGACCAGCTGAGCCTGTATGTGGTCAAGCTGCTGGACAAGGTCAGAGGTCATGATGAGCTTGAGCTGCTCATCAACAAGTGTGGTCGGGACAGTGAACAGGAGACGTACGAGCGGCTGGCCCGACTCAAGCTGGCCATACAGTATAATGAGAAGAAGGTATGTGCATGGGAGTCCCCAGGGTGTCAGGTTTAGAGAAGATCCACAGTAATTCAAGTATGTGACGACTGAGAGGTCCCAGGATGTCTGTTTATAGAGGTTTCACTGTAATTCACATATATGAGCACTATGACGTCCCAGAATGTCCGTTTTATCGAGGTTCATATTAAGTCAGACTTAATATGGAACCTCGATAAAACGGTGGTGTCCGGTTTAGCGAGGTTCCGATGTAAAAATGTCCATGGCTACTCGAAGTCTGCATGCTGTACGATCGCTAACTTGCCTTATAAAGGACTTGATACTTGACACCTCCCAGGGTGTCCGGTTTAGAGAAGTTCCACTGTAAAACAGGCACCTATCCATCACAATGAACATAACAGAGGTCCACAGGGTGTCCGGTTTAGAGAGCTGTCACTGTATTGGGATTGTCAGTATTAGTTTGACTATGCATTTATAATAACATGTCCGTTTCAGTTTGTGGCGCACCCCAGTTGTCAACAGAAACTCGTCAGTATTTGGTACGCTGATCTCCGGGCCTTAGAGCGGTCAAACTGGTTCTTCCGCTCGCTACTCGTGTCCATAGTAACCAGCGTCTATCCGCTCATGTGCATCATGTATCTAGTGGCACCAAGATCGCAGGTAACTACTACCAAGGTGACAAAATGCATGATGTGTGACTACTATGAAGCATACAACTGAACTAATTACGCACCAGGGAGCCGTTTCACTAAGCTTCGTACGACTAAAATGTTCGTAAGTGCAAAATAATGAGAGTCTGTAAATTGCACATTAACACTGTTTTCTTGTAAACAATTATTGGATTTACATTTATTGAGCATAGGCTGCATAGGCAGCCTATGCTCAATAAATGTAAATCCATTAATTGAAATGTCCAGACGATACTAAATTTGCACTTACGAACATTTTAGTCGTACGATGTTTAGTGAAACGGGCCCCATTTCACTAAGCTTCGTACGACTAAAATAGTCGTAAGTGCAACTTGAAGATATTCTGGAAATGTAAATGAAATAACTATTTACAAGAAAACGTTGTCAGTGTGAAATTTAGAGACTATCACAATTTTGCGCTTTCGAACATTTTAGTCGTACGAAGTTTAGTGAAACGGTTACCAGGGCCCATACAGTTTTTATATTCACCGGTGCCGCCGCACTCTGTGCTGGTGTACATTGTTTCACGTCTAAATACGCACCGGGGACCTGTTTCACTAAACTTCGTACGACTAAAAT
Source organism: Conchocele bisecta (assembly GCA_029237695.1). Classification (NCBI taxonomy): domain Eukaryota; kingdom Metazoa; phylum Mollusca; class Bivalvia; order Lucinida; family Thyasiridae; genus Conchocele; species Conchocele bisecta. The sequence goes on along the minus strand of CM055265.1, from coordinate 8,391,749 downwards.
GTTCGAAAGGGCAAATTTAGGATCGTCTGGAAATTTCAATTGATGGATTTATATTTATTGAGCATAGGCTGCATATGCAGCCTATGCTCAATAAATGTAAATTTAACAATTGTTTACAAGAAAACATTGCTAATGTGCAATTAACAGACTATCATAAGTTTGCAGTTACGAACATTTTAGTGCTACAAAGTTTTGTGAAACGGCCCCCTGGTTCCTGACGAACTCTCATTCAACTACGTGCTGAAGATACTGCATAAGCACATCAGTCTAGTAAGCGGTGCAATACTTTACAGTTACTATAGTTATTTTAATATTTGTCTGCTCAAATATTTTGTATTTCATTTCGTCTAGTAACAGGTTACTAGACGAAATAAAATACAAAACATTTGAGCAGACAAATAGTAAAGTTTATCCCGTCAACACAGTGCGTATGTGCCGTGAAACACGGTGCCGTGAAACATTTTCGATATGGTGTCAATACGACCTAATCACTGCGTATGAATATGTGCGGTGACTGGGGGTATTTTTTTGCATTCAAAAGCCATTTGTTGGTAGGTGTTGACGGGATAATTAAAATTGTAGGTTAGTGCCGTGAATGGGAAAAATATCTGGCGCGGCTAGGAAACGGGATGTGCTCGGCAGAGCCTCGCCCATCCCATTTCCTAAGCCTTGCCAGATATTTGTTCCCATCATCACAGCACTAACTTACTATTCTCTATAACGATTAGTAACTGTACTCGACGGTTCTCGACGGTTCTAGAGAAATGTGATCAGACTAGTCACAGCTGGGTCTGACTGGAGGTCGCTGTGTATCAGCTCGGGGCCTGTCTGTCGTTGTGATTGGAGAAATCTGGTGTGTGGGGTTTGTAACCAGTAGCCTGACAACAATCTGTATTGCTTGTTAGAAGCATTCCGAGTGTTTCATTGCTGGAATGTCTAACATTACTGATCATGATCAGTAGCCGTTTTCATCAAAATTGCAAAGTATACTTATCTAGCAAAGTATACTTTGAGGGAGTAATCATTTATTTTTCCCGACATGCATTATTTCATATAGAAATAATGACTGCATATATTTGACGTATGCAGAAGTATTATACTGCATTTATTACATTATCACAGCCAAAATGGCTGTGATAATATAATAAATTCAGTATGATACAAATTAATAAATTTATCTTTAAATTGAAAATTTCTCCCTCAAAGTATACTTTGCTAGATAAGTATACTTTGCAATGTTGATGAAATAGGCTACAGAGCTGGAATTGCACTGGTCACAAAACCCGTAAGTCTCATTTTTCCTGTCACAGCCACATCTGATTGATGTACGAAATAAGTTACCATACATGTGTACGCGTACTCGTTTGCTATGGATTACATTAGTTGCATTTTAATTTACGTGTTATACATTCGTTTCTAAATCACTAATGTTCTGCTTCCGATTGTCACGGTACGTAACTCACTGTGGGGAGGAAGTGTGTATTCGCCCTGTGACATTTAAATGGCGCCCCACGAGGGACTAAGTGGAGGATTGTGGATTAAGTTAAAATATGAGACTGCCACACATAATACCAGTCGGCTCATCCTGATATTCCCTGCTTACACACTGAGTCGGAATTGCGTAATTGAGCCGTGTTGAAAACGTTTAACGGGAATACACTGTTGCTACCTTTCGACGTCATTATTATGGAGATGCAGCTTACCGATATTAATGCAAGGTATAAGTGCAATAGATGTGTACATGTGATCTGAAAGAAATACGGTATAATACAGACATCCAAGTTGTTTTTCCAATTGAATGGGATAGTTTTCGCATAACCCGTCGTATATAATATATTTACTAGTTTACTGTCAGACGGCCCAGACAAACTCAGTTTATTCTCTATTGCATTATCCATCCCTTCGAAGTATGCAGTATTTTGTCTGCGAAACTTGATTTAGTCAAGGAATGGAACGTCATACTGGCTGTGACTGGAGAAATGTTGTTCATGGGATTTGTGTCAACTGCAAATCCCGATCAAATGACACACACCTGTAGCTGGATAACGATCTATATTCCTTGTTATCAGTATGTCGGGTGTTGCATTGTTTTAATGGCGAACAGTGCAGATCCTGATCAGACTGTGCGGATGCACAGTCTGATCTGGATCTACACTGGTCGCATAACCCATAATCCCCGTTTCTAAAGTCACAGTCACATCTATAATATTGCAATATGCACGTACGTCTTCGAATTGAAAGGGTTCAGAAACATGAGTCAATTGAGGCCATATATAGACTGACAAGGTTGTGCACTCCGGTTCCAACCGTAAAACGCTGTCATTATCTAGCGGAATTTTAATTATTTCAGCCGTATTGTCACATTGCATCGGAAAAGTGGAACATGAATTACGGGTTCAGCTCTGGCAATGTGAAGGGAATGTGTGGCTGTGACTGGATAAATAGGGCTTATGGGATTTATGGCCAGTGTTGCTCCCGATCAAATAGCACACTCCTGCCGTGTAGCCTGAAAACGATATATTTTGATTGTTAGAAGCATGACGGGTGCGTCATTGATGAAATGACAAACAGTGCAGATTCTGATGAAACTGCGGATGCGCAGGCTGATCTGAATCTGCACTGGTCGTAGAACCGATAATACCCTTTTCTCCAGTCATAGCCAAATTTCAGGAATATATCTTTTCATCGAGTTTTTCACGCTGCACACGGAGACTACCAGCATAGTGTCTTTTGATATCAAGTTTATCAGGCAAGGCTAGGAAACATGTACAAGGTGTATGATCACGTGGTACTAACAACAACAACAACAAGTACCTATTCAAAGTACGTATTCTTTTATAGTGTCCTTATTACGTAACGGATTTTGATGAAATATGGCGCATCAAACGCGTCTTGTTAAGCTGCATTTGGTGGTCTCGCCCAAACTTCTGTCGTTTTTGCGAAGAATCGATTTCCGTGTCTCCGACACGGAAATCGATTCTTGAGACACGGAAATCGATTCTTCGCAAAAACGACAGAAGTTTGTGCCAAACTCACTAGACGACCAAATGCAAATCATGAAGACGCGTTTGCTGCGCCAGATTTCATCAAAATCCGTTGCATATTAAGAACAATATCAAAGAATACTTACTTTGGAGTGGGCGACGTTGTTGTTGTTGTAACCACGTGATCATGCACCTTGATGTAGGAATACACGTGATATCAAAAGACATTAGGATGGTATGATATGCATTACGTAACTTTAGCCAATAATCAAATATAAAATAGTTTTTGTTGAAACGAACGCCAACTTGTTTACGTTGCGTCATTACATTGACGGCATTCGGTAACGTCAGGTGATGCCGTTCGACCAATGACACGTCAGTTTTAAATTCGCTGTAACCTGGGTATTTGTATCAGGTCAGTGACTGATACAGCATTATTTTATCCAGCAGTACTTATTAGGCCATTACCTGATAAATGAATTGATAATATAACGTCGTATGTAATTGATAATATAACACCTCGCCCATCCCGTTTCCTAAGTCTTGTCAGATATCGATGGTCTAGTAACATAAGGTCGTAACTGCTATGCTTTAGCATAGCAGTTACGACCTTATGTTACTAGACCATCGATATGTTTTCCCATTCACGGCACTAACCTACTATTCTCTATACACTAGCATTGTATTGTCTGGGCATCGTTTAGGGATTCGTATACTTTTCAATCTGATAAAATTGTAGAGCGCCTCGAAGTAGTTGTAGATGCCGGCGCTGTACACCTGCTTAAGCTCCTGCCATAGCATACCTGTGTTTTTTCCAAACTAACATTTACTATGGCAGAGTTTGGAAATCAAATAAATACACTGAATCCGGTGATGTCACAATGCACGTCAGTACGCCAGTGAAGCATTTGACATTGCTGCTGACGGCTGTTCATTACTGACAACCAGGAAGCCTTATCGGGCCTAGAAGTGTGCCAATTAGACCATTGTGAACACTACGTACGACAAGCCTTGTGCCATACATTTAACAACATCATGGGCTGTTGCGTTTGCTGTGGTGTGGAGACATTTGCACTAGTTAAAGTGCATTTCCTTTTCTGATAGTTTAAGAAATGTAAATAACCAAATATGGTGTTATATGTAAATACCATCTTGTTTGAAGCCATTTGCAGCACTTAATGGAACACCGACGTTAATGTCAATAGCACGCGTTACAATTTCTGAATTATCAATCCACCTCCGTTGGATCAAAAGATGGAGAATGATATACCTTCCTGGTATTTAATATAGGAGCACAATGGGGTATGATTTTAAAAACAGAAGGTTTTGTCGTTCATACCTCGAAGTGCCTGTGAGTAACGCATCTCTGCATATGCTGTAAATAACCGTGTCGATGTCGTGTACGTATTTCAGGTTGGCCGCTTCCTGCGCTATCCGTGCATCAAGTTTATTGGACACACCATGTCGTTCGTGGCCTTCTTGGTAATGCTGCTCGCATCCAGCATGATGGAGAACCCGTCCGCCCAGCGCAACATCTCTCAGTTCGAGTTCTACAATAACTACACGAACTTCGTTGCCACTAGCAACGTGACCTTGCCTGGAGGTCAGAGACTGCCCAACGACTTTCGGCTCCGGTCCTTCAAGCCCCAAGCCATCAACCTTCTGCTCACAATTTGGATCGTAGGTGGGTTGCTAGGCAATGTGGCTGTCAGCGAGCACATACGATCTTCTGTTTTAACAGACATTAGAGTTATCCGGTATTGATGTCAATGTCATATGTGGCTGTGAATGGAGAAATGGGGCTTATGGGTTTTGAGATGGGTTACATCCAAATCAGCATATGCATCCACAGATCTGATCAAACTCTGCACAGTCTCCATTCCATCAATGAAAATCCCGTGATGGTTCTAACAAGCAAAGCATATCATTTTCAGGCTACATGATCTGCTATTTGATCAGGAGCTACAGTTGTCACAAATCCCATAAGTCACATGTTTCCACTCACAGCCATATATCTGATGTAAATGAAATTAGAAATAAATGTTATGCGCAAAAATGCGGACATCTGGTTATAGGTATAAAGTCTAGTCAATTTGGCTGATAACAAACAGTGTAAATATTATATAACAGTAAATATTATTTGCACTTTTATCTGGAGCCAACTGGACACAACTGTAAGGAAAGACTGTGCGATCGACCAATCAGCGTTCATCGGAAATTGTTTGACAATTATTCATATGTGTAACTATGGTAACAAAATCGATCTAAACACACGCTTCTATCATTTACTGCGACTCGTGTGTTTGTACAGCATTAACCTGTGATTTACTCTGAACACTAAATACTCTTAATTCTCCTAATAATCACACACACCACAGGTCGTTCATATTGACGGTCGATGCGAACGCCATTAATTCGTATTGCCAATACCATGTCGACTACTTGCACGCCGTATACTGGTATGCTGTGGAAGGAGCTGATGCGGAGGCCTCTTTCACTAAACTTCGTACGACTACAATGTTCGTAAGCGCAAATTTGCAATTGATTGATTTACACTTATTGAGCATAGGCTGCATACGCAGCCTATGCTCAATACATTTAAATCAAATGATTGTTTACAAGAACACATTGTTAATGTGTTTTTTAAGGACTATCATAAGTTTGCACTTGCGAACATTTTAGTCATACGAAGTTTAGTGAAACGGCCCCCTGCTGCGGAGGTCTGTTTCACTCAACCTCGTACGATCAAAATGTTTGTAAGTGCAAATTTAGGATCGTCTGGAAAGTTCAATTGATGGATTTACATTTATTGAGCATATGCAGCATATGCTCAATCAATATAAATCCAATAATTGTTTACAAGAAAACAGTGTTAGGTTTGCACTTATGAACATTTTAGTCGTACGAAGTTTAGTGAAACGGCCCCCATGTGTACTAATATGCTCTTAATTCTCTTGCGGGACGGTTGAAGACTAGTGGTTAGAACACATGACTTACAATTCGGAGGTTGTGGGTTCAAACCTCGCCAAGGGCATAAATACTTTCTTATATAGTATTTCCATCCCGCTGGTCTTTCGGATGAGACTTTAAACTGTAGTCCCGTCTCTATATGACATTATCTGTTGGTGGGACGTTAAACCCGTTCACTTTCACTTTCGTAATTCTCCTAATTATCACAAACACACCACAGGGCGTTCATATTGACCGTCGCATCGCCCATGCAATGGTCGTAAGCTTTTTTTAACGCCATTAACAAAACGCCATTAACTAGGTGCATGCTCGCGTGGTTACAAAAACTACAAAGTAAGTATTATTTGATATTTTCCTTAATATGCAACGGATTTTGATGAAATATGGCGCAGCAAACGCGCCTTCATGAGCTGCATTTGGTGGTCCAGGGAGGTCGGCACAGACGTATGTCGTTTTGCGAAGAATCGATTTCCGTGTCTACCGACACGGAAATCGATTCTTTGCAAAAACGACAGAAGTTTGGGCGAAAATACAAAGACTACCAAATGCAGCTTAACAAGACGCGTTTGATGCGCCATATTTCATCAAAATTCGTTACGTAATTACACTATAAAAGAATACGTACTCTGAATCAGATGGATTCTGGAAGCTTCCGTACTTGTTATTGTTGTTAGTACCACGTGATCGTACACCTTGATTAATTCGTATTGCCATTACCACGTATACTATGTTATACACAGGTATGCTATGGCAGGAGCTTAAACAGGTGTACAGCGCCGGCATCTACAACTACTTCGAGGCGCTCTACAACTACCTGGACTTCGCGGTGCTCACCCTCTATATCACGTCTTTCACGCTCAGATTCCTCACGCTCATCAAGGTGGGTCCGGGCGGTAGATGTGTGGGTGGGAGATGTGTGTGTGTGTGTGTGTGTGTGCGTGTGTGCGTGCGTGCGTGCGTGCGTGCGTGCGTGCGTGCGTGCGTGCGTGCGTGCGTGCGTGCGTGCGTGCGCGCGCGCGTGCGTCCGTGCGTGCGTGCGTCCGTGCGTGCGTGCGTCCGTGCGTGCGTGCGTGTGTCGCGGCGGGGTTTAGTGGGCGGGAGTAGCGCCGAAAACTGCCGATGTCATTAACCATTTGTCTGAGGAAACGAAAATTATTCGCTACTGTTGTTTTAAATCGTGTCTCTTCTTTATTTATAAAACATGAGTTGACAGCACTTTAGAATCGTTTCCGCTGGAAATGATTATAAAGTGCTGTCGATCCATGTGTTTGATGATCAAAAATAGAGTGTCAAGTTGATACATTAGTTGTTTGGTAAGTAACAGGCGTGCTTCTCACCAATGAGGATCAAAGTCTATCACCGACGTCGATAGCACATTAGATCGTATGGTAGTTACCCCATTGGACAACTGCACCAAGTTGATAATCCCAGTGGTAAGTTCCTGCTTGTAAAGGTGTTGCTGGACAAGTTCAACACATCTTTCCCATATCATTTGGAAATACATGTATGTAATTGTTAGAATCTAATAGAAACATCAGATAGCATTCATTGAAATTAATGTTTAAATACAAGCGTGGCTTCATTTGTTTTAATGGTTATGCACACTATTCTATTGCAATAACTTTAAACGCAAACATATTTGTCTGCTGTAACCTGAATAGTCTATCAAGAGTGCAAAACATTAAAGTCTGGCCACATATTGTTTCTCTATTTACTGGCATTTAAATTAAAGTGCGCGACTTTATGTGAATATTAAAATTGTGGCTGTGACTGAAGAAATGGTCCTTAGGGTTTTGCCACCGGTGTATATCCATATCAGACAGTGTACAATAGCGCTTTTCTGCAGGTCAAATATACGTACTATACCAATACTATACGTATACTATACCAATACGATATGTTTTCTATACGATATGCAAATAGTATAAACGTACGGTATGTTTGTACCGTACATACCAACCAATATCGTATAGATATACCATTCAAATCGTACGTTTATACGATTTTTATACATGTGTATAATTCTGGTACGTTTGTATCGTACAAACATACCAGATTATGGTATATTCATACCATATCCGTATCGGATATCGTATGTTTGTATAATATTCGTATAGTACGTTTGTACGTTTGTACTATACGATGATACGGTACAAACATACCAATATTATATGATCATACGATATGCTCATTAAATATACCAATACTATACGATTACGATATGTATACGATATTAGTATATACAAATAGGTAAGGAGTAGAAAAGCGCTACTGTATGTATGCTCACGTGATGTTCTTAGCGGCATGGCATTATGATGGTATACACTGTTAAACGGCATTTGTAATATGTGGTTGTAGAAATGGGGCTTATGGATTTTGCGACCAGTGTAGATCCATATCAGACTGTGCATCCGCACAGTCTGATCAGGATCTGCACTGTTCGCCATTCCATAAATGAAACACCCATCATTCATCTAGCAAGCGACATAGATCGTTATCAGGATACACGGGGCCGCTTCACTAAACTTCGTACGACTAAAATGTTCGTAAGTGAAAAATTATGATAGTCTGTAAATTTCACATTAACAATGTTTTCTTGTAAATAATTATTGGATTTACATTTATTGAGCATAGGCTGTATAAGCAGCCTATGCTCAATAAATGTAAATCCATAAATTGAAATTTACAGACGATCTTAAATTTGCACTTACGAACATTTTAGTCATAAGACGTTTAGTGAAACGAGCCCCTGGAGTGTGCTATTTTATCAGAATGGACACTGCTCACACATCCCATAAGCCCCACGTGTCCAATCACAGACACACACATAAAGTGTTTTCAAATGATATTTTATTGCCGTTGCCAGGTTAACCAGTCGATATCGTATTTCGAGCATCCATCCAGTTGGCTCGCCCTAACCTCCGCTAGCATAACGGCCGAGGAGAAATTCTACTGGCTCATTGCAGGTAACTACAAATGAGACACGCCATGTGATTTCGTACCATGACATATATCGTATGTTTATAGAAACTGTGATGTTGTATGTAAATGACGTCGAAAGATGACGAAATTTTCATAGAAAATGCGGAATTGAATTCCGCATTTACTATGATAATTCCGTCAATTTTCGTCATCATTTACGGAAACTATCTTTCTTTTTTTTTAAACTGGGAGGTCCCCAGGGTGTCCGGCTTAGAGAGGTTTCACTGTAAATCAGGCATTTGATCGTTCTTATTTATATATATGTGCTATGCGATCACGAACAGACATCATCTGAGATGAAGGACCAAGAAACTCAACAAAAATAAGACCACATGTGTTTTCTTGGTGTCCGGTTTAGAGAGATTACATTGTACAGTGGGGTCAACGTGTAAGTGCACACACGAACGAACACGACAGGTTGGTTCCAACCTGTCTTGTTCGTTCGTGTGTGCACTTACACGCTGACCCCACTGTATATCATATTCTCCATTCCATTTGGGACCGGCTGTTCTTCGACTCTAGTGCCCTCACCATATCCGCAGACCAGTCTATAAATAGGTTTCCAACCTTGGAAAATCACAATTCGTCATATCAAATTCTCCATTCCATTTAAGACCAGCTGTTCTGTGGTTTCTAGTACTCTCACCATATCCGTAAACCGTTCTTATACATAGGTTACCAACCTTGAACAATCACGGAAGACTTCCTTTCGACATGTCTCGTGACATTCAAATGCGGTAACCCGTACGTGATTTGATGTCTATTGTAGTGTTCATTCCATTTCAGGCAGACTGTTCCAGTACTTCTGGGACCACCACACTAATGTCGACAGATCGTATAAACAGGTTACCGAACTCGTGATTTTCGAAGTTCGGAAACCTATTTATATAATTGGATATATATTGTTATCTCTATTGCATTTCAGACCGGCTATTCTGTGATTTCTAGTTTCTAGACCAGACTTATTCGGTTACCAAATTCGGTAACCTATTTATAAAATGGTCTACATGGCAGTCATAAGCATTTTTGAAAAGGGGTTTCGACTTTCAGCTGTGAAGCAACCGCAATCTTTAAGGGGTCCAGGGGCCCATGTACCCCTTACATATTTCGGTTGCTTCACAGTCCAGGAATAGTTTTGATTTCTAGAAGGCAAATGCTGCATTCAGGCATGTTTTTACAACAAATATTTCCTGGGCAAAGAGTTTTGGGTCCACGTATTTCTGAAAATAAGCATATTGCAATACGTTTGGCGCCGCTTGACTGTATATTTTTAGTAGGGCATTTGAATATTATAATGTCTGTTCATTCATGCACTGAAAATAGCTATATCGGAGCCAATTTATATAAACAAAATCCTGATGGCTCCAAAAACGGTGGCTTCGTACGAACCTACCGAACATCCCCTGGCAACGCCCTTGGAGAGTCTCTATATCGTATTCTCCATCAATTTCAGACCGGCTGTTCTGGGACTGCTGGGATCCCCACAATATAGCGGAGGGACTGTTCGCCGTGGCCAACGTGATCAGCTTCACCCGGCTCTCTTACGTCCTTCCCGCCAACGAACTATTCGGGCCCATGCAGATCTCCCTCGCCAAAATGATAACAGTAGGTGCAAAAAGTCATTTCCTAGTTCGTATGGACACGTGAGTTATATTGCTTTGTCCACAACATCGTCCTCGCCAAAATGGTCACAGTAGGTGCAACTGGCGTCATTTCATATCGATATATTGTAACTATATGGCCTGTTCCGCTGGGTTCATATCGGTGTGACAGACATATTGATAAATAATACACGTAGCTGGCTGAAACTTGATAAATTGGTTAAAAGATCACGCGTGGAATATATAATAAGGCCGTTTGTTGGGACTGTCTATTGACCAATTGCGTGCCAATAAAAGTATGATTGCAGAACTAATATGTTGTTCGTCTTAGAGAGGTTCCAGAAGGTGCAACTCAGATGGTGATCATAACAACGTTACATCATCGTATGGGTAAATGAGCTTTTTTCTTTGTCATATCTGGAGTCTGAATTTAAATTCCGTGAAACACAGGAAAGTGCATTTCGAAGACTGCTCCAAATAGGACAACCCCCTAGTTGCGAACGGTTACTCTTGCAATTACTCCCTTACCGTCCGTATCTAGCTACGGACGGTACGGGAGTAGGTTGCAAGAGTTACCTTCGCAACTAGACAACAACCCCCCCCCCCCGTTCCCCCAAATGATGGATCCGCCCCTGCGAATCCATACATCTCCATCTACAATATGATAACAGCAGGTGCAACTGTCATCATTGTATATATCGTATGGATATGTGATCTATTTTGATTTGTTATACTGAATAAACACCATGTCCCTCGGCAAAGTAATACCGATGTGTTTAGCTGTCTTTATTGTGTTTATATCGTATGGACACTTGAAGTAGTTTTCTTTGTCATATCAAAGCCATACTATCTACATAACCACTATGGTAAATGGAATGTATGTCGTTTGAACGTAGTGAATTAGAAATAAATTATTTTCTCTGGCGTTCGGCGGAACGACCTTATACAATACGTTAACAATATTGATTGGTCACAATAGGTGCAACTGACGTCGTCTGGGCTATTTCTCTTTGTCATTTAAATCAATACCATCTACCTCAACAATAATATGGCAATAGGTGCAATTGTCGTCATTGCGGTGATTAATTGCACGTCTTTTCTATTGATTGTCTATTGATTGTCCTTATTAATGTTCTCTATTAGTTTAACCCTTTGAACCCGAAAGCCCGCTATATCGGTTTATGCAAAAAGTGCAGATCCAGATGAGCCGGCTCGTAACGAGCCGTCTCATCAGGATCTGCACTTTTTGAAAGTAATTTTAATAGTTTTGAGAACAAAAACCTTTTCATAAATGGACGAATCTGAAAATCATTGAAAGGCTTAATACATGATAGTTCGCGACTTTCACTAATGGTGGCATACTAATGATGATATCGACCCATTATCTGTGGAATTCATACTTGAACGGGATTCATGTTGAATTCACAAATAAAACGTTAGCCGTTGTATCATTAACACATACACGTGGTTGTTACCACGTGATGTGTGTATTTGAGAAAGTGGCGTTAGGCACACATATACTGCTTCCGGCCTTCATCCATCCAGTATAGTTGCACATTTAAAAAGTTGTACCCTGATAAGTATTCAAACAAACAAATCGTTTAACCCTTTGAACCCGAAATCCCGCTATATCGGTTTATGCAAAAAGTGCAGATCCAGATGAGCCGGCTCGTAACGAGCCGTCTCATCAGGATCTTTACTTTTTGCAAGTAATTTTCATATTTCTTAGAACAAAAACACCCCTTTTGCATAAATGGACGAATCTGAAAATCATTGTGTGACCATTGGATTGGTCGGAACATTAGCATATCACAGTCCATTCCAGTTCCTTAGGGTTGAAAGGGTTAATCCTTTAATGCTACTTCGTGTAACATCCAACATCCTCTAACTGCCACATCTCGACAACAACCCCCTCTCTGCCACAACCAGTATTTTATATCACAAATGAACACTTGCCTCTATATTTACCTCCTTACACCAGCAAACTGTCTACAACCGTCATTTTGTGTCTTCCCACGAGTGGCTGTTATAGAGAGGATACAATATATGCCCCCTCAGGTGGCCTGATAGCGATCTAAGTATATTGCTTGTTAGAAGCACGACGGGTGTTCCATTGATGGAATGGGGAACAGTGGTGATCCAGATCAGATGTTGTTGTGACTGGATACATCAGCTTATGGGTTTTGCGATCAATGTAGATCCATATTAGCATGTGCATCCGCAGTCTGATCTGGATCTACACTGTTCGCCATTTCATCAATGGAACAACAATCACATGACATGTCTCATGTGCCACAATAGGACATACTGAAGTTCGGGGCCATATTCCTGGTGGTGTTCTGCGCCTTCATGGTGGGGCTCCACAACCTCTACTGGTACTACCCGAAGTCCGTGCGCCGGGCGGTGGAGCTCGTGCCCAACAACGTCACCACTGAGGCCGAGGAACACTTCGGCATGTAGGTTTAAACACACTGTGAACTATAACATACTTATTGTTTACCCTAGTTTCTCGACCAATGAAAGAACATCATTTCGTCTCAATTAATCGCATATTGCGACGCTTTCACTAATATCTATCAACATTAATCATTAAATGTTCAGCGCTATGTTTAGAACTGAGTTTACGCCTTGCTAGTGAGCGATTCGAAATCAAGTTTAGGGGAGCGCTCCTCGACTGGGCTGTGTAAACAATAAGTACGTTACAGTTCACATATTGATTTTTTAATAATTCCAGCACAAAAATATTTACACAATTCCCTAACATTTGTTTAGCCCGTAGCAAGTCTCTGTCCAAAATGTATATCCCGGTAAACTCCCACGCCGAACTACTTTCCGTAACCGTGAGGCGCAGTTAAAATAATTCTTAAGAAAACGGAAAATAAACACATTTTCTTGATGAATGTATTTCAAATGCTGGAATTATAAGGAATGAATGGTTTTTGTGGAATTTATCGGGGATATAAACTTGGAAAAGTCGCGGGAATACTGGACGAGGCCTTAAAAAATTACAATTTTCGAAAATTGTAATTTTTTATCGCTTCGTCCAGTATTCCCGCGACTTTTCCAAGTTTATACCTCGATAAATTCCACAAAAAGGCCATTCATTCCTATAATAAACTATTTATTAAAAATTCTAGATGTGAAGTATAACTATTACTAAATCATCAGATATTCATGTTGCTAGATTTGTGTATGTGGTGTGTGACTGTAGGAATGTTAAACCTGCTCTTATGTAGGCCAATTTATTTATATTTCATAACAGATAGTGAAGTGTTTGGTGCATTATCTCTTAAAAACTTCAAAGTTGTCTATATGTTTGAGTTGGCGCGAATTGAGACGAGTCACTGGCTGGAGTTGAACGGTCATTATACTACTGGATACCTTGGCCCAAAACTTCATACTATATCAGAGAATAGGACATGACTGTGAATAGTGGGCACATTTGCCAGATCTCTAAACGTAAGTTGTCCTTGTAAGGCAACCGTCACTTGCGTTCAGTAACACTGCATAACTACTGGTACCGTCCATGCCGTCCATGCTCCAACGATGCAAGTCCTCCACTTTGCTCATGGTATTCCGGGCATATCGTAATATAATGACTAATCTTGTAAATCTGTAAATTTCACATTAACAATGTTTTCTTGTGAACAATTATTGGATTTGCATTGATTAAGCATAGGCTGCATATGCTCTGTAAATGCAAATCCGTCAATTGAAATTTCCAGACGCCTAAATTTGCACATTTTAGTCGTACGACGTTTAGTGAAACGGGCCCTAGGTCTTAATCTTAATCAGCTTAATCTTAATCATCCTCGTTTCTTATTTTAAAAAATACTATGCAAATAGAAACGTGTTTTCATCATGGCCCTGTATAAAGTGGTTGAATTGAAGATATATGACGATACTGGGACCGCTGAATTTTTTATTTCTTCAGAATTCTTTTTACAAAAAAATATGTAAAAAATAAAAATTTGTTTTCATCATTGCCCATTCGTTTAATTGAAGATATATGACGATATTAGAACTGCTGGGTTGTTTCAATTTTTACCGATATTGGTACATAAGTATCAAATCCTCCATCTTGTTGAAACGGGATAGGAAATCCGATATGTATGTACCTATACGGGTGAAAATAGAAACAAAGCAGCGGTCGTAGTATCGTCATATGTCGAGCAGTTAAACCACATTACACAGGGCCATGATATAAACACGTTTTTATCTTTTATAGATGTTTTTCCAAAAATTCCTATATGCCAGTTTAAAGACGCTGCTTCTCAGATGTGCACATACATGTAGCTGTGCACTTGCACGCTTCACATACCTTCCGTATGCTACGGACGGTACGGGAGTCTTTCAGTGTTACTGCTCGCAAATAGGCAACCGTCACTGGCATGGCCGTCATTGGAGGTATTGTGTTGCAACTCCGGCAAAGTATAAACTATATCGAGGTGTATGATCACGTTGTTACAACAACAAGTACTGAAACTTCCAGAAGCGCCTCCGATTCAAAATACGTATTCTTTTATTTTTTCCTTATTAAGTAACGGATTTTAATGAAATATGGCGCATCAAACGCACTTTGGCCCAAACTTCTGTCGTTTTTGCGAATAATCGATTTCCGTGTCTACCGATGTATGTACCGATCTCCTGGGACCACCAAATGCAGCTCATGCTTGATGCGCTATATTTCATCAAAATCAGTTGCATATTAAGGAAAATGTCAATATAAATATCAAATAATACTTACTTTGAAGTGGACGAGTTTTCAACGCGCTCAGCCATTGTTGTTGTTGTAACAACGTGATCATGCACCTTGTATATAAACTTCCATTAATTATCAATAATCGTAGCAGTGCCTAAACATTCATAGTGGTATTTGATACTTTTTACGCATTTTCCATAGACATACTTTGAACACCCTAGAAGCGTTTTCATTTGGTAATAATTCCAGCATAAAAATATTTACACAATTCCCTAACATTTGATTGGCCCGTAGCAAGTCTCTGTCCAAAATTTGTGTCCCAGTAAACTCACACGCCGAACTACTTTCCGTAACCGTGAGGCGCAGTTAAAATAATTCTTAAGAAAACGGAAAATAAACACATTTTCTTGATGAATTTATTTCAAATGCTGGAATTATAAGGAATGAATGGTCTTTTTGTGGAATTTATCAGGGATATAAACTTGGAAAAGTCGCGGGAATACTGGACGAGGCCTTCCGGCCTCGTCCAGTATTCCCGCGACTTTTCCAAGTGTATACCCCGATAAATTCCACAAAAAGGCCATTCATTCCTGTATTGAATGACTTCAGCACGCACATCACATTCCGGACGGTATTCTGGTCGCTGTTCGGCCGGGGGGAGCCGACGGTGGTGGAACTGAAGCCATACGGCCATTTCTTCACGGAGACCGTGGGATACTGGATCTTCGGTGTCTACAACATCTCCACCGTGATCGTCCTGCTCAACATGCTCATCGCCATGATGTCGCGCTCATTCGAGATCATACAGGTAAATATCGCGATTATTAGTGAATACATAAGTATGAATAAAGCGATTATTGGAGATCATATAGGTAAATATCACGCTCATCCGATCACATACATGTAAATATCGCGATCCTTCTGTCATATACAGGCAAATATCGCGATCCTTATATCACATACAGGCAAATATCGCGATCCGTATACATGTATCACATGCAGGAAATTATCGCGATCCTTCTATCATGTATAGGCAAATATCGCGATTATTTTATCACATACAGGCAAATATCGCGATCCTTATATCACATACAGGCAAATATCGCGATCCTTGTATCACATACAGGCAAATATCGCGATCCTTCTATCATGTATAGGCAAATATCGCGATTCTTTTATCAAATACAGGCAACTATCGCGCGATCATTCTACAGGTAAATATCGAGATCATTCGATATCATACAGGTAAATATTGCGATAATTCAAGATCATTCAGGTAAATATCGCGTTCGTTCGAACACATACAGGTAAATATGACCTTTAGCGAATTCATACAGGGACAGGCATACACATGTATCGCGCTAATTTCAACTCGTATATATGAATAGCGTACTCATTACAGCTCACCCATTACTATACATGTATCAGGCTGCGATTGGTGGAAATATCAACATTCCATGCCAGGGCTTTAAATAGCCTCTAGGAATCCAAGGCTCAAACTGGCCAATCATGAGCTTCACACAGCGATTTTTTCCATGTGTAGTTGCGAACGGTAACTCTTGCAATCTACTCCCATACCGTACGGGAGTAGATTGCAAGAGTTATCGTTCGCAGCTATCCATGTGCTGCAAATTCCAGAAGTCAAAATCAAAATTCAATCGTCAAAATGCCGCCCATACATGCTCTATACTACAGGGCGAGGCGGACACGGAGTGGAAGTTCGCACGAAGCAAGCTCTACATGGAGTACATCAAGGACGAGTCGACGTTGCCCGTGCCCTTCAACATCATCCCTCCCCCAAGACGATATTCTACCTGCTGCGCTCTGTGTTCCGCTGCTGTGGATCCCCGGATGAGACCGAGATGCCCTACTCCGGGAGGGTGGTGGACCTCGAGATGTTCTCCGCCACCTCCTCCGGACAGGTACCCATGCCCACACCGATCCATCCCCTGGAATATAATCCTGACCATATTTGTTGTCTTATGTTTTATTATCTCTCACAAAACAAAATTAATTATTTTATTATTATGTTGTTACCACTCAGTTGAACCGTCTCGACGAGACGGTTCAACTGAGTGGTAGCAACATATACTTTCATTCAGAAGGAGAAAAAAGAAAACAAGATGATAGATTTTGATGCATCAGTATCCAGAAAGAAATAGGTTAAAGCACAATATAACTCATCCCCCAGGAGTTTACTCCCCTGTACCTTGTTGTTTATGAATCTCTCACAAAAAACAACATAATTATGTATAGTCGAACCTGCGCGAACGGCTGCCTCTCTACAACAACCTCCCCGGCTGGGTGGTGGACCTCGAGATGTTCTCCGCCGGTCAGGTACCACGCCCACAATTACACTACCACCTGCACGAATCTTACCAAAGAGGCAGCCGTTCGCGTTCGCGTTCAACTATTCCGTTCATACCTGAAACCGGTTCCAAACTCGGAAGTGTAAACTGTGTTCTGTGGCCGAGTGACTGGATGTTTTAATAGAAATTGTCTTAGTCCATTATCAAGGTGTATGATCACGTGGTACCAACAACAACAACAAGTACTGAAATTTCCAGAATCCATCTGATTCAAAGTACGTATTCTTTTATAGTGTCCTTATTACGTTACGGATTTTTATGAAATATGGCGCATCAAACACGTCTTGTTAAGCTGCATTTGGTGGTCTCTGTATATTCGATCAAACTTCTGTCGTTTATGCGAAGAATCGATTTCCGTGTCTACGACACGGAAATCGATTCTTAGCAAACACGACATAAGTCTGTGCCGAACTCCCTGCACCACCAAATGCAGCTCATGAAGACGCGTTTGCTGCGCCATATTTCATCAAAATGCGTTGCATATTAAGGAAAATATCAAATAATACTTACTTTGGAGTGGGCGACGTTGTTGTTGTTGTAACCACGTGATCATGCACCTTGATTATGTGACCGAGTGACTGGATATATTTTGATGAAAAAATGTGTATATTCGAACCTCCCCGAACGGCCACCTCTCTACAACAACCCCATCTCTGTAACAGCCAGTCATTTATACCACAATCAGACAAATCACTACATCTGTAACCTCCTTACAACAGCCCCCTCTATGCAACAGCCAGTGTTGTGTCTTCCCGTCGCTGGCTGTTGTACAACGGTTGCACAGTATTTGTCATTTTCAAAATTATTTCAAAATACTAGAATAGTGAGCTATGAAATCAAGCAACTTGATAGGCTGAGCCTGAGATGTGCTACAGCTCAGGCTCAGACATACATTTACTTGATTGCTTGGTTGAATACATGTTCAGAAACGTTGATAATCTGGGCAAGAGTAACACAGGCATTTTGTGTATAAATATATATTTGTGGCTGTGATTGGAGAAATAGGACTTATGGGATTTGTGACCAGTGTGTACCTGATCAAATACCACACTCGTGTAGCCTGATATCGATATATATTGCTTGTCAGAAGCATGCCGGTGTTTCATTGACCGAAACGCGAACTGTGCAGATCCTGATCAGACTGTGCGCATGCATGGACTGATCTGGATCCACAATGCAGTGCACTGGCTGCGTACCGATAAACCCCATTTCGCCTGTCACTGCGAACACCGAATCTACATAAAGTCAAATAATTATTGCTAGCTGTAAATAATTACAACTAGTATTAAATATTTAGAGCTAGCATTAAATATTTAGAGCTAGCATTAATTATTTGAGTTTATGTAGATTTGGCGTTCCTGGAACGCCAAATCTACATAAATTCAAATAATTAATGCTAGCTCTAATTATCATTAAATAGTTCGAGCTAACTCCACATGATTTAAATAGCTCTTCAAACGATTTGGAGCTAGCTCTAAATAGTTAATGCTAGCTCTAATTATTTAGTTTATCTAGATTTGGCGTTTCATACAAATTAGGCAGTTTGATTGGCTGATTGATAGTTCCATCCTTTTAGTAACCGGTTTTGCCTGACTTTTTCGCGATGCAAAAACCTAATTAGTCGCACTACACACACGCCAGAGTATTCTGATACCGTCTGCTTATATCACCAGGTACGGCCGACAAAGAACGCGCATGCGCAGTCGTCGTGGGACGAACAGGAGCGGCACGCACAGGGCATCAAACATTTCCAGGAGCGGATGCAGACTTCTAACGGCTTCGTGCGCAGTGATTCCGACCCTAACCTTTTCACGGAGAAACTCACGTACAAGGTAAACCGCGAGGCCCGTGCTTATAAAACTTGGTTTTCCAATAACAATGACATTGTCTGTTTTCATGCTCGAAATTAGAATGTTTTAGTGTCTCTTTCTCTTGTAATGTGGGTATACATTGTTGAAATTTGAATGCAGAGTGATTTATTATATGAATACAGTGGAGCCGCCCTAATCGGACACCCTGTGAGGTCCCCAGGGTGTCTGCTTTAGAGAGGTTCCACTGTAAAACAGCCAAATATATACGCACTCCAAGAAATGATGTGTGCTTTGAGAACAGGAACAGACATTAACATAATATATAACTCTAAACTAAACCCACCATCATTAAGAATACAAATCTTTCTGGGTGTCCAGTTTAGAGAGGTGTTACTGTATTTTATAGTCTGCTTACAACGGGTGATTAAGTACTATTAGGTAGCATAGTATTAGCATGTGAGATGATATACATCAGTTAGACGACTCTAGATAATAGTAACACTATTGTCTCTATCAATGTCTACAGTAAAACCTCTCTAAACTGGACACACTGGGGACCCCATTGTGTTTAATTTAGATGGGTTTCACAGCCATTGATTTCACTGTCGTGTCTGTTCATGATTGAAAATGACGAACGTTGTTTTGGGAGTGCTTAATTACATTGGAACCTCTCTAAACCGGACACCCTGGGACCCCCAGGGTGTCCGGTTTAGAGAGGTTCCACTGTATATGTCTCTATATGTCTCGTATTTATCAGGTAACTCTGACTGATAACGCTGACTGATAAAAACTTGTATCCTGAATTGACTCGATACGAATGTCCGGGTTACGAATTGAAAACTCACCTTTCATTGGTCGAACAGCGTCACATGACGTTACCGAATGACGTCAATGTAGTGATACATAAACAAGCCCGCGTTCATTTCAATGAAAACCATGTTATATTTGGCCATCGGCTAGCATAAAGCGTTACCTGATAAATAGAATACCGGGGTAGTGTTTTTGTTTTATCAAGTGTATCAGGCTCGGCTCGGAAACTGTAGGAATTCCTCGGAGAACCTCGGAATTCCTACGCGTTTCCTAGCCTTGCCTGATAAACTTGATATCAAAAGACACTAGCCTGATATTTTCTATATTTTGTCCTCCAGCGGGTCATGAAGCGTATTGTAAAGCGGTTTATATTCGACGTCCAACGGGAGAATGACGCCAATGACGGTGAGCACGTGCATCGCTGAGTTCACGTTGTCGCCTGCTTTATTAGCTTTCAATTTTATCGATGATTATACTTCTGACAACGCATGAGTATCGTCTCTAATAGTGATAATTCTCTGTTGCTGCCAAAACGCGTCTTTATGGTGTTTAATATTAAAAACAGCAGACGACAACTTGTTAAAGCCTTCACACATTCCTCCATAGAGTTGTCCACCTTAGTTGCATACTAGTTCGTTAATTCAAGAGGTAATTTTTTAAACTACCACATACGCGACACGCCATGTGATATGTTTGTACCTTCGGACATCTGCGTAATTTCATGAAATACGTTTACAAAAATAACAATATTTTCCGTAATTGGCGTCAAAAGTTGACAACATTTTCAGAAAATTTTGTCAACTTTTGAAGTTATGTACGAAAAATATTGTAATTTTTGTAAACGTATTTAATGAAATTACGCAGATGTCCTAAGGTACAGAATCGCATAGCGTTTCTCAAGTATTACATGTGTATGGGGGCATCCTTATTAAGTAGACCAATGCATGACAACATTACAACACGTGCCTCGGCCAAGTTTGAGGTTTCTTTCCACTGTAGATGACCAATATCATATATGTATACACTATTCCGTCGGTTGTATGGAGCCTCACATGATTTTTTTATTAATTCGTTCCCACGAACTGACAATTCCTTTCCTCAATTTAACAATTCGTTCCCACGATATAACAATTCGTTCCCACGAATTAACAATTCGTTCCCGTTCCCACGAATTGTTATTTCGTGGGAACGAATTGTTAAATTGAGGAAACGAATTGTTAATTCGTGGGAACGAATTGTTAATTTGTGGGAACGAATTGTTATTTCATGGGAACGAATTAATAAAAAAAAATAAGTATACGGGCCCTGTGGGGCTCGGTACAGTTATACTTGCGTTTTGTGTTGAGAGTGCCCAAAATAACCCAAAGTATTCGGACACATTTTATTCTTGGAAACAGATAATACATATCTGGTTTCCCGCAACAAAGAGTGTCCCAATGTTCAGTGATAATATGATTGTACTCGTTTATCGACTTAACAATATATTTGGATACAATTTGTTTTAGGAAACGGATTTCCCAAAATAAATGGTGTCCGAATATCTAGGGTTACTACGATATTTCCTATCTAACGAAATGTGTTTGTTTTACGTAGATTTCGACGAGATAAAACAAGATATATCGAGTTTCCGGTACGAGATGTTAAACCATGTGTCCGTCCGTCAGACGGAGAACTTTGAGAACAAGGAACGCCTGGACAATCTATACAGCAAAGTTGACACGTTACTACTGCAGCAGAAACAGCTACTGCGGTTGCTAGAACACGACTCGTCTCGTGTTGACGACAGCGGGCCAAAGCGGCTCGCCGACAAATCATTCGCCAGTTCTTGGTCGACGCTGTCGACTGTAGTGTCGGACAATGACAAATCGGTCACCTCTGACGCCAGCACCGCGAGTCGCGCCAATGAACGGATGTCAATAAAGAACTTGCAGGAAATTCCGGAGGAGCGTGAAGGTAGTCCGCGATCGGCGGCACGTGACCGCGAACGGGCAGTTTGTGAACGGACAGCTGTCGATGTGGAAA
The DNA here is from genome assembly GCA_029237695.1 of Conchocele bisecta. Classification (NCBI taxonomy): domain Eukaryota; kingdom Metazoa; phylum Mollusca; class Bivalvia; order Lucinida; family Thyasiridae; genus Conchocele; species Conchocele bisecta. The sequence continues at coordinate 8,369,498 of CM055265.1, read as the reverse complement.
TTCCGCATTCGGAACACGAACGGACAACTGACGCTAGGCGGAGCTCACGTAAGCGTGACGACACAGTGCTACATAGACAACTGCATTTAGAAGGCAGCCAAGACTCCGATGATGGTACAGTTGTGTCGCACGGTGATGTCACAGTGCACGTGCCGGAACGGAAGTCGTCTAGAGAGGGCGACAGTGAAATAATGTCAGAGGCCTTATGAAATTGAGTTGATAATGATAATAACTCCATTGACTGTAACCTTGGTTGCTTTGCAATCCGACGATCATATGATGTAAATTGTGGCTGTGACAGGACAGATGTGACTTATATGTTTTGCGATCAGTGTAGATCCAGATCAGCATGTGCATCCGCACAACTGAGAAAGGAGGTAATTAAGAGAGAAAATATGCCTTATCATACTAGTGTATACTATTATGTAGTTTTGAATTTGTTTTTGGTACATTCTTGTAACAAATGTTTGGTGTCATCTTTAGAGCACGAAGAAAAAAACTGAAGTTGGTTCCAACTTTTCGACTATTCCTCTGACCGCCATCTTGGATTTCATAGCCTCCTTGAAATGCTATATTCATTATATATACACTTCTAATACAGGTAGAATATTAATTCGTTTTTTTTTTGGTGATCATCTTTTGACCAGACACAGCAAAACCAGTGTCATTTTAATTTTTAACAAACCCCATGGCGGTCATCTTAGATTTAAAAATGGCCGCCCTGAAATCGTATATAATATATTGTAATATTCATATCTTCACTTATAATGCAGATATAATGCTGTTTTATTTCAGCTATACCATGTACATACTTAAGATAATACAACTGGGGTTGGTTCCACTTTTTCTGATAACTGGTATGGCAGACATTTTGTTTTCAATAAATAATATTGATTGTGTCTTCAATACGTACTGTCTTTAGTAAAGTGTATTTATAGTTAGGTTGTATTGACTGCCTTTCTACGTTCTTGGAACAAACGATCTTTGTATCATCAAAGAAAACACGAGTTGTTCCTATTGTATTTTAATTTTCAAAATGGCTGCCGTGAAAATCACATAATTCTGATATAATCATGCACACATTATTTGGACTGATATTTTCCCGGACTATAATCATTATTGAAAGTAAATTATATATGAATAATTCCAGCACAAAAATATTTACACAATTCCCTAACATTTGATTGGTCCGTAGCAAGTCTCTGACCAAAATGTATATCCCAGTAAACTCCCATGCCGAACTACTTTCCGTAACCGTCAGGCGCAGTTAAAATAATTCTTAAGAAAAGGGAAAATAAACACATGTTCTTGATGAATTGATTTCAAATGCTGGAATTATAAGGAATGATGGCTTTTTTGTTGAATTTATCGGGGATATAAACTTGGAAAAGTCGCGGGAATACTGGACGAGGCCTTCCGGTTTCACGGCACATACGCACTGTGTTGACGGGATAAATGACGAACATGTTAGATTTCAAAATGACCACTGTGTGTATGCAGGAAGTTTCTTAATTATGGACACAGTGCTGTCAATCAGTTCCATCACCATCTGCTTTAGAGTCTCCATCTTGTTGGTTTTCCTGAAAGGCAGTGCTGGCACAATCACACTCAAAATGGGATCAAAGGAGTTGCTTACATACAATATAAACCCTATACAAACTTGTATGCATTAAAGTGTAGAAGAACTGTCGAAAAGGCAGTATTTCTGTGATTAAATTACTTTTTCGGCATGAAAACCACATGTGTACATGTTCGGTATGTGTAGACGATATGTGTAAAATGTCGAATTAATTGCAAAAAAACACTGTTGGAAGAGGTTTCGTTATGTGTACTGACTGACTGTTCAAGTGGAGTAAGATCACTTGCCTCTCATATCAATGAAATAAATACTCTATTCATGTCGTCACAGATTACAGGATATCTTACTGCTGCTGAAGTGATATAGCCAGTCAATGAAACAGATTTCTTGAAAAAACATACTAGTTACTGATACGATATCCCACGAGTCAGAAATAGACATGTATTCTAACTTTATTAAGGGTATGAATTCACAGGCCCATGTAGTATTCGCGAACTTAGCTGTCAGTGATCACGAGTTGCAATAAATTGCAAACTTGACTGAGTAAGATTCCCCATTGATTATGTTACAAATATGTGTTTAAAGGGATAACCCAATTTCAGAACGCAATGTCCGAAAATAGTGGCTTTATGGGATTACAGAGATAACGTGAAAGGATCTAAACACATAATTCTGACGCGTCCAAAATGTATCAAGCCGTGCACAATGACTATCCCGGCATTCAGACTTGTCTTAGGCGAGCGCAAGTTATTATGTACTGGTAAAATGGTAGGAAGATGTTCAATTGAAGATAGAAACTGATATACCAAATTAACTCTGATGTCACACTGTGTACCAGGCCACCCTTGACAAACTGTTGCTACAAACATTTCCACATTGAATGAAAAAAAATTGCTGGTAACTGTTAACAACAGTCACACAGCATGAAATGCAAAATGGCCATTGGACAGTTGAAAGCGATTTACAGTAAGCACTGTGTACATGGTGCAATTTCCCTACCAGGAATTTGCTGATTTTGCAAAATAATGGGATTTCCTTAATGTCACGTGCTCTATGTAGCCAAGGTCCAGTGGGTTAGCTGAGCGAACAGTAATCATTGTGAAACACAGTTTCTTCAAAACAAAAGGTGAATGTACAGACCTATGTTTGGGTATATATACTGAAATAATTATTCCAATAGTTCTTATCCATAATAAATAATAATAAAAACACCACATATAATGACGTTGACGTTAAATATAAATTAATTTCATTGGCGGCCATTGGCGAAATTTTGAAATTCAAAATGGCGGCCATTTGGCTCTTAAAAAATGGAACCAACTTCAGTATTGTTAAAGGTGTTATATATATATATATATCTTTTGTCAAGCAAACACACACGTTCCAATCACAATATCATTTGAAAGAATATAACTACAGCCACAGAAATACTAGAATGTGTAACAAATAGTTGATGTGGCGATGTACATAACACACTTAGAGTCGGTGGCCATTTTAAAGATAAAGATTACTCGTAGCACATTACCGGTTAGCAATAATTTCAGCAGCATACTGTGTTCAAAGAAATAAGAGTATAACGGGAAGGAAAATACAAACAATTACCACGACATTCAAAGATCTACAATAAATATTGGATTTCCAATTTTCAAATGGCAGCTATTTTGAAAACCAAAATGGCTGGTATCTCAAAATGTATTGAACTCATTTCTTGCCCATAATGTGTTTTTCACTGCAAAAGCTCCACACATAATGACTTTGACTTTAAATTTCAATGGCGTCCATTTTGAATTTCAAGATGGCGGCCATATGGCTTATAGAAAAAAATGTAACCAACCCCAGTGTTGTTGTATGTGGTCTAAAATTTCACAAAACCTAAAATAACGACATAACAGTATACACTGGAAATTGTTTCAAATATGTACATGTCACTGGGGAAATGGGGTTTATGGCATTTGTGACCAGTGTACCTTATGATCAAATAACACTATCGTGTAGCCTGGTAACGATCTGTTTTGCGTGTTAGAAGCGTGGCGGGTGTTTTATTGAGGGAATGGCAAACAGTGTAGTTCCTGATCAGACTGTGTGGATGCGCACAAGGTAACTCTTGCAATCTACTCTTGCAATCTACTCCCGTACCGTCCGTAGCTAGCTACGGACGGTACGGGAGTAATTGCAAGAGTTACCGTTCGCAACTAGCGGGTTTTCCTATTTTCGAGCTCTTCGAAATACACTTTCTTGTGTTTTACGGCATTTAAATTTAGACTCCAACTGGTGATAAACTGTGGTCTATGTAAACTCCGTGGCTGAACGGGGGGGGGGGGTGCAACCCGGACCCCCCTCCCCTCCAGATCCGCCCATGTAGTTACAAAACTCATAAATCCCATTTCTCCAGTCACAGCTACATATGTGCCTGTGACTTGGGAAATTATGCTATTGTCATGTATCACCAGTGTAGCTCTCAATCAGCAAGCGAACTTGTTCAGACTGATAACAAGGTGTATGATCACGTGGTTACAACAACAACAAGTACTGAAACTTCCAGAAGCCCTCCGTTTCAAAGTACGTATTCTTTTTATTTTGTCCTTATTATGTAACGGATTTTGATGTAATATGGCGCATCAAACGCGTCTCGTTAAGCTGCAGTTGGTGGTCTCGGTACTTTGGCCCAAACTTCTGTCGTTTTTGCTAATAATCGATTTCCGTGTCTACTGATAAGGAAATCGATTCTTCGCAAAAACGACTTAAGTTTGTGCCGAACTCCCTGGACCACCAAATGCAGCTCATGAAGACGCGTTTGCTGTGCCATATGTCATCAAAATCCGAGCATATTAAGGAAAATATCAAATAATACTTACTTTGGAGTGGGCTCGCTTTTAATACTTTGAGTCATGTTGTTGTTGTTGTTGTAACCAATTGAGCATACACCTTGGAAAAGTATCACTACTGTTTGTTAAACGTATGGCAAGTGTTTCACTGCCTCAATGTCGAACGGGTGCAAACCGTGATCAGACTGCGTGGATACACTGGTCGCATTGACCATAAACACCATTTCTCCAGTCACAGCAACATACGTGCTAACTGTTCTCTAACATATGTCCGTATGTACGACTGTTCAATTTGTTTAAATATGTCATTTTCTGTTTCCTTTCGGAATCCAACAATAGGCGCCATAAGGGCTCTGCGTAAATCATATCACCACCCTCTCTCTCCCTTGAATCACAGACATTCGGCGTGTTTCGGCTTTCATCGGTATACCTACATATATATGAACAGGGCTTCTAACTTTGGTCGGACACGACCTCGTATCATAGCACATTCCGCGATTTTAGTAACGCTAATGTGAATATTTTGGCGGAAAGTGCACATGTTCATTTGAGAATTATTGTTATCTTGCTAAAATAACATAGTTAGAACATATGTATGCGAATTACAGCTGCTTTTCCTAGGTCGGACACAACCTAGTATCATAACAAATGAAATAATATGTTTACGGCTCTAACGCCAATATTGCAGTGGCAAGTTCCTATGATCATTTCAGAATTATCGATATCCTGCATAAATACATAGAATTCATAGAAAATTACAATTTTAAACAGTCATGTTATTTTGTTATGATACGAGGTCGTGTCCGACCAAAGTTAGAAGCCTTCTTCATATATATAGAGTTATACTGATGACAGCCGAAACACGCCGAATGCCTGTGCCTTGAATGAAGCGAATTTGGGGTTGTTTTCGTAAAAAGGATGTTGACTCCTTGTGTTATTATTGTACTATAGTTTTCGAGGTCACAAAATGGAAATATATTTTTTTATTAATTGTTCAGCTAACGTAAGATGTAAGTAAGGCATACTGCCGTATTGATGTATTAGATAATACTTAAGTAATATGTTTGTGACTGGTTCAGATAGATACTTCTTAAAATATGTTAGATCCATCAGAGTTCCTATTCATATGTATTTCTATGTTTTAGTATAGGCAACCGATGTAATGCAATTCTGCAAAAATATGTGATAGTCAATATATACGTAGAACAGTTCCGTGCTTGGCAACAATACAATAGCAACACGCGCAAACCGACAAGTGGCATGAATCGAGGAATCGAGTATAGTAACAAGTACCAGCAGCAAATAATTGAGACACGACATGTGATTTTGCACCTTCGGACATCTGCGTAATTTCATGAAATACGTTTATATTTTCCGTAAATGGCGTAAAAAGTTGACAAACTTAATTTATGAAAAATATTGGGAATTTTATAACGTATTTAATGCAATTACGCAGATGTCCGAAGGTACAAAATCACATGGCGTGTCTCATATATGCTATCTCACCTGTACACATAGGATTACTTATGTATACTGTATACAGTGTATAATGCAATAACGATATTGATTTGTCTTTTGGACTTGTGCTGATATGATGAAGGTGCTGCTAGCAGAATATGTGTGGTACACCTTTCACACATGTTGTTCTATAATTAGGTGACTGGAGTGAGCTGATGATTTACACGGTGTAACATAGCCATTGTAGATTGTGTAAATGACAAAACTAATAAACCAAATATAAAACATATGGTGTATACTTTGGCATGAGATGTTTGATAGCACGTTGTTAATACTTATCTTTAGAAGATGCTATACTAACATTTATTAGTGTATCTGTTATATTTTGCTGTCTGTATCAAACGCTACAAGGGGTGAAACTGACCATTGGTGTATACATCCCAAGATGATCGAGATGGAAACTACATGCGCGTATAGGATACAGTGACAAGAGAATGTTCACATATGTATTATACATAGGTTCCATCCCATTTACGAAGAAATTATGTTTGAATCAAACGGTGATCACGTGTACAACGGGGAATAAAGCCATGGGCTGATGCGTCTATTGTGGTAAGGAAATATCTAGACTATTTAAAGTGCGTGGAGTCCGAAGAACAATTTGCGAAACATAACGACTTTTACTTCGGGATCTGCACAGATCACCATTTCATCAGTGAAACACCTACTATGCTGCTATCACTAAACTTCGTACGATTTAAATGTTCGTAAGTGCAAATTTAGGATCGTCTTGAAATTTTTAAGATGATTTGATTTTTCACTTTCTTGTGCCACCAGGCTGCATAGTGCATCCTGTGCTCGAATAAATTTAAATTTAATCCAATGCTTGTTTAATCAAGAAAAAACATTGATTAATGTGGAATTACCAGGACTAGTCATAAGTTTGCACATTTCGAAACATTTTTAGTCGTAACGAGTTTAGGTGTGAAACGGGCCCCAGCATAGTATCCATCGTCTATCCCAAAATGAGCATAACTCACGTCTTTGGCATTTTGTATTGTAACAATTGAATCTGGTTATGCCCCTTATCTGATATTCATTACGATTAATTCGTAATCCTATTTTTAGGGGAAGGGGCCCAAGTGGTGTGGAGTAATGGACCTGTCACCAGGTTCAGGTGTATTCTAATTTCAAGGGACTGGCAATTTAAATTATTTCTCGATGTTAAAAATTCCTTTCCGTTTGATTTTGGGTACACCCACCCCCACCCCCCCCCCCCCTCCCCAACATGCAGCAAGGTTAAAAACGGGTATCGGACCCAGTTTTTGCCCCGACCTTTACTTGGACCACTTAGCTGTTTGAATAAGGCTGTTAAAACACCAATAAACAAAGAGAGACAAAAACAAATGAATGCCAATAAGGGCGGAATTATACGGATTGTGCTGGACTAGTGGAAAATCTCAATATACTGAACAGTTTTCACTTTTAATTTTATATTTGATATGTTTATCTCCCTTGAAAAAAGCAAATTTCTTGGGGTGGGGGCAGCCTCATTGATCGTGCCTACGGCCTAAAATGGGCAGAGGTACGACCTAGAAAATAGTGCCCTGTGCCAACTTATCCTATGGCGTATTGGTCTGTCTTGCTTTGTATCTAAACTCTACATACACTATTCTCCATAGTTTTCACATTTGTTTGCTCAGTTTATCAGTTAAATTCTGGAATACAGTAGCTATTATCTTTAATTCTCACAGTTAGATAGCAGTGAACAGTTAGCCGCCAGTTTCGTACATCGTACATCTCTAAATCCGCATGTGATCAGTTTTTGTGGATATAACATATTTCAGTAATTTCAGTACTGTACTATGATTTATTTCAGTGGTTCGTTTAGCATGTACACTTTACATGTAATAATGCTATACGTTGATAGCCGCGTCAACCGGCGGCGGGGTGCTATGTATATACATGTAACTGCGTATACATTGTAATTAATCGTAAACAATTGCATAGTTGCGAACAGTAATTATTGCAATCTACTCTAGGTAGATTGTAATAGTTATTGTTCGCAACTACATAATTGCATTCACAATTCTGACAGTCATTGTGACACGATCGGAGCGTCAAAACATCTGTAGTGTCTCCCTGCGTATCGTTCTTATGATCATCACCTGGGGCCCGTTTCACTAAACTTCGTACGACTAAAATGTTCGTAAGTGCAAAATTATGATTTCACATTAACAATGTTTTCTTGTAAACAATTATTGGATTTACATTTATTGAGCACAGGCTGCATATGCAGCCTGTGCTCAATAAATGTAAATCCATCAATTAAAATTTCAAGACGATCCTAAATTTGCACTTACGAACATTTTAGTCGTACGAAGTGAAACGGCCCCCTGGCCCCTGGAACCTCTCTAACAAGGACAACATGGTTAGGCAAACATAAGTTATTCACTACGCAATCGATCGTAAAGTGGATTCGTTCGAAACTAACCTAAATCTCAAAGTCTCGGATCGGCACCCGTGCCCAGAATATCAGACGGCGTCCACAAGTCGACCCCGCGTGGGTCTGACCCCTGTGATCAGCCAAATAGTGTGTATATCACTATATCAATATATATAATTAGCGAGAACTTTGTGAAATGCCAGCCATCCCGACAAGACGGCATTATATATCAAATTCATGGTATTCACAAGTGATTTGTGGTGAGATACGATGTCAATGTTTTTATGTACTCGGTGGCCCTCGATAGAACTTCAACAAGATATAATGTTACATCCTGTAATATATAGAGAATACCAGGGAAGTGTCTTTTGATATCAAGTTGTCAGGTAACGCTAGGAAACGCGTCGGAATTCCGATGCTTGTCGAGGGATTCGTATCGTTTCCGAGCCGAGCCTGATAAACTTGATATCAAAAGACAGTAGCCTGTTATTCTATTTATCAGGTAACGTTTTATGCTCGAAAATGACCACAGATGACGCCGTGTTTACATTGCGTCATTACACTAACGTCATTCGGTAACGTCACATGACGTCCTCCGATCAATGTAACGGCAGTTTTCACTTCGTTGTAACCATGATGTTTATATCAAATCAATGCAATATGTTATCAATCAGCACGTATTCGGTCAATACAGGGCGTGTTACCTGGTAAATACCTCATCTCCTCACTAATTGAATGTTATTCCAACAACTTGAATATCGAGGTGTATGATCACGTGGTACTAACAACAACAACAAGTACCGATTCAAAGTACGTATTCTTTTATAGTGTCCTTATTACGTAACGGATTTTGATGTAATATGGCGCATCAAACGCGTCTTGTTAAGCTGCATTTGATGGTCTCTTTATTTTCGCCCAAACATCTGTCGTTTTTGCGAAGAATCGATTTCCGTGTCTCCGACACGGAAATCGATTCTTCGTAAAAACGACATAAGTCTGTGCCAAACTCCCTAGACCACCAAATGCAGATCATGAAGACGCGTTTGCTGCGCCATATTTCATCAAAATCCGTTGCATATTAAGGAAAATATCAATAATACTTACTTTGGAGTGGGCGACATTCTTGTTGTTGTAACCAAGGGATCATGCACCTTGAACATAGAAATACAGGTTTTACCAGTATTATGTGTTCCCATTAACAGTCTCTCGGTTATACATGCATGGTTGGGTTGGATGACATCATGTTTGTTTCATTGTTTGCTCCTCTGTGTTCACGAGTACCATTGTTACATTGACTTGTTTGATTGAAATAAAACATACCACACGTGACAGTGTCCGCTTTATTCCCCCTCCACTCCTACTGTCTTTTCACGAAAGCTGTCCAAATTTTACGGCTATATAAACAATTCAAAAACAATTATTTGTTTTCGATAATATTAAATTAGATGAAAATTTAATAATGAACCTTCTTTTTATTTCGTGAAATTTGGTCACAGAGTGAAGATGTCTATAGGGATTTAACATGAGAAAATTTTTTGAATTTCAGAAATACTGGACCGATTTTCAAAATCTAACTTTTGTTTTCTTAGTTAGATCATATCCAAGCTATCTACCCAGGTTTCGGAGTCAATTTCCAAATATTTTCGTTTTCTGACTCCTCCCACAGCTCCTCCATCTTCTTTTTCCCCCAGACAAATCTATTTTTCGTAATAAAATCAATATTTGACCAATTTTCACGAAATAAAAATAACTCATTCTTAAATGTTGATACAATTTAATATTATAAAACAAAATATTGTTTTTGCATTGTTTAGATGGCCGTAACATTTGGGCAGCTTTCGAGAAACAGACAGAAAACATCCACACAGCAGTTTGTTCGCAGCTAATTGCAGAAAAGTAACCCTTCAAATACTCCATTATGTCCGTCACGGACGATATTGGAGTATTTGGAAGGTTACGTGTCGGCGGTGTATGGTCAAGTCTGACAATGGTCACCTCGGATCATGGTCCAGTCGGACAGTATTCTATTCTCGGCCCACGGGTGTGGTCAAGTCGGACCACATTGGTGGTCATCTCGGACCATATTTTCGTGGTCACCTCGGAGCACATTTCCGTGGTCATCTCGGACCATATTATAATTTGTATATATGACTTAGAATTAATTTTTGTCGCGTCCGCTTGCGGACAGCGCGATATAGTCGGCACATCGGCGTACGTACGGACGTCCGGGTTAAAGTTGTTCTGTATATTATTAATGACTCGGCGGGCGCAACATGTGGGCCGCGGCCATCTTGTTCATTATAAATGTTCATTACATTTTGAGTCTTTGTTAAGATTTTTCCAGAAAGATTATCAAGAAATGACAATTAAAATTATTTAGTAATATTATTAAAAAATAAGCCCAAGCTGACAATAAATCTGGTCCAATTTGATCATGGGCCGACTTGACCATGGTCCGACTTGACCATGGTCCGACTTGACCACTAATGCGTGTCGGCAACTACATGTATGTAGTTCAAACCACAAAGAGCTGGATTAGTATCGTGTCGCCTTATGTTGTTTAACTGTCGGAAGTTGTTTAACTGTCGAATGTGTGTGTGATCCTATATTAAATTGAGATTCACAGGAATGTAATTAACAATTACCATTAACCATTATATACAAGACAACGGAATGGATATTTGTGGCTGCGACTGGAGAAACGGGGCTTATGTGGTTTTGTGACCAGTGTAGACCCAGATCAGCCTGTGCATCCGCATAGTCTGAATCAGGATCTTCACTGTTCGCCATTAACCATACAATACCATTAACCATTATATATAAGACAACGGAATGGATATTTGTGGCTGCGACTGGAGAAACGGGGCTTATGTGGTTTTGTGACCAGTGTAGACCCAGATCAGCCTGTGCATCCGCATAGTCTGATCAGGATCTTCACTGTTCGCCATTAACCATACAATACCATTAACCATTATATATAAGACAACGGAATGGATATTTGTGGCTGCGACTGGAGAAACGGGGCTTATGTGGTTGTGTGACCAGTGTAGACCTAGATCAGCCTGTGCATCCGCACAGTCTGATCAGGATCTTCACTGTTCGCCATTCCATAAATAAGGTCTCCGTAATGCTTGTAACTAGCAATACATGTATATACAATGTATCGTTATTAGGCTATATGAGTTTGCACTGTGTTGACGGGATAAACCTCATGGCTCCAGTCACGGCCACATTTACACAATGTACGTGTACGCGGCTATGCATGTACGTTAACGACAAAACTAACTTAGCTAAAGGCCTTGGATTCCATTAAACAAGTTCGTGTCAATAGGTCGTTGAGTTCCTGTGACTTCACGAGTATCAATATACCTATTTGTACAAATTGTAGGAGAAATTGGCACAAAATGAGATAAATTGATAATAACCAACATAATTTGTTGTCACCACATCACAATTTCAACTTTAACGTTTCTGAATTTAAAACTGTTGGCGTAAATTATGCCGAAAATCCACGACTAGGAACTGGTAACTGGTTTCACCAGTATACAATGTACCAGAATTCGATCGTGCTGTCCTTTCCGATGTACGTTTTGTCTTCATCTGTCCTTCTTTCGAATAATGTCTAGTGGCATTATATCTATTTCATGAATACAATGTCTGTCATCATTGTCCTCGTTATTATTTTATTAAGTTTGCCTTATTCGTTTGTTTTATTGATCGTTATATGGCTGTGTGTGTTACTGTCCTATTGATGCATGGTGACCAGTAGAAAGAACGTTCTTATCCTTATCGCTACGTAGCGTAGCGATAAGGGTAAACATGCTCTTTCTTGACGACCACAAGGTGTATGATCACGTGGTATTAACAACAACAACAAGTACTGAAACTTCCAGAATCCATCTGATTCAAAGTACGTATTATTTTATATTGTCCTTATTACGTAACGGATTTTGATGTAATATGGCGCATCAAACGCGTCTTGTTAAGCTGTATTTGGTGGTCTTTGTATTTTCGCCAAAACTTCGGTCGTTTTTGCGAAGAATCGATTTCCGTGTCGCAAAAACGACACAAGTCTGTGCCGAACTCCCTGGACCACCAAATGCAGCTCATGAAGACGCGTTTGCTGCGCCATATTTCATGAAAATCTGTTCCATATTAAGGAAAATATCAAATAATACTTACTTTGGAGTGGGCGACGTTGTTGTTGTTGTCAACACGTGATCATGCACCTTGTACCAAGTAACAAGGAAATTTGCTGCGCCACGGTAACCAGGCTCAACCGCCTCAGTGGATATTTATGGGTTATTTGATTTGTATGTGGATATATGCACGAGTTCCGCAGCGTGCGATATCGTTGCGCTGCTGAACGAGTGGCATATATCCACATTCAATTTATTTGCGCCTGAAAAAATATACAAAATATAAATAAAATAAACAAATTTATTTTGCGAGGTGAAACGTAGTTCCGGCACTGACCAATATGAACTCAAGAGACATCAATATATAAAAATATTGACGGATTGCGCTCCATTGTGTTTCAATGGAGAACGAAAGTACTATATATGTCTGTGTATTGACCCTTCCAATGCGGTGTCCTTACTGTTAGCCATCCTTGTAGGGTATAATGGCGTGTTTACTACTGGAAGCGTGCTTTTCGTAACGAGTTTTTGAGATCGATGTCCTGTGGGCCTTGTGTTGCTATGGTTGCTGCTATTGGTACGTGTTGCGCTATTGCTTGCGTAGTACGTATGGCTTTATACTATGGGCTGTACATGGCGGGTTGTGAAGGGACATACGTCCATTGTAATCGTGGCAAAACCCAGTTGTCCCTCCGTGTCACGTACAGTTAGTGTAAAGCTCACTGTCGCCGGGCAACGTTCCTGTTTACAGGTCAGTGAAACATGCAGTTATCTCCCGTAGACAAAGATACACAGTCACAGGTAATATGTAACAGAGATGGTAACATGGCTACATCCCTTAATTATTATTATATATATAGATAGCAACCACTACTGGGGCCCGTTTCACTAAGCTTCGTTCGACAAAAATGTTCGTAAGTGCAAAATTATGATAGTCTGTAAATTTCACACTAGCAATGTTTTCAAGAAAACAATTATTGGATTTACATTTATTGAGCATAGGCTGCATATGCACCCTATGCTCAATATTTATTGTGAAATTTACAGACGATCCTAAATTTGCACTTACGAACATTTTAGTCATACAGAGTTTAGTGAAACGGGCCCCAGATTCAGAGAAATACAAATAGTTCCTCGTCACAGTTGGAGCCCCTTTATGTCCAATGTTTTCTTTTCGCAATAAAATTAATATTTCATCAAATAAATGTTTTTGTGGAGGGTGACTTTTTTGTTATTGATGAAAGAGTACATGTACAGATTGTTTAAATTTAAAGTGTTTAATAGTCAACAGACAGTAGTTACTCGTGATTTGCCACGTTCGGTAACTGTTCTATAGTACCGTGATACAATGGAACCTCTCTAAACCGGTCTGGCAGTCACAAGAGCGTCCTGTTTAGAGGGGGTTCAACTGTAAAACGGGCATATAACTACTTCTAGACACGAGTGACTACTTTGTGATCATGAACATACATATCATGGGAGATAAATGCACAGCTAAATGTTCTCTGGCAATAAACATTCGTATGTGACACGTCATTTGAATCATTATATGGTTCAAGTGTGATGGTGCAACATGTTAAGTAAAATGTACAGAAAATTTGATATTTTCTGTAATCAACGTCGAAAGATGATGAATGTTAAGAGCACATGCGGAATTGAATTCCGCATTTGCTTTGAAAACATCGTCAACTTTCGAAGTCATTTACGGAAACTATAGTAGATTTTGTAAATATTTTTCATTAAAATATCGCTCATGTTGTTAGGAACAAACTCACATGGCTTGTCTCAAAATAAGTTGAGAGTGGCTAAAACAATGCATAAATGTTAAAACGATGCGTGCGATTTCGTCGGCCATGTTTTGAAATGATATTGTATGGTTGGTCTTCCAAAAACATGATGGCTTGAAGAAAGTTACGGTGCCGTAGATCCATTTTATAAATGAAAATCCACAGAAAAGCAACGACACAACATCACACTACAGGCCCGTACGCAGTAGGGGCGTTGTGTAGACGGGTGCGTACGCACCCCACTTAATCCACCGAGATCCGTACGTGGATGTTTTATTTAGCAACTCCGGCCCTACGCGTCGTCGATAACGCACACCCCTATATAAATTGTGGCGTGACACATTTGGTCATGCTGAATATAGCGACGTCGAATCTACAGAGCGTACGGCGACGGCTCCGACGACGTCACTGGTGTTCGGATAACCTCGAGGATCATGTAGAAGATGACGCCGAAGACGAGGACGGCCCCGCAGATACAGATCTGTGTGAGCAGGGAGAGCCAGATGTCGACGAGGAAGACCAGCACGAGGCCGAGACTCTGTACTGTCCGGAACACCACCACCGCAGCCTCCTTCCGCCCCACGGCCGACGACAACAGCACGCCTGTAACAGACATCAGACGGCGATCATGTGGAAGCCCAGTTGAGTGTGGCATCCAATTAAACGAGCGATGCGGCTAAAGGGGCCCGGGGGATTGCCACCCGGAATTTTTTTCAAAACTTAGATGCAATATCTTGCATTCAACAGATCTTTGTTGTTGTTTTTTTTTTAGGCAAATATTTAGCAAATATAATTAGTTGCGAATGGTAACTCTTGCAATCTACTCCCGTACCGTCCGTAGCCTTACGGACGGTACGGACGGTACGGACGGTACGGAAGTAGATTGAAAGAGTTACCGTTCGTAACTAAAATGTAATATGTGATTTTATAACAAAAATAACAATACTTATAATATATGAAGGATCTCAAACGAGCTTCCATTTGATATGAGATTTATGAAACAAGTCACGCACAATTTATGCACATAGCCTCAGGCGAGGTGCATAAACTTGCTGACGAGTTTCATAAATATCATATCAAATGGAAACTCGTTTGAGATTCTGTTTATCACATGAGTTCACACTCCAAATAGCAGCAAACTTGGGATATATTCGATACGCTTCAGCGAGAAGACGCCATTGACTATTTTCACATCTAGTAGAAAATCTCCACCGAGAAAATAGGGTTAGCACAAGAAATAAAACAATTATAAATATGTCGTATTATAGATTCCCCTTCGCATTACCAAACGGAAGCAAGGCTTTCATTCAGTCACTGACGCTTCTAATGACGTTTGAAACACGATGACGTCAACATTAAAACATCATTGATTTGTCGTGCCATTATGGACGTCATTTGGAATGTTTTCATTTTGTTAGTTTGGCATAGCGTTAGCGCATAATATGAATACATAATTAGGGTGATGCGGTCAGCCAATGGAATTCGATCCAGGTGTTATTACACGTGTGTCATATCACATATATGAAATGGGTTACATCACGTCATAACCAGGTTATCATGTGATAAAATAGAATATCCAATAGATAAATATTGTAATAAAAAAGAGACAAAATTAGCTGGAAATCCGGGCTTCCAGTAGCCGATGTCATCAAATTGCAAAGTATACTTATCTAGCAAAGTATACTTTGAGGGAGAAACTTTCAATTTTAGGATAAATTTATTATTTTTTATCATACTAAATGGCTGTGATAATGTAATAAATTCAGTATAATAATTCTGCATACTTTTAATCTTAAAATATATATGTAGTGGTTAGTTCTATATGAAATAATGCATTTTGGGAAAAATAAATGATTACTCCCTCAAAGTATACTTTGCTAGATAAGTATACTTTGCAATTTTGATGAAATCGGCTACTGGCCTCCGCCTGGCGACGTGCCTGCGAATAGACACGTCTTACAGTGGATATGCCAACGTTTGAGCAGTGCCAATGCTCGTGTATTATTGCAAGTTGTGGTAAATTAATGTTGAAATCATCTTCATTGTCATGTTTTGTACCTGAAGTAATTAGACATATATATCATTTCGCCATTTTGACATGCAGGCGATATTTCACTTGAAACTATCAACAACTCTTGCTAGTAAGTTTTCACATTTTTTAGAAACCATGCCGGTAAATAACACACTTTAAAGCGACACATATGAATGAATTTTGTTTCCTAATTTATGTTCTTATGAAGTTTATTTATGTTTACAATTAATAATATGAATGTATTTCCACATTATTCAGATGAAACTACGAGACCATTGGCCTACCAACTAGATACATAGGTGACCGCACAATGACGAACAGTGCAGATCCTGATCAGACTGTGCGGATGCACAGGCTGATCTGGATCTACACTGATCGCGTGGAATATTACGAGTGACTTCCCTCAGAACTAAATACAGGGCATTATCAGAGTTTGAATTGACGTCTTATATATGCGGCTGTCACTGAAGAAATGGGACTTAAGGAATCTGTGACCGGTGTAGTTCATGATCAAATAGCACACTCCTGTATAACCCGAATTTACAAGTCGACCTGCGTTACAGACCCTGACCCGTCAGATCCTGATCAGACTGTGCGGATGGATAGGCTGATCTGGATCTACACTGGTCGCAAAACCGATAAGCCCCTTTTCTCGAGACACGGTGGCAACTAGGTTACTGCACATGCATACTCACGAGTGACGTCCCTTAGAACTACTAACGGGGCCTAAATCCACCAAACTGCCAAATTCCACCACAGAACACCAACAATGATGCCCATTTGTGAAACCTGTGACCTTACCTTGGACATGTGACTGCCAGAGGGCGGCTTTTCATTGTGGTTCATTGTCTGTATTATGTATGCATAGTCACAATGTCAATTCCATAAAATGTTTGGCATGTGACCGTCCCAATGCACGAGAGAGCGACACCGTACGCCTGGGGGGGACTTACCTTGGACCTGTGACTGCCAGAGGGCGTCGACTGCGCCCCAGAGGCCGATGTAGCCCAGGATATTGAAGGTGGCCTCGGGCGCGGGCACCCAGATATACAGCCACACCAGGAGGCCGAGGCTCACCAGGAATGCTGCAGACGAAATTATGAGACGGCTGAATACGAAACTGTACGTCGTCTGCTGTTGTTTTGTATTTTATCTTCATGGTTTGACAGCACTTTCGAATCATTTCCATCGGAAATGCATATCCAACTTTCGCGGCCACCTTACCTGGACAAAATCCATAGTGACCACATGGTCAATTTCAGCTGACCAATACTTTTATACTTTCGCGGCCACCTTACCTGTAGAAAGTCTGCATCAGTAGCGGCGAGTTTTATATGTAATTATATAGGCGACTATTACCATTTCTTACGTAACTTTTAAACTACACAACCGATTGAAAATGCACAAGTCACATTTTAAACTTCAATTATTGTACTTTATGTTTCGATCGTGTTTTTAAAATAATAATACGGAAAAAGCCGATATCACGGAAATTGCCGTCTGACCGTGATTTACGTAAGAAAAGGTAATAGTCTCCTATATAATTACATATAAAAATCGCCGCTACTGATGCAGACTTTCTACAGGTAAGGTGGCCGCGAAAGTTGGATATGGATTCGAAAGTGCTGTCAAAACATGTTTTAATGAGCAAAATAGAAATGCTATACCGGGATATTTAACCACACCAGTAGGTCCACGCGTACCAGAAATGCTGCAGACGAAATAACAAAACGTGTTGTTTGTGTATTATAGCGGAACCCCTATTGAAAGGGCGAGCCAGTTTTGACTTACGAGACACTCTCATCTCTTAACATAAGTACTTCCCAATGGGGGATCGTAGCTAGTTATTTCCCTTTGAATTTATTTATAGAAATGCGGTCCAACTTGTATATGTTATGGCCTACTTGCTTGTAATAAAACCGAATATCGCATGATTTGTTGTGTAAAGAAGCCAAAATAGTGTTTTCGACCAGTATTGATCCAGATCATCCTACAGCGTAATCTGATCCGGAATTTATTTGCCAGATTCATATTTTCACACTTAGTAATTGTATTGCAATCAGTATAGACCCAGATCAGACTGCACATATGTGCAGTCTGATCTGGGTCTACCCTGTTTGCAGTAAGACATAAACGCTAAAATAAACCAAAGGACCGGATCTCTATAAATATATTTGCAAAGGGAAATAACTATTTACGATTCCCCATTCCTTCCTAATAGTACTGCGTAGAACGATGAACACCAATTGTGTGTGGCCTTCTTTCTCAATAAGAATATGGTTTGACAGCACTGTTGAATCATTTACACTGGAAATGATTCTAAAATGCTGTCAAAACATGTTTTCTTGATGAGAAAAATAGAAAAGATACACCCGGATATTGAATCACACCAGAAAATACATGCTTACCAGGAACGCTGCAGATGATGTAGTAAGGCGTGTTGTTTATTATAGTGTAACCCGAATTGAAAGGGCCCGACAGTGTTGACTTATGCGACTTTTGACTAATCTCTGAACATAAGCACTTCCCAATGCCTTTCTAAGAACGCTGCTTAGAACGCTGAACAGGAAATTGTCGTCGGCCGTTTCTATATAATTGTCGAATTTTAAAAATGATTTGGCCGCACTTGTGAATCATTTCCATTGGCAATGATTCAAAAGTGTTGTTAAAACATGTTTCGGATTAAACAATGGAAAAAAATAAAATAAATAGCAGACGATAAAATGTTATGATATGTGGGGACAATGTACGAGGACAAAGGGAACACCAAAGCGCCACACTGATTCGTGTTAACGTTCGTGCTTAACCCTTTCACCCCTAAGTAACTGGAATGGATTTTGATATGTTAATTGTGCAACCAATCCAATCGTCACAAAATGATTTTCAGACTAGTCTATTTATGAAAATGGGGTATTTTCTGTTCTCAAAAATATGAAAATTACTTTCAAAAAGTACAGATCCTGCTTATGAGATTATGTTATGAGCCGGCTTATATGTATCTGCAATGTTTGCATAAACCGCTTGAGCGGGATTTCGGGTTCAAATAGTTAGGGGGCCGTTCTACCCACGATCATCATTTGATTCAAATAAGATTGCTTCGTAAATGTGATGGGCTAAATATATTGCATATATGTAAATATTGTCATTGTACCATATATGAAGCATGACATATCCATGTCCACCATCTTTGTATATACAAGCCATCGATCAGTTTTATCTCATGTGGAGTTTGACACATACCACAAATACTATTACAGACACATGAATACAACTTGGTGCAACATGTTCCAAAGACATTAGAGAACAACGTGTTAGGCATTATGTTCATAAAATGTATAAGGACAGTCTGATAACCGAAGGGTATTAGGGTTGAGATCGGAAAAACATAAGCCAAATATATTGTTTTCTGAAAGTGACTAAACGATCATTACTAATAACATATCAAAACTCCCCATGAATCCCACTGGAGCTTAA
This sequence comes from Conchocele bisecta, assembly GCA_029237695.1. Classification (NCBI taxonomy): domain Eukaryota; kingdom Metazoa; phylum Mollusca; class Bivalvia; order Lucinida; family Thyasiridae; genus Conchocele; species Conchocele bisecta. Next base: position 8,349,758 of record CM055265.1, on the reverse strand, counting down.
TTCAGGAGTCAAGATGGCGTCCAAAATGGCCAGCAACAAAAAATCATAACTAGTGAAACATCCACTAAACCAATCAGGAAAAGAATATGCCGAAACATATTGAACATAACTAACAAATATTAATAATCCAAATTTTAAAGTCAATACAATCAAAATGGCGTCCAAGTCTTTGAACTGAGCAAACATGTGGAACATTTGGAATAACTATATTCGAATGTAATATTGGGGTTATTAGGAGGCACTCCAACTATACAATATATTGTATTTTAAATATTATGTTATATAAACTGGTATTCAAGATGGACACCAAATTGCGAGAAATGTCACAAAATGACGTAATTGTTTTTTTAAAATATATAGCATTTACCCTAATTACTTTATTTGAATTTGCTAAATGGGTCATTATGAGACATTTGAACTACGCATTCAATTTAATGCATATTTTATTTATGATATTAGGCAAAATTGTATTCAAGATGGCCACCAAATATTGAGAAATATCGCTAAATAACTTGCATCCTAATACGGCAAATCAGCACAGGGAGATACAAAAAACACATGTTATTGTAATTTATGCTTGAAATTTGTCTCAAATTGGCAGACTTAGTTCATTGCAGTATTATCAAGCACACCTATGTTTGTAACTGCAACACTAATTGGAATAACCTGCTAAATTAGCACGTATCATTAGCGTATAAACACATCACCAGTGTTATTAGCGTCACGAAGCACCACGTTGATATTATAGATCATAAGTACCTTTGATCTCATCGGCAGTTTGACCTAAAAATTATGGTACCTAGAAATATGATAATTGTAAATATTTTCATTTTTAAATCGATGTGTATATGGAAGATGGGCAGCATACTAATAACATTGTCATACGCGAAGTGATAGCGGCAGATACATCATAGTATAATATCAGTTGGTAGTTCCATTCGCGCGGATAAACATGATTGATCAGACGAGTTTGAAATATGCATTTATATTACAATAGTACTCATTATTACCATGTTTATCAAATCAACAATGTTTTAACATACATATACATGTAAGATGCACATTATAATTTGTGTGAATTCAACTTTTTGACATCTGCAGGAATTCGTACAACATATGCATACACCCACTGACAGTATTAATACCACACACAATATTCATGTAATCGTATAAAATGATCGATATGTGTATCTCTTGTCTAGAGCGATGATTGAGTCGAATACAAGGCATGCTGCTTTTGTTGCAATATACTATGCGCATTACATGTATCAGATGAGACGTGTTTCAACTCGTTCTGCTATGCATAAATATGACGTATGACTTTACGGTACACCGAAGAGAGAACAAAAATAAGCATAAACATTATGTAACAGTAAACTCGTGTTTTTTGACACCGATAATTCTAGACAGATATACTGTTTAATATATTAGTAGTACTCTACTGCAAGATTCACTCCAAATTCGTCTCGACTGTTGTTCGTGAAAATATGATGATATCGAAACAACACTAAGACGAGGTGGCCGAGTGGTTAAGGCGATGGACTGCTAATCCATTGGGGTCTCCCCGCGTGGGTTCGAATCCCATCCTCGTCGTTACATTTTACTTTAAATCTTCTTAAGAATTACAAAACAAAACGAAATGCTTTAAATATGTCAAAAGTACATTAATATGTGTCTAATGTGCACTAGTACAGTAATTTCTCAGTTTCCACGAATTAAACACATGCGTATTTTTACGGACTACCTACGTGTATGTATTGAATACGCACATTTCGCAAAGACATGCGTACACCCAATACCGTCTACGAATATAAAGACAGTATGACAACACAGTTCCCAAGTTTGGCCACACAATGCTTTAACTCTTTGCATGCTGGGAAATTTGTGGGCCATAAATAGTTAAAAAATAGCACATGCCAATTCATTATATTTTCTTTTATTTCTCCTTATAAATGACATGAATATGTCTTGGAATTTCATTAGAATATTCTAATGAAATTTCAAGACATATTTACAGAGAGAAATAAAACATATACTCCTAATTCGTTTGGCGGATATTTTCACCGCTAGCATTCAAATAGTTAAGGACCCGTGTAACGCCTGATCATGATTAGATTCAAACACAATTGGTTCCAAAATGTGATTAGCTTGTTACTGTATACTATACGGCGCATTGAGTTGCTATGTCGGTCATCTTAGTGTGTACAAGCCATCAGTCAGTGTTACCTAGTGTGGCATTTGACATATACGGCAAATAATTTGACATACACATAAATAAAATGCTTTGCAATATGTTCCAACAACATTAAAGAACAACGCCCTACGGGTTATTTTCATACACAAAGTATGTTTTCGAAAGAGTTTGTTGATCGGTTGTTAATCTTTAGAGAATTCAATAATAGCTGTGTAACAGTAAGATAAATACCCAGTGATGTATGTATGTATGGGAATACAGGGATATATGTTGTTAATCTTTAGAGAACCCAATTCAATCCAATTCCCATACATACATACATCACTGGGTATTTATCTTACTGTTACACAGTTATTATTGGATTCTCTAAAGATTAATAACCGATCAACAAACTCTTTCGATATATATCACTGTATTCCCATCCCCGTATACTGTATCAAATCCAGTGACATGTAAGCAGTTATCTGAGTGCATTGTCACTGGTGACTACTTACCTACAATGTGAGTAGATACAGTTTTCCCTCTGGTAATATATACACTATCAAAAAGGCTGTGCATCAGAGGGAAAAGTTTTCGCATTGAAATTTATTTTCAGATTGATGGGAGAAATACGCTGTTGTCATATCTGAATATGATGTATGGCACCGACTTTGATTAGTTGTTCTGTCATATGTTATGCTGTACGTGTCAAGCGCTCTAAGTGGTTCAACTGTATATTTGTTGAGATGGCGGAGATGGCAACTCAATGTATCATATAGTATACAGTAACAATAGATTATTCACATACATGGGCGGATCCAGCATTTGGGAAACAGGGGGTTGTCTAGTTGCGAAGGTAACTCTTGCAATATACTCCCGTACGGTCCGTAGCTAGCTACGGGAGTAATTTCAAGAGTTACCGTTCGCAACTAGGGGGTTGTCCTATTTTTGAGCTCTTAGAAATGCACTTTCCTGTATTTAACGGCATGTAAATTCAGACTCCAACTGGTGGTAAACTGTGATCTATGTAATTATCATCTGTGAACGGGAGGGGGGAGGGGGTTGCAACCCCGGAACCCCCCTCCCCCCCCCCCTCCAGATCCGCCCCTGACATATCGTACATTCATATATCGTGTATTCATATATCATATCACTCTTACGAAGCAATTATCATTGAAGCCACATGTATATTTGTATGAACTATTTCCGTAACCAATACCGGCTACATATAATTACATTGAATAGTTTATCCCTACCATATTATAGGAATGAATGGCATTTTGGTGGAATTCATCGGGGTATAAACTTGGAAAAGTCGCGGGAATACTGGACGAAGGCCGGAAGGCCTCGTCCAGTATTCCCGCGACTTTTCCAAGTTTATATCCCCGATAAATTAAAAAAAAAGGCCATTCATTCCTTATAATTCCAGCATTTGAAATCAATTCATCAAGAAAATGTGTTTATTTTCCGTTTTCTTAAGAATTATTTTAACTGCGCCTCACGGTTACGGAAAGTAGTTCGGCGTGGGAGTTTACTGGGATATACATTTTGGACAGAGACTTGCTACGGGCCAATCAAATGTTAGGGAATTGTGTAAATATTTTTGTGCTGGAATTATTGGTTTGTGTACGTACCGTTGAGTATAGCGACGATGGGTTTGAGCCTGGTCTGCAGTTTCTCCACGACCAGCAGGGTGGCGAGTTGGGCTGTACCGTACACCATCATCATGAAGCCCACCATGTGGATGCCCAGGGTCAATGTGCCGTACATCTGCACGAACAACACGGATCAATAATGATGACCAGTGTAGCCCCATATCATATTTCGCGCATGCACACGCTGGTCTGGGGCTACAGTGGTCAACTATTCAGTAAGACATAATTTGTCTCTCAAAGTCGTAACTTTTGGTCGCAGTATGATACCCCGCACATAATTGGGGGAGGAGGTGGGGTGGGTGGATTTCGGGCAGAGTGCGAGAAAGAACCATCGAATTGTTTTGTCCTAGATTTTGGAATTACAAGACTGCCGCAGGTGCTGACCTGAGATCATGAATTGAATAATCGTAATTTGGATTTAACAAGTCTGGGGCCCGCTAGTGCAAAATCGGAATTAAGAATAACATTTGCACTGATAGCCGATGTTGGCAAATTTTAGTTGATGTTTTCACATGAAATAATGTTTAAGTGAAATATGGTAGCATTAATTAGCCACGTTAATGTGTTAATGTGTTAAATGTACATGCCCACTCAGTAGGCACAAAATGTTCTTTATATCAGACATCATTTGAGACATTTTCTGGCAAAATAAACATTCATTCACCATTACTACGCGTATTGATTGACATTATTATACATTTTATATCAGAAGTACATTTCAACGCTGATATCAGGGGCGATAGCCGTGTTTCCTTAAAATGTTAACGGACATTACTATTTATTATCTGTATTTATTTTTTGATGTGCAATGATCATACATTATACTCTGTCGAAAATAATACTTTTTCAGGTGACCCATTTAATTAGAGTAAATAATTAAAAAATACCATGCCTCATTTATATATCAAAATAGCCTAATACCACCGCGCGTCACTACCAGTAAAATAAATATTACTAAATAGAGGATATTCATATTTTTGCAACGAATATGACATATGTGTTCATCGAGTGGTGTGAAATGTCCATATTTCACGAGTGCCGTTAGGCACGAGTGAAATATGGACATTTCACACCACGAGATGAACATATGTCATATTCGTTGCAAAAATATGAATATTCTATTTATTATATACCGCTCCATGGAAATTAGCAGTTTTTAGACTGTATACGGTAATGAATGTATATTTGCAGCCTATTTGCGCTGTTTTCTTTCTAAATACAGAATATGAATATAGATAGCGGAAGTAGTCGTATTTTCACCGGAAGTTGTTTATTTCATCGATGAGAACATATGACTTTTATTTACATCGTATAACTATGTACATCGTATAACTATGTACATCGTATAACTATGTATTTCATGGGTAGGTATATAATAAATGAGTATATCTGTATAGCGGGCACTCGTAATTTTTAGAACTGGTGGAATAGTGACACAATTATACACTTATTTAATTCCTATAAAGAACATTTTGTGCCTACTGAGTAGGCATGTACCTTTAATAACATACTTTTTTACCATACAAAATGTAGTGGAATTGGTCACAGATACGTAAGGGAGAGTCACTCCATTAACAGCCCTGTTTGCCATTATTGTTTTACTGTTATTGTTTTACTGTTATTGTTTTACTGTTATTGTTTTACACTTAGTATTGTGTACGGATCCGAGACTCATCGTCATCAGAATGAGTGAGTCTTAAACGTCTGCTCGTTTTTGAAGCTTCAAATGATGGGTTATAGTATTGACGCTGGTACTGCCTAATTGATATACCCAACGTCAAGTAACGGCACACTCTATCCAGTGTCAAATTGATTTTGCACGTCCGCTGGCACATAGTGTGATAAATGTTGCAAAAGAGAAATGATGGATTTCATACATGAAATCTACATGTTGCGTCCACTGTACGTTTTGATATACACATTTGATTCACAAAATATTAATCTCAAGTCAGATACTGCTGAAAGTTATATTCTGGTGCCATTTGTCAGACAATTGCTACGACCATATGTTATGGTTTATATTAATATATCTGACAAAGACATACAATGTTCGCTATTGAATAATAAGGAACACATCCTTAGGTCAGTATCTGTAGCCTGTTTCACCAACATTGCAAAGTATACTTTTCTAGCAAAGTATACTTTGAGGGAGCAATCATTTAATTTTCCTGAAATGCATTATTTCATATAGAAATAACTACTACATATACTTGATGATTAAAAGTATGCAGCATTATTATACGGAATGTATTACATTATCACAGCCAAAGTGGCTGTGATAATGTAATAAATTCAGTATAATAAAAATTAATACATTTATCCTAAAATTGAAAATTGCTCCCTCAAAGTATACTTTGCTAGAAAAGTATACTTTGCAATGTTGGTGAAATAGGCTACTGATTCCATGAGTAATCTAACTGTTCAGGAGATTCGCTGATGGAAAACTCAATAAGCCCATTGCTGTCACGATCGCATATGATAGAAACAAAATTGCTACCCCGCTCCACACCTCTCGCGAGGGTAGCAATTTAACCCTACCTCTTTAATGTAACGCATGAAAGAGTGATTTTTGCAATCGTTTATCCGGCGTGTTTGATATGTTAGCGATATAAACTGGCTATATCAATTATTAATAAAGAACAAACACATGCAGAAATTAGTTAGTTTACCGTGTCAATGTGTTTATCTGACATTTACATGTATATCTTGTAAATTTGAACGCTTCATTTCGTTATGTTGAATGTTGACCAACAACTAGAGAAAAGATGGCTTCCATGGGAAAATGATTTCCCTGTTATATTATTGTTGGCAGTTTACTAGTTTTACTTGTTTTAAGGTATAACAAAATACAGTTTACTAAAATTGTACCTGCATGCAACAGGTTCGGGTATGAACTTCGGTTGCTCACTTTCGTTTCACGCGAAACGGAGCCGAATTAAAGTATCCTACTAGTCCATTCCAAACTTGGTCCGCGTCATTTCGTTTCCTGCCACTATCTGCTAGTACCTTCCGGATGTCAACCGGACAGGAAACGGAAGGAGAAACGGAGTGGTGGGAATAGGCTTTAAATGGAGATCATTCCGCTTGCTTTCCTGGCAAACGTAAGTAAATGATCTCCGCCCAGTGTACAATGTGCATGATCACGTGGTTACAACAACAACAACGTCGACCACTCCAAAGAAAGTATTATTTGATATTTTCCTTAATATGCAACGGATTTTGATGAAATATGGCGCAGCAAACGCGTCTTCATGAGCTGCATTTGGTGGTCTAGGGAGTTTGGCACAGACTTATGTCGTTTTTGCGAAGAATCGATTTCCGTGTCAGAGACACGGAAATCGATTCTTCGCAAAAACGACAGAAGTCTGGGCGAAAATAAAGAGACCACCAAATGCAGCTTAACAAGATTGTTTGATGCGCCATATTACATCAAAATCCGTTACGTAATAAGGACACTATAAAATAATACTTTGAATCGGTACTTGTTGTTGTTGTTAGTACCACGTGATCATACACCTTGGTGTACATCCTCCCTGTATGACCGTGCTTGTAGACCGTGCTTGTCGATTACATCCAATATTAGGCTTTCTATATATGGTTGTGACTGGATAAATGGGGCATATGGGTTTTGCGACCAGTGTAGATCCAGATCAGACGGTACTGACTGTACTGATCGCCATTCAATCAGTGAAACACATGGCCTGCTTCTAACAAACAGTATAGGTCCTTACCATGCTGCAGGACGGTTGCTAGAAGATCAGGAGCTACACTGGTCATAAATCCCATAAGTCCCATTTCTCCAGTCACAGCCACATATCGGTTCGATATTTAGACCGAGTCTCGCTGGCTCTCTCGATGTGCGCCTAGCGTGTAAGTGGCCCTGTGACAAAACCAGCTGATATAGAGTATTTCTCATTATCCAATCCCCTGATAGACTATGGCAACCACAGTTGGCAAACAGGATAGACTGAACTGTTTGATCAGAGCATCCTGGTCAGCTAACACGCTTTGTAAATTAGAATACGCTATTATAGATTTATTGCCAACATCTATCTCTATGACGGCTATGCTGATCGCAAATGGGATATCGGATGATAAATGGACCACTTCAGAATTGTTACCGAAATAGATGTCGATCAATTTGCCGGCAATAAGCTGGTAAGTCTACTGATGCCGCTGTATATCGAACCGCGTATGCCCTGATCATACTGATGCACAGGATAATAATTCCAGCACAACAATATTTACACAATTCCCTAACATTTGATTGGCCCGTAGCAAGTCTCTGTCCAAAGTTTATATCCCAGTAAACTCCCACGCCGAACTACTTTCCGTAACCGCGCAGTTAAAATAATTCTTAAGAACACGGAAAATAAACACATTTTCTTGATGAATTTATTTCAAATGCTGGAATTATAAGGAATGAATGGCCTTTTTGTGGAATTTATCGGGGATATAAACTTGGAAAAGTCGCGGGAATACTGGACGAGGCCTTCCGGCCTTCGTCCAGTATTCCCGCGACTTTTCCAAGTTTATACCAGGGATTCCGGTGGCGAAAATAAAAAAATCGCCACTTCAAAAAAAATAAAACAATGGGCGATAAAAAATTACAATTTTCGATTTTTTTGATTTTTTTTCCGAAAATTGTAATTTTTTATCGCCAATTGCGAAAGTGGCGATCGCCAGCGGAATCCCTGGTTTATACCCCGATAAATTCCACAAAAAGGCCATTCATTCCTATAATATTGGCTTACGCTGGTCGCACACGCTCATTTTCTCTATTGACCGCCTAAACACAATACATTGCCTTAACCCTTTAACTCCTAAGTAGCTGGAATGTATTTTGATATGTTAATCTTTCAACCAATCCAATTGTCACAAATGATTTTCAGACTAGTCCATTTATGAAAAAGGGGTATAATAGTTCTCAAAAATATGAAAATTACTTTCAAATAATGCAGATCCTGATGAGACGGCTCGTTATGAGCCGTCTCATCTGGATCCGCACTGTTTGCATAAACCGCTATAGCGGGCTTTCGGGTTCAAAGCATTAATATTCCGAGTCACGTTTCTCGATACACTAATTTGGCAGCGTCTCTCACACTGATGCCTGCCAATACATATCTGTAATACTTGTTATAGGCTATCATAACAGCAACAGACATAACATCAATGCCATGTAACAAGTTAGTTTTATCAAAGCAAATAATTCCGGGCCCGCGGGGACCATATATAGTCTATTATATATTCCTGACAGCTATAGATGTCGATGATAATTGCAGCTGGGCGTCAGTATTCATAAGCACGCGCTGCAAATTGTGTTGCCGGATGCGCTTTATGATGTTATTTCACACGAATCTCCAGAGATAGACAACTATTGGTAGAGAAATATGATATACGCATGCGCCCAAGTCAGCAGGCAATGAGGGATCATAGCTAGTTATCTCCCGTTGAATGTATTTATAGAAATCCGGTCCAAACTATGTAGTCTAGGAGGATCTTATTGCTTGTAAAAATAGCGAATGTAGCATAATTTGTTGTGAAAAGGAGTCCATATAGTAATTGCGACTAACGTTGATCCAAATCATCCGAAATATCTACGCAATTTGATCTGGGACTACATTATTTGCCAAATTCATATGTTGACACTTATTTATGTTATTACAATCAGTGTAGACTCAGATCAGACTGCACATGTGTGCAGTCTGATCTAGGTCTACTCTGTTCGCAAAACTCAATAGTTGTGCTATTCAGTAAGAAATAATCGCTGAAATGCAGCATAGGACCGGATCTCTATAAATAGATTTGCAAAGGAAAATAACTAGCTACGATCCCGCATTATGACTTACACAATATGGAATTAGAACGACATTTGACAATGGTTACATCAGGCTGCATTGCATTGATGATTGGTTACGATAACATGCACATATGGCAGATGTTCTGTTTCACCAATAAATTAAAAAATAAAACATTAGAGATGCTGATCAGTCTTCTCAGATATCGAGAGTGTCTGGTGTTAGCATTCCTAGCACAAACTGTTCTTATAGGTGAAATTATTAGTTGTATCTGGGGATGGAAACAGTGACATTTGGTGATATTGGCCGTAAATCAGCCAGATCGTGATAATGAACGTTTAGAGAGCAACACGCGCAAGCATTCCTACTTATCTTTCAACACTATATACCTCTATAGTGGCAAGCAATGTATATCCAGATGAGCCGGCTCGTGACGAGCCGACTCATCAGGATCTGCACTTTTTGCAAGTAATTTTCACATTTAGGAGACAAAAACAACCCCTTTTCATAAATGGACTAGTCTGAAAATTATATTGTGACGATTGGATTTGTATCAAAATATATTCCAGTTGCTTAGGCGTGAAATGGTTAGTATTAACAGGCAGTCAGTAACGTATGCGGGTAATTTACAGATAGCGACGACTTGATTGAGTAGCCACACTCCAATACTTGTGGCCGTGACAGGAGAAATGGGGCTTATGAGAATTGTGAACAGTATAGCCCCTGATCAAATAGCACAATCATGTAACTTAATAACTGATGACTTATATCGCGTGTAGAAGAATGAAGAGCGTTTCATTGATGGAATGGCTAAATTTGCAGATCCTGATCAGACTGTGCGGATGCGGATCTGGATCTACACTGCTCGCAGAACCCATAAGCCCCAGTTCTCCAGTCACAGCCACATGTATTTTTAATTTTAACTAGAAATGTGGCCTGTCGGAACGCGAATGCCCCCGCTGGCAGCCAAAGAAAACGAGGCACATTTGAAAACACACAGGGCCAGAGAAGCGTGGATTTGTCACAGCATGAAAGCAGACCATCAGAGCAATGGGTGTGTGAAATATCAAGCAGATCCATGCAAGGAAACATACATTATAAGTCACTTACCCGAATTTGGAACGAACCAAGTATGTGATCTTGACGCTGGGATTAGCGGGGACATGATCATCGTGGATGTTTAAGACATTTACCTGAATGTTAAGGTTTTGAAGGCACCAAGTATACTTATGACCTTGACACTCGGCTTAGCGAGGGCGGAACGATCGTGGATTTTTCACAGGGCGGTAGAGGACGATTAAAGCAATGTGTGTGCGAACTATCAAGCAGATCCGTGTAAGGAAACATTTACCCGAGCGTTAAGGTTTCGGGACGTACGAACGGATGGACAGGCGGATGGGACGTACGGACGCCGGTAACACTATATGCCCCCACACCATTCGGTGGCGGGGGCATACAAATGTCAAAAGTATAACAAAATACACTGGGAGACCAATGACTCGAGACCAATGACTCCAGCAATATAAAAATCAATGTACTGAAATTACTGAAATATGTTATCTCCACAAAAACTGATCACTTGCGAACGCGACACTGACAGTTGCATACTTTCTTCTCAATCATCATTCAGAGGCAAATGTACAGGTTTTGACAGCACATGAGACGATTCTCATGTGCTGTTAAAACCAGGTTTACTGTGATGGAGCAAATCCATTCCCATCCATACGTTGTATCTAGAATAAACTCTCGATTCGTATTTTATTCTGTTTGTGTGACACTTATGGATTTGCTATGATTGTTATCCTTGGGCTATTCTAAACTATATCTCTCCATGGACTCCACGCACTTCATACAGACCAATTGTCTTTCGTATCACAGTAAACGCAACAGCCCATAGTATTATTATTTAAATAAACAAATCCGCAATACACTTGTAAAAAGTGATTACCAGGGGGACGTTTCACTAAACTTCGTACAACTAAAATGTTCGTAAGTACAACATTAACAATGATTTCTTGTAAACAATTATTTGATTACATTTATTGAGCATAAATGCAGCCTATGCTCAATAAATGTAAATACATCAATTGAAATTTCCAGACTATCCTAAATTTGCACTCACGAACATTTAGTTGTACGAAGTTTAATGAAACGGGCCCCAGTATGGTTGCATTACCTTGGTGACGTTGGCTATGACGACGGCCTGTTGCATGCCGCTGAACAGCATGAGGAGGAAGAGGAGGTAGAAGACGCCGGTGGTCATGAACCCGCCCACGTCCCGCAGCTTCTCGCCCATCGACGACTTCTTCTTCTGGATGATAATGTCCGGCTTGTTGAGGAAGAGACATATGATCGTCATTCCGACGGCCGCCAGCCCCAGGAACACGCCCTTGAGCACGTTCTCGTAATTCGTGTAGTGATAAGGGTAGCTTGCCTCCGGCTCGATGCGGTATCCGAACGGCACCGTCCAGGCGTGGTCGTTGGTGGCGCCGTCAGGGGTGTAGTTGGCGAAGGTGAGGTGCTGGTAGGCGCGGTACTCGGCGCTGGAATGGCGGGCCGTCGTGTTGGCCGGGTTGGGGTCAGTGTCTCCACAGTGCAGGATCACCGATTCGAGCAGGTTGCCGAAGATCTGGGCGGCGTGACAGAAGACTAGGAACACGCTCTGGAACTGCTGCACGGCTTTGTCGATGGCGATGGGCGTGACAGCCGTGTAGCTGGCGCCGTAACTCGCCAACATCAGCTCCTGGGCCGCCCACATCGGCGCGTGGAAGAACCCGAAGAAGCAGGCCGACGGAATGAGGGTGTACATGGATGGGTATATATTGGCGGCGCAGTACATCACGTGGCCGAATATGGCGATCAGAATGACGCCTTTGGGCTTGGCGTTTTGTGTGATCCACGACGACACTAGACAACCAACTGCGAAGAAACTGTACATGCAGGCTAACGATACATTCGCTAAATGGTGCTGGGGGTATAGACTTGTCTGTATGTTCCGTAGCGGCATGAACGACATGAATGCGAACAGCAGCCCGGTACACAGACATATGAAGCTCCGCCAGATGCAACGCCGACTGTTATGTTTGTAATTATGCTTTGTGTCCCGGGTTCCGTCAATAATATCTCGCTGCACAATTGACTTATGTTTACTCAGCTCGTCTTTAAACATTAACCTGCCACCATCACGCCGGGAGCAGTCCCCTACCTGTTGTGATCGAAGCATATTCTCAACTTTACTGCTGGTGTGTTCGGCGTACCTGTCACCTACACTCGACTTAGTGGACTCAGTGTCGCTTTCCAAGAAAACTAAATTGTTTAATGAGTCACAATCACGCTTATCTATCGATGTTTTCCGTGGTTTGAAGTTGTTGTGGTTGTAGTTCGTTACAACGAGGCAGACCGCCTCACCATCTGTCTCCATTATGGAGAGATTTCGCACTATTAGGCCGTTACTGTGTCACTCCGGCCGCGGCTGATTATGGAGAGATGTCACACTAGTAGGCCATTACTGTGTCACTTCGGCCGCGGCTGGCAGCTCATATGTCATGTCTACCACACCAGTGGGTATGCAACATAGGTGTGTATCTATTAATGTGCTCCGAAACTATTGGTAATTTCCAACATGAGTTGCGCTTAAAATATCTGATGTACTACGGTGTAAACATATTTGACGCGGAAATTGATGTACATGTAATTGCAAATGCGTGTCATACTGTCGTACCCGATCCCGTACTCACTGGCTTCGGTATGGGTATATATGTTGATCAGTAGCCTGGTTCTGTGCCATCAAATGTCGCCCGGTCCGTGTTAACCAGCCTGCAACGAGGAAACAGATTATCACAGACAGTCTGTTAATGAAATACATCAGGTTACTGACTGGTAAAAGTCACCTTGTTCGCTGACAACATCTTAAGACTGTCAGCTCGCTTCTATTTATAGTGCGAATTGGCTCCATGATATAAGGTTTTTTGCGCATGGTGTGTTATATATATGACTATTACTACAAACGCGTAGCCTGATAATGATCTGCAATATTTGCTCATTTAATGAATGAATTATCAGCCTGACGTTTAACCCTTTCAACACCACAGGTCTGTATAGCGATTGGTACTGGCAATCAGTGTATATCCAGATGAGACGGCTCGTGAAGAGCCGTCTCATCAGGATCTGCCCTTTTTGCAAGTAATGTTCATACTTTTGAGACCAAAAACACCCCCCTTTTCATAAATGGACTCGTCTGAAAATAATTTTGTCACAATTAACATCCATTCCAGTTATTTAGGGGTGAAAGGGTCAATGAGAAATACATATTGTAAACAGGCTGCCTGAGTAAGCTAGCGGATCAGGAGACGTTAACATGGCATATGCCATATTTCTCTATTGATAGACTATTTGGACTTTCCCGGGGATCTGGCAAACAATGTGGTCCATGTCAGACTGCGCACAAACACGATAATATATATTATGTCTGCATCGTGTTTGAGCCCATACACGGGATAAATATCAAGAGAACGTGATAACATCGCCAAGAATGACAACCATGGAGAATAATACACATGTACAGAGCAAGTGCGTTTTCGTCATTGCAGTTTTTATTATGTCACCGACTGAGCGAGTGTTGTCACAGTCAATGTCTGCCACATTCCCAATCACATGGTACGCGATTTGGTCCGACTACAAGGTGTATGATCACGTGGTTATAACAACAACAACAGTGGCTGAAAGTGTTGAAATCTTGCGCACTCCAAAGTAAGTATTATTTGATATTTTCCTTAATATGAAACGGATTTTGATGAAATATGGCGCAGCAAACGCGTCTTCGTGAGCTGCATTTGGTGGTCCGGGGAATTCGGCACAGAATCGATTTCCGTGTCGGTAACGTTTTTGCGAAATCGATTCTTCGCAAAAACGACAGAAGTTTGGGCCAACGTACCGAGACCACCAAATGCAGCTTAACAAGGCGCGTTTGATGCGCCATATTTCATCAAAAGCATACACCTTGTACATGTGAGTCTGGCTGATTTCCATATTCGGACTGTATGTTTTACACTAGAAATGCAAATGGCGAATGCCTGTATAAACATATATGAAACACACCATGTGATTTTGTACCCTCGGATATCTGCGTAATTTCAAGAAATACGTTTACAAAATTTACAATATGTTTCATAAATAAAGTATAAAGTTGTCAACTTTTGACACCATTTAGTTACCGTATTTCATGAAATTAAGCAGTTGTCCGAAGGTACAAAATCACATGGCGTGTCTCATGTATGGTTCTGCGACTGAGACACGAACATTGGAACATGTTAGGTGATAAGTTCAGCTTCAATGACTGATGCTATGTTTATGCAATTAATGGAATTTACATGTGCGTAAAGTCGGCATAGCCTCGCTTCTTATGATATCAGCATTGTTGCATGTGTGTATATATTGTCGTGTCTGTTTCATGATTGACAATGACAAAAACTGTTCAAGAAGTGCTTAATTACAGTGGGGCCTCTCTAAACCGGACATTTGTATATTTATAAGTCTCCGAAAATGACCAGATATATTTCTTGCTATTTGAAGAATGTTCATTTTAAATTCTATTGAAATCTCAATATAAGCTTCTGGAAGTGCATTGAATATTTGAGAACACTCCAGAGCATCACATACATTTCTGCAATGTTCTAATCTTCTAAAAAGGTATACATGCATAATTATAGACATGCATTATTGAGGTTGGACAAGGTTGAAACCAAATGTTATTATAGGAATAAATGGCCTTTTTGTGGAATTTATCGGGGTATAAACTTGGAAAAGTCGCGGGAATACTGGACGAAGGCCGGAAGGCCTCGTCCAGTATTCCCGCGACTTTTCCAAGTTTATATCCCCGATAAATTCCACAAAAAGGCCATTCATTCCATATAATTCCAGAATTTGAAATAAATTCATCAAGAAAATGTGTTTATTTTCCGTTTTCTTAAGAATTATTTTAACTGCGCCTCACGGTTACGGAAAGTAGTTCGGCGTGGGAGTTTACTGGGATATAAATTGTCGACAGAGACTTGCTACGGGCCAATCAAATTGTGTAAATATTTTTGTGCTGGAATTATTACAAAGTATTAAACGTACATAACGTATATTATATTAAGATTTTACTTGTTACAAAGTGGTCATGTATATTATGTTGACTTTATTAATACGTCTGAATTTGGAAATGAGTGTGTCAATGTGTGTCTTTATTGTTTCATCACTAACGTATTTTAAAAATAATCCTTATTCATTCTTTCATTTTCTATTGATCTGTCTGATCAGGGTATACACTGTTCACAGAAATTGCTATCATGGACAATACAGGTCATATTGACATTATATCGCAACAAAATTACACCATATGCGACCTGTATGTCCCAGATCAGCCTGATCAGAGCCTACGACTGTCGAAATTCTATAAACGGAACACGATTTATATCTCGGAACAGTTTTGATTTAGCCGAAGAGTATTAGGCATAAAATCAGCAAAGATCTGACAATAAATATGCCAAAGCTGATTGTTTCAGTATGTGTCAAAAATATTTCAAATATTTATTAAATGTATTTCATAGTTGGAATGTATCATAATAACACAAATAATACTTTCGGATAGTTATTCCAAATCTTCCAGGGCCCGGTTGCTCAAAACATCCGTTAGCTTAACGAACTGTTAAATCCTTAACTGAATGGTTAAAATCTCTGTTTTAACAGAGATTTTAACCATTCAGTTAAGGATTTAACAGTCCGTTAAGCTAACTGATGTTTTGAACAACCGGGCCCAGATGTTTGCACACTTTAGAGAGTTTGCAGATGTTGGTGGCCATCTTGATCGCCATTTTGATCGTAATACTTCTCGCAATTTGGATTAATATCATTCGCTACTTATATTCAGTCTGTTTCAGTACATTTGTTTTCTAATTGATTTAGCGGATTTTACCATATTTATGTTGTTTTGGACGCCATCTTGATTCCTGGATTAAGATCCAGTGGGAGTTTTGATATGTTATTACAAATGATGTGTTGATCATTTTCTGAACAGCAATCAGCTTTTGCTTACTATTTTCCGATCTCAACCCTAATGCTCTTCGCCTTATTGTATCAGAACACATGATGATCGGGGTCTGGGGCGGGTTTCAATAAACTTCGTACAAATAAAATGTTCGTAAGTACAAATGTATGATAGTTTGTAAATTTATTGTGAACAATTATTGGATTTACATTTATTGAGCATAGGCTGGATATGCAGTCTATGCTCAATAAATGTAAATCCATCAATTTGAATGTCCAGACGATCCTAAATTTGTACTTACGACCGTTTTAGTCGTACGAAGTTTAGTGAAACGAGCCCCTGCACCGGCCATAATTGTCCTAAAGTCCACTTTCCCAGCCAGCCGCCCAGTTGTGACGTGTTTACCTGCCAGCCAGCCAATGTACGATCGATACCTGGCTCAAGACAGATAACATAATAATTATTGATTCTCAATTGAAGGAGGCATTAGAAGAATGGGGTTAACTCCATGAAGGAGTTAGCCACCCTTCTTTCGCCGACACATTCGATTGTGATTTGTTCCCACCAAATTGTATTACAACGGTTAATCAGACAGTTCTTGTATTGAACATAACTGGAAGATATCAGTGGAAGAAGGGGGCTAACTCCATGCGGGAGTTAGCCCCCTTCTTCCACTGACACCGTCAATCGTTGGTTATATGTGTTCTCGAATTAGTATATAACAACGGTTAAAGTCAGTCAGTTCTTGCAATGACTATACATTTTAGGGGTCGGTGTAAGAAGAATGCTACCTCCATGAGACCCTTTGACTCCTTCAATTATGGGTTTTCATTTGTCACACCATACACTATTGACTGAGTTAAAGTGAGACGGTTATGAATATGCCATGATTACACATCTTCACGCATGTTATTACTGGTGTAATGGTATGGAGGTGCATATTATTTGTGGTTTACTGGTTTGTTATGTTTATTTTATGTAAATACCGTCACAGTAAAACGTGTGTCTCGTCTTCGGTGTGCTGGATTTGGCTTAGCCCGAATGTAACGACTCGTGAGTCGCCCTGCGTTACAGGCGGAACATTCGGTTTACGTTTGACACTCTTCGGGTTTATTGCTTTCTAGTTTTGCTTGAAATGCCTGCAAAATGGATACTCTGTTTAGTCAACCCTGAAACATTATAGGAATGAATGGCCTTTTTGTAGAATTTATCGGGGTATAGACTTGGAAAAGTCGCGGGAATACTGGACGAAGCGATAAAAAATTACAATTTTTTTTTATTATTATTTTTCGAAAATTGTAATTTTTTTAAGACCTCGTCCAGTATTCCCGCGACTTTTCCAAGTTTATATCCCCGATAAATTCCACAAAAAGGCCATTCATTCCTTATAATTCCAGCATTTGAAATAAATTCATCAACAAAATGTGTTTATTTTCCATTTTCTTAAGAAAGTAATTCGGCATGGGAGTTTACTGGGATATAAATTTTGGACAGAGACTTGCTACGGACCAATCAAATGTTAGGGAATTGTGTAAATATTTTTGTGCTGGAATTATAAACATATATTTGCCTTGCACTGCATACGATTCCAGTCAGTTCAGTAAAAAATTTCCCCATGTTAAATCCCCATAGACATCTTCACTCCGTGAAGATGTCTATGGGGATTTAACATGGGGAAATTTTGGTGGCAGACGGCAAACTGATACACACCGTATCGAACCCGACTGTCTGCATTTAATTCGTCCCGAAAGCTCTCGAGAGGAAAACTGCCAGTAAAGATGAAATGGAGAAGATATATCGATATATACGGAACATGGTGACGATATATGTGTGCATAATTGAGTTACATGCCGATCTCCCGAGACGTATGAATGAAAACTAATACAATGAATCCATTGTTGGCAACACCTCGTGACTACTGGCTGTTTTACGAAACCTGTACAAATAATGCAAAAAACACTATAGTTTTCGATAATATTAAGTTATAGCAAAATGTAAGAACGAGCCTAGTTTTTATTTCGTGAAATTTGGTCCAATATTGTTTTTATTACAAAAAAACAATTTCCGCAAGATGTCTATGGGGATTTAACATGGGGAAATGTTTCTAATTTCAGAAATAGTGGATCGATTTTCAAAATGTAACTTTTGTTTTCTTAGTTAAATCATTTCCAAGCTATCTAACTAGGTTTCAGAATCAGTTTCCAAATTGTTCCTCCTCCAGATAAGGTGCGTATTTTGGCGTATTTTACGCATTTATTTTAGCTGAATACATTGATTATCAACAGTGGGAGGATAAAATACTCACAGCAATGTGAAAATACGCATTTCAAATTGAGCAGTCAAAATTCTGCAATAAAGTTGAAAATGCACTTAGTTGAGCTGTAAAAAGCCAACACTGGTTGCTTTTTGCAGCTGAACTAAGTAAATTTTCAACTGTATTACAGTATAATTAAGTGAATAAGTAATAATACACTTAAATAAGTGAATGGTTAAATTTGTTTTGATCATTTGTTCCATATTCAATAATGAAGAAAATCAGTAATCCATTTGTAAAAATAAAATACGCATTTAATTTGAAATCAGAAGGTACAATACTCTTTAGACACACCGCTTATCTGGAGTTATAAATATTGGTAGATGTGTCTGTGACTGGTGAAATGGGGCTTATTAGATATGTTACCATCGTAGTAACGGATCAAATAGCACACCCCTGTAGCGTGACAGGTGTTTCATTGATGGAATGCCGAACAGTGCAGATCCTGATCAGACTGTGCGGAAGCACAGGCTTGTCTAGATCTACACTGTCACAAAACCCATGAGCCCCATTTCTCCAATCACAGCCACATATACGTACAGTTGACATGACTATGTCGCCAAAGATAATTTCGCAAAAACAGCGAGAGAATAAAATGCTTACATGGATATCCAAGTATCGAAATAACAGCCACGTCCCATAATCCAACAGTCATTAACCCTTTCAACCCTAAGGAACTGGAATGGACTGTGATATGCTAATGTTCTGACCAATCCAATGGTCACAAAATGATTTTCAGATTCGTCTATTTATGAAAAGGGGGTGTTTTTGTTCTAAGAAATATGAAAATTACTTGCAAAAAGTGCAGATCATGATGAGACGGCTCGTTACGAGCCGGCTCATCTGGATCTGCACTGTTTGCATAAACCGCTATAGCGGGCTTTCGGGTTCAAAGGGTTAACACGAAGTCCCGTGGACTGAGCAATATACGTGTACATAGTATTACTACATGGGTCTATCCCAATTATTGAATCATCTCAAGCCACGTCAAATGTTTGGTATGGGTAACAGGGCGCGGTCTGCTATAGTTAACCAAAACTCCCGGTTCTTGTTCACGTTTCAAACACATCAATTCGGTTTACATCATAAGGATTTGTTCAATGTTCACTATTACTACTACTATACTGCCCTCCCAAGTCAAACTGCAGTATCTGTTAAACTGCAGTATCTGCACAGGGTCAGCATAGCATCACAGTGCAGATACTGCAGCTTAACAGAAACTGCAGTTTGACTTGGGGTGATTGCACAGGGTCAGCATAGCATCATAGTGCAGATACCGCAGTTTAACAGATACTGCAGTTTGACTTGGGATGATTGCACAGGGTCAGCATAGCATCACAGTGCAGATACTGCAGTTTAACAGATACTGCAGTTTGACTTGGGATGATTGTACATGGTCAGCATAGCATCATAGTGCAGATACTGCAGTTTAACATATACTGCAGTTTGACTTGGGATTATTGCACAGGGTCAGCATAGCATCATAGTGCAGATACTGCAGTTTAACAGATACTGCAGTTTGACTTGGGATGATTGCACAGGGTCAGCATAGCATCATAGTGCAGATACTGCAGTTTAACAGATACTGCAGTTTGACTTGGGATGATTGCATAGGGTCAGCATAGCATCATAGTGCAGATACTGCAGTTTAACAGATATTGCAGTTTGACTTGGGATGATTGCACATGGTCAGCATAGCATCATAGTGCAGATACTGCAGTTTAACAGATACTGCAGTTTGACTTGGGAGGGCAGTATAAATCCCAAGATACTGCACACACAAACACGATAAACGGTCTAAAACGGTCTAAAACGATCTGAAACAGTACATTGCTATTTTGACAAATATATGTATTAATTACTCGTATCTTTACAACATACTACGGAGCCCCGCAGGGGACGTATACTTCTTTTTTTTTATTAATTCGTTCCCACGAAATAACAATTCGTTGCCTCCCTTTAACAATTCGTTCCCACGAATTAACAGTTCGTTCCCTCAATTTAACAATTCGTTCCCACGAAATAACAATTAGTTCCCATAATTTAACAATTCGTTCCCACGAATTAACAATTCGTTCCCTCAATTTATCAATTAGTTCCCACGAAATAACAATTCTTTCCCACGGGAACGAATTGCGAATTGTTATATCGTGTGAACGAATTGTTATATCATGGAAACGAATTGTTAATTCGAGGGAACGAATTGTTAAATTGAGGGAACGAATTGTCATTTCGTGGGAACGAATTGTTAAATTGAGTGAACGAATTGTCATTTCGTGGGAACGAATTGTTAGTTCATTGGAACGAATGGCTAATTCTTAGGAACGAATTGTTATATCGAGGGAACGAATTGTTAAACTGAAGGAACGAATTGTTATTTCGTGGGAACGAATTAATAAACAAATATCCATGTCCCCTGCGGGGCTCCATAGAAACAGTACATTGCTATTCTGACAACAAAATTTGTCATACCGCAGATAAGTTTCTCGGCTTTTGATTGGCTAGCTTGCCTGGTCATATATATTATATGACCTGCCAAGACCGTCGGACATACAGGAATTGCGATTACCCTCCGGCGCCTCGCGTCCAATAAAGAACATTTTGCAAGCGTCTACCGATTGCGAATTGTATTCCTCACTAAACACAATAAAACCCCGCATTTATCAATACAAGTAACAAATTGTACACTCAAAACCAGTCTATATTGCTTATTTTTCCATAAATATTCTTCGCTCATCAAAATATGAGCGAAAAATTAGCCAAAATAACGAAAATTGCTTTTCAAATCTAAACGCGCTTGCCTTCGTGACACGGCTATATTTAGGTCACAAACTATGGGTTCCACGCACGAAACCGCGGCGTAGCAATGACAGCGAATGTTTGGGAACCAGTCGCATTATTCTAGAGGCGCCAAAGGGAGAGTAGATCGATAGAGCAGTGGAATATACATTAAATTACACGATATAAAAAAACTGTTATAAAGTCGTTTTCGATGGATTTCTTACTCCATATTTAGTTTGTTTTCGCTTAATAAAAAAACAAAATGTTCATTTACGCCTTTATATTAAGACTGACGGTAGAAAATCGAATCTCGGATTATTTTTCTTCCTGAAAAAACGCAAAGATCAAATTAAGAGATGTGTTTATACAGCCAAATACAGGATCTGCGGTATGACAAATACGTTATTGTGATTCTACACAGGCTATATGGTGTAATATTGCCCGTCTGAAGGTATGTTCACCCTCGGCTATCGCCTCGGGTGAACATACCTCCAGACGGGCAATATTACACTATATAGCCTGTGTAGAATCACAATAACTTATAATATTAACTAGTCATAGTACTGGTTTATGTAATTCGGAACACGGATCTAGGTGTTTACCAGTTTTAATAAACCATAATTACTGGAACACCATGTAGAATATATACTAACCATAGAGTACTGGGGCCCGTTTCACTAAACTTCGTACAACTAAAATGTTCATAAGTGCAAATTTAAGATCGTCTGTAAATTTCAATTGATATATTTACATTAATTGAGCATAGGCTGATAGGAAATTTAGTGAAACGGCCCCCAGAATGGAAAAAACGGAAAACATAAAAAAATATAATAACATAAATCATACGGTCTACCAACTCTGAATGTGAATCCAATTTGGTCAAATGTGAAGTTTGACTCCACCGCCCAGTTTTGATCCCGGGGTCATCGTTTTAAGAAATTATGCGACGACCTCCATTTTAACATATATGAAAAGGCCTCACCCACGGACTATAACTGTGAAGTTTGACCAGCACCGACAAAACGGTTCACGAGAAGAAGACTAAAATAATCTATGTTGGCCATATTTGTTAACATTTGACATTTGACCCCTACTTGGCCCCCGGGCCCGCCCATTTTTGATCCCGGGGTCATCATTTTAACAAATCTGAACGAGCATTGAAAAGGTCGAAACGCACGCACGCACGCACGCACGCACGCACGCAGCACGCACGCACGCACGCACGCACGCACGCACACACGCACGCACGACGGACGGACGAAAAGCAGTAACAATAGCTCACTTGAGCCTTTGGCTCAGGTGAGCAAAATATATAATTATATTTATATACATAGATACATAAATATATAACAAACAGGTTGTATTGTATAAATACGTCCTTCAGTGTGTAATGAATGGCACAATATATTAAAATTACATGCCCACTCAGTAGGCACAAACTGTTCTTTACAGGAATTAAATTAGTGTATAATTGTGTCACTATTCCGCCAGTTCTAAAAATTACGAGTCCCCGCTATACAGATATAATCATTTAGTAATATTTATTTTACTGACAGTGACTCGCGGTGCTATCATGCTAGTTTCATGCGCAAATGAGGCAGTATATTTTGCTTAATTAATGATACTAATTAAATGCGTCACCTGAAAAAAAATAATATTTTCGACAGATTATAAAGTATGATCATTGCACATCAGAAAATAAATACAGAGAATAAATAACATTTTAAGGAAACACGGTTATCGCCCCTGATATCAGTGTGGAGACTTACGTCTGATATAAAATATCTAATTATGCCAATCAATACGTGGTGTAATGGTGAATAGATGTTTATTTTGCCAGAACATGTCTTAGATGATGTCTCTGATATAAAGAACATATCTTGTCTACTGAGTGGGCATGTACCTTTAAAATTGTGGTACACACGTATATCATAAATGTATAAATGAGAACACTACAGAAGCTTCAATCTATGATTCTGTGTTTATGCAATGTGTGTTGGATTAACATATTCATTAAACACGTCGACTGGTTTCATAACAAACTCGATATAGCTGCATTCCGTATTAAATCAATATGATATTAAATACTCACCTATAATATAAGATCCTGAAATGTCACACGATACGTCGTATACATCACGTGTTAACCAATATACAATCGGACCATGTTTGCCATTAGATGTATACACCACCGACTGTGTTACTCAGGCCCGTACGCAGAGGGGGTGCGACGCTTAACCCTTGCACTCTTAACCCGCAGGCATGTATAGTGGTATTGGCAAACAGTGTAGATCCAGATGAGCCGGCTCGTTACGAGCCGTCTCATCAGGATCTGCACTTTTTGCAATTCATTTTCATAATTTTGAGAACAAAAACACTGAAAATCATTTTGTGATGATTTAGATTGGTTGCAAAATTAACAAATCAAAATCCATTCCAGTTACTCAGTGGTGAAATGGTTAATCTATCTAGGTCAGTCCGTGGATGTGCAAAAACAATGTTTAGCCCTTCGCGCCGTCGATAACGCACCCCCCCTAAAATAATTCCTGCGTACGGGCCTGTTACTCCTACCAAGATGTCAACGTTCTGAACAGCTATTGACAATATCAACTCGCAATAAAGCAGTTTGATTGACCGTGCCCGAGCTGTAGCACAACTGAGGCTCAGTCAATCAAGCTGCTTACTTTCAAACACAATATTCAAATATTTTCAAGGTGCATGATCACGTGGTTACAATAACAACAACGTCGCCCACTCCAAAGTAAGTATTATTTTATATTTTCCTTAATATGCAATGCATTTTTATGAAATATGGCGCAGCAAACGCGTATTCATGAGAGCTCTGCATTTGGTGGTCTATGGAGTTTGGCACAGATTTATGTCGTTTTTGCGAAGAATCGATTTCCGTGTCGGAGACACGGACATCGATTCTTCGCAAAAACGACATAAGTTTGGGCTTAACAAGACGCGTTTGATACGCCATATTACATCAAAATCCGTTACGTAATAAGGACACTATAAAAGAATACGTACTTTGAATCGGTACTTGTTGTTGTTGTTATTACCACGTGATCATACACCTTGATTTTGCAATGACCACAATTTACAAATATTGGCAGGATTACCGCAGGCGGTGGTGTATGATCAGCCACATGATGGTAGATTCATCATACAGTGGAACCTCTCTAAACCGGACACCCCGGGACGTCCCCATGGTGTCCGGTTTAGAGAGGCTCCACTGATCCAACAAATTGTGAGTATGTTTCTGATTTCTCTCTGTAAATATGTCTTGGAATTTCATTAGAATCTGGACGCAATTCTAATGAAATTCCAAGACATATTCATGATATTTACCGACAGAAAATAAGAGAATCATCGTCTACTACTTTTGAACTACTTATAGCCCACATATTTCTCAGCATGCAAAGAGTTAAGCACTCCATGAGCCAAATTTGTCCTTTTTCAATCATGAACAGACATGATTATGAAATAAATTACAGTGAAACCCATCTAAATTAAACACCATGGGGCCGGTTTAGAGAGGTTCCTCTGTAACACAGTATGGTGGAGAAACATAATCGTACACATGTGTCAGTTCGCCCTGGTCATAAAACTTTGCGAGTAGGTACTTGGAAATTGATTACAACGTAACTAAATACTGGGATTGGCTGACCAAATGTGACAAAATCTACCTACACGGAAGTGCAGCTGTATAAATATATATAAACAACAAACATTGATTACTATTGAGTGTGTATAGTAATAAATAACGTTCAATTCTTTTAAAAATAATATCATCTCGATCAAATATAAACCTTACACTAACCTGAATTTCCTGGCTTTTGCGCAGTGTTTAACACTGCGCAAATGCCGGAAAATTCTGGTTAGGCTTTAATACACGTACAGTGGAGTGACATTACCTGTAAATATACAGTATATCCTCTGTAGTAATCACCGTAACACATTCACAGTATTCCCTGTTACCGACACCAACACCATAGTCACTTCAACACACCGATGTTAATGTGTAATGCGACTTGGAAGCCTGGCGTATATGGTATCGATCCTGAGAGGATGGGGAATAGTCGTAGGTGCTGCATGTTAAAGATGAATCAATTAAGGATGGCGCATAGGTCCACCACCACCATTGATTTTCCTATATCAATTAACCATTTTGCTAGTCTCTGTTACTTTCATTTTTCGTATGGATGTTGTGTGATCTATTTTCCCATAACCTGCACCCGTTATGCTCATGATATTAACTAATTAAGGACCAACTATATAGCCGATTATCGTTTGATTCAAAGATAATTGCTCCGTAAATGTGATGGAATATATGTGTTACATATTATATGTGAACACTGCCTCTTAATTACTGTAACCTATACGGCACCTGGGGTGACCAAGTCGGCCCTCTTTGTGTGTTCTGGACATCAGCCAGTTTCACATGCTCTGCCGTTTGACAAAGAATTCAAAATGTGAAGTAGAACATATGCTATAATGTAGCTAATCACATGTAGAAAAGCCAAGAGAACGGACTCCTATCAATTATATTACACCAAACTGTAAAATATGTCAGTTTTATGAACAGGTTTGTGATGTAAATGATACATTAACATGTCTGTGACGTTGACTAGTTCATCAATTGACCGGTTTCTGTAAGCACATAGTGTCTATGGCATAACACATCTGGATGTTTATGTTAACGTAGAGTGGAACCTCTCTAAGCCGGACACCCTGGGAGGTCCCCAGGGTGTCAGGTTTAGATAGGTTCCACTGTAAAACAGACGGACAACTACTCCGTGACACGCGTGGATGATTATCTATCACGAACAGACATACTCAGCAGATATACATGGCAATGAACCAGATTACAGTTAAGTAGAACTAACTTGTATTTGTGTCCGGTTTAGAGGGGTTCGACTGTACTAATTTAGTGTGGTTAAACCTGTAACACACAATTGGTATTGTAGCTGGAGAGCTGATACAGGCCATTTAACCCTATATCGGTTTAGACAAACAGTGCAGATCCTGATGAGCCGGCTCGTAACGAGCCGTCTCATCTGGATCTGCACTGTTTTAAAGTAATTTTCATATTCTTGAGAACAACAAATACCCCCTTTGTATAAATGGAATAGTCTGAAAATCATTTTGCGATGATTGGATTGGTTGCAAAATTAACATATCGCAGCCCATTCAGTTACTTAGGGGTGAAAGGGTAAATAGAACCACGGATAGAATATACTAAACAATGCCATAAAGTACGGAACACAGCAGGGGACATGGATTTTTTTTATTAATTCGTTCCCACGAAATAACAATTCACTCCCTCAATTTAACAATTCGTTCCCTCGATATAACAGTTCGTTCCCACGAATTAACAATTCGTTCCCTCGAATTATCAATTCGTTCCCACGAAATGACAATTCGTTCCCTCAATTTCCATAGGTTAAATCCCCATAGACATCTTCACAGAGTGAAGATGTCTATGTGGATTTGGATTTAACATGTGGAATTTTTCCTAATTTCAGAAATAGTGGACCGAATTTCAAAATGTAACATTTGTTTTCTTAGTTAGATCGTTTTCAAGCTTGATTTCAGAATCAATTTCCAAAATAGTTCGTTGTTCGACACCTCCTCCAGGTTTTCACCTCTTTTTTCCACTTGTTAATTTCCCATAGAGAACTAATTTTTTCGTAATAAAATCCATATTTTACCAAATTTCACTAAATAAAAACAAGGCTCATTCTTAAATTTTGCTTTAATTTAATAAAACTATTGATTTTGCATTATTTATATAGCTGTGAAATTTGGGCAGGTTTCGTGAAACAGACAGTAGTTCACCAACCGCCTTTCTTATCTGCGGGAATAACCTGTTAAGGCATCTTACCCCATTTGCAAGTATATCGTTGTAGGAGTTTTAAAACTTACTCGAGCATGATGGTCACGTGGTGTAAACAGTTTTAGAGATCGTCAACATTTCATAAAGCTAGGTTGATCAGAGGAGACTTGGGTTGTTGTTCTTAGTCATAAGTGAACCTATGCTCGGTTTTCGGAGGTTGTCCGGTATGGAAGGGGATATCCGCCACTACATTGCATGCTGCTTCATGACAATGCAGTCGACCATTGTTACATGTCATCCTGCACTGCGTCTACTGTACTTATTTTGGAGCGCCACCTGGCGTCATAATGGAAGCGTTCCCATTATGACAACAGAGGGCGTTGCACATTTTGCCAAGTTTCATTCGGCCTACTGCTTACTGCGATGCTGGCATCCCTCATTCGGCCATTTCATAGTCTGACATAGGCCATTCTGCGTGCTTGCATGCGTCATTCGACGGAATCCATAGTCCTATATACGCATCCCAGCAAGCAGTAAGCAGAATGACACATGGCAGAATATGGCATGTAACAATGTGAAATAGCCAATCGAGGTGTGCAATATGCAATGTAATAATGCAAGATGGAGTTGTCATTAAGCAGTATTGTATAGCCAATATGCAGGATGACATGTAACAATGTCAAATATCCAATCGAGGTATGCAATGTGAAATGTAATAATGCACGATGGAGTTGTCATTAAGCAGTAACGAATAGCCGCAGTGCAGGATGACATGTAACAATGGTCGACTGCATTGTCATGAAGCAGCATGCAATGTAGTGGCGGATATCCCCTTACATAGTCCGGTTAGCATAATTGGTAACGAGCGCGCTTCACAACAGGTTAGATCCTCAATCGGGGCAGTATGTGACATGGTATGGTGGTCGCCATATCGGACAAGTGGGTTTCTTCCAGGTACTCCGGTTTCCTCCCACATAAAGGATCGCCATAACGCCTTCATCTGTGCCAACGAAAGCATTTGTATAAGTGCCCACGCGCTTGTTTGTAATCGTTGTAAAATAAATAAAGTTTAAACTTATTCTCGGTTTACCCTATATCCGACTAAAATGTTCGTAAGTGCCAAATTATGAATTTCACATTTAGAATGTTTTCTTGTAAACAAGTAGTGGATTTACATTTATTGAGCATATGATGCACATGTTCAATAAATGTAAATCCGTGAATTGATATTTCTAGACAGGCCTAAATTTGTACTTATGAACATTTTAGTCGTACGAAGTTTAGTGAAACGGCCCACAGAAAGTCTGCGGCTTATGTAACGTAGGTTCCGCAGCATTGAATGGGATAAACATGGGGTACTCGGTTATTAGTTGCGAACGGTAACTTGCAATTACTCCCGTACAACGGATGGTACGGGAGTAGATTGCAAGAGTTACCTTCGCAACTTTCGGTTATATGAATATAGTAAATATATTTAGTGTTTTCTAACCTGGAGAGAAACCAGCCTTGCTGCGTCCATGTAATACAATATGTGTATTCACACAAAGCCACGTAACGTGACGGGTGATGAATATACCATGGAAATATGCAATATAAGATGGCTAATGACAATACGTTTGTTCACCGAAACGTGACACATAAGTATCCTAGTATATTACTTGTACCAATATTTTGTCGTCTATTTCCATGATGGAAATAGACGACAAAATATTTGTACAAGTAATATACTGTTTAATTATAATATAATACTAGCGGCGTTTTGTTAAACAGAGCTAGTACTTGGTTCTATGTGATACAACTTTTCAAATCAAGTTTTCATGATCAACTTATGTGAGTCGTAGTCTGTCGTGTTATGCTCGGCACAGCGTTGAATATGGAAAAATACGTTTTATCACAAGATGCCTTGCTCTATTTAGCACATATTTTATATCAGACGTAAATTTCCAGACAGATATCAGGGGCGATAACCCTGTTTCCTTAAAATGTTAACAGACAATACTATTTATTCTCTGTATTTATGTTTTGATGCGCAATGATCATACTTTATAATCTGTCGAAAATATTATTTGTTCAGGTGACGCATTTAATTAGTATAAATAATTTAAAACTAGCATACATCATTTGCATATGAAAATAGCCTGATGCCACCGCGAGTCACTATCAGTAAAATAAATATTACTAAATGTTTATATCTGTATAGCGGGCTCTCGAAAATCTTAGAACTGGTGGAATAGTGACACAATTATACACTTATTTAATTCCTATACAGAACACTTTGTGCCTACTGAGTGGGCATGTACCTTTAAGGTTGTGATATCACAGTTGGAAATGTATATTATAGGAATGAATGGCATTTTTGTGGAATTTATCGGGGTATAAACTTGGAAAAGTCGCGGGAATACTGGACGAAGGCCGGAAGGCCTCGTCCAGTATTCCCGCGACTTTTCCAAGTTTATATCCCCGATAAATTCCACAAAAATACCATTCATTCCTTATAATTCCAGCATTTGAAATAAATTCATCAAGAAAATGTGTTTATTTTCCGTTTTCTTAAGAATTATTTTAACTGCGCCTCACGGTTACGGAAAGTAGTTCGGCGTGGGAGTTTACTGGGATATACATTTTGGACAGAGACTTGCTACGGGCCAATCAAATGTTAGGGAATTGTGTAAATATTTTTGTGATGGAATTATTTCCCAGTATTTGAACATGGGGATACACTGGGGGTGGGGGGGGGGATTACAGAACCCCTAATGTTCATGGTGTTCAGTAGGAAGTTCTACACTGCTCTATTCCACGTATTCCATGTATGGCAGTTGCTGATGCATTTAGTTAAACTTTCTAACACGATTTACGTTTAGTATTTTATTTAGAAGTACATTGGAACCTCTCCAAACCGAACACCCTGGGGATCCCATTGTGTCTAATTTAGATGGGTTTCAATGTAATTTGTATCATTGTCCTGTCTATTTAATATAACAGAAAATGACAAAAAGTGGCCACCTCCCAGGGTGTCCGGTTTAGCGAGGTTCCACTGTATACGTATATAATATTACCATTCATGTGAACCGTCTCGACATGGTCATATCATACAGTAATGGAGAAATCATTACATAAATATATAATTATTTTACTCTACGGATTGGGTGTTGCTAAGTAGCATGAATGGGTTCGGGTTGCCCATGGTTGCATGACTGGCATGTATATACAGTTATTACATACATGAGAGCATGTATGTCAGCTATGTATGGATTTATCGAAGAAGCTAGTTATGCGTCATTAATGATTTATGGGAACACCTACATACACGGTCGACATTCACTAGGTGTGTCTGTATGCGGTATCGGGCAATTAATTATGGTGTCATAAACATTTTCTTTCCGGCTTTTAGTCAAAGGCATGCCTGTTGTTACAGTGTCGTCAGATCGGTTCATTGTCAAAGTGCGTGTGTAGTATGTTAACCCTTTCACCCCAAGTAACTGGAATTGATTGTGTGATATGTTAATTTTTAAACCAATCCAATCGTCACAAAATGATTTTCAGACTTGTTCAGTTATGAAAAGGTGTTTTTTTTGTTCTCAAAAATATGGAGATTACTTGCAAACAGTGCAGATCCTGATGAGACGGCTCGTCACGAGCCGGCTCATCTGGATCTACACGTTTTGCCAGTACCAATATACAGGCATGTGGTGTTGAAATGGTTAAAGAGCTAGTACAGGTATCCAATGATAGAGAACAACAACTAGATCAATACAGTTGCGTTCGGGTTTCACGATGTCAAATTGGACATATGGGCTAAACAAGAATAAAGTCCGTGTTCATGTTATATAACACATTCCAGGGTTCTGTATTGTATTTATTATACTTGTATACGAAACAATGTGAACAGACTGACAAAAAAGATACTCGGTCAGGTATAACACGCATGTCATATGATGTGCTTGTGAGTGAGATAAAATGAATTGTTACTGTTGGTTTCCGATACATTGGCAAGGGCACGTGACTTCACGGGGTCAGCGGACTATGTCTATTATAGCTTTCTAGGGATGTAGCCGTTTGCAGCCATTTTAGGTGGCCGAATCGACGCCTTATCTAGAGCAATTTAGAGCTTGAAAATGCATGTTCCCGATAGCTTAGGAGATAATTTAAATTACCAACTGGTTGACTGGTGAAACAGGCTATTGAAAAACCACAATAAATGCCATATTTATAAATGTAAACCTTTTCGATATCAAGCATTGGCATTATTGTCCGCACAGCTCAGGTGGTAGAGCGCTCGGTAAATGCATTCGACCTGCGTTCCTTTTGTGCGCGTTCAAGCCTCGGACAATTTTTTTTTATTTTGTATTCATATAACAGATTCAACGTTTTCTCACTTTTACGAAAATGTCTTAGATACAGTTTGACAAAAGGGTACTTGTGACGTCTGCACTGGGTTTACAGCGTCACAGATCAGGGTGCACATCACTCAGTCAGATCAGGGCATACGGTGTTCACAATTCATTTACTGAATAAATATTTCACTATCAAACAACGTGAAACAAACGATGTAGACACATTCTAAAATTGTCCCCAGCAGGTATTTCATAGAAACGACAGTACGGGGTTGGGGGACTCTTGGGGACGTCACATATACACATCCTCGGGGTTCTCGGCCTCCTAATTCCCGGCCCCTGGAAATGTGTGACTGTAAATACACCCCACACATTGTATGTCCGCCGCCACAGAGCGGGGAAAACATTGGTTGCGCGCTTATACATTTTGTCCAGACAGACATATGGATGTAAATAAGACGATTAAAATGACATTATGCAATATACGTCTTTATCAGTTTTTAAACCAATACAAACAAATATGTTTCTGTAAGTTACATTAAATAATGTTAATAAAATAAACGTATAAACGACGGCAGATATATATCTGGGAGTATAAAGTGGGGGACACAATTCAATAAAAAAAGATAGCACAGTGATGGTTTCGAACCCACAACCCTCAACGTTGATTAATTAAAGAAAAACATAACTGTTACCACTACGCTATGTGCATCAGATACGAACTGTATGTATTGGTCACATGTTGATATAGGTGCACGTATGTATAACACTGCTTGTATGTTCTAAAATTAGATAATGAAAGACAGATGCATCGTTATCGATTAACATTGACTTGCTCATGCATGCATTTCCAATGAGCACTTCACTTAACGTATGTTGGTGTGATACATATACGATTCGAGTGCCTGTGCTCATTATTTTCTTTTTCAGCAAATACGTAACAACAAAAGTGACATCTTTATTCAAAATAAGCCTGAACGTTACTTGAATACATTACGGGCCAACATTGGTGACATGCATGCTGCATCGTCATGCTAATATCAGTTTTGCATTTCTAACACACCTACTTTACCTATTATGGTTCAATCTAGAATATCCTGTGACCTTTGCCATTGCCACTTTATCGGAATTCAACAGTACCATCATATTTCTACCAAACGTTGTCAACATGTTTATTTTGACGATACATCGAGTTCTTAGTGCAAGTATGTCATTTACTGGAGCTGTTGACAATTCCCGAATGTTGATTGTCTGTGTTTATGGTCGCTCTAGATGAAGATAGAAACTTCAATAGTTGTCATACGATTGTTACCAAGCTTTATTTCGATGTTTACATTGAAGATCAATAACCATAAATATCGAATGGCTTAAAATGGTCGCTCCTACGGAACCCCGCAGGGGACACGGATTTTATTTATTAATTCGTTCCCACGAAATAACAATTCGTTCCCTAAATTTAACAATTCGTTCCCTCGATATAACAATTCGTTCCCTCGAATTAACAATTCGTTTCCACGAAATAACAATTCGTTCCCTCAATTCAATTATATCGTGGGAACGAATTGCTAAATTCAGGGAATGAATTGTTAATTCGTGGGAACGAATTGTTAATTGGTGGGAACGAATTGTTAAATTCAGGGAATGAATTGTTATTTCGTGGGAACGAATTGTTATTTCCTGGGAACGAATTAATAAAAAGGAATTATATGTCCCATGTGGGGCTCCGTACGCTCCCGCTCTTTCCACTTGTCTCAATATTAAACGTCATGGTTGCCTCGTGGAGCATCTGTCTGTTTACCGACAGTCTAGATGGACCAGCTGGTGGCTCACCAACCGACAAAATCAGTCAGAGCAGAAGGATCGAACTTCTGACCTCCCAGCGTGGTGGATGCCGTAGCCATAAGGTACAGTGCTTATAAAGTGCACGTAATGACAAGACGCATTGCCGCTGACTACAAATGAGACACGCCATGCGATTTTGTACCTTCGAACACCTGCGTAATTTCATGAAATTTAGTTTACAAAATTTTATAATATTTTTCATTAATAAATTCAAAAGTTAACAAAATTTTCAGAATACATGCGGAATTATATTCCGCATGTAGTCTGAAACTTTTGTCAACTTTTGACGCTATTTACGGAAAATATTGTAAATTTTGTAAATGTATTTCATAAAATTACGCAGTTTTCCGAGGTACAAAATGACATGGCGTGTCTCAAATGACGTTTGTCAGACAGTTCCATCCATTCACATTGATAGCGAGCTGTTATATATACGTCATATATCCGATAATGAGCCGCTATTTCTGCTGCTGACATTTGGCGAACCTTCACCGACATCACAACGTTAACATTCATTCTAGTTCCTTAGGGGTGAAATGGTTAATTCGAATTTGTGTAACTTTCTCTACTGGCACGCGATATAGAACCTGATATAAATATAATTATTGAACCACGCGTGCCTGAAATTTTGGGTGAAGAACGTGAACTCGCATTTCTTCTTTTCTTCAATTCAAGTCACATATCGACCAATATGGCGGCAATCGTTGCAAAAATGTTTATGTAAGGACTAGTTGCGAACGGTAGCTCTTGCAATCTACTCCCGTACCGTCCGTAGGCTATGTACGGTACGGGAGTAGATTGCAAGAGTTACCGTTCGCTACAATGTGCTAACTTTATCGTAAATATCGTAAATTTTGTAAACGTATTTCATGAAATTACGCAGATGTCCGATGGTACAAAATCACATGGCGTGTCTCATATGGGACAATGCTTACAGATTCGAATGTGTAGAATCTACACATTAGTCCGGGTACATCAACAATGACGAGTTGCGAAACGTAACTCTTGCAATCTACTCCCGTATACCGTCCGTAGGCAGCTAATTTTTTTTGTAGAAAATAATCAATTGTTTCAAGGATAACGGCTTCGTAAATGTGATTGGAAATTTGAATGAAGAATATCTGCCCGTGTTCCCCTTAGTGGATACTATACTGCGCATTGCGTTTCCATCTGAGACATCTTAGTATGTACAAGCTATCTGTGAGTTTCACCTCTTGTAGCATTTGACACAGAGTTATATAGCTCGGAATTGGACAATTAAAATAATAAACATTCGTGTAACACGTTCCAAAAGTGTCATTTGCATCGTGATGTCATTATATGTAGCCCAAGTCGATAGCAAGTCTGACTTGTGACTATAAATGTGCCCATTGTTTAAAATACAGAAATCTCCATTAGTATCTGTCGCTGACTATCTTCAATGCGCAGTCATATAGGCCATCTTACATGTACACAGAGTATATATCATGAACACTGGATTGAATGCAATAAAGGAAGTTGTTTTTTATTAACTTATGCTGTTAGTGTAAAGGTGTTACATGTACTAGCAGAATATATGTTGTAACGTTGCCAAACTTGTAATTTTAAAATTAGGTTAATGTAGTGAACTGATAATTGGCATAGTATAACATAACCATTGTAGAATTACGAAATAATAGCCAACATATTAAATATGGTGTACAATGTGGCATTATATAATTAATAGCACCTTGTAAATACTTATAGTTGTAACATGTTATACCAAATTGTATTTTTGTATCTGTCATATGTTTTGCTGTCGTTGTCAAACGCTACAATAAGTGAGATTGACTGATGAATTGTATATACTAAGATGGCCGATTTTGCAACACAATGCACAGTATTCACCATAAACCCATGTTCAAGATATGGTAAATATGTGTATCCCAGCACCGTTAGGAAGCAAACACCGATGATACATGTCTATACAGCCACAGGTGGAAGCCTCGGACCTAGGACCCAATAAATGGCTCATTTTAAAAACGTTACCCCACCAACCCATTTCCTTACAATATACAGTATAGCCTTTCAAGGTGGGCAAGAGCTTGGGAAAATGCCCTAGACAGGCTTATAGTCTGTTTCACGAAAGCTGCCCAAATTTTACGGCCATATAAACAATTCAAAAACCATATTTTTTTTCGATAATATTAAATTAAAGGAAAACTTAAGAATGAGCCTTCTTTTTCTTTCGTGAAATTTGGTAAAATATTGATTTTATTGCGAAAACAAAATTTCCCCATGTTAAATCCCCATAGACATCTTCACGGAGTGAAGATGTCTATGCGGATTTAACATGGGGAAATTTTTTAGAATTTCAGAAATACTTGACCGATTTTTATATATAAGCTATTTATATAGGTTTCGGAGTCAATTTCCAAGATACGCAATCGCGGTGATCCCCCGTGAACGACCACGGCGAATCACCATGATAACCTTCGGGCAGTGCCACACATTGTCTACTGTACTTATTTTGGAGTGCCACCTGGCGTCATAATGGAAGCGTTCCCATTATGACAACAGAGGGCGTTGCACATTTTGCCAAGTTTCATTCGGCCTACTGCTTACTGCGATGCTGGCATCCCTAATTCGGCCAATTCTTATTCTGACATGGGCCATTCTGCGTGCTTGCATGCGTCATTCGGCGGAATTCATATAGTCATACTGTAAGTATACGCATCCCAGCAAGCAGTAAGCAGAATGACACATGGCAGAATATGGCATGTAGCAATGTGAAATAGCCAATCGAGGTGTGCAATATGCAATGTAATAATGCAAGATGGAGTTGTCATTAAGCAGTATTGTGTAGCCAATATGCAGGATGACATGTAACAATGTCAAATAGCCAATCGGGGTATGCAATGTGAAATGTAATAATGCACGATGGAGTTGTCATTAAGCAGTAACGAGTAGCCGCAGTGCAGTATGACATGTAAATATGGTCGACTGCATTGTCATGAAGCAGCATGCAATGTAGTGGCGGATATCCCCTTCCATACGTTTTAGATCATTTAATGTTAGTGAATGACACTTATTAGTCACAAATTGTAACATCGGATTTACTGATATTTTGTTCAGTAATTCACGTCAATATGTTGAGACTGTAATGGGATTTCAGCCAGATGTTACATGTAATTTATGCTTCCACATCCCACACAAATGTGTGACATTCTTTCGTACACACAATTATGTGTGACATTCTTTCGTACAAACAATTATCGCCTTGGCTGTGGTAGCTAATTTGCCCGTAACTAACGAAATATTTAAAGTATGTGATTGAAGTTAATATATTTGAAGCCCTAAGACATTTATGGATTACCAGAGACATAAGTCAGCAGAAAAATCGAAATGTGTGGTGTTTGAGCGAGTCCGAAACTACGACATTTTCCCAAGCTCTTTCCTACCTTGAAAACGCTATAGTGTATAATGTACGGACATTGGTGGGTGGGGTAACGGTTTACAAATGAGCCATTTATCAGGTCCTAAGTCCGAGTCTTCCACCTGTGTCTACAGCATGGCATTATCCCATGACAGTCGGAATCAAATTTCCGGTGGAAGACTATATTTTGGTATAGTTTATTTATCAATGAAGGTATATGTTTTGATGATATATATGTTTTTGATGAGAAATGTACAAAATATCAATACAATGAAATATTCTCAGAATTATGAGTATTCGAGAAAACTGCCATGATGGCCTCAATAAATGTCATTGTGGTTCCTGATACATGATGCCAACATCACAACAGCGACATGTAACTTTCACCGAAATTGGCAATGTTGTATTAAAGTGATGGAGGGCAGCATCAGCAGCTTTGCCTTGGCAACTTTAGGTGTAATGTAAAAACATGCAAATATGCAATGCTGTGACACAGCAACAAATGTTGACTTACCGATTAACGAAGATATAATTCGATGGTCTAGTAACATAAGGTCGTAACTGCTATGCTAAAGCATAGCAGTTACGACCTTATGTTACTAGACCATCGATATGAGATATAATTTGCCATAAAAAAATTAAATACGAATTCATGTTTGCAAAACATAAACACAGGTCGCAAAACATAACATTGTGAAATCTAAAATGGATGCCACTTAGCGTTTAGTAGAAACTAATTCCTTGATAAAGAAATGTTAAAGAATTGTTCAACATAAATAAATTGTCATCGAATAAATCTGACATATTTTGATGAAATATACCGTAGCAAATGCGGTAAACGTTGTGCTTTATTTTATACGCGGCTTAAATTTCATAAGTCTGTCGTTTTGACGAAGAATCGGTTACCGTAAATGTAAATAAAAACTACAGCACGTGAATGTAAGAAATAAACGGTACTCGATTCGATTCACAAGGACATGCCTGTTGTTACAGTGTCGTCAGATCGGTTCATTGTCAAAGTGCGTGTGTAGTACTTTAACCCTTTCACGCGTAAGTAACTAGAATGGATTGTGATATGTTAATTTTGAAACTAATCCAATCGTCACAAAATGATTTTCAGACGTGTCCATTTACGAAACGGGGATGTTAATTCTCTCAAAAATATTAAATTTTACTTGCAAACAGTGCAGATCCTGATGAGACGGCTCGTCACGAGCCGACTCATATGAATCTACACGTTTTGCCAATACCACTATACAGGTCTGTGGTGTTGAAAGGGTTAAAGAGCAAGAACAGGTATCCAATAATAGAGAACAACTGATAGATATATACACTGCGCTCGGGTTTCACGATGTCAAATTGGACATATGGGCCAAACAAAACTAAAGTCCGTGTTCATGTTATATAACACATGCCAGGGTTCTGTATTGTATTTTATTACACATGTATACGAAACAATGTGAACAGACTGACAAAAAAGATACTCGGTCAGGTATAACACGCATGTCATTTGACCTGTGTCCGACTGATTTGTTGTTATTTTGATTTGATGTGCTTGTGAGTGAGATAAGATCAATTGTTGCCATCATATTTCTACCAAACTTTGTCAGCATGTTTATTTTGACGATACATCGGACGAGTTCTTAGTCACCTGTGTCTACAGCATTGCATTATCCCATGACAGTCGGAATCAAATTTCCGGTGGAAGACTATATTTTGGTATAGTTTATTTATCAATGAAGGTATATGTTTTGATGATATATATTTTTGATGAGAAATGTACAAAATATCAATACAATGAAATATTCTCAGAATTATGAGTATTCGAGAAAACTGCCATGATGGCCTCAATAAATGTCATTGTGGTTCCTGATACATGATGCCAACATCACAACAGCGACATGTAACTTTCACCGAAATTGGCAATGTTGTATTAAAGTGATGGAGGGCAGCATCAGCAGCTTTGCCTTGGCAACTTTAGGTGTAATGTAAAAACATGCAAATATGCAATGCTGTGACACAGCAACAAATGTTGACTTACCGAATAACGAAGATATAATTCGATGGTCTAGTAACATAAGGTCGTAACTGCTATGCTAAAGCATAGCAGTTACGACCTTATGTTACTAGACCATCGATATGAGATATAATTTGCCATAAAAAAATTAATTACGAATTCATGTTTGCAAAACATAAACACAGGTCGCAAAACATAACATTGTGAAATCTAAAATGGATGCCACTTAGCGTTTAGTAGAAACTAATTCCTTGATAAAGAAATGTTAAAGAATTGTTCAACATAAATAAATTGTCATCGAATAAATCTGACATATTTTGATGAAATATACCGTAGCAAATGCGGTAAACGTTGTGCTTTATTTTATACGCGCTTAAATTTCATAAGTCTGTCGTTTTGACGAAGAATCGGTTACCGTAAATGTAAATAAAAACTACAGCACGTGAATGTAAGAAATAAACGGTACTCGATTCGATTCACAAGGACATGCCTGTTGTTACAGTGTCGTCAGATCGGTTCATTGTCAAAGTGCGTGTGTAGTACTTTAACCCTTTCACGCGTAAGTAACTAGAATGGATTGTGATATGTTAATTTTGAAACTAATCCAATCGTCACAAAATGATTTTCAGACGTGTCCATTTACGAAACGGGGATGTTAATTCTCTCAAAAATATTAAATTTTACTTGCAAACAGTGCAGATCCTGATGAGACGGCTCGTCACGAGCCGACTCATCTGAATCTACACGTTTTGCCAATACCACTATACAGGTCTGTGGTGTTGAAAGGGTTAAAGAGCAAGAACAGGTATCCAATAATAGAGAACAACTGATAGATATATACACTGCGCTCGGGTTTCACGATGTCAAATTGGACATATGGGCCAAACAAAACTAAAGTCCGTGTTCATGTTATATAACACATGCCAGGGTTCTGTATTGTATTTTATTACACATGTATACGAAACAATGTGAACAGACTGACAAAAAAGATACTCGGTCAGGTATAACACGCATGTCATTTGACCTGTGTCCGACTGATTTGTTGTTATTTTGATTTGATGTGCTTGTGAGTGAGATAAGATCAATTGTTGCCATCATATTTCTACCAAACTTTGTCAGCATGTTTATTTTGACGATACATCGGACGAGTTCTTAGTGCAAGTATATATGTCACTTACTGAAGCTATTGACCATTCTCGTAGCTTGATTTGCCTGTGCTTGTGGCCGCTCTAACTTCAATAGTTGTCATACGGTTGTTATTTTATACCAAACATTATGTTGATGTTTACATTGAAGATTACTAACCATAAATATCGAATGGCATACAATGGTCGCTCCTACGGAACCCCGCAAGGGACATGGATTTTGCATTGTAGTAATTCGTTACTACGAAATAACAACCCGTTCCCTAAATTTAACAATTAGTTCCCTCGATATAACAATTCGTTCCCACGAATTAACAATTCGTTCCCACG
The DNA here is from genome assembly GCA_029237695.1 of Conchocele bisecta. Classification (NCBI taxonomy): domain Eukaryota; kingdom Metazoa; phylum Mollusca; class Bivalvia; order Lucinida; family Thyasiridae; genus Conchocele; species Conchocele bisecta. The sequence goes on along the minus strand of CM055265.1, from coordinate 8,309,106 downwards.
AAATAACAATTCGTTCTTTCGAATTAACAATTCGTCCCCACGAAATAACAAGTCGTTCCCTCGAATTGACAGTCCCACGAAATAACAATACGTTCCCTCAATTTAACAATTCGTCGTTCCCTCGAATTAACAATTAACAATTCGTTCCCACGATATAACAATTATGTTATATCGTCGGAACGAATTGTTATTTCGAGGGAACCAATTGTTAAATTGAGGGAACGAATTGTTAATTCGTGGGGAACCAATTGTTAATACGTGGGAACTAATTGTTAAATTGAAGGTTGTTATATCGTGGGAACGAATTGTTATTTCGTGGGAACGAAATAATACAAAATAATTATACGTCCCCTGCGGTGCTCCGTACACTCCCGCTCTTTTGACTTGTCTCAATATTAAACGTCATGGTTGCCTCGTGGAGCATCTGTCGGTTTACCAATTGTCTACATGGACAAGCTGGCGGCTCACCAACCGACACAATCAGTCAGAGCAGAAGGATCGAACTTCTGACTTCCCAGCGAGGTGGATGCCGTAGCCATAATGTATAGTGCTTATAATGTGCACGTAATGACAAGAGGCATTGCCGCTGACTACAAATAAGACACGCCATGCGATTTTGTACCTTCGAACACCTTCGTAATTTCAGGAAATAAGTTTACAAAATTATCAATATTTTTCATAAATAAAGTCAAAATATAATTCCGCATGTAGTCTGAAACTTGTGTCCACTTTTGACGCTATTTACGAAAAATATTGTAAATTTTGTAAACGTATTTCATGAAACGCAGCTTTCCGAGGTACAAAATGACATGACGTGTCTCAAATGACGTTTGTCAGACAGTTCCTTTCGCATTGATGGCGAGCTGTTATATACTAGTGTATACTGTTATGTACATTTGCATTTTTTTGGCTACATTCTTGTAACCAATTTGTTTGTCATCTTTAGAGCACGAAGAACAAAACTGGGGTTGGTTCCATTTTTTTCGACAATTCCTTTGGCCGCCATCTTGGACTTCAAAATGGCGGCGCTGAAATGCTATATTCATTATATATACACTTCTAATACAGGTAGAATATTGATTATTTTTTTAGAGATACTAATATTGTGACCACACACAACACAACCAGTGCTATTTTTATTTTGAATAGGTCCCATGGCGGCCATCTTAGATTTAAATATGGTCGCCCTGAAATCGTATACAATATATTGTAATATTCATATCTTCATTTATGATGCAGTTAGTTCGGTTGTGTTGACTGTTTTGCTACGTTCTTGGAACAAAAGTTATTTGTATCATCAAAGAAAAAATGAGTTGTTCCTATTGTATTCTAATGTAGAAGTGTAGAAGCAGTGTTGAAAAGGCAGTAGGTATGTGATTAAATGACTTTTCCGGCATTAAAACGTCATGTGTACATGTTCAGTATGTGTAGACGACGTGTGTACAATGTCAGATTGATTGCCAAAACACAGTTGGAGAGGTTGAATACACTCTATACCTAATACATAATTATATGCAGGAAACTGTAGAAAAATGGCCACGTTGAAAGTTTCCATGGTAATTATCGTTATTTACGATTACCATATTATGGTCTTAACAGATCACTACCTATGTGCCAATATAAAAGTGATCAGTGCCTTGATTGTCCAAACTGCGCTTCATTTGTTTAAATTTTCATATTATGACTTGAACATGAATATTGAGGTATGATATTTGGCCAGAAACGGTTTCGTTATGTGTACGGACTGACTGTTCAAGTGGAGTAAGATCACTTGCCTCTGGTATCCATGATATAAATACATATACTCTATGTATGTCGTCACATATTACAGGATATTTTGCTGCTGTTGAAGCAATATGGCCTGTCAATGAAACACGTTTCTGGCAAGACATATTAGTTACTGATACGCTATCCCACGAGTCGGTAACATACATATATTCTTATTTTATTAAGGATATGAATGCACAGGTACATGTAGTATTCGCAAACCTACCTGTCTGTGATCACGAGTTGCAAGAAATTGCAAACTTGTAGTAAGACGCACAATTGATTCTGCTAGATAAACGAGTCTAAAGTGATGACTCAATTTCAGAATTAAATTTCCGCAGAAAATAGTGGCGTTATGGGAATACGGAGATAAGCTGAAAGGATCTAAACACATAATTCTGTCTCCATTCGAGTCTCAAATGTTGCAAGCCGTGCACAATGGCCATCTAGGCATTCAGCAATGTCTTATCAAGTACACATGTGTTAGATGAAGTCTGCAATTTGCCTACCAGGTATTTGCTGATTTTGCAAAGAAAAATTATATTCCTTAATGGTATGTGCTCTATGTAGCCAATGTCCAGTGGATTAGCTGAGCGAACAGTAATCATTGTCAAACACAGTTCTTAAAAACAAAAGATGAATGTACAGACCTATAATTCCAGCACAAAAATATTTACACAATTCCGTAACATTTGATTGGTCCGTAGCAAGATCTTACATTGTACAGACTGCAGATGATGCATCATATCGCCGTAACAGACGCTATCTCATGACAGCAAGGGTGAATATGAGTATTGCAATGCAATATACAAGACATTAATATACACATTATTGGATAAAATGGATGATTTGATTTACTTATTTTGAAGAAAAACACATGTGCTGACCAAGATATCATTTGCAGAAATCCATCCGTTGATTAGAAAGATTTGAAAATTAGGTCACAGATTACGTCACGTTGGAAAATCGGGTTCGGAAAGGGCTCAAGGTACGGTCCAGACAATTACATGGCAATTACAAGTGTTAGTTGTCTGGTAAATGTATTGTCGAAGGGGGGGGGCGGCCGAGTCGAATTCGAACGACTTATTTTCAGTACCTATTGCTTATGTGATAAGGCACATTGTGAATGGGCTCTCTATAATATCTGGACCTTGATTAGTTGCGAATAGTAACTATTGAAATCTACTCACGTACCGTCCGTATATGCTACGGACGGTACGGGACTATATTTCAAGAGTTACCGTTCGCAACTAGACCTTGATCTGATAAATAATATCACCCTTATTTGATAGTGCTTGTTATTTTTATTACTGATTGCAAAAATCTCAATCGCAAAATCGTACAATGGGGTGGGGGTGAGCCCCCTGCCCCCCCCCCACCTGAATCCGCCACTGCTAACATCATATGCCGAGCAGAATGGGCTAATAACAGAGGCATAAGCAGGATTTCGTATTATAGCACTTTGGATAACATTTTGTTTTACATGCAATTCTGGAAATAATATTTACCAAGAAAAATACTCTATACTGAGTCTTTATTGAATTAAGAAAAGCATTTGGTACAATATGCCGAAACGGCCTCTGGTATGAGCTCCTTCTCTCTCGAATCAATGGAAAATGCTTACGTATAGAAACATGTATAAATCTATTAAATCATGCGTTAAAATAGGCAATAAATACTCAGATTATTTCCCTTATACAGTGGGCCTCAGACAAGGAGAAATATGTCACCATTTTTATTTCCATGTTTCTTAATGATCTTGAAGAGTTCCTTGATAGAAAAAGGCATTTCAGACTTACATTATGTTACATCTGACATATTTCAGCACTTGGATATATATCGATGGCATAGTAGTTACGACCTTATGTTACTAGACCATTGCTATGTTATACTGTTCGTGTTACGTTATGCTGATGACACTGTTCTCATGTCAGAAACAGAATCTGACTTACAAGGCACTCAATTATTTACGCCAGTACTGTATACAATGGAGACTGGAGGTAAATATATCGAAAACAAAAGTTATGGTATTCAAAAAAAGAACATCAGTGAAACAGTTAGCTTTCAGATATAATGGAGAGATGACTGAATAATTGTAGATCATTTTAAAATATTTAGGAAACGTTTTCACATATAACGGCATTTTTCACAAATCGAAGAAACATCTCACTGACCAAGTGAACACGTTATCTACGCCAGTAGACTGTCAACTAAAACTATTTGATGAATGTATATGGCCAATTATGTACTATTGCTGCGAAATTTGGGGCTTTGAAAACACATAAAATCATAGAAAATATACATTTAATATAATTTAAAATATTGCAAATCTGTTTTGGGAGTACAAAAATATACACCGAATACCATGGTATATGGCGAATTAGATATTTCCAATGCGTATTTCAATTAAATGAAGGATTATTTCATTTTGGGCAAAATTTGTTTCAGAAAAAACAAGCAAACTATCATCGTAGCTTAAGGTATCAACTATTTACTCACAAATGAAACGAACATGATTCATTTCAGATGGATTCAAAATGTCAAGTCTATTCTATCTGAAATTGGAGCTCATGTAGCATATTTCACCAACATTGCAAAGTATACTTTTCTCACAAAGTATACTTTGAGGGAGAAATTTTCAATTTAAGGATAAATTTATTAATTTTTATTATACTGAATTTATTACATTATCACAGCCATTTTGGCTGTGATAATGTAATAAATTCAGTATAATAATTCTGCATACTTTTAATCATCAAATATATGCAGTGGTTGGATCTATATGTTATAATGCATTTCGGGAAAAATAAATGATTACTCCCTCAAAATATACTTTGATAGAAAAGTATACTTTGCAATGTTGGTGACATAGGCTCCTGGCATATGATATAGCCAGAATAACGTCAATGCCATATGGCCGAGTCATCATGCCAGTACCCAACTTCAGAATCGGTTTATTCAGTCATGACTTTCCAGTATTTATTTATCCTCTCGCGGAATTGTCTATATAATTTATAAGACCGTTTCTGAAATCGAACAATATTTAATTGACGTTCAGGAAAGATTAAGAAAACCATTACCAGGTTTCGGACTTCGAATCATAGACCGAAAGTCGAAACGGGAAGGTGGACTGGGACGCCGAGAGTACATAGAACCTGCACCAAATGTGAGACTGGTGCTCTCGGCGAAGAGTTTCACTTCCTCTTCTATGAGGAAGGAAGGACACAAACGGTATATCAAGCCATTCTATTTTCCGAGGCCAAATACATTGAAATTCAAACAGCTTTTTCGAAAGTATTCTGGAAAGCAGTTAAGAAATCTAGCCATTTTTATAAAAACACCGTTATCAATATAATATTTCAAAGACAGTGTAACTTTGGGAATACAGTTTGTAAGATTGGATCAATGATTGCAATGATTGCACCAATCTTACAAACTGTATTCCCACGTATACATCGTGTGTCACGCCATGTGGCTTTCAGTGAATAAAAGTAACATGCTCAGACAGTTTAGTTCCATATAGGGTTGTAGCCTATACTTAACTACGTTGTGTTTGACCTAAGAGGAAAGGTTTGCTCCGAATGCCTAGAGATCAATCATCGCAGCCACGGCCATAATTGGCTGTTCTGGAATTGTCGGCAATTAGCAGCAATCACGTATGGCAGCCAGTAGTTAAAGCACGGCCATTCATGCATAATTCATCGTGCTCCCTGCTTATTAAATTACCATTCTCGTTCTGAATTCAATGGTGGCTATGACTGGAGTAAAGGGGATTATGGGATTTGTGGTCAGTGTAGCTCCTATTCAGATACCACAATAGTGTCGTCTCATAACGATATATAAGCTGCTTGTTAGAAGTATGACAGTTGTTTCAGTGATGTAATGACGATTAGTGTAGATCCTGATCAGACTGTGCGGATGCACAGGCTGATCTGGATCTACACTAGTCGCTAAACCCATACGCCACATTTCACAGGCACAATTTTACAAAGATGCACGGGCATGTTTATATCCCTGACACAAATGTATTGGTGATGCGTTTTGTATTTTGATAGTGTTATATTTGCACGGGCGCGGCAAGTCAATTGACAAGTACAAACATATCGGAATACTTCATTACATCAGGGCTGGCCGCACCCTGTACAAATCGATACTAGAAACATGAATAGTTTTGTTTCTAATGTGGGGTTGCATGGGGGAAACGAGGAGAGCAATTGTATTTGCCATTAATTTTTTTAAACACATCCCATAATTATACCCTCGCCGATAGGCAAGAGGGGATATAGCGTTAGTCCATGTACATACGAGTGTACGTACGTGCGTACGTGCGTGTGTACGTGCGATGGTAACATCTTTCATTTTTCAATAACTTATGAACCGCTTCACCGATTTTGGTAATATTTGGCCAACATGCGTGTCTATGGATTTTGCTTTGTTTTGCATACCTAAGTTCGACCGCCCAATGTCAAGGTCACTGAGGACTTATGTTCACCTTTGTTTGTAAGGCAAATCTTTTTTTTTATTTATTAATTTTAATTATTATTTAGCGAGGGGATTAGCTTAGTGATAACCATGCCCATGTTCCATATGGAGCTTATGGGTCATGATACCACTGTAGATCCAGACCACCCTGTACCATAACAACGTTCGATCAGGATCTGCACTGATCCTAATTTAGTCAGTGAAACACCCGCCATGCGTCTAACAATGAAGATAGATCGTCATCTCGCTTCAGGAGTGTGCTATTTTATCAGGAGCTGCACTGGCCACTAATCCCATCCGCCCCATTTCCCAGTCACAGCCACATTTGACGGCGCCAAATGTAACTCGATAGTAGAAACAGGAATATTCGTGTTTCTAATATCAAATTGCATATAGTGAAAATATCCGTGTTTCGTCTTGGTCATTTGTACCACAATGTGAGGGTGTTATTAGTATTTCCCGATTATCAAGTAGATATTAAGATTTACTGATTATCGAGTAGATATTAGATATTAGTATTTACCGATTATCGAGTAGATATTAAGATTTACCGATTATCGAGTAGATATTAGTATTTACCGATTATCGAGTAGATATTAAGATTATTACAGTGGAACCTCTCTAAACCGGACACCCTGGGAGTGTCCGGTTTAGAGAGGTTTCACTGTAAATCAAGCTTTCGATCACTCTGTGACACAGTTTAGTGCTTTGCAATCACGAACGCACATTATAGTTAGAGTGACATTCCAGTGAAAACAAATAAAATACTCAGATTTTTCTAAGCGTCGTGTTTAGAGAGGTTTCTCTGTATTTTATAATGTGACTGTGGGAATGGACCTCATGACATGTGTGTGTGGCCAGTTTAACTGCTGATATGGACGTTATAAATTGTTGGTCAGTCTCGGTACTGAAACTCGAGTCTATGGCATTGGTGGTCAATCTAGCCCCATGCCGAGATAACTAGAGTGTGTATGGTTCATTTCCTTTTCGAGTGCCGCTTCTATGATGAAGTTCGAAAACGGTATATCAAGCCATTTTAGTTTAGAAGACCAAATATTTTAAAATTCGCACAGCTATTTGAGAAAAAATCTGGAAAGCAATTAAGAAATTTAGCTATTTTTATAAGAAATGCTTTATGGTTATAATGACTAGTGAGCTTATACATATGCATTTTGTATTTTTACCCATCGTTGTATTATGTAATCTATTGTATACCTCGTGTGTCACGTATGTGGCTTAGAGTGAATAAAATGTATTGTATGTGTCACGGATCTAGCTTCCTTCCGCACAACACCGTAAATGACCAATATTCTTTGTTAGAAACATGAGTCACATGTGCTCGACTGATGGCATGGCGAACAATATGGAACGCCAAATCTACACAAACGCAAACAATTAATACTAGCTCTATATAATTGCAGCTAGCATTAAATATTTAGAGTTAGCTCCAAATCATTTGAAGTTCTCTCTAAATCATTTGGAGCTAGGCTGACTATTTAATGCTAGCTGTAATTATTTAGAGCTAGCAATAATTATTTGAGTTTATGTAGATTTGGCGTTCCAGGAACGCCAAATCTGCATAAACACAAATAATTAATGCTAGCTCTAAATAGTTAATGATAGCTCTAATTATTTAGAGCTAGCAATAATTATTTAGAGCTAGCAGCTTATGCAGATTTAACGTTCCATAGAACAGTGTAGACTGGAAGCGTAGGCTCCAGTTTCCAGATTGAAAGACTACATATAAGGTTGCATTCACAGTCGCGTTTACATGGACAAATGACAAGCATACACGTTCACTATACTCACCCAATATGTCTGTAGCAGCAACGAATTTGATGAACTAGCAGAAACTGACAATCAGCCACAATTCACGTCACGCGGCTCCCGTGTGACACGGATATCCATAAACATGCCGACAGTCCGATATCATCGCTATATTCACGTAATGGCATCTGGAATTAGATTATCAAGATATTATCAAGATATTGTCTCATTCTAAACTTTATATCTATGTTTATGTAAAACGCGTGCACACAAATCATGTCTGTCGTCTGAGTCACATCCCCGTTACGGCTGCTGTAAATTTATCGTCTGCCGCAGTATGAACTATCGTCTGCGAGAACACAATATCAACAAACCGGTTCCAGCAGCAGACGGCGATCGATGGCGATCTGAACACGGGGTTATGGCGGCATCACCCAGGTGTCGCCGGTAGCTTCTACGATGGTCACGTGACACTTCCGCCTTAGCCCGCATATTGGAAAACGAAATCGTATCGATTTAAAGACTCTTGCAACAACATTTGCAATTTAATTGGAATAGATTTGTCACGGGATGGCATACATAATGTAATTCTAGGAAGATATGTGTAATTTAACCCTTACAATACTGAATTAAATTGTGTTGTCTGTTGTGTTTTTGTATCTTTCATTTTCTCATCAAGACGTGGTTTGACAGCACATTCGAATCATTTCCATTGTTTCCCACATCTTAATTTGCCGTTTATGAGCGGAATATATTTGACATAAGATGGCCTACATCTTCTTCTACAGGTAAGGTGGCCGCGAAAGTTGGATATGTTAGTACATCCCATTACAGTATATCACATGCAACATGGGGAAATACACATAAATAGAGAATAGTAGGTTAGTGCCGTGAATGGGAAAACATATCTGGCAAGGCTTAGGAAACGGGATGGGCGAGGCTCTGCCGAGCACATCCCGTTTCCGAGCCGCGCCAGATATCTTTCTCATTCACGGCACTAACCTACTATTCTATTTATCCCGTCAACACCTACAAATGGCTTTAAAATGCAAACATTAACCCCAGTCACCGCATATATTCATACGCAGTGATTAGGTCGTATTGACAGGATATCAAAAACGTTTCACGGCACCGTGTTTCACGGCACATACACACTGTGTTGACGGGATAAATATGGTTGAATGGCGGAATCTAATGCAACAACATGAAATATAATATTTGTTTACATGAATGTTGCAACTGTACATACAATCTACTAGGAGAGTTATTGAACATTTAACTGGAAAATGTGTACGAAAAAAAATGTGGCAATAACCGAAGAAATGAGACTCGTAACATTTGCGACCAATGTGTTCGCCCTAGCCGATGAGGAGCTAGACTGAATACAAGGTCCATAAGTTTCGTCAGGTATTGTTCCAAACGTGGTCTAGTAACTAATATAGTGTGCCATGCTTTGACTAGTTCACCCCTAACTAACTGGCATATACTTGCTCGTGCATTAATCATATATGGCACTTTTTTATTCTGAAAAATCCTTACACATACTGTATATCTCGATGAGACCGAACACTACCCCCGTGTTATAATGTATTGTGTATATATGTGTATACTGGTGGACATTAAAAACGCATCACTGTATACAAGCGATTATATAGAGAATAGTAGGTTAGTGCCGTGAATGGAAAAAATATTTGGCAAGGCTTAGGAAACGGGATGGGCGAGGCTCTGCCGAGCACATCCCGTTTCCGTGCACGCCAGATATGTTTTTCATTCACGACACTAACCTGCTATTCTATTTATCCCGTCAACACCTACAACTGGCTTTAAAATGCAAACAAAATAACCCCAGCTACATTTAATATTCATACGCAGTGATTAGGTCGTATTGACAGGATATCAACAATGTTTCACGGCACCGTGTTTCACGGCACATGCGCACTGTGTCTACGGGATAAATAGTCATTACTTATATTAGAGACTTGTAATCAGGTGCACTTAAGTATGACTTCCCTCAGGCTCAATCTAGCACATTCAGGGTTTATTCAGCCAACTGTAACGCTCCGTGCACTCAGCGATTTGATTTGATTTGATATGCACTCGAAATACATGTGCACAATCTGAGAAAAAAAGTTTGTCAATGAATACGTAGCACATTATGCGAACACAATATCTACATTAAAGTTAAAAGTTCTTAACAGTGTTACAATGCCAGGACTAAATGTAAATGACAGACACAGAATTTAGGGAAATGTCGGAGTAGGTGTTGCATAGACCGTGGCTTCCATGTGATTTAACGTGTCAACCGTAATGCACCATACACGTTACCAACGATTCGCCATCCCCCAACTTGATGGCAGTGACGTCAAGTGCACGTATTTACACCTGACAATTTATGAAATTGTTATTTATGCAAAAAAATGTGTATGTTACGCAGAATAAATGAGGCGTTAAAACCCCGTTCCGAAACACTGTCCTGCGCGTGATCGTACTATTTACCGAAAGCAAGGCGGCCATCTTGGAAGATGGCGACCACTGCCCAGTGACACCTCCGTTGACAAGCTCGCGATTCTGGGGGCCATTTCACTAAACTTCGTACGACTAAAATGTTCGTAAGTGCAAAATTATGATAGTCTGTAAATATTACATTAACAACGTTTTCTTGTAAACAATTAATGGCTTTACATTTATTGAGCATAGGCTGCTTATGCAGCCTATGCTCAATAAATGTAAATCCATCAATTGAAATTTCCAGACAATCCTAAATTTGCACTTACGAACATTTTAGTCTTACGAAGTTTAGTGACGAACGGGCCCCTGGTTCGGGAGTAGCTGCGGATTAAACGTGCGTCATATAAACAATAATATTTGTGCACATTCTAAAATGATCAGTTACTTATAGATTAACTATGTTAATAAAGATATACTGTTTATGCGAACCACACATTTGCCTGCATTATATATTTTTCGTATTAGTGTTCGCGTCTTTTTGACGTAACTGTTTTAAAGCAAAAATTTGCGAGACATTTATAAAACAATATTGTAATACGTTGTCCGTCTATTCGAACTATTAAAGGTAAGTCATAAAACATATGAAATACTAGTATATGATACATACGATGGTCAACATAATGTTTTGTATGTCCCGCAATCCTTTTCACGTTTGTTTATTAACTGATAGCAACACAATCTTAATATTATGACATCTGATATAAGTGAACTAGTTCATTATCTGTCTGACCCGACTGCATTTTGTATAATCGGCTGGACCTTGTCATTTCCCGACTCTTGCAACTTCGTTATCTTTGTTTGATTTGTTCAAGTTCACTATTCAGTGTGCCCATTTCAGTCTAAGGATACGATAATTACTGCAAACAAATCTCATTATTTTGTTTATTTCTCCGTAAATGTATATGTTGTTATCACTCATTTGAACCGTCTCGTCGATAATGGTGCGTGCGTGTCTCCGTCTTGCAACAGTAGTGTTGTATTTCGCCGCCGTGTTGCCGCGGCAGGTGCGCGGTGACGTCATCGTGCACACGGAGTACGGGGATGTCCGCGGATGAACACGGGCCGCAGTCGAGCCTTCCTCGGTGTGCCGTATGCCGCCCCGCCCGTCGGCGCTCTCAGGTAGGTTCGCTACCCGCATTTCTGGCTGGAATTGGAGAAATGGGGAGTATGGGATTTGTGATCAGTGTAGCTCCTGATCAAATACAAGGCTCATGATCACGTGGTTACAACACCAACAACAATGGCTGAAGTGTTGAAAGTGCGCCCACTCCAAAGTAAGTATTATTTGATTGTTTCCTTAATATGCAACGGATTTCGATGAAATATGGCGCAGCAAACGTGTCTTCATGAGCTGCATTTGATGGTATCGGGACGTCGGCACATACTTGTGTCGTTTTTACGAAGAATCGATTTCTGTGTCAGTATTACAGTAGCTTGACACGATTCTTCGTAAAAACGACAGAAGTTCGGGCCAAAGTACAGAGACCACCAAATGTGCTTAACACGACGCGTGTCATCAAAATCCGTTACGTACTAAGGACAATATAAAATAATACGTACTTTGAATCAGATGGATTCTGGAAGTTTCAGTACTTGTTGTTGTTAGTACCACGTGATCATACACCTTGTAGTTGTACAATGTAAATACAAGTCCCATGTTGTCATCTGTGAATACAAACGATTACAGGCGATATATATGTACAATAGAACCTCTCTAAACCGGACACTCTGTGTTTCATTATCGTGTCTGTTCATGATTGAAAATGACAAAACATGTTTATGCACTGGTTAATTACAGTGGAACCTCTCTAAACCGGACACCCTGGACCTTCCAGGGTGTCCAGTTTAGAGAGGTTCCACTGTAATTAACAAGAGAGAGGTTCCTCCGTATATCAATAGTTCCTGTATCCATATTGATACGCGCACTTTCCGAAACTACAAATGGCACGGTAAAATATAAATACTTCCGGTATTTATATTCATATGCGCACTTTCCGAAATTGCAAATGGCACGGTTAAATATCAGTATTTCCGCTATTTATATTCACATGCGCGGCAACACAATTAAATTCTTACCGTCTACAAACTTACTTGATGGGGTCGTATATAATAAACGGAATATTCATATTTTTGCAGCAAATTTAACTACATGTATATTTTCATTGGATATTGCACACCACCCAATGATCATATATAATATATATATTATATATTCGTTGCAATATTATGAATGCCCAATAATTCCAGCACAAAAATATTTACACAATTCCCTAACATTTGCTTGACCCGTAGCAAGTCTCTGTCCAAAATTTATATCCAGTAAACTCCCACGCCGAACTACTTTCTACAGGTGCGCTGTCAGTGCTGTCAGTGTAAACAAATGGCTGCCGTCTGTTAAAATAAACACATTTTCTTGAGGAATTTATTTCAAATGCTGGAATTATAAGGAATGAATGGCCTTTTTGTGGAATTTATCGGGGATATAAACTTGGACAAGTCGCGGGAATACTGTGGTGCATATAGATAGATAGATATACATCAAATACTCCGTATCGTCAGTCGCGGAGTACAGTATTTGAACACCATGTGATTTTGTACTTTCGGACAACTGCGTAATTTCGTTACAAAATTTGCAATATTTTACATAAATAAATTCAAAAGTTGACCAAATTTTCGGAGTATATGCGGAATTAAATTCCGCAATTAAATTCCGCATGTACTCCGAAAATGTTGTGTTAACGTTTGACACCCTTTACGGAAACTATTGTAAATTTTGTAAACGTATTTCATGAAATTACGGCGATGTCTGAAGGTACAAAATCACATGACGTGTCTCATCTGTATCTTTCATGTATATTATTTTTAAACTAAAGTCACGTGTGGTTTTCGGTCCCAGGTGGCGCCCACCGGAAGAGCCGAAGAGTTGGTCGCCGTTCGTGCGCAATGCCACCACCATACAGCCGGGATGTCCACAGAAGGACTGCCTATCCTTCCTCCCACAGTGGGTCTGTCCCACACAGGTAGTACAGTGGAACCTCGCCTAACCGGACACCACTGGGTCCTCAGTGGAACCTCTCCTAACCGGACACCATGGGGTCCTCAGTGGAACCTCTGCTAACAGGACACCATGGGGTCCTCAGTGGAACCTCTCCTAACCGGTCACCACTGGGTCCTCAGTGGAACCTCTGCTAACCGGACACCACGGGGTCGTCAGGCCATGGAACCTCTCCTAACCGGACACCATGGAGTCCTCAGTGGAACCTCTCCTAACCGGACACCACTGGGTCCTCAGTGGAACCTCTCCTAACCGGACACCACTGGGTCCTCAGTGGAACCTCTCCTAACCGGACACCATGGGGTCCTCAGTGGAACCTCTCCTAACAGGACACCATGGGGTCCTCAGTGGAACCTCTCCTAACCGGACACCATGGGGTCCTCAGTGGAACCTCTGCTAACCGGACACCATGGAGTCCTCAGTGGAACCTCTGCTAACCGGACACCATGGGGTCCTCAGTGGAACCTCTCCTAACAGGACACCATGGGGTCCTCAGTGGAACCTCGCCTAACCGGACACCACTGGGTCCTCAGTGGAACTCTAACCTAACAGGACACCATGGGGTCCTCAGTGGAACCTCTCCTAACCGGACACCATGGGGTCCTCAGTGGAACCTCTGCTAACAGGACACCATGGAGTCCTCAGTGGAACCTCTCCTAACAGGACACCACTGGGTCCTCAGTAGAACCTCTCCTAACAGGACACCATGGGGTCCTCAGTGGAACCTCTCCTAACCAGGACACCACTGGGGTCCTCAGTGAACCTCTCCTAACCAGGACACCATGGGGTCCCTCAGTGGAAACCTCTGCTAACCGGACACCACGGGGTCCTCAGTGGAACCTCTCCTAACCGGACCACCAATGGGGGCCTCCAGTGGAACCTCTGGCTAACCGGAACCACCACGGGGTCCTCAAGTGGAACCTCTGGCTACCGACCACCACGGGGTCCTCAGTGGGAACCTCTTGGCTTAACCGGACACCATGGGGTCCTCAGTGGGAAACCTCTCCTAACCAGACAACCACGGGTGTCCCTCAGTGGAACCTCTCCTAACCAGGACACATGGGGTCCTCAAGTGGAACCTCTCCTAACCAGGTCACTCATGGGGTCCTCAGTGGAACCTTCTGGGGCTAACCGGACACCACGGGTCCTCAGAGGAACCTCTCCTAACCGACACCATGGGGTCCTCACCCAATGGCCCTGGACTCCGGAACCTAACGGACTGGGGTCCCTCATGAACCTCTCCCTAACCGGACATGGGGTCCTCAGTGGAACCCTGCTAAGGAGGACCCATGGAGTCCTCAGTGAACCTCTCCTAACAGGACACCACGGGTCCTCAGTGGAACCTCTCCTAACAGAAACCATGGGGTCCAGTGGAACCTCTCCTAACAGGACACCAGGTCCCCCCCATGGAACCTCTTCCTAAGGACACCATGGGGTCCTCAGTGGAAACCTCTGCAAACCGGACACCGGGGTCCCTCAGTGAACCTCTCTTAACCGGACACCATGGGGTCCTCATGGAACCTCTCCTAACCGGACACCACGGGGTCCTCAGTGGAACCTCTGCTAACCGGACACCACGGGGTCCTCAGTGGAACCTCTGCTAACCGGACACCATGGGATCCTCAGTGGAACCTCTCCTAACAGGACACCATGGGGTCCTCAGTGGAACCTCTGCTAACCGGACACCATGGGGTCCTCAGTGGAACCTCTGCTAACCGGACACCATGGGGTCCTCAGTGGAACCTCTCCTAACCGGACACCATGGGGTCCTCAGTGGAACCTCCCCTAACAGGACACCATGGGGTCCTCAGTGGTACCTCTGCTAACCGGACACCACGGGGTCCTCAGTGGAACCTCTCCTAACCGGACACCGCGGGGTCCTCAGTGGAACCTCTGCTAACCGGACACCACGGGGTCCTCAGTGGAACCTCTGCTAACCGGACACCACGGGGTCCTCAGTGGAACCTCTGCTAACCGGACACCATGGGGTCCTCAGTGGAACCTCTGCTAACAGGACACCATGGGGTCCTCCGTGGAACCTCTCCTAACCGGACACCACTGGGTCCTCAGTGGAACCTCTGCTAACCGGACACCATGGGGTCCTCAGTGGAACCTCTGCTAACAGGACACCATGGGGTCCTCAGTGGAACCTCTCCTAACCGGACACCACTGGGTCCTCAGTGGAACCTCTGCTAACCGGACACCATGGGGTCCTCAGTGGAACCTCTGCTAACAGGACACCATGGGGTCCTCAGTTGAACCTCTCCTAACCGGACACCATGGGGTCCTCAGTGGAACCTCTCCTAACCGGACACCATGGGGTCCTCAGTGGAACCTCTCCTAACCGGTCACCATGTGTTCATCAGTGGAACATCTCCTAACCGGACACCATGGGGTCCTCAGTGGAACCTCTGCTAACAGGACACCATGGGGTCCTCAGTGGAACCTCGCCTAACCGGTCACCATGTGTTCATCAGTGGAACCTCTGCTAACAGGACACCATGTGGTCCCTCAGTGGAACCTCTCCTAACCGGTCACCATGTGTTCATCAGTGGAACCTCTGCTAACCGGACACCATGGGGTCCTCAGTGGAACCTCGCCTAACCGGTCACCATGTGTTCATCAGTGGAACCTCTGCTAACAGGACACCATGGGGTCCTCAGTGGAACCTCTCCTAACCGGTCACCATGTGTTCATCAGTGGAACCTCTGCTAACCGGACACCATGGGGTCCTCAGTGGAACCTCGCCTAACCGGTCACCATGTGTTCATCAGTGGAACCTCTGCTAACAGGACACCATGGGGTCCTCAGTGGAACCTCTCCTAACCGGTCACCATGTGTTCATCAGTGGAACCTCTGCTAACAGGACACCATGGGGTCCTCAGTGGAACCTCGCCTAACCGGTCACCATGTGTTCATCAGTGGAACCTCTGCTAACAGGACACCATGGGGTCCTCAGTGGAACCTCTCCTAACCGGTCACCATGTGTTCATCAGTGGAACCTCTGCTAACCGGACACCATGGGGTCCTCAGTGGAACCTCTCCTAACCGGACACCATGTGTTCATCAGTGGAACCTCTGCTAACAGGACACCATGGGGTCCTCAGTGAACCTCTCCTAAACCGGTCACCATGTGTCATCAGTGGAACCTCTGCTAACAGGACACCATGGGGTCCTCAGTGGAACCTCTCCTAACCGGTCACCATGTGTTCATCAGTGGAACCTCTGCTAACCGGACACCATGGGGTCCTCAGTGGAACCTCTCCTAACCGGACACCATGGGGTCCTCAGTGGAACCTCTGCTAACCGGACACCACGGGGTCCTCAGTGGAACCTCTCCTAACCGGACACCATGGGGTCCTCAGTGGAACCTCTCCTAACCGGACACCATGTGTTCATCAGTGGAACCTCTGCTAACCGGACACCATGGGGTCCTCAGTGGAACCTCTGCTAACAGGACACCATGGGGTCCTCAGTGGAACCTATCCTAACCGGACACCATGTGTTCACCAGGGGTGAACCACTGCTAACCGGACACCATGGTTCCCTCATGGAACCTCTCCTCACCGGACACCATGGGGTCCTCAGTGGAACCTCCCCTAACCAGACACCATGGGGTCCTCAAGTGGTACCTCTGCTAACCGGACCACCCACGTGGGTCCTCAGTGGAACCCTCCTAACCGGACATCCGCGGGGAACCTCAAGTGGAACCTCTGCTAACCGACACCAGGGGTCCTCAGGTGGAACCTCTGCTAACCGGACACCACGGGGTCCCTCAGTGGAAACCTCTGCTAAACCCGGGACACTAAACACATGGGTCCACCAGTGAACCTCTGCTAACAGGACACCATGGGTCCTCCGTGGAACCTCTCCTAACCGGACCACCACTGGGTCCCTCAGTGGAACCTCTGCTAACCGACACCATGGGGTCCTCAGTGGAACCTCTGCTAACAGGACAACATGGGTCCTCAGTGGAACCTCTCCTAACCGTACACCACTGGGTTCCTCAGTGGAACCTCTGCTAACCGGACACCATGGGGTCCTCAGTGGAACCACTGCTAGCAGGACACATGGGGTCCTCAAGTGAACCTCTCCTAACCCGTACACCATGGGGTCCTCAGTGTAACCTCACCTAACCGACACCATGGGGTCCCTCAGTGGAACCTCTCCTAACCGTCACCATGTGTTCATCAGTGAACATCTCCTAACCGTGACACCATGGGTCCTCATGGAACCTCTGCTAACAGGACACCATGGGACCTCAGTGGAACCTCTGATAACAGGACACCATGGGGTCCTCAGTGGAACCTCTCCTAACCGGACACCACTGGGTCCTCAGTGGAACCTCTGCTAACCAGACACCATGGGGTCCTCAGTGGAACCTCTGCTAACAGGACACCATGGGGTCCTCAGTGGAACCTCTCCTAACCGGACACCATGGGGTCCTCAGTGGAACCTCTCCTAACCGGACACCATGGGGTCCTCAGTGGAACCTCTCCTAACCGGTCACCATGTGTTCATCAGTGGAACCTCTCCTAACCGGACACCATGGGGTCCTCAGTGGAACCTCTGCTAACAGGACACCATGGGGTCCTCAGTGGAACCTCGCTTAACCGGTCACCATGTGTTCATCAGTGGAACCTCTGCTAACAGGACACCATGGGGTCCTCAGTGGAACCTCTCCTAACCGGTCACCATGTGTTCATCAGTGGAACCTCTGCTAACCGGACACCATGGGGTCCTCAGTGGAACCTCGCCTAACCGGTCACCATGTGTTCATCAGTGGAACCTCTGCTAACAGGACACCATGGGGTCCTCAGTGGAACCTCTCCTAACCGGTCACCATGTGTTCATCAGTGGAACCTCTGCTAACCGGACACCATTGGGTCCTCAGTGGAACCTCTCCTAACCGGACACCATGTGTTCATCAGTGGAACCTCTGCTAACAGGACACCATGGGGTCCTCAGTGGAACCTCTCCTAACCGGTCACCATGTGTTCATCAGTGGGACCTCTGCTAACATGACACCATGGGGTCCTCATTGGAACCTCTCCTAACCGGTCACCATGTGTTCATCAGTGGAACCTCTGCTAACCGGACACCATGGGGTCCTCAGTGGAACCTCTCCTAACCGGACACCATGTGTTCATCAGTGGAACCTCTGCTAACCGGACACCATGGGGTCCTCAGTGGAACCTCTGCTAACCGGACACCATGGGGTCCTCAGTGGAACCTCTCCTAACCGGACACCATGGGGTCCTCAGTTGAACCTCTCCTAACCGGACACCATGGGGTCCTCAGTGGAACCTCTGCTAACCGGACACCACGGGGTCCTCAATGGAACCTCTCCTAACCGGACACCATGGGGTCCTCAGTGGAACCTCTCATAACCGGACACCATGTGTTCATCAGTGGAACCTCTGCTAACCGGACACCATGGGGTCCTCAGTGGAACCTCTGCTAACAGGACACCATGGGGTCCTCAGTGGAACCTCTCCTAACCGGACACCACGGGGTCCTCAGTGGAACCTCTCCTAACCGAACACCATGTGTTCATCAGTGGAACCTCTGCTAACCGGACACCATGGGGTCCTCAGTGGAACCTCTCCTAACAGGACACCATGGGGTCCTCAGTGGAACCTCTCCTAACCGGACACCACGGGGTCCTCAGTGGAACCTCTGCTAACAGGACACCATGGGGTCCTCAGTGGAACCTCTCCTAACCGGACACCATGGGGTCCTCAGTGGAACCTCTCCTAAATGGGAATCATGGGGCACGTCAGTAAAACCTTTCCAAACCTAAAATGTGTGTGGTCCCCGTGGAACCTCTCCAAGCCAAATACGTTGAGGTGCTCAATGGAGGGTCTCCAAACCAAACATGCTGTGGTCCCCAATGGAACCTCTCCAAGCTGAAACTGTCCTCAGCGGAAGAAACCTTTCCAAGACAAAACTATTTGGGGTCCCCAACTGAAACTTTCAACACCAAATACCTCTCCAAATCAGATAGCACGAGAAGTGGTGAGGAGTTTCAGATCTTGTGGTATTCTATCCAAGGTGTATGACACGTGTACTAACAACAACAACAAGTACCGATTCAAAGTACGTATTATTTTATAGTGTCCTTATTACCTAACGGATTTTGATGAACTATGGCGCATCAAACGCGTCTTGTTAAGCTGCATTTGGTGGACTCTGTATTTTCGCCCAAACTTCTGTCATTTTTGCGAACAATCGATTTCCGTGTCTACCGACACAGAAATCGATTCTTCGCAAAAACGACATAAGTCTGTGCCAAACTCTATAGACCACCAAATGCAGCTCATGAAGACACTTTTGCTGCGCCATATTTCATCAAAATCCGTTGCATAATAAGGCAAATATCAAATAATACTTACTTTGGAGTAGGTACGTTGTTGTTGTTGTAATCACGTGATCATGCACCTTGCTATTGTAATTAATTTAATTTGAAAAGAAGCATGTGATGCTGACACGAATAACTAATTTTGAAGATAGTTTAAATGGTGAACGATATTTGTTGATGTCAACGCATATTGTTCACCATTTAATATGTTTTAAACTATTCTAAATTATTCTCGTATCAACAGTACTCGTTATAAAATGTTCAAACATGATTTCAGTTATTCGTGCCAGCATTACCTGATTATTTTCTTACATGAACAATAGGCGTTGATGATCAATAGACGGTTCTATAGAGTATAATGCATATCATATTACATCAATACAGTTGTTAGGTTCTATTTTGCATATGCCTGTGTTGTTTGTAATGAATAAAGTTGTATTACCGGTTTAAGTATACATGCATATGCGGCTGTTGTAATGATACATGGATATGCCTGGGCAATCTTACCAATCATCATCTCACACACGATACTGCTCTCGGAGTATCAGGGGGCCGTTTCACTAAACTCCGTACGACTAAAATGTTCGTAAGTGCAAAATTATGATAGTCTGTAAATTTCACATTAACAACGTTTTCTTGTAAACAATTATTGGATTTACATTTATTGAGCATAGGCTGCAGATGCAGCCTATGCTCAATACATGTAAATTCATCAATTGATATTTCCAGACGATCCTAAATTTGCACTTACGAACATTTTAGTCGTACGAAGTTTAGTGAAACGGGCCCCTGGTTATCAGCTGGGCTGACTACTGATGGTCAGTTTAAGGTAGTAGGTCATAGATATATACACTCAGCTTCAATGATAATTGCTTCATAATAGTGAATAATAGACATAAATGACAACAGCAAGCTATAAATATTATACCAGCAAACTACACAAAAAACGAGATATTTGAGCATTTCTCCCATCAATCTCAAAATATATTTGTATGTGTAAAGTTTTCAATTAGATGCACAGCCTATGTTAGTGTACACGTTATCCATAGGTAAAACCATATTTACTCGCATAGTAGGTGAGCAGACATCAGGGACAATACACTCAGATAACTTCTTACATGTCACTGGATATGGTAGCTAATACCAGAGTACAGTAGTGGGTATATATGGTATATGTGTTGTGTGGTTAGCCAGGTAAGAGTGATACACTGTGAGATTGTATGTGTATGAGGCTATCTATAATGGTGGTTCATGTTGTTAAAAGTCAGTTCTCCTGCATTTTCTACATGTGATTAGCTACATTATATCATAAGTTCTACCTCACATTTTAAGTTCTTTGTCAAACGGCAGAACGGGTGAAACTGGCTGATGGCTGGAACACATAAAGATGGCCGACTTGGTCACTCCATGTTCCGTATAGGATACAGTAATGAGGCAGTTATCACATATATGTTATACATATATTCTATCACATTTACGAAGCAATTACCTTTGAATCAAACGATGATTATGTATAGAAAGAGTCCTTAACCCTTTGAACCCGACAACCCGCTATATCGGTGTTGGTAAACAGTGCAGATCCAGATGAGCCGGCTCGTAACGAGCCGTCTCATCAGGATCTGCACTGTTTGCAAGTAATGTGCATATCATTAGAACAAAAGCACCCCTTTTTCATAAATGGACTAGTCTGAAAATCAGTTTGTGACGACTGGATTGGTCGGGAAATAAACATAAGACAGTCCATTCCAGTTACTTAGGGTTGAAAGTGTTAATACACTCATGTCTAGAGATTAGATGATTAAATATGTAGTTAGATCATACAATGATTGTTGTACCTGTAACAGCTGTGACTGGAGAAATGGAGCTCATTTTGGTATGCGACCAGTGTAGCTCCAGATTATCCTGTACATTAATCTGAATGATGTAACGCAGGGTGACTTGCTTACTAAGTCGCGCTGCGTTACAGACATAAAATTCGGGTTTCATGTGCATCCGCACAGTATGATCAGGATCTGCACTGTCCGCCATTCCATCAGCGAATCACACGTCATGTTAAGCATTAAAGATCGTTATCAGGCTACTGGGGCCCGTTGCATATGCAGCCTATGCACAATAAATGTAAATCCAATAATTGTTTACAAGAAATCATTGTTAATGTGAAATTTTGCACTTACGAACATTTTATTCGCACGAAGTTTAATGAAACGGCCCCAAGAAGTGTACTGGTCATACATCCAATAAGCCCCGTTTCTCCAGTTACGGCCACATTTGGACATTTGCTACATTGGTCACAAACCACACAAGCCCCATTTCTCACGTCATGGCCACATATTCCAGACGTCCGAGGACTGCCTGTACATGAACATCTGGACCCCGCTGTCGGCGGCGCCGGGCACCAAATTACCCGTGATGCTCTACATCCACGGGGGGTCCTTCATCCACATCACGGGCGGGGCGCCCCTGTTTAACGGGGATTACTTTGCCATGAAGGGGCAGGTAATTCTCGTCAACATGGAGTACAGGCTAGGTATGGTTTTTATGCCATAGCAATGTCTTTCTCACTGACTTTATAGAATATGACCTTTTGTTTCAAATGTAGTAATATCATACATGTGACTGACTATATATATAAAGTATATCTGACCCTGTTCTTTTTAGAGTATAATATACAGAGCATTTAGTTATCAGACTTTGTATGAAAACAAAGCATGTCTCCCCATTATGTTGCACCAAATTGTATTCAATTATTAGTGGTACATGTATGTGTTAAACGCAATAAGAGGTGGCTTGTACACACTAAGATGGCCGACATGGCAACGCCATGCACTGTGTAGGATATAGTAAGATGATAATGTTTACATGTATGTTAGGCTTATATGCATATATCCCATCACATTTACGTAGCAATTATGCATGAATCATTGGATGATCAGGGGCCCCACGGGTCCTTAAGCGTCCACGTGCGGGTAGGTTTTGAAAGTGGTTCTGTGAAAAAAACAAAACAATGTGTATACTATTTTTCACTATTTACTGGTGAAGTAATATGAAAACTGATTGGGGGATTTGTCCAAGTATTAAATCCTTCATGAATACCCACATAATAAGTTTAATAAGAGTGTTTTCTTCTTTTTTTTATAAACTTTGCTGTCTAAAATTAAAATTTATGCTAACAACTTCCTCAACCCTGCAAGGGTTGAGGAAGTTTTTAACACAAATTGACCTTCGTTCTTTTCAAGACCTTATTTGTTTTTATCGGATACGTAGGTATGTTTTTATCGGATACGTAGGTATGTTTTTATCGGATACGTAGGTATGTTTTTATCGGATACGTAGGTATGTTTTTGTCAACTGGGTGGACGCTTAACATAGAAAATATATGGTATGGCCTTATTGCATCAAATGTAATTGTGATGTACAGTGTAATACGCTAGTGTAGTAAATATGCAAATGATACAGCTACGGAATACGCGTATTGTGGTCATTACCAGCGGCGTCGGAACAGGCCCGGCAGGTCCGGCGACTGCCGCACCAATAGTTTTGACATAAATATGATATTTTATTGACATATTTAGAAAAGTACTTATTTGTATTAATAGTATATGATAGGCTTTGATAGTATACCGAAAAACTTTAAGCAATACCTTTAGCCAGGATGCACGTATGAACGTATATATATATCGTGCTGTCTACAAGAGGGCGCAACACAAAATGAACTACATGTACATGTATATTTCTTTTCCCATACTGTTGGTTTGAACATTAAATTTAGGTTTTGTTTGTCGTGTCGGCTAGATCTCGGTTGGTATATCACCCGATGCACACATTTCTAAATATGTTTCTGAATTTTTCTCATTTCTCGTCAAAAGTGTATATTGTCACCACTCAGTTGAACCGTCTCGACGAGACGGTTCAACTGAGTGGTGACAACATACACTTTGGGTGGATGGGTGGGGGCACACCCCCACCCCCACCCCTCACTACCTTCGACAGACGAATGTTATGATGCTTCCGAGGACCTTGAGTACAGCTTGAATGTACTTGTGGCACTATACCAAAGCCGCAACAACCATATTGCAATCATCAACAACATTCACTGTTCCCGTACATCAAACACACTCCATCAACCGTCCGATCTAGATAGACGTAATCTGCTACTCACATACTGTCTCGTGTGGGAAAATGTCGTTCCATCCCTTGGCACGTAGACATTTATTTTAACAGGATGGTCGGAAATTCTAGGATCCTAGTTACTAAGCTTGCCAAAATTAGGCTCCGCCCACATAGTTACGGTTGCTACCTGGCCACAAGCTATCGCCGAAATCACACACTATCATAAGTTTGCACTTACGAACAATTTAGTAGTACGAAGTTTAGTGAAACGGCCCCAGGACATTGGTGTGAGCATAACTAGAGGCTCTTACATGAATGATGATGATTTAATACGATATTTATTAAACGAGTGTACAGATTTGATTAGAAACGAGGCTATGCCATATTAAATCAACACAAATGTTAGATTATATGTATTGCATAAGCACATCATCATAATTTGAAGCTGAATTGATTACCTAACATGTTTTCTGTAGCGGGCTTATTTGCATTACACTAGTGTATATGATTGTATTACACCGTGTTATGATACATGTACTGTGAAACCCCATTTTATTACACCGTGTTATGATACATGTACTGTGAAACCCCATTTTATTACACCGTGTTATGATACATGTACTGTGAAACCACATTTTATTACACCGTGTTATGATACATGTACTGTGAAACCCCATTTTATGTAATAAAGTGATTGTATATATTTTATTAAACAGTATGTTTCTCTCCAAATGCTGTGCCATATTACATTTATGTGCAGTGTTTTCATGTTTGATGTTTTATTTTGCCATGTTTATACCATGTATATGTATTTTATATATGATAGTAGGAAGAATATCCAACCATTTTCCATCTTTAACGATATCTTGAATCATAGAACAATGCCCAAATAACCGTGACTAACAACGAACGATTCTTTTCTCAGAAATACATTTTTCTACACGTGATAACTATAAA
This sequence comes from Conchocele bisecta, assembly GCA_029237695.1. Taxonomy (NCBI): domain Eukaryota; kingdom Metazoa; phylum Mollusca; class Bivalvia; order Lucinida; family Thyasiridae; genus Conchocele; species Conchocele bisecta. Next base: position 8,284,099 of record CM055265.1, on the reverse strand, counting down.
CCCACTTTAAAGTTAGGTAAAACGGACTACATGTTTGGTATTACAGTGAAACCTCTCTAATCTCTAAACCGGACACACTGGGAGGTCCCCAGGGTGTCCGGTTTAGAGATGTTCCACTGTAAATCAGACATATGACCATTCTGATACGTATGTGCGTACTTTACAATCGTTAACATACACTAACATCTGAGATAAATGGCCAAGAAACCCATCAAAAATAGGATCACAGATGTTGTATTGGTGTTCGGTTTATCGAGGCTCAACTGTATTTCCGTGTCTGCTCCACCGTAGGTCTGCTGGGGTACCTGTACACGGGGGACGGGCCGGACGACGCCCATGGTAACTATGGTATCCACGATCAGCGGCTGGCCATGCTCTGGGTGCAGAAGAACATTGCCAACTTTGGCGGCGACCCATCAAAGGTATTAGATTTCAAGTAATATGAAGATATACATCAGTAAATGTGCCAGCGCCTGTTCCACTACAGGGGGCGTTTCACTAAACTTCGTACGACTAAAATGTTCGTAAGTGCAAACATAAGATCTGTAAATATCACATTAACAATGTTTTCTTGTAAAACATTATTGGATTTACATTTATTGAGCATATGCTGCATATGCAGCCTAGGCTCAATAAATCCTAAATTTGCGCTTACAAACATTTTGAGTCGTAAGAAGTTTCGTGAAACGGGCCCGTGGTCTCCAAGTTATCAGTATGAATGTGACATGTGGGACACATTACTGTTGTTGTACCCTTCTTGTGGCTCTATGTAAAGTCAATGGAAACCTAATAAAAAAAAAATACTCATAAACCGATAGCTACTTACAGAAATAAAACATATATATATGTGTGTGTTCAATAAGTATTTATGCAAATGCCAGCAAGGAAATCACACCATGTGCTGTACATGTAGTTAGAAAATAATAAGTATTTTGGTGTTTTACACGACTGTACAATGTGGCTTCTACAGACATGTACAGACACATAAATATACATGTGCTATATAAAAAATGGTCTGCTATCTGGATATTACAGCTGTGTGTGCATTTTTATTGGTAGCAGTATCTGCATAACGATTTACTGATCGCATTCATACGGTTTATTTATGTAAGTAGCTATTGTTTTATTAGTAGGGTTTTTATTAGATTTCCATAGACTTTACATGGGGCCACAAGAAGGGTACACCTACCTTAATGCACGTCTCTATATAACACAGAGGACACGCGCGATTATGCTTACATAAGTCTCTAATTTTGTGTTCTCAATTCCCGCATCAGGAGCCCGTTTCACTAAACTTCGTAAGACTAAGAAGTTCGCTTAATTTAAATTAATGAACTATAATTTTAGAATAGAATTTACACTGACAGTTGATATTGTGACGTCATTAGTGGGCGTGTTCGCATGTACTGATTTGGATGGAAGCCCTGGAGGGACTTCTGGCTTCAATGCTTCTAACTTCATTACTTCTAACTTCATTACTTCTAACTTCCTTATTTGTAAATTCCTACTTCATTACTTCTAACTTTCAACTTCATTACTTCTAACTTCCTTACTTCTAACTGTTACTTCCTTACTTCTAACTTTCAACTTTATTACCATGATTACTTCCTACTTTTAACTTAATTACTTCTAACTTCCAACTTCATCACTTCGTACTTCTAACTTCCTTACTTCTAACTTCATTACTTCTAACTTCTTCTAACTTCATTACTTCTAACTTCATTACTTCTAAGAAGTTAGAAGTTAGGAAGTTAGACGTAAGAAGTGATGAAGTTGGAAGTTCGAAATAAAGAAGTTAGTCGCAAGAAGTAATGAACTTAGAAGTAGGAAGTAATGAAGTTGGAAGTTGGAAGTAAGGAAGTAGAAAGTAAGAAAGCTAAAAGTATTGCAGTCAGAAGTCCCACTAGGGCTTCCATATATTTGTGCAAGTAGGTGCAAAATGGTAGCGTTAGTTAACCAAGTTAATGTGAGAAGCAAATTCATAAAAGTATTCATACGAACAGTTTTATCTTGGAAGTTTAGTGAAACGGCCCAAGTTCTGCTGTAAGATCACAAAGTTGGTATAATAAGGGTTACAGAACACAGAAAGCGACGTAAAAGTCTCCGTTGTTGATATAGCGTCTCAAACGATCGCCTCAAATGATCGTTAGAATAAACCTCATATCGAGATATAGTAGCGTGGAATTATCCATGTACATGTATTACATAAAATGTGTTTTCGTAGTGTAATAACGCAGTGTATGCAAATCATGATACGCTAGTGTAATAAATATACTAGTGTAATAAATATGCGATTGTAATCAATATACTAGTGTAATAAATACGTTAGTGTAATAAATAGGCTACTGTAATAAATATGTAAAGGAGACCACCAAAGGAAACACGGCACATGTAGTGAACAGTACAGTTTCCATATATGTGGCTGTGATTGGAGAAATGGGGCTTATGGGTTTTGCGACCAGTGTAGATCCATATCAGCCTGTGCGTCCGCACAGTCTGATCAGGATCTACATTGTTAGCCATTCCATCAATGAAACACCTGTCATGCTAGTAACAAGCAATGCTCGTGTTATTTAATCACAAAACCCATAAGCCCCATTTATCCGGTCACGTCCACATATGTGTCCACCTTACTCAATAAATTAAATGTAACTTCGTGTTGACTTAATACCGCATTTATTCAGCTCGTTGAATGGTTTCAGTAAGCTCATTTAATAAGTACCACATTAACTGACCACTCGTAATATCTATATAGTCTGGGTCGAATGTTAACATTGTTAATTGATAGGCCCTGATATATTGCAGGTCACCCTGTTCGGACAAAGTGCGGGTGCCCAGTCGGTGGCTATCCACATGGTGTCAGATAAGTCCGAGGGTTTATTCAGAAACGCCATCTTGGAAAGTGACCCCCTTGACATTCCGTACAAGTCGCGATCCGAGGCGAAACTTCTGGCGACGGACGCGGTGAAACTTCTCCGTTGTTCCATCACAGATATGGCGTGTCTTCGCAGCAAATCCTTGGACGAAATATCCGCCGCTCAAATTGCAGTCGGTTCAAAATTTACGTCGTTTAAATTATTTGAGTTCTTCGAGGCGATTGGTCCGTTCATTGACGGGATCGATGTCCAAGTCGAACCAATGGAAGCATCCTCGAGTGATAAAATCCGAAAGATGCCGACTATTATAGGAACCAATACACAGGAATGTACCATATTTGTCCACGAAGCCTGGAACCGTCCTCTAACGGAACCGGAATACGTGGCATCCATTCTAGCGGCGTTTCCAACTCATGTTGTGGAGATTCTCAAGAAATATCCCCCACCAAAAGGATCGCCAGACCTACGAGATGCGGAAGTGCAGATGTCCACTGACTTCCTGTTTACATGTCCAGGTCGCAATGTGAGCAGGAACCTATTGAAGTTCAACAATAACGCAGTGTATCGCTACGTTTTCGATCATGCTTTTGAAGTTCCGGGTGTATGGGGAAAGTTCTCGTTTTGCGAGCAACATGTCTGTCATGGCGAGGAGATTGCGTTCGTATTTGGCACAGATACGAATGCAACCGTGGACGAAACGGCGCTTTCAGACCAAATGATTTCGTACTGGACTAACTTTGCGTACACCTCCGACCCGAATATCGGCCCGCATAAGGCAGCACTAAACTGGCCTGGTTACGATCCGAAACAGACCAGTATAATGCATTTTATGACGCCAGAAAACAAGCTTCTGGCCAACTATAGAGGACAATACTGTGACTTCTGGGATTCGATCGGGTACAGCGCGTAAATGTTTATACTCAAGAGCTGTTGTTCATCGTTGTGATATTCCTTTACTTAAACATGATTTGGCAGCACATGATAATCGTCTCCATTTACGCCCCTCGTAGTTAATGTTAGTTAATTAGTAGTTATTATTTACGTCATATTCTAGTATTTTACATGTAGTTCTATAGTGTATGTGAAGATATTCTTAACTCTTTGCATGCTATGAAATTTGTGGGCTATAAATAGTTCAAAATTTGAAGATGACAATTCATTATATTTTCGTTTATTTCTCCTTATAAATTTTATGAATATGTCTTGGAATTTCATTAGAATTCTAATGAAATTTGAAGACATATTTACAGAGAGAAATAAAACATATACTCCTAATTCGTTTGGCGGATATTTTCACCGCTAGCATGCAAAGAGTTAATGTAATTATGTAGTGAGGGCCACAGGGTAGGTTGGCCTTGTCCAACTGTGCCACTTTCGGTAAATAATGTATAAACAAAATAAAAATAAATAAATAACTGTTTTTTGTCGAGATTAACTGCTTTTATATTATAAGATCGAAATAGCTTGCAACCACATATAATTCCAAAAAGATTACATAACACTGAGGAAAAAGTGTTTGCAGTTTTAGTACGTATCCTGGGAGCCGTTTCACAAAACTTCGTACGACTAAAATATTCGTAAGTGCGAAAATATGATAGTCCGTAACTTTCACATTAACACTGTTGTCTTGTCAACAACTAGTGGATTTACATTTATTGGGCATATGCTGCATATGCAGCATATGCTCAATAAATGTAAATGCATTCATTGAAATTACCAGACGATCCTAAATTTGTACTTACGAACATTTTAGTCGTACGAAGTTAGTGAAACCGGCCCCAGAGTGATAAACGTAAATGTCCGTTCTGGAATGGTCACTCGCATGTAATAGAACACAGCTACTTGCTTTTCTGATTTGTGCGGGTCCTCTGTGCCAACGGTTCGATTTGCGGAGTTCGAATTGCCATCAGATGAATGTACTGATCGGGCAGCCGGCTGAGCGGATGTTCAGCGGCGCGGATATGCGCACAAATGAAATGTAATATGGATATACAAAACCCTATATTAATGTACATGTATTTGTTATGTGCTACATGTTTGCATCGAACCTATTGAAATAGCCTCTATAGTATATATGTATGTATCTACAGTATATCGTACACGGTGGAATTATTATGATGTACATAAGGTCCTGGTGGAATTATTATGAGTGTATCCCATAATAGGTCCTGTCCAATAGCAATGTACACTGCGATAAAACACTTGCTAACTGTCACTGGCATGTCTCAATGTTATCAGTATAGCTGCCGCCTCACTCGATTAAATTGATTAATTTGATTAAATACCATATTGTATAATATATAGAGGATATTCATATTTGTTCAACGAATATGACATATATGTTCATCGAGTGGTGTGAAATGTCCATATTTCACGAGTGCCTAACGGCACTCGTGAAATATGGACATTCTACACCACAAGATGAACATATATGTCATATTCGTTGCAAAAATATGAATATTCTATTTATTATATACCGCTCCATGGAAATTAGCAGTTTTTTAGACTGTATACGGTAATGAATGTGTATTTGTAGCCTATTTGCAGTCCGGCACTGCAGGTGCGAGTTATGAATATAGATAGCGGAACTATGTATTTCATGGGTAGGTATATAATAAATGTTATTATTATTATTATTATTATTATTGAAACACGTGCACAAAATGTATGTTCTTTCTAGACAACTGAATTCCTATCTATGATAATGATATTGTTCTAATAATTCATAATTCGTGATCGAATTCAGAAAATACTATGTTTCTTCGTGATAAAATCAGACTCACTCATCCAAATTTATGGCAAGCCAAATGTACAATGATTCCATAAACCCATGGTTGAGGGAAGTATAGGATAACAATCCACGGACGTCTTCTGATAAGCATCAGCTCACACCTGTTATACCGAGTAAACAAATATGACCGCTAACACGGAGGAGACTATTGTCTGCTTCACAAAACCTGCCAAAATTTTACGGCTATATAAACAATGCAAATAGATTTAATTTTATCAAAATGAGCCTTTGATTTTATTGCGAAAAACAATTTCCCCATAATAAATCCCCATAGACATCTTCACAGTCTATGGGGATTTAACATGGGGAATTTTTTCTAATGTCAGAAAAAGTGGACAGATTTTAACAATTTAATTTTTGCTTTCTTATCATTCTCAAGCTATCTAACCAGGTTTCAGGGTCAATTTACAAAATATTTTTGACGCCTCCCCCATCTTTTCCACCTCCCTTTCCCCCATGTTAAATTCCCATAGAGAAATATGTTTTGTTAATAAAATTAATATTAGACAAACTTTCACGAAATAAAAAAAAGGCTAATTCTTAAATGTTATTACAATTTAATGTCATCGAATATAATATTTATATATCCGTAAACGTTTGGCAGGTTTCGTGAAACAGACAGTAGTTTGCGCGATATTCTACAAGTGTACAACAATTTATACCAGCAGAGCCATGCAGAACTATCATCTGTATGTTCATACTACTAGTATATATACCACGTGTTTGTCATATCTATATGACCTGGGTAAATAAACGAATTTGAATTGACAAATTGGTGCAACAAACGTATGATGCGGCCACAACAAATTTATCCGACGGTTTAGTGTATCTGCGCTGCGTGGCTCTGCGTGGCTCCTGTAGCCGATTTCATCAAAATTGTTAAGCATACTTATCTAGCTAAGTATACTTTGATGGAGTTATCATTTATTTTCCCGAAATACATTGTTTCATATATAACTAACTACTGCATATATTTGATGATTAAACGTATACAGAATTATTATACTGAATTTATTACATTATCACAGCCAAAATGGCTGTGATAATGTAATCAATTCAGTATAATAAAAATTCTAATGCACCGAAACTAGAAAGCACGCATCTGATTGGTCAATTGAAATCAGAGCCTATAAAATATGAAAAATCACAGCATATAAAATCTCCGTTTTACCAGCCTGTGTTTTACAACTTGACATATTTATGTAACCCTACGCGCTTTTGTAAACAATGGCCAGCGCGGCGGGGAATGCAAATATTTCCAAATTAATTTCGGTACATTCTCGGTTATCCATTCGGCCATATTGACATGTACAACCCAAAGCGGAACAGAGAATCTACCAACGGCTGACAAACGTGGCTTCAGTGTGGTGGCCCTTCAACAAATTCCTAAAAATATTACCCCACCCGCCCAAAATGCAGAAGAATTTAATAAAGTGCTCAAATGCAAACTCAATATGCCAGTACCAGCCTATAACTTTACGAATTCCAATGTGCACATACATGACTATACATTATACACTGTATTGCAGATGGGTATTCACCTGAATTAGGCATAAATCCAGGGAAATCCTAGGCCTGTTGACACAAGTTGACATTTCCTTTGTAAAATCACACGAACCCAATGCAGAATTGTTGGCATTTCTTTAAATTAATAAAAGCAAATAACTGTTGCAACTACACATACAAAAGCAATACAATAGTTAATATAAACATTACAGTTGAATAACTGTATAGATGTCTTAGAAAAAGTCCCGTTAATCTCTATTTGAAATGGGAATATTCTTCGGCGGAGTTAAATTTCTTCAAATTTATTTGGTGTGAGGCGGTTATCGATATGACGACAACAACCTGCTGACGTAATGAAAAAGATCACTGTTCGTGATATGCTACGACGTTTATAGAAAGCGGGGAGCACACTAGGTGCATTAGAATGGGGATAACCATGCTTTGTTTTTCGATTTGGAGCGGTATGTGTGAGGTTTTATGGTCTGTGAATCAGTTTTACGGCTCCGCTGACGCGTCGCCGTAAAACTGATTCACAGACCATAAAACCTCCCACATACCGCTCCAAATCGAAAAACAAAGCATGGTTATCCCCTAATTAATAAATTTATATAAAAATTGTAAATTTCTCCCTCAAGTGTACTTAGCAAGATAAGTATACTTTACAATTTTGGTGAAATAGGCTACTGGTTTACAACATTTCCATTTGTTTCTGTTGTCACGAGTTATTTTATCCTGGCAGTACATACATTCATATGACGTGACATGGACTTGACCTCAAGTTTACAGGATGTGCGTTTATATTGAATGTGTCTTCATAAACAGATTTCAGATACGGCAATTCACAGACGATACTTGTAATGCATTCGTTTGTATACACGTTTGTATCCAATGGAAATGATTCTAACGTGCTGCCAAAATATGTTTAAGTGAGAGAAAAAGACAAGAAAAAATGAAACAACAGCAGACGACAATTTTCGTTTCCTACGTTCTAAGGAATAATGATGTTTATCAGTCTGCCAGCCGGTCACCCGACCATGATATTTGATATACAGTCTCTGTGATCGATTGACGATCGACCTTCTCGCATGGTACGAATCGTCGCACTGGCAACTACATTACAATACAAGTAGTAGCACTGGTTCTGCACTGCGCACCGGCGTAAAATGTTTCGCGTCGATATAGGCGTCGGATTCCTGACGAATTCCCATTCACCGCTGAATATACTGCATAAACACATATTTGTCTAGTTACCGGTGCAACAAATTTGCGCCGGTTAGAAGACGGAATATGCGTTTATGCAATAACACTAAGTATGACATCTCGTCAGGAAACCGGTGCATATTTCGAAGTGAAATATTTACGTCGTTGTGGCGTGCACCACCAGTGGTGTAGGCGGCTACAAGTCGTAACAGAGAATAGAAAACACAAATTAGTATACTGTAAATTTATTAAACACAAATACCGGTATACAAAAATGCAAAAGTACTCTGTGATTGTAACTTAGTATTTGAGTATTCTACAAAAAGACTGATACATTAATAATACAATACATGCTTCTAAACTAATGATTTACGTAGAAATACTCGCATGATACCATATAAGGTAAAGCCCGTGATTGCTGGCTATTAATCCTTAAACTGATAAACACAACACATGTCGTCTGCTGTTGCGTGATATTTTGCCTTATTTCTCAATAAAAACATGGTTTGACAGCACTTTAGAATCATTTCCAATGGAAATGATTCTAAAGTGCTGTCAAAGCATGATTTTGATTAAAAAAATGAAAAAAATAAAATTAATAGCAGACGATAAAAAGTAGTGTAGCAGTGCAAGTTTAATACAATATCGCTACCAAACATGCATGGGTAGGTCATTTGAAAAGCTCATTATAAAAAAAAGCAGCTGTATTTGACTGAGTTTGAGCATTTAAAAACGTGTTATGATCACGAGTCCTGACTTTACCTCACGGCAACAACACTGACTAAAGATTAGTATCCGACAAACTGTATATTACCACGTACACATGTCAAGTTTTGTCACAATAGACCCGTTAGCATTCCACGAGAGGTAATGGTTCGGTCGCACGTCACTGTCAATGTTTGGAACGAACGATAACTCTTGAAGTAAATTGCACTATGTTGTGCGAGTTAGCTGTCAGCTTCGATCAACATACGAGTAATATCACCTACTGCGTCTCATTGCCATGGAAACGAAATGATGGCATCCGACGGGTAAATTGAACGGGTGAGTGACAATACACGCCATATGCCGCTTGATACTAGAAACACGAATATTCGTCTTTCTAGTAACACGTTGCCTTTGGCGATACACACAGGACAAGCTAGCATACTGGTAATTCACTGGCACCGTCAATGAGACATTGTGTGACGTGTACACAGTAGTCAGAAACGTCACCATAGTCAGTGTCACGTGGTGTATACACGCGTATATTTCCTTACATTATACAGCCTGACTAGCTTTGAAATGAGGACACGAAACATCGACATGTACATACATAGCTAAATGCATGACCTTCCACGGCAAATTCAGTTCAGCCTAGATGCGCATCCACCAGTCTGACCGGGTTCAAACGTAATCTTTATTGACCAGTATATCTCCTGATCACTTGAGAGAATTCCATGTTTCGTTAGAAGAATCATGAACATGAACATGAATATTCTGGTTGTCACGCAAGGCGACTTATAAGTCGCCTTGCGTGACAGCCATATTATTAATGTTCATTCGGTATTATCAAATGTGTATATGCACTCAACCCAATAACAAATATGTTTGAACTTGGTTAGACTGGTGGATGCGCATGCGCATCCAGGCTGAACTCAATAAGCGGCTTTTCGTCGTGACGGGACACATTTTACGTCGGATTTCACAACACCACAATTATCGCATTATGACAGTCTATGGAACAGAAACGTGTAGATGGCTGCTGCAAAGTTCGGGATACTTCCATGGCGATACGTGTGGTTTTATCAGCTCCGACCAGAATCCGGACAGACCAGTAGCGGACAGACGGTGATTATCTTAACGATGATGGAACGACGTGACGTGACGTTGTTTTGTACACAAATATACACGAATATATACATAGAAACATTCATAATGAAATATGTACAGGGAATACGTTTGCGCTCGGATAAGCAGCATGGCGTGTACTCATATAGTCCTTGCTTTCTCTACACATGCATACACTATTTTATTTAATAAGTTTCAAATACGTATGTGAGTGTGGAAAATGAACATAGGTAGAGAATAAGTGATGCCAAACTATGCTGCCTATCACAAGGCCTGAGTGGCTTAGAGTATTACACATTTCATTTGCAAACATGCATCTGTGACGTAATAACACTTCAATTACAGTGGATCCTCTCTAAACCGACCACAAGAAACCATATGTGATCTGATGTTTGATGAGTTGTTTGGTTATTTATCTCGGGGGACAATGTCTGTTCGTGATCGCATAGCACGCAGATATGGCTCGGAATTATCAAATGCGTGGTTTGCAGTGAAACCTCTCTAAACCGGACACCCTGGGGAGCACCCATGGTGTCCGGTTTAGAGAGGTTTCACTGTATATCAGACTTTAGTAGTAGTTACCTCATCAAGTATAAACAATTATTATCTCCCCTTGCAAATCTATTTATAGAGATCCGGTCCTATGCTGTATTTCAGCATTTATTTCGTACTGAATAGCACAAAATTTGAGTTTTGCGAATAGAGTAGACTCAGATCAGGCTGCACACCTGTGCAGTCTTACCCGAGTATACACTGTTTGTATTAACATTAATAAGTGTGAAAATATGAATCTGTGAAATAATATAGTCCCAGATCAGATTGTGTAGACATGTAGTATGATTTGGATCAAAAATAGTCTGAATCACCTTTTCGCATCATATCATTATACATTCGCTGTTTTTACAAGCAATAATGCCCAAAACTGCACAATTCGGACCGGATTTCTATAAATAAATTCAACGGGAGATAACTAGCTACGATCCCCCATTCATGGTGATGTAGAAATAGACACTACCCTTGAAGCCACAGGAGGTTGAAATGTTCACAGATGCCGCTAGAGAATATGTGTAATACAAGAGCCGACGATTTGGTATAAATTATAGCACTCGACATGTATAGCCCTCACTCATACTCGGCAGACAACTGTGGAAACGTAACACCACTTTTCTCCCGTTTATGCGAGTCAAATAATGTTATGCCCCGCAACTAACTCACCATTTAGAACCGCTGTGCTAAGACATAGACTAGCGCACTAGTATGTCAAAGGTATTATGCGTTCATTTAAGGCACACACGCACGCACGCACACACACACATAAGCACATATTCATACCCGGTATTAAACACTTGTCAATGAATTTGGCGTACAATCCAGTCATTATGTTACCATGCTATGTCATGTTTGGCGTCGGTTCCACTAAGCATCAGTTCTTCCTCAACACGACTGTCCCGTGAGGTAATATATAATCAACCACCCGCATGTTCATCTTCATACACCTACCCGTTTCACCCGCAATGCCCTATACTCTACTCTACTTGGACAAGTAGATGTTACCCCTTGTTACTCTTGCTAAACGCTTCAGCATGTTCAATTAGAGTGACCTCCCGTATGTAATGCGCTTGGTGTACAAACATATTGCAATGGACATGTGGAATATCAGTGGCGGATCTGGAGGGGCGGGGGAGGGTCAGGTGTTGCAACCCACCCCCACCCCGAGTTTACATAGATCACAGTTTACCACCAGTTGGGTCTGTATTTAAATGCCGTAAACACAGGAAAGTGCATTTCGAAGAGCTCAAAAATAGGACAACCCCCTAGATACGAACGGTAACTCTTGCAATTACTCTCGTACCGTCCGTAGCTAGCTACGGACGGTACGGCAGTAATTGCAAGAGTTACCTTCGCAACTAGACAACCCCACCCCGTTCCCCAAATGCTGGATCCGCCCCTGAATATCAATTCATATATGTTTTTTTATGATTTACTCTCGTTTTTCATATTTGAGCAGTGCATAACCAAATCAGTATGCGCATGTATGTATTCTGACTGGGGCTTACACTGTTTGGTGATGTACAGTGCTGTTAATGTGATGGAAATCCGAATAGATGTCTCAACAAGCAGACGACAACATTTGCTCCAGGTATACGCATACACTTCACATGCAACAGACAGATGAATAATGAATGAAGGTACGTGTTAGTACTGCCGGTGACTACATGATGGTTATACAATGGGGCGTGTCAAAGGAGAGGACGCTGATCCTGATCTGTGCTCAGACTCAGCCGTTTCGTTGAATTCAAGACTGTCGTCTGCTGTTTTTTTTAACTTACATTTTTTCTTGTTTTCAACATTTTTTGACAGCGCATGAGAATTGTCTCCAAATAAACAACATCAGACGACTTTTTTGTTCCTGCATTTAACGCTTAATATAAGCATTGCCAAGTCTGCCAATTGTTAATATGTTTTCCTCAAAATCAACAGATTACTGCTTCCCAGCTTATATGGCAACCAATATCGCATCTAATCACGTCATTTCCCCTGCGTCCTTTCCTTCGACTCGTCTCCAACAGACATATAATGTATGCACCAAGATTTCCAAGAAATCGACATATACGACGTACGACACTCCCCTACCTGAACCTACGTGAAATTGGCACAATATGCACGTACTAAACCGCCAATGCCTACATGGTGTGAATATTTCAAAAATATAATAATATCGAAATAACTTTATGATACTTCAAAACCTATAGAAATATATTAGCTGAGTCCAGTATATAGCTATTGATACAAGAATAAACCCGTGTTAATTTCGTGTGTAGGCACTGCGCATCCAGTTGCGTTTCCGGAAGTCATGTGACCGGATGTTTAGTCTGTCTTCGCTTCCGCTGCAGGCTCCTCCTCCTTCTTCTCCTCATCTTCAACCTGCGAATGTAAGGCAATTAAGTAACGTTAATTAACTGTGTAACAATTTTAAAATTAATTAGGATAGTGTATTGTATTTTTATTCGCCGATATATGTATTTATCCCGTCAACACAGTTCGTATGTGCCGTGAAACACGGTGCCGTGAAACATTTTTGATATCCTGTCAATACGACCTAATCACCGCGTATGAATATGTGCGGTTGTCATACTAGTCGATTCTCCGATTTTGAGGATGCGGCTGGAGTTATTTCTTGCATTTTAAAGTTTTTGTAGGTGTTGACGGGATAAATAGAATAGTAGGTTAGTGTCGTGAATGGGAAAAAATATCTGGCGCGGCACGGAAACGGGATGTGCTCGGTAGAGCCTCGCCCATCCCGTTTCCTAAGCCTTGCCAGATATTTTTACCATTCACGGCACTAACCTACTATTCTCTATATGTGTGGCCGTGACTGGAGAAATGGCGCTTGTGTGATTCCTGATCAAATATCAGACTGCAGTCACAAAACCCATAACCCCATTTTCTTACAGTCCCATTGCAGGGGTGTATAGCTGTAGTCAATGTCGTATAACTCTCGAATCACCTCTCTTATCGCATAACATTTTCGCTGACACTTGTTTTTACAAAAAATAAAAGAAAATCCACTTATTTCTGCAATTATTGAGTAAGTTCTCTTCACATATTAAATTGTTGTGACCATTTGTAAAAAATATGGGCCATCACTATTTATTGTTGGGGCCATCTATGGCAAACAAGGGCCAATAGCTCCATGACACCTCCTTGTGCTCTGAATAATTTGTCAACGGATTGAGATTTTGAAATCTTCAATGTTTTCCGTATATGGCGTCAAAAGTTGACAAAATGTTCAGAGTACATGCGGAATGCAATTCCGCATGTGCTCTGAAGATTTTGTCAACTTTTGACTTTATTTATGAAACATATTGTAAATATTGTAAACGTATTTAATTAAAAAACGCAGATGTCCAAATGTACAAAATCACACAGTGTGTCCGATATACGGTAACATGAGCAGTGTCAGAGATGGGCGAAGCGTCGTATTTCTCTACTGGCGGCTCACGTGATGACGGTAATTAATTGCATAACACGTCTGTAAAATCACTAATTACTATCGGTTACAGACTGTATGTCAGCCGATGTCTGTGTAAGAACTCACACGTAACTGAGCCGTGCAAAATGCATCGATGGGGGTATTTCAACATGGGCAGCCACTGCAATATGCATCATCATCAGACATAACTACTTCGCCAGTTGCAACGCTGGAAGCAATCAGAGAGCCTCTAAGACATTCCGTTCTGATGGCTTTAACCGACGTTGTGAAAATTGTTACAATGTTGTGCAACTACAATATACGTATTTACATATTAATGTCAGCACATACATAAAACAAGTATGGTTAGTGTGTATTTGAGTCCATTGACAGATCATAAGATAAATTTATCCAGTCAACACAGTGCGTATGTGCCGTGAAAGACGGTGCCGTGAAACTTTTTTGATATCCTGTCAATACGACCTAATCACTGTGTATGAATATGTGCGGTTGTCATAGTCGATTCTCCGATTTTGAGGCTGCGGCTGGGTTTATTATTTTGCATTTTAAAGCTATTTGTAGGTGTTGACAGGATAAATAGAATAGTAGGTTAGTGCCGTGAATGGGAAAAATATCTGGCGCAGCACGGAATGGGATGTGCTCGACATAGCCTCGCCCATCCCGTTTCCTAAGCCTTGCCGGATATTTTTTCCCATTCACGGCACTAACCTACTGTTCTCTATATGATGTTTCAAGTGTATTTGCGATCAGTATAGACTATGAGTTCTTCACTCGTAAATAGCTGACATTCACTGTTCCATTCACTGTTACATTGACCAAGATATAACAAAGATTGGCACCCTCTATATTTATTGTATGTGGCCCAAAGAACGTGTGTGCAAATTTTGGTGATTTAATCCAGCAGGTTTTTAGTTGTATTAAGCTACTGGCCTATATATAACTGTTGCTGGAGAAATGGGTTTTGTGACCAGTGTAGCCCCTGATCAAATAGCACACTTTAATCCAGCAGGGTTTTAGTTGTATTAAGCTACTGGCCTATATATAATTGTTGCTGGAGAAATGTGTTTTGTGACCAGTGTAGCCCCTGATCAACTTTATCCGGATAACGATCTATATTGTGTATTACAAGCATTGCGGGTGTTTCATTAATGGAATGGCGACCAGTGCAGATCATGGTGGATCTACACTGGTCGAAAAACCCATAATCCCCAGTTCTCCAGCTACATATAATTATAGCGGAGTTACGGCCCCTACCTTCTCCATCTCGATAACCGCCTCTCCGTCCTCCATCTGGATCTCGATAAGCCCCGCCTTGCTGCTGTTTAGCTCCTCCTTCTCCGCTGGTTCCTTGTCAGCATTCGCTGGTTTCCGGCTGCGCAGGACGAACTTCTTGGTGCGCGAGAACGTGGCGCCGGCGGCGAAGATGTACTCGTAGAAGAAGGCCGCCAGGATTCCGCCGACGATGGGTCCCACCCAGAACACCTGCAATTACAGAACGATGACGGTTATCGAGTGATCGACAAAGTAGTCAGTTGCACCTTTGCTCATACAGTAGAACCTCTCTAAACTTGGGGACCTTATTGTGTTTAATTTAATGGGTTTCACTGTAATTTAATATATTTCCGTGTCTGTTCCTGAAAATGACAAATATTATTCATGGAGTGCTTAATTACAGTGGAACATATCTAAACCGGACACCCTGTGACAGGGTGTCCGGTTTAGAGAGGTTCCACTATATCTTGTTTCTGAATATATACAGGATCGGTCCCATCCGGATGAGATGCAAGTATAGATTGGTCCTCGTCATTATGTGACTAATCAGTACGCATGTGGTTAAAACACACAACAGAACAGAACTACTGTGTATGGGTATATCACATTTAAATGTACACGAAAGCAAGTGGTATGGAAGGGTACGGAAGGTGTTCGAGCCAATTCCCACACTTAAATATAAGTCGAATGGAATCCAGCAGTTCAGTTGATTGCAATAGAGATGCAAACTTGAAGCATGCAAACATGAAACAGTTTCATGTCCACATTTGCATCACGACAAGCTATCCTGACATTCATATATATCCTTTCCAACACTGGAATCACGATCGGAGGTTCGTCATTCAACAAGACAAGTACACCAGGGATTCCGCTGGCGATCGCCACTTTCGCGATTTTTTTTTCGAAAATTGTAATTTTTTATCGCCAATTATTTTATTTTTTTTGAAGTGGCGATTTTTTTATTTTCCCCAGCGGAATCCCTGGTACACCATTGAATTGTGATTGGCTTCAAAGTAAACGAGCATCTGAAGACCGTCTAGACTTCCAGATAAAATGAAGAAAGAGTGTTATAGAGTTCTGCATTGGTTGGTAACCTTCGAACGATTTAGATAAAGTGAGTGTGATTGCATTATGCTCCTGGCGACGCTTCAGTACTCGAGTATACTACCGGTAAACAGCGTATACGTATATTTTGAAGTTGATGTGTGCAATTATGTGTCGTATAAATAATATCCTCTCATTTAAATACCAAAATCCGATAATGCCTCGTGCCAGATTCTCCTATTTATCGTACCATCAACTTTGTGTCAGGTAAATAGCAATTATGCGATCCGTTGTCACATTTATGTCTTTTCCACAGTTGTTGTAAACAGACACCGGCCATTAAGTGGTCGCTTTATCAGTCTTACTGTCAGGTTTATTTCTAGGGTAATCAAAAACCTACTCATTTGGATACTATAAAACTAGGTTACCTAGTGCGACAATTTATAAACATTCCTCACTCTGGGTTATGTCATAGTAATTGTAAATAATCTCGGTTAAAATAGGGCGAAACGACAAACATTTCTTGTTTATTCGGGTTCTTATCATTCAAGAACAGATATAGAGAATAGTAGGTTAGTGCCGTGAATGGGAAAAATATCTGGCAAGGCTTAGAAAACGGGATGGGCGAGGCTCTGCCGAGCACATCCCGTTTCCGTGCCGCGCCAGATATTTTTCCCATTCACGGCACTAACCTACTATTTTATTTATCCCGTCACCTACAAATAGCTTTAAAATGCAATAAAAATAGCCCCAGCCACCGCACATATTCATACGCAGTGATTAGGTCGTATTCACAGGATATCAAAAATGTGTCACTGCACCGTGTTTCACGGCACATACGCACCGTGTTGACGGGATAATTGTAAATAATCTCTGTTAAAATAGGGCGAAACGACAAACAGTTCTTGTTTATTCGGGTTCTTATCATTCAAGAACAGATATTACCATTATTACTGCGAACATATTAAACTGCACATCTTATGGTTATCTTATTTCTTGTTTTCACTGGTTCCTATCATTCAAAAACAGATACTCTCACGAACGTACAGTTTAGTACGTTCGTGAGAGTATCTGTTTTTGAATGATATAGCATATAACAACTATTGTTTCAACCCTCAGTCCGCACGACGTTGTTGGAATTTTGGCTGAATAATTGCCAAATTAGGAACTTCGTACTTGGATATTATACTCATGATATAAATAAGAATAAAGTAATTTATTAATTGAATGTGTTCAACTCGCCATTCAGCAAAATGCCGAGAATAGTTGCATCTTAGTTGAAAGTAGAGCCAAAAAAACTCGTTTTGAAAAAAAGCCACATGTGGAATGTGTATGATGGGTATCACAGACGCTTACAGAATCTCCCAGCATGCACCATTGGCAGCCGAGACTGCCGAATGAAACTTGATCATGCGCAGTGAATCGCCTTCAATCATCCGACAGGCGGCTTGGGAAATACAGAGAGACGCGGGGTATATGTACAGTGAAGTCTGTCTAATCCAGACACCCCGGGAGGAAGAGGTCTGCATAATTTTCAATCATGAACATACAGTATATATACACATACGTATTGCAGTGTCAGGTTTAGAAAAGGTTCTACCGTAGTAGGAAATAGGACGTTAGTAACATTTTGTAAAGTGACCGTACAGACTTTATGTGTACTTGTTACTGGTCTGTTTATACGCATTCATCCATTCACACTAAGATATATATTTTTGTCTGCTGGCGGAACTAATGATACTGTGGTGACGGAATGGCGAACGCTGCATGATGCATTTCGTTAGCCAGCACCAACTTAGTGACTCCCTACGTGTTATGAATGACAATAGGGACAATCCTTCTGAAACCATAAATTTTATCTCCAACGCGGGATAATTCGGTCAAAAACGCGGTATGTGTTGTGTCAGCTGAGTTTTGTTCCGATTAGCGCTGTCATTTGTTGTCATATGTCGCATTCTTGGTGCGCGGTATATAAATGCGGGGACTCATAGTATCGCCATTGGATGACGCACGCACACACACACACGCACACGCACACACACACACACGCTCAGCCAGGGGGCCGTATCACTAAACTTCGTAAGACTAAAATGTTTCGTAAGTGCAAAATAATGATAGTCTGTAAATTCGACATTAACAAGGTCTTCTTGTAAACAATTATTGGATTTACATTTATTGAGCATAGGCTGCATATGCAGCCTATGCTCAATAAATGTAAATCCAATAATTGAAGTTTACACACTATCATACATGTGCACGTACGAACGTAAGTGGTCTATTAGTGTCGCTACCATGCCGTCATTACGGGAGTAAAGAGACTCACTTTATACAACCAGTTTGGCCTAATCAGACGCTGGATGTACGTTTCTAGATGGTGTTTCCGTATCCATGCAAACAGTTGTTGGAGAGCAATTTCGCCATCCTAATTACAGAACGTCACATTTTCTATGTTTTAGCCAAACAATTGACATTAAAGTGAAGACACTGTCTCCCAATATCGGACATAATTGTGCTCGGCAAAAGTCACAGATAATATACAGGCAATTACCCATAGCGTAGATGTTATTATGGCAAATGGGATCTTATTATCCATAGACGTAGTCAGTGCATCTCGCCAGCTAGAACTGCAACAGTTTATTCATCTGCATTGTTCATTAAAATAATCAGAATGAGTGTTACCCTGATCATTGACGGAACTACTCAAAACGGGGAGCTGTCGGAAACGAAACGCATTTTGCCCAATTTGCTTACGGTTCGTCATACATGTATGGCATCTACAATAAGAGACGTTTATGTTTTCGACCATTGTATACCCAGATCAGGTTGCGCATGCGCGAAGTCTGATCAGGGGCTACACTGTTCGCTATTGAGTAAGACATTTTTCATGATGCGTCCTATGAAATATTGACGTCCGTATGCGGTCGTAGCCATGAGTGTGATATTTGATCAGGTTTTTCATTTATCAAAAGCTGAAACGGCCCCATTCCTCATGGCCCGTCAGACATCTATGAAATGTGCAGTCCCCTCGCAATTCATACCTCCGGTCTAGAATGGAATGCTAACGACGAACTTCCGTTGTTGGAAGATTAATCTTCGCTTGGAAATGTATGTGAAAATAGTTGTCCCAATTACCTTGATAAATTACAGATGGTAAAGGTCAGGCGACTACGGCAGGCTCGTATTTACATTCAAATGGCATTTTTCAAGTTGAGCCGGACACTGTGATTCGATCCGACAGCAACTAGAGAACGCTATCATTCTTCTGAATCTCAAATCGACTTTATACATTGGTGTTTAACTGCGCGCCGGCGTACAATGTTTCACGTCGAATAATACACCCGTTTCCTGACGAGATGCCATTCAGCGCTACTTAACGCTATCGCATAAATGTGCCGGTTACTATACGAATATGTGTTTACGCAGTAAGTTCTGCATGTAGTGAAAGATAATTCGTCAAGAATCCGGCGCCTGTTTCAATGTAAAACATTTTACGCTGGCGCATAATGCAACACCAGTGGCATAGTCAACCTCGAGAGTTGTCAATAACAGGAACGAAAGCGAGAGTGCGTGATGCGCATGCGTGCTAGATGAGGTAAAACACATGTTACCAACCTAACAGAGCATGAAATTACAAATTCATGTGAAAAACTGAATTTACCCCGATTGGACCTTTAGTTGGGAATAAAAGTAAATGATATTCCAGTTATATTAGATCTGTTTATTGTGTAACCGAAGCATGTACAGATCTCGTTGGCACTAGTTGAGACATGTGTTTGATTTTGTTATTGTGGGAGAAAGTCGGGGTGCCTGGGAGATTACCGTCGCGGACTCACGTACATGTTGGTACAAGGAGTATTCATTGTCCACACTGGAGACATGTCCGTTACCAAGCATACATTTAGTTCAACTAAATATAAGGTCTATATTTAAGAAAGAAAACCATGTGCGGTTGCGTTTACTGTAGTATGAAAAACATTTGGTATGTTTAAAGTTTGCGTGGAATCCGAAGATTCCTCGCAAACTTTAAACAGACCAAATGTTTTTCATACTACAGTAAGCGCAACAGACCATGCTTTTATTACTTATATTTACATTGCATGTTCTGATAGTTTCAAAAATGTAAATAGCCAAATATGGAGTTAACATGAAGAATCATTATAACCTTAACAACGTCGCCTGATGTTCTATGACACAGGTGACGTATTTACAGGAACTTAAAATGCAAATAATGGAATAGGTACTTCTGGGACAGTCTATTTATAACGAGTTGGTGGTAATGTTTTAACAAATCTGTTATATGTAATACTGTCGACAGTTGGCAACAGATGGAAGGCGTTTAAAGTACGGTCTACATTGCTTGTGGGAAAAGTGTGAAAGACGGCCGTTCGTAGCGGCAGTACAGAGGTCGGTAGTTCCACATATAGACAAAAGGAACCGGTAGGCAATGTTTTAATGACGACCTTTCATGATAGCGGCGACACAGAAAGGCGGCCACTCCATACTGTCGATGGGGTGAATAATTTGCACCCTTTCATAACGTACAGCAAGGTTTCATAATGCCGGTTGTGAGTACACTGTTGTGAAACGCCTCGTTCTCATATTTGGCAAAGACGTCAAAACGAGCAAGACCAGCAAGACCTAAACCCGCACGGTGTGTCGATTAACCTACATAGTGTTCATTATTCAATGCGGAAGGTATCTAGTCTAGGTAAGCTCAAGGTTGCTCTTATAGCGGCGTCTGGTTAATTAAAATTATCAGAATCTGCTTCACAGTAACATGGCATTCAATTGAGAAACTTCAAAGAGGTAGTTTGTTCCCGTTTTATGTTCTCGTGTTTTCACCTGGTATTGTAAATAGAACCGCAGGTAACCACCCACATATCAGTGATCTATGGAACCAACGCTAGTTTATACAGTAACCAAGGTTTCTTACGGAATCTATTGAAAACAAGTGTGTTGAGAATTATTCAGAATCATGTTACATGATTCTGAATAATTCTCAACACACTTGATGATGTTTTCGAGACGATTCAAAAGTAATTATATTTTACATTATGAATAAATGTAGACATACGTAATATTAATACGTTTTATTATGCGCTTGGCATCATATAGGTACATGTATATCTCATAAATATCTGAGTATCTTATCCCGTTCCTCCCACATAAAGATATTAGCAAATGTTTTAAAATAGTTACTCCCCACAGTGATGCCGACATCATAACTCACGGTGTCTGCTATCGAAGGCACTACAATCTACAGTCACGTGATCACACGGGGGGCGATGTACGTCACACGCTCCTGTGTTTCAGACACTCTTCGACAGACCGTT
Source organism: Conchocele bisecta (assembly GCA_029237695.1). Taxonomy (NCBI): domain Eukaryota; kingdom Metazoa; phylum Mollusca; class Bivalvia; order Lucinida; family Thyasiridae; genus Conchocele; species Conchocele bisecta. The sequence continues at coordinate 8,262,253 of CM055265.1, read as the reverse complement.
TCCTACATATATCGTCAAGTTATTGAACTATGTTCGTTGCGATAAAGAGATGACACTCAGGTTCATTCTATAATATCGAATGAAGGTGCCGTATTTCTCGTGACTGTAACCTTTTCTGAGTTATTTCGAGAAAACTTACATAAATGTAAGTTTTCTCGAAATATCTCAGAAACTGCTACATAAATGTAAGTTTTCGAAATATCTCAGAAACTGCTACATAAATGTAAGTTTTCTCGAAATAGATCGAAACGGCAACAGTGATAACGTCAGCGTGCTCGGTATATGCCATTCGGAAATCTCCCGTCTTATCACATTATACTGGTCTAGTACATCAAGGTGTATGATCACGTGGTACTAACAACAACAACAACCATCTGATTCAAAGTACGTATTATTTTATAGTGTCCTTATTACGTAACGGATTTTGATGAAATATGGCGCATCAAACTCGTCTTGTTAAGCTGCATTTGGTGGTCTCTGTAATTTCTGTAACTAAGTCTGTGCCAAACTCCCTGGACCACCAAATGCAGCTCATGAAGACGCGTTTGCTGCGCCATTTTTCATCAAAATCCGTTTCATATTAAGGAAAATATCAAATAATATTTTCAGTCACTGTTGTTGTTGTTATAACCACGTGATCATGCACCTCGGTACAAGTAGTTGATTAAATACTAATATTTGTGGAAATGACGGGGCCTAACAACAGGTGCATGTGATGTACGATACATACATTGAAACACACGTAGGCTAACTCGTGCACGTTCCATCTTATCAATTCACAGGGCCGGACTAAAATCAGATTATTCCCTTTCCGAAAGATGTGACCATCGCATCAGTCTTCTCATCGGTGCAATCTGATCAGGGGCAGCAGTACTCGCTGCTGTCTTCAGGAAAGTGCGCATACATCTATACAGCTAACGGATCTAGACCATCAGTATGTATTTCGCTGCACACGGTAGTTTGTATAAGTACCACTTTATTATATTGCATTGAACACATCAGCGTAATAGATTAACTAGGATAAGTTGCAACCTTCGCCATGTGGAAAACACATTAGCAGCAAAATAGCAATATGTTACCATGACAATGTTTGGTAAACATAGATCGTTTCCTACAGTATGCATCCATTGTTGCGATTATTTCTGTTTTCTGATAAACTTCTAAACGCGTGATTTTTGTCTTGTGTTTTCTTACTGTATGTGTTACCGTGGCAACAAATATGAAACCGACTGTTACAAAGCGTTACCGCAACTCTTGTAGTGAAGTCATGCGTGACACGACAGCAGTGAGCCAATTCCTTGGGCTAAACCAACAGAACGGACATGAACAACAATTATATGGTGGATCATTATGGACATTTCGTCTCATCGATTTATGCAGCGTAGAGATGAACATACATACGTTTACCCTTTGAACACGAAATCCCGCTATAGCGGTTTATGCAAACAGTGCCGATCCAGATGAGCCGGCTCGTAACGAGCCGTCTCATCAGGATCTGCACTTTTCAATTTTCATAGTTTTGAGAACGAGAATTGCCCTCTTTTCATAAACTGACTAGTCTGAAAACCATTTTGTGACGATTGGATTGGTTTGCAAAATTAAACTATCAACATCCAGTCCAGTTACTTAGGGATGAAAGGATTAAATTATTTCCTTTCTATGCGGCATAGAGACGAAAATGAAGATTTCTTAATATTCGTCTCTACGCTGCATAACAATGGTGAAAAGAAATTAAGGTTTGTTTCTACGCGGCGAAAACGAGCCATCATATAATTCCATTCGGTTGCTGCAGTACCGGTGGCCGTGTGCAGCCAGTGGTCGTTTTTGTTGAAACCGGTGGTCGATTATACAGAGTGTGCCTTTGTTTGCGCATTCTTTGTTGTTTTTGTTCGCTGTTTGCATGACAGGCGGATGAGAGAATGACACAGCTTAGCGAATCCGGGTAATGAAGTATGTCTTTGAACTTTGTTGCCAATTGTGCCATGCTATGTAGAAAGCACAATGAGCGAAAGTTATGATAGGGTGTCTACTGACAAAAATGGGGCACATTGCCTCTGTGACTTGTGTACTCGGCTTGTGCATTGTAACACTTCGACTATTTGCACATAAACATGTGTGGTGCTTCTGAAACGATTATGTCACATAAGGCAGATACTGAGGCTGATTAATCAAGAGCTAGACTGGCAGAAGCTCAGTACATCCCTATTTGTTGCTGTGACTGGAGAAAAGGGGCTTATGTGATTTGTAACCAATGTAGCTCCTAATCAAATAGCACACCCGTGTAGACTGAAAATGATATATATCGCTTGTTAGGAGCATGACGGGTGTTTCATTGATGGAATAACGAACAGTACAGATCCTGATCAGACTGTGCGGATACACAGGCTGATCTGGATCTACACTGGTCGCAAAACCATAAGCCCCATTTCTCCAGTCACAGCCAGATCTAAGCACGATGTGTCGCCAATTATTGTGGAAAACGTAAATAGAATGTCGCTCAGCGTCTGCGCGCGCATATTCCTTTGTGTGCTCGCCATGAATCACAGTAGCGTCAGATCATGCCACCATCACATTTGTGCGAGATTTCCAATGGCACGCCGCTAATCAACACAGACAAGCATCAATCGGCGGTCTAGATACACTGCGGGGGTTTCCAATACCGAAAATTGTCGTCTGCTGTCGTTTCATATTTTGTATTTTTTCTTAATAAAAACATGGTTTGACAGCACGTTAGAATCATTTCCATTGGAAATGATTCTAAGATGTTGTAAACGATGTTTTTGACGAGAAAAATGGAAAGTAAAAAAAATAAACAGCAGACGACAAATTTAAATTCAGCATTGTAAGTTTTAAGAATGTGTTCAGTCGGCAAGTGGGTTTTTATGTGTGCAATGTCAATAATTATTTGACCTGGGTATAAATAAAGCCCATCAGAGCATAAATCATAATTGTATTCCATAATTTTCATCTAACTCAAACTTATGACAGTATCTGCCAATAAATTGATGAATAAAGTGTAATTTACATGAAATTAAAACAATGGACAATTGTCCATTCCGAGATTCGGAAAAAGTTGGAAACAGTTTATTATTTTGGCTGCATATCTATTTTCTGAATAACATGAAGGCATATGTATTGTCACTGCTTCATCAACTATCAATCGTGTTGCAGTTCTTCCATGTGGATATTATAAAACAAATTTCATTTATGACGCTGGCTGTACCTGCATCTATCAATCCTGCAGGACGATGGGTCGATAATCAGAATTCGGTTGGTGTATGCGGACATGGTTTCATTCAACTGCAACAACCGTGCAGAAAACATTGAATGCATTGTCGCGTACTAATTTAAACACGGCGTTTGCTTTCCGATTCACATTGGATTGACCATGGCAGAGCCGACACGAACAAGCTGCTATAAACTGGCGATCGGACCCGGTGTAGATACAGTTGTTCGGGTACGCACAGCTAAACATTCATCTATAAATGCATTCACTAACGACACCCATAATATTCAAGTATTCAATATTCAATTAATAATGAACAGTATAACCGTTTGCCGGGCTGAAAATTCACGTGCTGATGCCCAAGATGTTATACTGGTCACAATCAGTCCCTAATGTCTATTTCATCAACCAAACATAGCCACACATAGCGCGTCCTTGTTGTGCTATTCTTGGACCCTTACTACTAAATAAACAAACAGAATCCCCTACTTTCCCCCCAGCGTGTAATAAAACGGTGGCGTGGCCCTTTATCTGGGGCCATCTGGCGCGCAATGCCGATTTGTGAGAAGTGACACCATAGAATAACTAAGGGCCGCAATTCTCGTCTCAGTTAACCTTTTAACCCCTGGGTTAGTTTGGAATGGAATGGACTATTCTGTGATATTTTAGACGTGTCCATGAATCAGGAATAGTGTAGAACGGCAACCATTGGCAAACAGTGTGGATAGCGATGAGACGGCTCGTTACGAGCCGTCTCATCGCGATCTACACAATTTGCAAACATTGCATTGTCTCGTCGCGCTTTACACAAGCTGTAAACATTTGAGTGTGCTTTGTAGTGTTGAAAGGGCAATTTAAATCCAATGCATGCATGGCTTGCATAGATCTGACCGAGTGACCAATTGCGAGATGTTTATCCAGCTCATCGTCAGTGACGTTAATTGCATATTGCGCCACATTAAGATAACAATCTAGGAGTCGCTGAAGGTTCGAATTAAAATGATACGGATCAGCTGGAATTGGCTGCCAATATCAGACTACTGGAAGAAATAAATCAGACGAATGATAAGGTCCTCACCAGTAGATTGCATGGAACTATTTTCTAACATAAGGAATATGCCATGGATGTACACCCATTTGGCCTAAAATAATTATCAGATACAATAAATGGTAATTGCTCCAGTTCAGGACCTCGTTTTATTTGATCTGTTCGACCAGCCAATTGAGTTTGTAGCTAAGAAGATGTGCGATGAATTTGCATAAGGTTACATGACACACATTTGAATGCAGGAAACTGTTTTCCAGCATAAGGAATGTTTATTGGATGTAAGAAAATCCATTCGACCTATATTAATTACCAGATACCAGTCCACGTATAAATGTCCGCATTATGAGCCAATTTGAATTCTTCGTCAGATCAAAGCACCACCGTTGCTAACTACGCCATGTTTATAACCGGCAGCGTTTGAGGAAGGCATGTCTCAATTTGAGACCTTATAATTGGAAACAGAACAGCGTGTGTAAGGCTTCACGTCAGAAACAGCCCACAAATTGTAATTTGCGCCAATTCAAGTCCTCCTATTCATTTCTATCTATGCCGCAACACGATGCAGTGCAGCTGATTGAGAGTTCGGGCATGATCCATATTTTCTCTGAAGGACATAATATACACAGAGTATTGTTTTCTTATATATGCGCATGAATATTTGTCGTAACCACGGAAATGAACCGTCTCGCCGAGACTGTTTATTTCCGTGGTAACAACAAATGGAAACTGAAGTTTGAAACGTTAATACTAATAGCGATATTTCAGTTGCTGTCAAACAATGATGATGATCGAATATATGATAGAACACTATCTTATAAGCAATGTATGTCCTACAAAGTATGACCTGTATGTACGGAGTATATAAGCCCTCCGAGTGTGTTTTATGACGAACAGTTGTTCCATGCTGATTGTGTCTCATAAACAAGAAGAATTGTCAGAAGCAGACAGTTTATAGTAATCTGCAAGTTGGCACATCCTACATATTGTACACAGCATGGTGTGATTGGACAATTGGAATCGTTAATAAATAGCATTGTGTTCAGATATGGGTCTGCTCACCTATTCAATCATCTGGTAGGATTAACTAACATGCAGAATGCAGCCTACGTCATTGGTTGTCTGTTATCCATGACGATATAGACACGCCAGTAAGCGCATCAAAGACTGTCGAAGCGGTATTAGTATTGCAATCTGTGATACAGTGGAACCTCTCTAAACCGGACACCCTGTGTCCGGTTTAGAGAGGTCCCACTGTAAAACAAACCAACTACTCCAAGACACGGGCGGGTGCTTTGCGATCTCGAAAAGACATACACAGCGGAGATAAATGGCAATGAACCCGATTATAAGTATAACTAACAATTATGTGTGTCCGCTTTAGAGGGGTTCGAATTTAGTTGAATTAAAAAGAGGAATGCGGACGTTCCAAATTGTAACAATGCGTCTGTGTTTTGAACCCGCTCGCTGCCGTTGACTACAATGAGGACTACAATGAGTTTCCTTGTTCCTGTAACTCAATATCGCCAGTAAATACGGTTCCATTAAATCAGACATTATCCAGAAAGGATTAGCTAAGTGAACATTGTTACGAGCCTTTTGAGCCGCGCGTTCCGTGTAATTTGAGAAGAGGTCCAGATGTCTCTTCGTTTTCTATTGCGTGTACAGTGAAACCTCTCTAAACCGGCCACCTTTAGCAGATATTACTGTGAAACCCATGTAAATTAAATACAACTGGGGCATCCCAGACGGTTTACTGTACCAAGCGAAATTTCTACAGAATATATTGGGGGGGATGGACACGTTGGAGCTGTAGCCGGGTTACGACCTCCGACTGTCACTCAGACGACCCGGGTTTGAACTCATATCCCGGCACTTGAGCTTTTGAAATACAACTGTATGTTCTGCTCTACCAGTTGGTTCCATACATGTATGTTATATGTGACCTTGGTACGCGGGTATTCAAGGTATGAAAACCAATTGGGAACCTCAAATCATGCAACACATTTAGTACGTGTTTGTTCGGATGTTCAGATTTGAGGGTCGCATTATCCCCGTATAGGCGGGCGAATCCCGATATATATCTCGCTAAACACGCCTGCAAAAGTATATTACATGTATTCTTATTCTGAGACCATGTGTATGCACCAAGAATTACACATAACGAGATATATTAAAGTGTACTTGTTTCTTTGTAGATTGCTACAGGTGTTCAGATTTCTGCGATACCAAGTCGAGATATACCAATTACGCTAACTGAAAAGTTAGAACATATGGGTTCGCGATCCTATGAATTGAATTCCACATTTAAAATTCATGGTAAAAAATGAAGGCTGAATCGATATTCGCTATATATCTACATACATCGTGGCAGCTGGCGGTTCATCTCCGAGAGGAGATTAAGATATTCATAAGAAGTAATCTGGTATAAAGATCTTTCCAGTAATAGCATCGCTGATCGAAGACTCGGCATGGTAAATTCGGATACTGGGCAAGTCAGACACTTCTAGCAACCGATGAATGGTGTTGGGCCAACACCATTACAATTTCCACATGTTAAATCCCCATAGACATCTTCACTCCGTGTCCGTGAAGATGTCTATGTGGATTTAACATGGGGAAATTGTAAATGGTGTTGGGCCAACACCATTCATCGTTTGCTTGATGTGTCTGACTTGCCCAAGAACTTATCTATCCAAATTTACTATGCCGATTTGGCAATGAGTACAGACCAAATCATGTCAAAATACAAATGAACAGCATAACAAATAAAGTGCATATCGAGCATTCGTAAAATATATTTTAATGTGAATGCTGAGTTATTCTGTTTATATTAATGAGTGTATCATCATGTTTATTTTATTGCTAATTCGAATGTTCTGTAGGGATGTTTGTGTATATACCACTCATGAACAGTTAAGCACCCCGTGCGATCGTGCATATTTAGGTCATGCCGCTACCAACATAGCTGGTGCCATTGCACAACGGGGGAAGCTAAATACCATTGAAGGTAAACCTTTTTTTGCACGAACGCCGTCGATTAGTCGCCGTTCCTTTTTTCTTCCCAAGTGGTTAGTTTCCCAACACTGACTCATCGTTTTCAGTATCACTTGGAATTCCAGAACATTATAAGCAAACAAATTTCTTCTCCATAAAGCGGGCCGGCCCAGCTGGAGGCTGACACGTGTATATATATTCGGATAGCCTCGCATAAACAGAACATCCTTAGATGTGCTGCTGACGCTCGGCGTATGAATCTGAGAACATTAGCGGTTATAAAGCACAGGTTTATTCGCTCATTCCGACAGCTGGGGGTGGTAGGCGGCGTTAAACAGGAGCCATAGTTTACTCTGGCAGGTCAGGGGGTGAACCAACATACATCCATAAAATGAACGACGTGACCTATCGCTCATTCTCCATCTCAGATGGTGGTATTTATAAAATAGTATCTTACAGAATGGCGGCAGCCAGACTGCTCTCACATTAGGATGTGCAGATGTAGGTTTCTGAAGCGTCGTAATGCCATATTGCTATCGGGCGGGCTAATTATTTGCTACTAAGTCAATAATTGAGATCACATTAAAATGTTCTGACAAGAAAGCAACCGGGTCGACCCAATATAGGGCGTTACACGAGTTATGCTTTAATATGATATTTATGAAACGGGTTCATACGAAACTCGGCAAAAGAGTTCACTGATTTCATAAGAAACTCGGCATTGCCGAGTTTCTTATGAAATCAATGAACTCGTTTCATTAATATCATATGAAGTCAACGCGTATTTTAGATAATATTTATGGCACAATCATTGAAGATGTACTGATCACCGTCTGTAACAGTCTCATCGACAAGCATGTGTATGACGCGTGTAAATGTATCATGATATTGATACATATGTGTTTTGCCCTGCGAAAGCGCATGTTATGCAATAAATGCTTAATCTCACAATTACAGCGACGGATTGCCTCTCTAACCACAAACATCGTGTTCGTTCCTTGTCGAACATAGTCAGATGCACGCATAAACATCATAACTCGTAATCTACACGCTATCAACATCTATAATGCATATAACAAAATGGCAGCTATGATTAATGACACATGTGTCTTCTTGAACTGAGTAATCATGCCAGCCAAATAATGGGCCATAAACACATGAAATACGACAAGCACGTTTGGGCCTAGTAGATGGCGCAGCTGGCTAACGTGCATTTACGAGTATGCTAGGTATGCATTAAAAAAAGACAAAAATTATACATTTGCTCCAATATGTGCAAAACATAGCATTTTTTCAACAAAAAATATGTAGCTAAAATGGCCACTGATTTCTGAAATATTAGTACTCACTGACCATTTGAGTAGGCAAATGGCTACTGCGGCTGCCAATAGCGACAGCCTTGAGTATTTATTACACGTGGGTCGGTGGGGTATAAAACAGGCCCCCTAATGCATTTTAGCAACTACAATTCCGACGCTCCTGCATATCCACCAAACATGCCTATGGTCTGATGGTTGTGCCTAGGAAATCAGTTCAAATCATTACAATTTGAGTGACTGGTTGCGGAGTGAGAGCAGTCCATAGTAATCTGTTAAATTGCCTACACATTTATTTCAAAGTACTATGTGCGTAAGTTATAATGTCATCCCTTTTGAAACCGCAGCCCGTTTTGACTCTAACCTTTATCAGAATTACTTCCCAATCCCGATAGTTTACGCCATGCAACATCAGACGAGTGGGAAATTGGTATCATTATATCCAGCTCGCGGCTCACCAACCAATCTTATCAACCGAGCGGAGGTTCGAACCTTCGACCTCCCAGTTGCCACGTGAACATATTTCAGAGTAATTATGTAATAATATCTGACAAACTAGGAAAGACTTGGACGACCACTGTCAACCCAGATCATTCGGGGCATGCATTGTAGTTGTATTGTAAATACAGGCAAACACAATCATAGGGAGACTACTATGACCACGTGCTCGTTTTTAAACGCCTCAGTTAGAATCAATAATCTTTGCAATGAATTTTCCGCTTAACAGTGCACATCATATAGTTCGCAGTTCGTCCTTCATTCGCTGCACTTATTCTAATCGTCTCTGCGGAAAGGCTTGTCATGACGGGACAATAAAGTAGGCGGCTTTCTATGATATCGCCCATTCATTAACATTTGAAGCGTGTTTCGTATCCGATTTTACGGCCGTTGTTCTAAGGCCTTTTAACCCCTCGATACTTTATGAAATCAGCGTCTATTGTCCCCCGGTAATTTACGCGCTTTTATTCTCCAGTGCACGGCAGCCCTTTCATTATCTCCCCGTTGCTATGGAAATGACCTTCCGTCTATGCTAATCGCATGTAATGACTAAATTAAAGGGCGAATGCATTATAAATGGGCAAAACGGAATAAGAAGCAACAAATCGACGCGATGGCGAATTGACACACGTCGAGACGTGTTAATGTAAGGTGGGCCCCGGGGGTATACGTTGGTTATGAGGCCCAGGTTGCATGAACCTAAACTAGGGACCTCTCGTATGGAAATGTATTTAAATGTATGCCATCTCATTGTTAAATCGCGTGTCATGACGATATATACCGTCAGTATCATCGGTATATCTCGATATAATATAATCCGAATTATTTGGCTGTCACGCAGGGCGACTTACTTGAACCCGAATTATCTGGCTGGCACGCAGGCGACTTACTTGAAACTGAATTATCTGGCTGTCACGCAGGGCGACTTACTTGAACCCGAATTATCTGGCTGTCACGAAGGGCGACTTACTTGAACCCGAATTATCTGGTTGTGCGTGACAGCCAGAAAAGTCGGGTTATGTATACGACGGTTTCTGATCACGCGTGGCTCTACCCTTCTGGGTATGTACGAATGCACGAAATATCAGGAAACCTAGCTGTGTCAGGTTGGCCATCTTGGTTCAAGCCTAGTTCGTGACATATGTCAGATGTAGTGACATTTGTGACACGTCTAGTTTGTGTGTCCGACATAATTGAATGGGGTCAGTATATAGAAGACTCATTCATTCCACTAATATCTTCAATATACATCGTATATGTTGCCAAACCCGTCATAAATGGCTTATTTGTACTTATCAATAGGTCATATGGCTGCAGTCTAACAGTGCATGCCTGAAAGTTGGATATTAACGAATCTGGACACCCTGAGATGTCGTATGGTATCTGACTGTGACTTGAGAAATAGAGCTTACGGGATTTGCGACCAGTGTAGCTCTTGATCAGATAGCACACACATGTAGTCAGATAACGATCAATAGTACTTGTTAGAAGAATGACGGGTGTTTCATTGATGGAATGGCGAACAGTGCAGATCTTGATCAGACTGTGCGGATGCACAGGCTGACCTGGATCTACACAGGTCGCAAAACGTATAAACCCCATTCCTCCACAAATAGTAACTAGGACGATGGGCGATTTGACAATGTAGTCACCCAGTGGTGCATCTACCGTGCAACTAGGACCGGGTTACTATTAATAGCAAATAGGACGATTGGCGATTTGACAATGTACCCACCCAGTGGTGCGTGCATCTACCGTGCAACTAGGGCCGGGTTACTATAAATAGCAACTAGGACGGTGGGTGATTTGACAATGTACTCACCCAGTGGTGCATCTACCGTGCAACTAGGGCCGGGTTACTATAAATAGCAACTAGGACGGTGGGCGATTTGACAATGTACTCACCCAGTGGTGCTCCCAGTAGTCCTGGATAATAGCGGGGCCGAAACTTCTAGCGCTATTCATGCTGGCCGTCGTGTACTGGAACTGGAAATATAGCGAACCTCGGTCAGATATGGAGTCACGTGATCTTGTTAACAGTACTTGCAAACGTCAGTTAGTTGGACGGTACGGGAGTAGATTTCAAGAGTTACTTTCGCAACTAAGCTTCGGTCAGATATGGAGTTAACTGATCTTGATAACAGTACTTGCAAACGTCGGTTAGCTGCGAATAATAAATCTTGAAATCTACTCCCGTGGCACGGGAGTAGATTTCAAGAGTTACTCTTCGCAACTAAGCTTCGGTCAGATATGGAGTTACCTGATCTTGTTAACAATTTGGTACAGTCATATACTACATGTTTCATGATTATTTGTTATTGTATTGTTTCAGTTTATTCTCGTACTATGCAAGTCGTAGCATACGGTCTACATTTGAGTAGTTGTGCGATCATTGCAATACGCGTAGTAATTGATTATGGTGAACTGTTTTCTTTTATTTGGTTTGTGAAGGTTCCCTCGATGTATTGTTCTCTGTTTCATTGAATATAATCAGAAAGACATTAGTCTTGAATCGTGCATACCATGGGTTGGCAAGCCATTTCTATCGATGATTCCCTGCGGATAGGTGTGGCACAATGAAGTGTCGAACAGTGTAAGAACACATCAATGTGCCATCATTCCCTATGTTTCTACACAATGTAGCCAAACCTTGAAATGTATCCCGGCTGGTAAAAGGTACAATATGATGGTCGCGACCAGCATAGATCCAGCTTACCCTGTGTACATGCTGATCATGGCCTACGCTGTTCGTCATTGATGTGACCCTACCGCTAAACGATTGTGTGACCGGGTAATATGATCTAGAATGTTGCGAATATCGTAAGACCCGTTTTCCAGTCGATATCACATATAACATCACCAGTACGCGGTAGTATGTCATGTGAGCTACACCAATGTTCTCAATGCGGATCATATCTGTTTCTAATTACTATTAAATTGCAATTTTCAAAAATGTCCAGTGAAAACGGCCAAGGTAAATCAACGCATCAATATTGCACTCCGCCTATCATTATGTGTTTTATTTGATTCCCAGAGGTCGTGAACCCTTTGGTCTAGCCTCATTCGTTTGTAGTCAATTCTCAATAAATTACTTCCGTCCTATCTCATTTACTTCATTAGTTTGATGGGAGTGATTTGTCCAATGCTGTCGTATGTGTTACCACAGTACTGGTAACACATTCGCCAGCATTGAACAAATCGCGACATTAGCGTCGGCTTTGCGAGGGATATATACGGTACATCGGAGAGATAGGATATATGTTATCTATGGCATCGTGTTTATTTTGCTTATCATTTGTATCGTTGGACTGAGCAAATGTTCCCGACTGATCCATGCTGCAGGTTATAGATTGTATCGCGACAGCTGAACACCCTTGTGGGGCCTCCTTCATTTACATATCCCAGCTGACATGAAATCTGAGTTATATTAGCCGCGGCACTATTTGATGCCGCGGAGGAATATCTGAAGACTCTTTGAACCACAGACAAAGAAGGAACCAATGAGAAAGTAGATCCTATCGAGCAAAAATAACAGGGGGCATCCGCGAATTATTCTGAAACAGTTATTGTCCTACCGGCATTCTGGCGTTAAAATCCAATGTCATATTACATACAGACAAGTAAATTAGCGAATATTTGGTTTCTACGCTGGTTATATCACTGGGAGCAAGGTCGTATTGTTACGCGGAAACCGTGGGAACAGAAGCCTGGGAACTACACAACTAGCGGAGGCAGATAACGCGGGAAACTCCCAGTTAGTCAGCGTCAGCTGCAGAGCAGAGCAGAGCTGACACAAAGGAATCGGCGCGCAATTTGTTCCTTTGGGAATAAAACAATTACTGCGCCAGGCGCTTTTTATAGTTGCTTCCCACTTCCACGACAAAGTAAACGTTTTGCAATTGTTTTAACAACAAAAACGCATTATTAATTATAAAATGGGCGTGCAATTATAACCGACAATAATCCGTTTTGAGAGACGACGAGTAGAAATGACTTGAAGGGGCAGTGGGAAAAGGGGGCTAAGTCCTTAAGGGACTTAGTCCCCTCTTTTTCCAATGACCCCTTCAATTAGTACATACGGACATACTTGAGTCTGGTAACCACGTATCGGTGCGTAATCGAATTTATGTCATTAGTTAAAGTAAGGTGCCAATGTCTGTGAACAGTGTAGATTCTATAACGCATATACCCAACCTACGCTGTTTGTACATGTAGAAACATATAATGGCCCATAATACATAAATAAATAAAACGCAATCCTTTTATCTTCATAGTTATTATATTTCATTTATTCTGCTTTGTCATTTGTAATTGGCTATGCCTCATATATAATTCAATGTACATGCGTTTAATAGTCGCCTTCAAAGCAAATCGTTTTTCAGATTTGTCCGAACTTACTATACCGTATACGGCTAATTAACAAATAATGAAGAGCACTGTTGAACAGGATCTACAATGCAACAGTGAATGTGCCAAAGTGGTCAAAAGTCGCATTTAATCGGTTTGCAACCAGCATAGCCCCGGACCGGTTTACTCATATGGATAATTAGACCAGGATCTACACTGTTCGCATTTCGAATACTGAATGGTAACCATGGTCAGTATAATCACTAGTCCCCACTGAGTCAGTGAAACGCCCCCGTCATGCTTTTGAAAAACAGTGTAGATCTTGTTCAGGTTTACGATTTAGATAAAATTGCGGAGGAGATAAAATGGTCGTAAATGCTCCATTTCTATTACGTTTAATTTCATATATTGTATACAGTTAATTTCACGTATGTTGACTAGACCTGACAAACCAGGAATATTACGGTCTCCGCGAGAGGTACCTAGCCAGCATGCGCATCCGCGCAGTCTGGTCTGGATCTGCACTGTTCGGCAATCAGTCAGCGGACCATGTAATATGCCTAAGGCTAAAGAAAAACGTGCATAGTTACAAAGCATGTTGTGCATATATGCAGATGTCGTACCGTGCTTACAAAACCTTTTGAACACATTTACGAAAATTGCGCTCGTAATCAGGCAGTGTGATTGGTCGAGACTTAGCACAGCTCAGTCTCGACCAATCAATCTTCCTGATATCGAGACTAACAACGGAGAACATGCTCAAAACGTGTATAAGAACGGGCACAGAACCGGCACTAGTCAGAAAAAAATAAGTCCAGTTTTAACCGATCGTGTCCTAGATAGATAGATATATATAGTAAATGCGACTTACGGCGAACAGATGTCCGGCGACGACAGCGAGGCCGATGCTGAGTGGGGCAGATCCTCCCAGGTCCGTTCTCTTGTCATCCGTGGCAGCCAGTACGACAAACACGAGCACGAAGGTGATCAGCAACTCCACGACGAACCCCTGGGTGGCCGTGATGTTTCCCGCCACCTTGTTCACCCCCAGTGACGTGCTGTTGGAGTTGGAAACCCCATGTAAAATCCCGGCACCCGCGATCGCGCCAACACATTGGCAAATTATGTAGAAAATAGCCCTAACTATTGAAATACGTCGGCAAACTAGCGCAGCGACGGTGATCGCCGGGTTTATATGTCCGCCACTGGTGTGGTTAAAACACCACACCATGCTCCCGAATATAAGTCCAAAAGCGAGCGCGATTTGAACCACGGACGCGTTCGTTCCATTATTGTCAATTGACCCACAGCCCAAGAGAACCAAGAATAGGGTTCCCAGGAACTCGGCGGCAAGTGCACGCCAAAGCGCGGGGCTGGTCAAGTCTTCCAAATTTTCCTGCATGACTTTCCACATGTTCTTTCATCCAATTCCAAAGAAAAAGTGCCGCTGTTCGTCCAATATGCTGAAAGGGTGCGGTATTTATAGCTGAGTGAAGCGTCCCTGCTCTCTGGAATCCTATTGGTGAATGCTTCGCTTTCAAACTGTGATTCTTCAAATCACTCCGCGCTGGCACTACTTTGTATGCGCTTATTAGTGTAATGACCTCTGACCTGAATATCGCGCGTCGGTTTCTGTCTCCCTCCGCAGTCGTAGTACAGCGGCGTAGTAAAGTCGATGGTAGTATTGGCAAGAGCGTCGCCGGCCGGGATGCGAGGGGTGCGGAAAAACTATTTAATTCAATATAATCTTGCATAATTCAGTAGGTTTAACTACGTTCATACTGAAAATACACAATATTTCTGACTGAAAGTTTTAAATATTGTTTTCTACCCAGAAGTATATGTTGTTACCACTCATTTGAACCGTCTCGCCGAGACGGTTCAACTGAGTGGTAACAATATATACATCATAAAATGAATCACAGCTTTGTAACAATGCCTAAAACATTTTGCAAATACATTTCATTTTCTCTCTTTTGTTTTTTATAAAACAAAAAAACATGTTATAAATGGGTTCGTTTGAAAATCATTTTCTGACGATTGGATTGGTGTGAAACTAACTTACCACAGTCCATTCCAGTAGCCTATCTCACCAACATTGCAAAGTATACTTATCTAGCAAAGTATACTTTGAGGGAGAATTTTTCAATTTTAGGATAAATTTATTAATTTGTATCTTACTGAATTTATTACATTATCACAGCCATTTTGGCTGTGATAATGTAATACATTCAGTATAATAATTCTGCATACTTTTAATCATCAAATATATGCAGTCGTTAGTTCTATATGAAATAATGCATTTCGGGGGAAATAATTGATTAATCCCTCACAGTATACTTTGCTAGAGATAAGTATACTTTGCAATTTTGATGAAATCGGCTACTGTTACAGGATTGATCTGCATGTAGTAATCATTGACGCATTTTTCACGAATTTGTTGAGAGATTAAAAAGTGCACTTGCAAACAATGGAAGGTGTTTGAGCCAATTATTACCCTTACATATAAGCCGAATCGAATCGATGGATCATTTTGTATTTTGCAAATGTCGTTGCCCAGCTAGCGACGACCTTGTAAAGCGAGTAGTGGTAGGACATAACTTCCAATTACGATGATAAATCTGCCCGGAGGAAAGACAATCGCCCGGTAATGTACTTCAGGAGGAAAACAAATACCGACTGACAAAGGTGGGGTCAGATGGGGCTATTATATCATGGTCCACGTGGCGGGGTGTCGCCCGATAATGCGCAATTTCCGGAACCGATGTCGTGGGGAATTAACAACTTCTGTGCCGCTCCCGGCAGTAATATCGAAATATCGCCGTGTAACAGCGAAGTTGTGTTGACTTGTGCAAATTACGTGCATTTAGTTCACGTTTTTCCTCGCGTTATTCGTCTAGTGTTTCTGCATAAATTATGTTCCGCGAAAACTTTATGTTAGTCGTTTCGGAGATGATTTAAATACCGTTTTAAAACACATAGTTGTGGTGTAGAAATAATTAACTAGATTGTTTCCAAAACAGAATATGAAAGAATGAAGAGTTTAGTGACATTATCTGTCAATTCTGCTCTTATGAGATGATGAGAGAGAGAGAGAGAGAGAGAGAGAGAGGGGAGACAGAGACATAATCAATGAGAGTTGCATGGCAATTGAAGCTAACCCCCTTCTTTCACAGGCCTCTGAAATGTCGAACTTATTTGCGGCACGTTAGCAGAACATAAATATGAACTCACTGGTGCAAAAAGTTCAACCCTATACAAACTATTCTCCCAATGTCTGCAAAAAGTGTAGATCTTATGAGCCTCGTAACGAGCCGTCTCATCCGGATCTACACTGTGGATATGTTCAGATATCTGTACAAATGTAGCCCGTAGTTTGGTTAATTTAATAGTCTCAATATAACATGGACTTGTCCATTCCATTCATATTATTGAAATGAGTAACACCGCAACTTTACCAGGTCGGACCACATAATTGTGGGCGGCAACTGAAGCAAACCATATGAGACACGCCATGCGATTTTGTACCTAAGAACATGTGCGATATTTCATGAAATATATTTACAGAAACTGTGATATGTTCTGTAAATGACGTTGAAAGATGATGAAATTTTCAAAGCAAATGTGGAATTGAATTCCGCATTTGCTATGAAAATTTCGTCAACTTTCGACTTCATTTACGGAAAATATGGTAAATTATGTAAACATTTTTCATGAGATATCGCACATGTTCTTAGGTACAAAATCGCCTGGCGCGTCTCATTTGTATTCAGTAACCGAATCGCTTTGTACAAATTAATTCGTGCTGTTATATGCAAACAATGGCTGACAATCATTGTACACTCATCCGCCAAATATCACGGGGTTATTGAATACTCGTTTGGCGATTTGTGTTTTCCGCGGATTATTTGATCCCTAAAACTGACAAATAGATCGTTTTATTTTTGTTATTCATTCATGAACTATAAAATGCATTTGACAGTCATCCATCCATTCACCGGCTAGCAATGTACATTATTTCAGTTATTCATTCGCAAACTAGAAGTAGATTTCATAGTCATTCATTCACGGTCACCCATTCACGAACTAGCGAATACGTGTCACAGTCATTCGCACACGAACTAGCAATACATTTCATAGTCATTCATTCACGAACTGCAAATGTATTTCACAGTCATTCATTCACGTACTAGCAATACATTTCTTAGTCATTCATTCACGAACTGCAAATGTATTTCGCAGTCATTCATTCACATACTAGCAATATATTTCTTAGTCATTCATTCACGAACTGCAAATGTATTTCAAATTAAACATTCACAAACTAGCAATACATGTTATTGTCATTCATTCACAAACTAGCAATATAGTTGACAGCTATACATTCACAAACTAGCAATCCACATCACAGTCATTCATTCACGAGCCAGCAATACATTACATTACATTACATAGTCACCGACTGCAGAGCCAGCAATACATTTCATAGATAAAAATCCGACAATTTGACATCAGCCAAGTTACGCTTCGGTTGAAAATATAACACGCGTTACGTATGTCTGGAATGTGCATGTAGCATGCATCGTCACGGTGGACTTGTTGTGTTGATACCATTCAAATATGAGACACGCCATGTGATTGTGTACCTTCGGACATCTGCTTAATTTCATTAAATACGTTTACAAAATTTACAGTATTTTTTTCATAAACAAATTCAAACGTTGACACAATTTTCAGGAATTCCGCATGTACCCTGAACATTTTGTCAACGTTTGACGTCATTTACGGAAGATAAATTAAATTTTGTAAACGTATTTCATGAAATTACGCAGATGTCCGAAGGTACAAAATCACATGGCGTGCCTCATACTTGGCTGTGACGGGAGAAATTGGGCTTATGTGACTGTGACCAGTGTAGCTCCTGATCAAATAGCTCACTCCTGTAGCCTGGTAACGATATATATATGTAGAAGCATGCCGGGTGTTTCATTGATGGGATGGCGACCAGTGTAGATCCAGACCAGACTGTGTGGATGAACATGCTGGTATGTATCGACACCGGTCGCATAACCCATAAGCTCCATTCCTCCCAGGCGCGGATCCAGGATTTTTGGGTTAGGGTGGGGGTTTAACTATTTTGCAATACTTGACTACATTATCGAACGAGCTTAGCTCGTTCGTTGACCGAGCGGAGCTCGGGATAGCGCTAAGGGGGTCCGGGAGCATTCCCCCACCCCCTAATTTTTTTGAAATCTACGTCGCATTTCCTGTGTTCTGGCGCATTTTGGAGCATTATTGACACTGTCACAGTATGTTTAGACATGATTTTTGATTGAAAACGTTTACATTTTGAAACACTAAGACAACGACCGAAAAATGCATGGAATACATGGCACTTGGCAAAATTACTGTAGAAACGTGTCTTGTAACTTGTAAAAAATCTTTACTCGGCGAATTTTAGGGGGGGGGGGGCGCGTGCCGGCTCCGCCCCCCCCCCCCCCACCCCCCATTGAATCCGCCCATTTCTCCAGTCAAATAGTTGTGACGAGTCGTCTCATCAGGATATGCAATGTTTGCAAGCACTTTTCATATATTTTTTTAAAAAGTTGCACCCCCGTTTTACTGTATCGCAGATGTATGTTAGAAGGCATTAATTATGGTTGTTGGTCGTCATTTTTGCAGACAGGTTTATTCGCCGGAACTCGTGCACTTATTATGTGGTAAAAAGAACGGAACTTTTATAAACGGTTATAATTCATATTTCACAATACCTATGTTTATGGTATATATATCAAATTAACGGTATGTCACTATGCTCCAATTTGGCATATAACATGTATGTCTACGATGGGTGTAATTAATGCACTCACGCCATATTAACATTGTTATGCAGGGCCCGGTTGCTCAAAACATCTGTTAGCTTAACAGACTGTTAAATCCTTAACAATGTTAAGGATTTAACAGTCTGTTAAGCTAACAGAAGTTTTTAGCAACCGGGCCCAGGCTGTCAATGGGAGCACCATCAGGGTGGCAGTGTGCGGCAGGAACTATTTCCTTTTTATTTTCTGGCGATACAGTTTCAGTCCTTTCAGTACTTGGATTATATAAATGGACTAAAAACTCATTTTGTGGTGATGACATTGTTTGGAGAATGAACATATCACAGTCAATTCCACTTTATTCAGGGTTGGAAGGGTTAACACATAATACACGATCATTGTAAATGCATGGTTGGCTATGCTTGCAGAACATCTCGCACGAAAAGTATCGTCTGCTGTTGCTTTATAGTTTGCCTTCTTCCTCAATAAAAACATGGTTTGACAGCTGTCAAATCATGTTTTTGACGAGAAAAATCGAAAATAAAAAAGCAGCAGACGACAAAATTTAATTCAGCAGTGTAAGGGTTAATTGTACGGGGGCATGGAATCGTTGTATATTGATAAACAAACGGAGTTGAGATGGTTACAGTTTATACAAATGCTCCGAGTGAAGTGTAGGGGCCATCTGGAAAGTTTTACCAGAAACACAGGCCGCGTACCGGCCGCTAGTCTGGCTCCAGGTCACGGAGTCTCCTGCCAGCATGGATGGTCAGGTGTCATGGTCGGCCACTACTCGTGAGGTTTTATTATATACCGTGGAACCTCTCTAAACCGGACAGCGAGGCATCTTTTGTTATATTATTTTGATGAGTTTCTTGATCATTTTTGTTAGGTGATAATGCCTGTCATGATCGTATGGCTCGGATTGGTCAAATACCTGATTTACAATGAAACCTCTCTAAACCGGGCACCATGGGGACCTCCCAGGATGTCCGGTTTGGAGAGGTTTCACTGTATAGACTAACCACATATTGGTGATGCTATGCTAGTTTCAATGTTGTCTGGGTGTTATGTGACCCATCCGGGTTACCTGACCATCCGGGGTATAAACTTGGAAAAGTCGCGGGGAATACTGGACGAAGGCCGGAAGGCCTCGTCCAGTATTCCCGCGACTTTTCCAAGTTTATATCTCCGATAAATTCAACAAAAAGGCCATTCATTCCTTATAATTCCAGCATTTGAAATAAATTCATCAAGAAAATGTGTTTATTTTCTGTTTTCTTAAGAATTATTTTTACTGCGCCTGACGGTTGCGGAAAGTAGTTCGGCATTGGAGTTTACTGGGATATAAATTTTGGACAGAGACTTGCTACGGACCAATCAAATGTTACCGAATTGTGTAAATATTTTTGTGCTGGAATTATAACATATTTTACCACACCCTGTTGTTATTTTCAGGCGACTGATAGGTGCAGCTGAGTTCATACTTACGATACAAATATTTTTCAATAATCTGTATTATCATTTTCTGCGCTTCTCTGAAATCCAGTGCCTTTATCAATGTAACAGCTATACTCTTCTCACATTTTCGTAATGCCAAAGTAGACATCTGCACCAAATGTTTTTCTGTGAAAACCTTCAAGATCAATCCACGGTTCGCCACAACGTGCCGATAATGGAGCGCAACCAGTGCAGTGTGGACCGGGCTAATTGGCAACTGCGGATAGCCACTAATTGGCCGGGTCACGCTGCCCGCGGCGCCGAGTTAGTAGCCAAATATTATCACACCCGTGTGGATAGAACATGTTCGTTTCTGTCAGATCGTACGATTCGTTGGTGAGAAAACTCCCAGACATAAAGTCAAGTTGACCCTATATTAAAGGAGGTAGTCTTTGTTTCACTGATTCATTCAAATTTGGCCCATAATTATGATATACTGTATGTATATATATATATAGGTCATTGGCATAATGCGGGATAACACCCTCATGGAGTTAGCCCCCTTCCTCCACTGGCACCTTTATACGCGACACACATGTAGGGATGCGTGGAATAAGGGGGCTAATTCCCTTATGGAGCGACCCCTCCCTTTATATATGACCCATCTGAAGGGGTCAGTGGAAGAATGGGGATAATTCCCTCATTGAGGTACACCCCACCTTTGCCACTGACACATTCATATGTGGCCCGAATGTAGGACAAAACCCCCTTTTACATAACCCCCTGCGTGTTAAAATGACAACATGGGCAAAAGAACCTTCATGATTTTGACAGGGTGGACATAACCCCCTTCATAATTTGTACAGGGTGAACAAAACCCCCTTCATTAATTCCCGGGATGAATAAAACATAATGAAAACATTAAAGTAGCAGTTTGGGCACTTTATTTTTCCAACATGTACAGAAAAGAACGGAACAGAGCATATACTAATACCAGGTTTCACAAATGTATCCCAACACATAATTCAAATGGGGTTATGTCCACCCTGTGTTGTACATGTTGTCATTTTCACACGAAGGGGCTTATGTCCAAGGGGGTTTTGTCCGGATACCATGTGGCCCATATGTACGGGTGATTGGAATAAGGGCTCCACTGATCCCTTTTTATGTAGCAGTTTCGGTTTTCTATCCATTATTAACGGAACTAATGTACATTCAGGTATCAACTCACTATTCTGTTTTTTCCTTGCCCACCACCGGGAGTTGTTAGCTGGTCTGAAGCTACACTAGCCAAACTCTCATTAGTTTTGTCATGATAAACCGCATGTATATGTTGGCTACCACCAGCGTTTTGCGAAATAATCTAACGATTTACACTGAGTTTTTCTTTTTGTGGGCTTATTTCTTTTTTCTGCACACATCTACATTAAATAAAAGACAGGTTTAATTAAGAAAGATAAAATCAACCTCCTATCACCAGCATGGTGGTGGCTCAAAAGGTCAGCGGCTGCGGCTGATTTGAAACTACTCCACATAACACTGCACCACAAATTAACCCATAGACCGCTACACACAACAATTGTGGCTTTATATCTAGCCTTATTTCTCAATGAAAAACGGTTTAACCCTTTCAACCCTAAGTAACTGGAATGGACTGTGATATGCTAATGTTCCGACCAATACAATGGTCACAAAATGATTTTCAGATTCGTCCATTTATGAAAAGGGGGTGTTTTTCTTCTAAGAAATATTAAAATTACTTTCAAAAAGTGCAGATCCTGATGAGACGGCTCGTTACGAGCCGGCTCATCTGGATCGGCACTTTTTGCATAAACCGCTATAGCGGGATTTCGGGTTCAAAGGGTTAGCAGCACTTTAGAATCATTTCCAATGGAAATGATTCTAAAGCGCTGTCAAAGCATGTAGGAAATGATTATAAAGTGATGTCAACGCATGTTTTTGGTGATAAAAATGGAACATAAACAGCAGACGACAAAAAATAATATAGCGGTGTAAGGGTTAAATATATCCCGATGACGCAGGCGGTATGTGTTTCTTTGTTTCGAATGACCATTCATGTACTTCCTGTCAATTATAGCTTCGTGTTTCAACCGTAAATGTCACTCACAGACGTAAATAACCAGGACCGAGCCGAGACACTTGAAGCTATAATTGGCGAACATTTTAACAGCCATTAAAAGCGTTGTGCATACGTCGAATTTGGTTTTCAAGCAAAATAACTGTGTCTTCAAATGTCACATGTTTAAATGTGTAGTACCTTGAATACAAATCATTTCTGGGAGTTTTATTTTGTTGTGTATGGTGTTTACAATAAATCATTAAAATCGATGAAAATTTACTCATAATTATGCATTATGCATAAAGCAAATATAACGTCAAACTATACGAGTCTGTTGTGCGTAATTGCACATGCAAAGCCAAAACATATTTTGTCGACCATCTTGGATTTTAGATTCGGGACATTGATATCGTTAGACAATTGTCAATACACATACGGTATTGTGATAAGTGGAAGTGTGTCGTCTCTAATACTTCTATATTGAATGTCAACTGTGCCTGTATATTGTATATTTGTTCTGTATGTTGTGTTGTATAGTTGATGAGGCGTAAATAAATAGTATGGCCCAGCTACAAGTTGATGCACATGTGAAAGTCAATACAAACATACCAATTATCCTTAATCACTGACAATTAGTAAGCATATACCAGGTACAGCCACATGTGTTCAAAAGGCTCGGACATATCATCCACAAAAGTGGTCCATGACAAAAACACTTCTAATTCAGTGAATGGACATTACCAGTATATTTTGAAAACGGGGTTCGACTTTCAGCTGTGAAGCAACCGAAATATGCAAGGGCTTCATGGGTTGCACATGTAGCCTATTTCACCAACATTGCAAAGTATACTTATCTAGCAAAGTATACTTTGAGGGAGAAATATTCAATTTAAGGATAAATTTATTATTTTTTATTATATTGAATGTATTACTTTATCACAGCCATTTTGGCTGTGATAATGTAATAAATTCAGTATAATAATTTTGCATACATTTAATCATCAAATATGTGCAGTCGTTAGTTGTATATTAAATAATGCATTTTGGGAAAAATAAATGATTATACTCCTCAAAGTATACTTTGCTAGATAAGTATACTTTGCAATTTTGATGAAATCGGCTACTGGATCACTTACACGTCTCGATTGCTTCATAGCCACGGAAAGATTTTGATTTCCAGGAACCAAATACTGCATTGATACCCCAGTCATAGTGTCACGTTTTGGCCGCAACGTTTAGCTAATTTTGGGAAACGTGGCAGAACGTGGCTACAACGTGATAAAACGTGGAACAACGTGGCTAAAACATGATCAAACGGGACAAACTGGCAATTTTAAGTGTGGGCATGTTCACAATTCGTTGACTTTTCGCCACAACGTACTACAACGTGGCTAAATGTGGTACAACGTAATAGAACGTGGCTAAAACGTGGCAGAACGTGAACATAACGCGTACCACCGGTTGCTACGTTCTGTTGCGTTTGTTGGCACGTTGTGCTGCCGTATGCTACGTTGTGGCCTCGTTGCACACACGTTCCCCGAGCCAAGTTATGCCACGCTGTGTCACGCTATGGTACGTTGTCACGCATTGTACTACGTTATGAGGTGCGTTATGCTGCGTTGTACGACGTTGTCGTGACGTTGTGCTACGTTTCACTAAACTTCGTACGGCTGAAATGTTTGTAAGTGCAAAGTTAGGATCGTCTGGAATTTAAATTGATGGATTTACATGTATTGAGCATAGGCTGCATATGCAGCCTATGCTCAATAAATGTAAATCCAATAAGTGTCTACAACAAGAAAATATTGTTACTGTGAAATTTACAGACTATCATAATGTTGCTCTTACGAACAGTTTAGTCGTACGAAGTTTAGTGAAACGGCCCTGTAAGTTGAAGAAGCGGGCTAACTCTCTTCCACTGATACATTCATGTGTGTATACCACCTGGAATTGGTGCCCATGGAGATACAAATAACAACACCTGTCAACTGGGAATTGCGCAGATGGCACGCGCCTGCACAAAATAGTGCATGACTTAATAATTTGAGAAAATGGACATTATCACGTTTGCGACCAGTACAGGCCCTGATCGGACTGCGCAATCGCGCAGTCCGATCAGGCCCTGTGCTGGTCGCCATTCTGGCAATAATATGTATTCCTCCGACAACGATGATTCTTCTTTCATTTTCAAAAGAACCACATTTTCGATACGAATTGTTCTGTTCCAACCACGTACTATTTTATTTGATATAACTTGTCAATTTGCACATTTCTAGGCCATTTTGTTGCCAGAACTGTCAAGCAGCTCCTTAATAACTATACAACTACCTGAGATTGTACGCAGATCGGGATAATATACTGTACACCGGTCGCAAATCTCATAGGGTCCCTTTTATCAACATGTGTCACAGATTGAGTCTAATGATCACAGATCATTGTGCAGTTTGGCACCTTACCAGGCGGATTGGCAGATACGTATGGCAGATGCAGGAAGCATGCCGGGGCTTACATAACTCCGAATGGCAGGCTACTTGTCGTATTGGTGTAACTATGACTCGCAAACATCAGTTGAAATGTGAAGTATGCAACAGACATGCACGTGCATTGACAGGTGTAAGATGCAATTAATATGCTATAAGCGCAGCTTGAAATGGACGTGTGTCTATTATGATTTTTCCAGAACGATAATAATGCCACTGCACGCGGGTAAAACGAGAAGAATATTCACATATTCCTTTCAGTCAAATAAGCTATCGTTTGGTGTGTATGAACATGGAAGAAGTACGGTCAACGGATGGAAGAGGGCAGGTACAGTCAAAGGATAATTAAGAAACAGCTGTCGTTCAGTATGTATGGAAATGGCAGAGGTACAGTCAAAGTATAAGGCTATTCACAAATTCCTTCATTCAGATCAGCCATCGCTCAGTATGGACATGGATAAAGGTGTAGCCACCAAATGCGTGTGTATACATTTTCAATTCAAACGAGATTGAAGAAGATGGAACATGGGATTACAAAATGGTCGAACGTTTGCATCATCCTGTAAATAAAGACAACAAATTAAATATCGAATCTCTGTCTCTGTATACGTACTCTAGTTGGTGTATATAACAATGCGCCAAGCCACAGTTATATCACGGTCCGTCCGCCTGTACGAGAAAATAATTCGCGAGCTTTAGCGAGTGGATTATCGATCGTACATGCGGACGAACGCGATCTAACTGTTATCACATCCCCGTGTCCATACATTGCCCAAGTCCATACATTGCACATGTCCTGTGTAAATGCAGCAACAAAAGTCGAAAATGTATCATAGATGTGATAATACAATTTAGAACATCGTAACGAGAACTAACATTATACTAGTATATGGCTGTGACTGTAGAAATGGGGCTTGTTGGATTTGTGACCAATGGAGCTCCTGATCAAATAACACGCTCCAGTAGCCTGATAACGATATTTCTATATTGCTTGTTAGAAGCATGACGTGTGTTTCATTGATGGAAGTGTTTCATTGATGGAATGGCCAACAATGCAGATCCTGATCAGACTGTGCCCATTCTCCAATCACAGCCACGTATATTGAATATATCGGTATACACCAGAACAGCTCTAAACCTTACTTCCAGAAAAGCTCAGTGTGTTCAATTTCATGAACTTCACTGTTCGTTATTTCCACACTAATTACGGTCAATAAACACTACCATATGAGTCAGTGCTAACTTTCATTAGTGATCATAATTAATGTGGAACATTTCTAAACCGGACACCATGGGGAACTCCAGGTGTGTCCGGTTTAGAAAGGTTCCTTTCTACCTGGGTTCCAAGGTATTCGAATTTTCTTAGGACCCATATTGTACTGATCAGCTGATGAAATGGAACGATCGCCGCATACTCAGTTGATTATATCATGAATCATAGCGGGGCTGAATAGTTTCGCCCTAATTCCTTTCGCGCCAAGAAGGTTTCGTACAAATTAATTCATGCTCGCCATATAATTATTGTGAATATATTTGGGCAAGAGGCCTGTTCTAACATACCAGTGTCCGCCAATCGATCGGGTATACACTCACTCCCACCATCTGGCTGTCTAAATGTGAAAAATTGTCAGATTGGTACCCCGTGTTCCGACGAAGAATCAATCGCAGTGCTGGGGGCCGTTTCACTAAACTTCGTACGACTAAAATGGTCGTAAGTGAAAAAATATGATAGTCTGTAAATTTTATATTAACATTGCTGCATATGCAGCCTATGCTCAATAAATGTAAATCCATCAATTGAAATTTCCAGACGAACATAAATTTGCACTTCCGAACATTTTAGTCGTACGAAGTTTATTGAAACGGGCCCCAGATGTTGGACATAAGTAGTTTCCCACCCATTGAAATCCCATATACGTACATGTATTTGTATCTCTGCTTGTTAGCAACATACTTCAAATATATTGTACATGTTTTAATGAAATAAATGCATTGAGTAGCCAATAGATTTACGCAGAATTTGACTCATTCATATGTGTATTCAATATTCAAAGTAGTTTACAAGATGCATGCTGTTAAACAATGGGATTTTTTGGAAACTGTTCCCATTGACATCAATGATAACGTCGCTCGAAAAGTGACGTTAAATAATTACGCCATATTTAAAACATGTATTATCGAACTACTTGTGATAATCAGTAACCAAAACATTCATATTATGCATCAATTTATTTTCGATGGGATTTTAACTTTCTGGAAATTACTCCTATCCACCTAGTGTATGTATTCTGAAAAAGCTGTTTTTAGCCGGTCGTTATATTGTATGCCGACATGAATATACTGCCAGATGGTTCCGTAATCAGCGCCATCATATCGCGGACGTGCCAGAAATGCAGAAATGATGTAAACGTCTTACATAGCGAATATTTCCCTTGGATACGCGTAAACACGAGTAAACAACCATGAATATTTCTGCAACTATTTACTACGAGCTGGCACCGCTTCAAATGAGTAATCGCGTGGTACAATGTGCCTGTGACGTTTGCGACCAGCACCTGGGGCCGTTTCACTAAACTTCGTAAGACTAAAATGTTTGTAAGTGCTTACGAACATTTTAGTCGTACGAAGTTTAGTGAAACGGGCCCCAGGTGAGTTATTCAGTAAGGTATATCATTAATTATTAACTCTTGGAATTCTAGAAAAGAACATTTTCCTCCGTTGCTGTTTTATAGTTTTACTCATTTCTTAATAAAAACAAGGTTTGACAACACTTTAGAATCATTTCCATTGGAAATGATTCTAAAGTGTTGTCAAAACATGTTTTGTCATAAGACACAATGGAAAGTAAATACAACTAACCACAAGCAGACGACACAATTTAACTCAACATTGTAAGAGCTAATACCACTGCGTGTGCAAGTGTTTATTTGATTATGTCGTTATTTGAGTCCAGGTGAAAATGACTAAAGATCACAATATACACTTAACTGGTCTCACGTCGCCCAATGTACAGTTCCCCGCCAAATCCTCAAGTGTTTCTCGAGATAGCCCATTCATTGCCATCGGGAACTGTTACAATGGCAATTTATTATTTTCACACAGTAATCTGGGTAATTTTGTAGATTAAGATAAAACAATGATGTCATTAACAATACGGAATAAGATACTTAAACTCGAGTTTCTGTTCTCGGAAACAAGGAAACTAGGGAGCGTGGGCCCTTTCCAAACTCGACAGTCTGATATATCCCCAGTGCAACATCTCTAAACTGGACACCCTGGCATATCCCCAATGGAACCTCTGTAAGTCGGGTCACATGGGATGTTGCCATGGTGTCGGGTTTAGAGATTCCCCGCTGTAATTCAAGCATAACAGCACTCCAAGAAATGCATGTGTGTTTTACATTTATGCTACATTATGGCAAGCACAATAATTCCTCAAACCCGGGTTTGAGTCGCAAACATGGGGCCCGTTTCACTAAACTTCTTACCACTAAAATGTTCGTAAGTGCAAACTTATGATCGTCTGTAAATTTCACATTAACAATGTTTTCTTGTAAACCGTCAAGAACGGTAATTATTGGATTTACATTTATTGAGCATATGCTGCATATGCTCAATAAATGTAAATCCACCAATTGAAATTTCCAGACGATTCCAAATTTGCACTTACGAACAGTTTAGTCGTACGAAGTTTAGTGAAACGCCCCCCCCCACCCCCCCCCCCCTTCCCACCCGGTTTGAGCTCCTCTAACCAGGGTTTGTGCTATTGGTGTGCTCAATAATTCCTCAAATCCTGATTTGAGGTCTCAGAGCCCGTAACTATTATTACCAATCGACATCACGACTGCACGTTTTTCACAAACCAGGGCTTAAGGGATATCAATTGACACTTTTTTCTTAAACCCGGATTTGAGCTACCCCGGTTTCAGGTATGTATCGATACTCGGGTATGAGGTCTCAAACCTGGGTTGGATGAATTATGGCGTTTAAACTGACGTTTAGCTCAACTCATGTGTTTTGCTTCGATCGATAGTTTTTCGGAATCTACCGTTTGTACCTTCAGACCCTAGTGTAAGTCAGTTTACACGCCAAAAGCACAGCAATCCTTAGACCATGTTTTGAGACATCAAGCCCGGGTATGAGGAATTATTGTGCATTTGGCTGACCTTTGACCAGGGTGTGAGGTCTCGATCGGGAATTTTGTTACTCAAAGCCGGGTTTGAGGCAGATTTGAGGAGTTATTGTGTATTACAATTGCATCGTTCAGCTACCCCGAAGACACATAGACTGACATGCAATATAGTAATCATGGACACCCATAGACTGACATGCAATATGGTAATCTTGGACACCCATAAACTGACATGCAATATGGTAAAATTGGACACCCATAAACTGACATGCAATATGGTAAGCTTGGACACCCATAAACTGACATGCAATATGATAAGCTTGGACACCCATAAATTGACATGCACTATGGTAAACTTGGACACCCATAAACTGACATGCAATATGGTAAACTTGGACACGCATAAACTGACATGCAATATGGTAAACTTGGACACCCATAAACTGACATGCAATATGGTAAGCTTGGACACGCATAAACTGACATGCAATATGGTAATCTTGGACACCCATAAACTGAGCTTGGACACGCATAAACTGACATGCAATATGGTAAACTTGGACACGCATAAACTGACATGCAATATGGTAAGCTTGGACACGCATAAACTGACATGCAATATGGTAAACTTGGACACCCATAAGCTGACATGCAATATGGTAAACTTGGACACCCATAAACTGAGCTTGGACACGCATAAACTGACATGCAATATGGTAAACTTGGACACACATAAACTGACATGCAATATGGTAAGCTTGGACACGCATAAACTGACATGCAATATGGTAAACTTGGACACCCATAAACTGACATGCAATATGGTAAACTTGGACACGCATAAACTGACATGCAATATGGTAAACTTGGACACCCATAAACTGACATGCAATATGGTAAGCTTGGACACGCATAAACTGACATGCAATATGGTAAGCTTGGACACGCATAAACTGACATACAATATGGTAAACTTGGACACCATAAACTGAGCAATACACCCATAAACTGAAGCATGGAACTTACACATAAATGACTATGAATATGGTAAGCTTGGACACGCATAAACTGACATGCAATATGGTAAGCTTGGACACCCATAAACTGACATGCAATATGGTAAACTTGGACACCCATAAACTGACATGCAATGGTAACTTGGACACATCACGGAATATGGTAATTATGTAGCTTGGACACCCATAAACTGACATGCAATATGGTAAGACATTCGGACACGCATAATCTGACATGCAATATTGTAAGCTTTGGCCACGCACTGACATGCATATGCAATATGTGCAACTTGGACACCCATAAGCTTACCATATTGCATGTCAGTATATGGGTGTTCGGGGTAGCTGAAAGATGCAATTGTATTTCTACAATGATATGAGACACACCATGCGAGTGTGTACCTTCGGGACATCTGCGTAATTTCATTAAACACATTAAAATTTAAAATATGTTTTTATAATTAATGTCAAAAGTTTACATGCCCATGTGCTCTGAAAATGTTGCCAACTTTTGACGCCATTTGCGGAAAATATTGAACGTTTTGTAAACGTATTTCATGAGATTACGCAGATGTCCAAAGGTACAACAGCGCATAGCGTATCTCATATGTGGATGTGAACTGAGAATAGGGTTCATGGCATTTACGACCAATGTAGACACAGACTATGCTGTGCAACCGCGCTGCCTGATGAGGACCTACTCTGTTCTCCATGATGTCAGTCAAACTCCAGGAGCCTATTTCATCAACATTGCAAAGTATACTTTACTAGCAAAGTATACTTTGAGGGAGTAATCATTTATTTTTCCTGAAATGCATTATTTCATATAGAACTAACAAATGCATATATTTCATGATTAAAAGTATGCAGAATTATTATACTGAATTTATTACATTATCACAGCCATTAAATGGCTGTGATAATGTAATAAATTCAGTATTATAAAAATTAATAAATTTTTAAAAAAATTGAAAATTTCTCCCTCAAAGTATACTTTGCTAGTAAAGTATACTTTGCAATGTTGATGAAATCGGCTACTGACATCCATCTCTCAAAGAGTATGTACCATCCAATCATCTGCCGCAGTTATGTGCTTCATGCGCGTACATTTGAAATTCAAGATACCAATATAGAACTAAAAAACGAACTTCTAAACAACTGAACCGTATAGTAATACTTATTTACGGATTCCGTGGAACCTTTATCAACTGGACACCCTGTATAAATATAAAGGCATGAATTATTCAATTTGTATCCTCGAAACATACTAATTCACTGGTAATATAATCTAAACATGTTCCCCTATTTTCCTTATTTCTGCTCGGAAGTATATGTTGTGACCACTCATTTGAACCGTCTCGGCGAGACGGTTCAAATGAATGGTCATAACATATACAGTGCAGTAGTCAGACAATATTTAGAATTATCTTTCAGCAAAAATTGTGCATCTTGAGCATGAACTCGGTGAAAAGCTCGGTGAAATCGTTAAGAACAAAGCGACTCTGTTTGGTATTTTATCAGCAGTAGGTAGGCGTAGTATGGAAGAGTTTATCAATGAACTCGTCAACTATCGTACGTGCAGTTTCAGTGTTTATATTAGTATATAGAGATTATAGAAAATTTATATATTTATGGATTTATTTTAACCAGTATGTTTTAATCGGCTCCCGTAAAGCCTGTGCAATCAACGGCAAAATCACCCGAACTGTAAAGTTCAACGACGAAATGGCCAATTCTGTAAATTTGATCAGACATGTGATTATATATTTATAAATCACATAGGCACCGGTCCAGTTTCCCCATGGCTCGTCACGTGGTTACGGATATAACGGAAACAGCAATGCGATATTGTGGAGCCATACGATAAGGACAAACATCAAACGTCACAAAGAAGGGTATTATTCCAATAAATTAATTTAATCTAAATCTCATCTAGGACTACAGATAAGCATAATTTGAACCTTGTACGATGCGCGATATCCCACGAACAAAGATGGAAGTTAGTAATCGTTTATACCTCAACAATACATTTTTTACCATAGAAAGTCAAACAGTAGATCATCATCCAAATGTTGGAATGAAACAGAGGCCCGTTTCACTAAACTTCGTACGACTAAAATGTTCGTAAGTGTAAAATTATGATAGTATGTAAATTTCACATTAACAATGTGTTCTTGCAAACAATTATTGGATTTACATTTATTGAGCATAGGCTGCATATGCAGCCTATGCTCAATGAATGTAAATCCATCAATTGAAATTTACTATAGGAATGAATGGCCTTTTTGTCGAATTTATCGGGGTATAAACTTGGAAAAGCCGCGGGAATACTGGACGAAGGCCGGAAGGCCTCGTCCAGTATTCCCGCGAATTTTCCAAGTTTATATCCCCGATAAATTCCACAAAAAGGTCATTCATTCCTTATAATTCCAGCATTTGAAATAAATTCATCAAGAAAATGTGTTTATTTTCCGTTTTCTTAAGAATTATTTTAACTGCGCCTGACGGTTACGGAAAGTAGTTCGGCTGTGGGAGTTTACTGGGATATAAATTTTGGACAGAGACTTGCTACGGGCCAATCAAATGTTAGGGAATTGTGTAAATATTTTTGTGCTGGAATTATAGGCTATTATAAATATGCACTTACGAACATTTTAGTCGTACGAAGTTTAGTGAAACGGCCCCTGGTGGATATCCTTTAGTGTTACTGCAATATGTGCTGAGTGTAAAAACGTAATTATTTCTGCATTTAGTTTTTGAAAATAATTATACATGTAATATAATAATACGTTGGCAATGTATTTTAGGAAGGGTGCGGATGGGAATCTGCAAATTAATTTGCTGATGATGATTTAAAAGTCATAAGAATAAAAATTAAATTTTGTTTTGTGAACTGGTAGATAATCACAACACAAACGACATGCAGAAAACCCCATGGAATTATCATCCAATCAAAAGTTATGAAGGTGTTTATAATTGTACATTTTATGCAAATTTCTGCAATTTTTTTCCAACAAAATTTTGAAAATCCCAATAAAAAAAGTTTAATTAAAATATTTATTTTTTACATTTTTCATTTTATTTCATCATAAATTATCAAGTTCATGCCCTTTTCAGCATTTATTTCATATTATCAGATTATATTATTTACAAAAATAAAAAAAGTTCCTCATTTGACCTTTAAATGTTAACTTCCAATGAAAAGTTTAAATACGCCGCTTACCTGGAGCGGTGAAATTATTAATCATCTCTGATACAATAAAGGCGGGGTGAGCAACTCCCAGTCTCGTGTTTATTAACTCGACACGAGAACCGGAGATGTACGAGCAGGTGATCGGGGATCATACTCGCGATGTATCGGCCGATTTCGGCATTCATCGGATTTGTGAATGTGAAATGCGGCGGTTCGTCTTGGCGGCCAGTGTAGGGACCATATCAGGAGGTTTAAGCCAAACGGTTAAATGCGGCGGTGACTGAAGAAATGGGGTGTGTTGTGGTCTTTGCGACCAGTGTAGACCCAGATCAGACTGCGCATCCGCGCAGTCTGATCTGGGTCTGCAATAGTCGCTGTTTAGTCAATGTAGCACGTGATCAACTTCTGACAGACTGTGCGTCACGGTTGGTATGTAACTCACTATGAGGAAGAAGATTGTAACTGTGCGCGGTTGGTAGATCAATAACACGGTCAACCAGAGTTCCCGGCTGCCGCGGCTGAGTGTGCCTTTCTCCCGCCCTGTTACGTCTGTAGACCCTGATATCAGAGAACAGGAGGGCGTTAGCGGGTTGTAGAGCAGCCACGCATGTCGTAAGCCTCATTTATCCGACGGTCACGTGTTATATCAGCAAGCATAATTTATCTGTAACACGAGAAATAGGGTCTAGCATAGTCTGGCTTCTGACTTCTTATCATGCGCTTGCAGTCTGGTAAAGATATATGTTTGAATTGAGCATGACGGATGTTTCCCTGCCTGAAGGGCGAACTGTGTAGACGCAGATCAGTTGTGTGGGTGTGCATGCTGATATTGGACTACACTGATTGAAAACATCATGATCCACATTACTGCATTTATAGCTACATTTTACAGTTTTCCAGAAAGCCCATTGCTCCAACCACAGGCACATTGTACCGTTTGGGCTAGAACAGACTGATGTGGGACTATACTGGTCGCAAATGTCATATGCCCCTGTTCTTCTCCAATCACAGCCGCATGTCACAGTTTGATCAAGAACAATTGTGTATGTGACTGGAGAAACTGGGCTTATGGGATTTGTGACCACTGTAGCTCCTGATCACGTGGCACACTTCTGTGGCCTGAAATCGATCTATGTTGCTTTTTAAAATCATGCTGGATGTTTCATTTTTGGAATGGTGAACAGTGCAGATCTAGACCAGACTGTGCTGATGCACAGGCTGGTCTGGATCTACACTGGTCGCAAAACACATAAGCCCCATTGTCCAGTGACAGCCACGATTATAAAAGGAGCGCCGTGGCGTAATGGTTAGTGTGTCGGACTACTGATCCAAGGGTCGTGGGTTCGAGCCTGACTAGCGGCGTGCGTTGTGTCCTTGAGCAAGACACTTTATCCACACTGCTCCAGTTCACCCAGCTGTAAATGGGTACCGATAATTCGTAGTTGCTCTGTAAATACGAATTACCGGCTTCTCTCAAAAAGTCTCTACGTCCGTTCATTCTCCCATTCTTGGGAGACGGCATGCAAGGTCCTAGAGCCAGTGCCGCCGTTAAATATAAGCAAAAAAAAAAAAAAAGATTATAAAACAATACAATAATTCAGTACCTATTTTAGTTTCTCTCTCAGGGAGCGCCGTGGCGTAATGGTTAGTGTGTCGGACTACTGATCCAAGGGTGGTGGGTTCGAGCCTGACTAGCGGCGTGCGTTGTGTCCTTGAGCAAGACACTTTATCCACACTGCTCCAGTTCACCCAGCTGTAAATGGGTACCGATAATTCGTAGTTGCTCTGTAAATACGAATTACCGGCTTCTCTCAAAAAGTCTCGGTAAAAAGCCTCGGTAAAAAGCCTCCGTTCATTCTCCCATTCTTGGGAGACGGCATGCAAGGTCCTAGAGCCAGTGCCGCCGTTAAATATAAGCATAAAAAAAATTTAGTTTCTAGACTCATGTTTTCGATGCCGAGGAATCTATCTAACCTGGTTTCCGGGGCATAACCCTATGGGGGATCGTAGTTAGTTATCTCCCTTTGAATTTATTTATAGAAATTCGGTTGAAATTGTGTAGTTTAGGGTCTTATTGCTTGTAAAAAGAGCGAATGTAGCAGGATTTGTTATGAAAAAGAGCAATTATAGTGATTTCCACTAGTGTTGATCTAGATCATCCTACATATCTGCGCAATCTCATCCGGGACTGCATTATTTGCCACATTCATATTTTCACACTCATTAATTGTATTGCAATTATTTTTGCAAGTTATTCAGTAAGAAATTATTTTTGCAAGTTATTCAGTAAGAAATAAACGCTCAAAGGACCGGATTATAAATAAATAGATTAGCAAAGGGAAATAACTCGCTACGATTCCCATTCAGTTGTGGCGCGTATTAGTGAGTGAGACATCGCAATGATAGAAATGTGTTGATTTCTTTAGCAACCGGTGTTTCCATCGATACCGTCGTGCACGCGATGGCATGTGATAACCACTAAAACATAAATGACAGTTGAAGATAACAGAAGAACCGACCGGTAACCAAACACCGGCGCCCACGCACATTCTACAGAAGCGCATAAACTTTTGAAATCCAGCAACGTCTGTTGTTGAACACCAAACAATCCGTTGCTATTGGAAACTGATGGAAATTCAACCAGTGGTATAAGTTACTGCGTAACATTTTTGCACTGTAAATGTATGCCGTTATACACCGGAACCTCTCTAAACCGGACACCATGGGAACAGGAATACAGGTCTATTGAATATGATATTGTTGTGTGCTTTTCGATCATGAACATACAATTAAAATTGTTTATCTTTGCAAGGCCCATGGACTTCAATTTCACTTTATGACTTTCTAATTATTATTGTTTTGTCCATAGATGTGAGCGGGAACAAAACTTGTCAAAATATTGTCAAAATATTCAGCCAATATTGCAGCACAGATGTACTAATAATCGTGTTTCTTGTATCGAGTTACATAGGGTAACCAGCACAATTTAAATGCCTTGGGACTGGGATGTGCACAATACAGTTATGAAACAGATTGAATATCTAGGACATCATATTATTCACAGTGATTTCAACCATGTGGTTAGAACATGCAATGACAAGCACAACTTTCATATTGTTTTGCCCTATGCAATCCAATACTAGAAATACGAATATTCGTGTTTCTGGTAGTTTGTTACGTAGGGTGCACCAGTACAGGCAGACCAAGTCTGTGGCCAAGTTGGGAGAACGTCTCCATGAAACTATGAATGAACACATGAGCTACGGAGCCCCGCAGGGGACATGGATTTTTTTATTAATTCGTTCCTTCGAATTAACAATTCGTTCCCTCAATTTAACAATTCATTCCCTCGAAATAACAATTCGTTCCCACGATATAACAATTCGTTCCATCGAATTAACAATTCGTTTCCACGATATAACAATTCGTTTCCTAAATTTAACAATTCGTTTCCTCGAATTAACAATTCGTTCCCACGAATTAACAATTCGTTCCTGTGGGAACGAATTGTTATTTCGTGGGAACGAATTATTAAATTGAAGGATCGAATTGTTTTTTCGTGGGAACGAATTAATAAAAAAAAGAATTCTACGTCCCCTTCGGGGGCTCCGTAATGAACCAACAATGAATGGCGAGTGCCGCAAACTGAAATGTGAGCATTCGAGGAGAAATCGGGCTTATGGACAGTTACACACACAGTTACAACGCGTCTATACAATAATAGGCTATCAGGGTACCAAAGGATATCATTTGAAGTTCATATGACCTTGACCTTCAGTTTCACAGACGTGACCTCTGCCACTATTGTCATAAGTACAACGTGTGTTTCTCGGACTGAGCGACGAATATTACAGATAGATGCATAAGCTGATCGCAAATACCACAATGTCAATTCCTCCAGTCACACACCATCATAATTAATGTTCATCACCGCGAACTTTAATCATCACGTGACCCGTATTGACCTCTGACACGACAGGTGCGATAAATCTGCCGCCACCTGCGCCACAAAACTCATTCATAATTGCGGAAGCGTAGTAATCCGGTACAATGAAAGGTAAACATGGTTGTAAGTTGGTCAGCTAAATTGTGTCGTCTGCCACTAGTTTACTTGTCCTTTGTTCTTCTCTCGATGAAGACATGTGACATTTGGCATGCTGTATGATTCCATAACTATACATTAGCTGTTTCATCTACGTACCGTCGCTTGGAGAAGATTTAGTTCATTATTGACGTCCATTTGATGAAGAAAACATAGAGAGTATGTTAACCCTTACAATGCTGAATTAAATTGTGTCGTCTGCTGTTTATGTTTTAACTTACATTTTATTCTCAACAAATCATGGTAGGGCAGCACTTTAGAATCATTTCCAATGGAAATGATTCTTAAGTGCTGCCAATCCATGTTTTAATTGAGGAAAAGTGACAAACTATGAAACAACAGCAGACGACAATTTTCGTTCCCCGCGTTCTAAGGGTTAAGTTACATCTGCTCATCAGCGCAACATCATCAAAGGTTGTCATCGTAGACACACCAGGGTTAGTCTGACCGAATGGCAGTAGTAGTATATAGGGAGTCAAAATGATACCACCTACGGTGGCATCATTTCCACGCCCATATACTACTCCCACCACCCCCTAAAAATCAAAAATTGGTTAACGAGGAAATTATCTCCCACCACCCCGAAAAATCCAAAATCGGTGTCATAAATACATCATGTTGTTTTCACGTCCAATTGAACAGATAAAACAATAGTCTTAAAAAGGATTTATTTTTGTCTCGTTGTCATAAATACATCATGTATTTTTTCGACAGTAAATTTATGAATTTCTTCTAATAAGTTTCCGATTTAAATGCGTCCTCACGCAATAGTCTATATTCCAACTCCATATTTTCCTCCTCCGATATAGCTAATTTATTCCGTAGATCAGCATCTAATTCTACCAGCTCTAGTCTACCACGTTCACCTGTAGCCACCTGACAGCGTAGTTGCTTATGTCTACAAAGAGTTTGGGCACTAACGAATTTACAAGGGCATCTGGGGCATTGAAATTGCGGGGGGACACAAGGAATTTTTCTACGTCTCGCTAGATGCCTTCGTAGATAGTCTTTACGCGTAAACGTTTTACAACAAGTCTCACACTCCATTATATATGTATATGTATATGTTTATATTCAATTGGTCGTGAAAAAAAACATAATGTTTTCAAGACCAATTGAACAGATAAATTTCATAGGTTATATTACAGAAAATATGATAACGTCAGAAATAGAAAGTTTGAGAAGAGAAGCCGAATCTCTAGGGATTACTTATAGTACACGGTTGAGAGTTAGGGGGTTGACAAAGCTGATAAATGCCACAAAGAATGAGGCGTTTATGAAGCGGTTTACCCGCGCCTATAAAAGAGGGGCATTTAAAGACCTCTCACTAGCGGAGGAAGTTGGTAACAGAATTCAAAAAGAAAGTATTGCGGAGCTAAGGGCTAGTGTAATTAATTCTAAAGAATTACCTTCAAGCACAAATAATTTTGAGACGCCCAATACAAAAATAATAAGAAAAAATCTATAGTTCGCGCGATAGTGGAAAAAGGTGAAGAAATATTGGGGGCTCACGATGAAACATTGGAAAAGGTAGAAAATGGAAGACGGGTAGTTACATTATCCTTTCGTAAAAACATTAACATTAACGAGTCTGAACGCATGTCCGATAAACTCGCTCCGTATCTAACAACCAATTTTTATTTGAGATATTCATATTCTTACAAGCTAGAACATATGGAGGAAACTAAAAATGGAAAACCTAAAACTATAATATTTCACAAAAATCTCGGTGGTAGCGAACCACTATCATCAATGAAAACCGTTAAAAAATGGCTGTCAGATAAGGAGCAAACACGAATAATGTCCGATAAAATAGACAGACCAAATACAAAGTGGAAGTTTGTAAGATGGGTAGAGTTTTTGTAAAGCTAATACAGGGTAGTAGGGGAAAAGATTTGGGACTACAATCCAAAGAAGCAGCAGGAGGAGAACTTCCAGAATGGTTGAGGAATAGAAAAGGTATGTATTCTTTAGATAAGTATAATGACGATCTTTGTCTGTTCAGGTGTCTAGCTATGCACCTTGATAAAAAGATCAGACCTGACAGATGTACAGAAAAAGCGGAAGAACTTAGTAAGCAATATTTCGGTAGTAATGTGGTTTCACCATTCCTTTTTCAGATCTGAAAAAGGTTGAAGAGTTTTTTAAAATCGGTATAGAAGTATATCAACCCACCGAATGTAATGTATGGTGGTTGAAAAAGGTACCAGCACACTATAATGAAATAGGTAATAAACCAATGACAATAGGACTGTTTAATAATCACGCATTTCTGATAAAAAACCTTAAAAACCTATCTAAAATTTACGCCTGCAATAATTGCAAACAGAAATTCACGAAAGCGAGTAATATGAAGAGACACGTACCAACATGTATGAGAGGTGAGACAAAAGTAATATGCGATGGTAATTATTTAGAGCGCCCGCGTTCGTCGTTCGAGAAAGCGTTCTACCCAAAAGGTTCTAACAGTTATGGCGCGATCGATTGGATGTACTCTGTGGAAAAGCGGGAGGGAATCCACATTCACCACGAACAGTGTGGACACGGAGGTGAAAGATGGATTTTAGGAGCTCCGGTAGATGGATACTGTCCAGAAACCAATACCGTATATCAATATCACGGCTGTTACTGGCACGGGTGTGAGATTCATGCAAAGCATAAAAAAGAAGAACGCGCATCCACAATGAGAAGAGATAAAGTTATTAGAAAAAGCAAAGAATTCAACCTAGTAGTTATGTGGGAATGCGAATTTCAAAGAACGGGTAAAGACATAAAGATCGGTTGCGACACTACTCTTTATCCATATCAGATAGTATACGATTTTGAGGCGTATCTCCAGTCAGAAGTTGAAACTACCGGTAATAGTTTAGAGTACGAAGCTGAGCACGTTCCGGTAAGCGTTAGTATAGGAGATAATTTATCAGGAACAGTAACTCATATTTGTGATAAAGATCCCGCAAAACTTATAGAAAAATTCGTAGAAGATTTGAAAGTCAGGGGAAAAGCTATAAGAGAAGAAGTGTGGTCAAGATATAGGTTTAATACAGAACATTTACGTAAAAACCAAATCGCCAAGATCGAACAGTGGATAGAGCAAGTGCCGGTTATAGGTTTTAACAGCAGTAAGTATGATATAAACTTAATAAAGAAATACCTAGTAGGCGAACTGGCATCAACAACAAAGAAAGTAATGGTCGGAAAACGTGCAAACGCAACAATATTTCTATTTACTCCAGAATTTAGATTTCTTGATGTAATACTTTATCTAGGACCTGGTGTAAGTTACGATAGTTGGATAAAAGCCTACGAATGCAAAGGACAGAAATCTTTCTTTCCTTATGAGTGGTTCGATTCTCCAGACAAACTGGATTACCCAGGACTACCGGATATAGAGAATTGGTATTCCAAACTATCTGGGAAAATGTTAATAGATGAAACAGAATTAAGTAAATGTCGTAGAATTTTCGAAGAAAATAATATGAAAACTTTCAGAGATTGGTTGAAATATTATAACGATTTAGATGTAGCACCGTTCCTAGAAGCGGTGGAAAAAATGTGTGAATTTTATAAACACAGAGGTGTGGATATTTTCAAAGATGCGGTAACACTACCTGGAGTAGCTATACAATATTTATTGAGAGGAACCATTAAAGAACAAAAAATTATACCGGAGGATGCTCTATATGCACCAACAGAAGAAACATACGAAATGATGAAGGACGCTCTAGTTGGCGGTCCATCAATAGTATTTACACGCTATGCAGAAGCTGGTGTTTCAAATATTAGATCTAATTCCTCATTTGGAAGGAATTAACAAACCTTGCAAGGCTGTTTTTGGGGTACGATGCAAACGCGTTATATTTATCTACGTTAAATAAAGAGATGCCGTGTGGGAGAGAAACTATACACCATATAGATACCCCACATAACCCTAAATTTATTAAAAAGTTTTGTAAAAGAGTTTTATCTGGAGACTGGTTTGGGTTTGCGGAGGTGGATATAGAAGTTCCACACAACTTAAAACATAAGTTTTCTGAAATGTCCCCAATATTTATAAACAGAGAAGTAGAGGTTGATGAAGTTCCCACACACATGTTAAAATATTTAAACGATACTGGCCGAACAAGAGGAGATGGAAAAAAATTGGTGGGATCTATGACCGCCACTAAAGTATTGCTGTACGCGCCACTGTTGAAATGGTATTTAAAACACGGCCTAGAAATAACTGGAGTTCATCGTGTTATAGATTATATTAGCGGAAAACCATTCGAATGGTTCGCAAAAGAAGTTACAGCCGCAAGACGAACAGGTGATGTAGAACCAAATAAGAAACCAGTAGCCGACATAATGAAATTATTAGGAAACTCGTGTTGTGGAAAAATGATAGAGGCAACGGAGAGACATTTAAATACGACATATACACAAAACGAAACCTGTGTTGACAAAGCATTAAGATCTGCATTCTTTGACGATTTGGAAGAGATAGGAGATGCGTACGAAATATCTTCAAGAAAACCCAGGTGTGCGGTAAAGAGACCATTCCATTGTGGAATAGCGGTTTATCAACTAGCTAAATTGAGAATGTTGGAATTTTACTACGAATTTCTAGATAAATACGTAAAAAGAGAAGACTTTGAATTAATACAGATGGATACAGATAGTATATATAGGAGTTAGTGGAAAAACGATAGAGGAATTGATTAGACCTAACTTACTAGACGAGTTTGAAAAAGAAAAAAAGAAATGGTTGGCTTGGGATAAATGGAGCGAAAGAGAGCCCGGACTTTTCAAAATGGAATTTAGCGGGGATAGGGCGATAGCGTTATCTAGTAAGTGTTATTTCGTAGAAAAAATTAATTCTATTAATAAAAACTCTGCGAAAGGAATGTCCAAGAGAACTAACAATTTAAATTTGGATAGATATAAACGAGTACTAAGTGAAACTACAGAAGATGGAAAACACAATATAGATGTAGCACAAAATAGAGGATTTAAAATGAAAGACGGCGTTATTAAAACGTACTGTCAACAAAAATTAGGACTCTCG
Source organism: Conchocele bisecta (assembly GCA_029237695.1). Taxonomy (NCBI): domain Eukaryota; kingdom Metazoa; phylum Mollusca; class Bivalvia; order Lucinida; family Thyasiridae; genus Conchocele; species Conchocele bisecta. Next base: position 8,219,515 of record CM055265.1, on the reverse strand, counting down.
GCATACTACGATAAAAGACGCGTGTTACCAGACGGAATACATACAGAACCTCTATTGATTTAAGTAATCGGGGGTAACTGGGTGTCAGAAGGTACCATAAGAAGTTCTTCGCGAACAAAACCGCGAGATGGACCATCAGCCAAATAATAGAGCACGGGCTCATCGGGTTTGGTAATAGAGCGATCCAGATGATATACATTCATTGACCACACGGGATCAGTCGCACGGCGGCTGCCACCTTCAAGCTCTCCCGGTTGATAGAGGTACCGGACGTCAATATCTGATGGAAGCCGCTGCTCCTCTAAACCAACGGGTCGCCCGCGCGAGACGGCAGAAGGCTCGCTCGTCACCCTTTTAAACTTGATAGCATCTACAGGCTTCTTACCTATCAATCTGGTCACCTCTCCGTTCAGTGCGGAGACCACGGCGGGCAGTCTGGCCACCCACTCGGTCGATTGCGAATGAGGGTTTACAAGTTCTTTGGCATATTGGTGTCCGAACAATCTCTCAGCCAGGGTTCGATTGAAGCGTTCCACGATCCCCTGGTCCCGGTGGATGTTGACGCGGCCGCGTCTGATAGAAACTTTATGCTTAGACAATAGATGAGAGACCGCGCCCATGAACTCGCGGCCGGGATCGACCTGGAGAAGATTCGGCCATTTGAGAGGACTCCTCTTATATATTCGGGAAAGAGCCTCGGCCACTTCCTTAGACTCTTTAGTGGCCACGGCTCAGCCCCCTTATAACGACTCGCTACGTCAACGATTGTCAGTGCGTACTTGTACGTTTTGCGACCGACGCGATCGTGAGGTAGAAACATGAGATCCGCTTGGTGAACTTGGTTCGGCACCGGCACGTCGAATTTCGGGCGCGGAATATTGTGAGGCGCGGGTAAATAGATCTGCCAGATGGCCTGCTTCTTGAGCCATTCCTTGACAGCGTTTTCTGAAACCTTGGTCGCCGCCGCGAGGTTCTTGATGGCCGCGAGTCCCTTCCAGTAGCCGCGTGGGCTATGGTATGTATTCGACAGCTTGCGCGTTAGTTTGGTATCAAGTTTGCGCGTGTTCATCGTATGCGAAGTATTCTAATATATCGGACAATCTCCAACATGCCCTCGCCAGTTCGTCCGGTAACTGCGTCGTTAATAATAAACCTTTGTTGGAAGTTTCGCTGCAGCCCCAATCGCGTTTGGGTTGGAACAGGAGAGGGGAATCTAATTCATCCAATCTCGATTGGGAGTTGATGGAGGAATCTAACAACCGCTTTGCGAAAAGGGTGGCCTCTTTTTCGTCCTCGCGCCACGTCTCGAGACAATCTCGGGCCAGACGAATCATACTCTTTGCACCAGGTAAACGATGTTTTTGGGCAGTGTAGCCTACATCGATCATAGCGTCATAAAGTTCGTCAACTAACATCGTTCTATATATATATATTTATAAAAAAAAATGTTTTAATTAATTAATTAAAATCTCGATTGAATATAATAGCCGACGAGACCCACCACACCCATTCCCACGATGATGAACGCGATCTCGCGGTCCTTTTGGGCCTCTGACGGTACATAGAAATCTGAAAGTTGGGGCTCGGGATCCATTGGATCGAGACTTTTGTGCGGATATGCCAGCGCGTACTCGCGGTTGGCTTCTTCAACGTTCTGAAAAGTTTGCGCGGCGTGATTTTCGCGGCGAAGCTCTTCATTGACCCAGTCCAGATAGGCGGTTAGTTTTTTCGACCACGCTTCCTTTGCGCTATTGAGTTGTTCTACAGCTAAATCATGACGCTTACGCTCCTCATCCACGTTCGAGCTTTTCATTTTAGAGAATATAAAGTTGCTACCGCTGAACGCCAATGCGTTTACAAGCGCACCACCTACTATTACTGCGATTGAAGCCATTTATTTCCATATATTAACTGGTAGAATTCCAGCTTTAACTAGATAATCTCGGGTCCAAACTGCGGCCGCTACATCTAAGGTCGCGAGCCCTACGTCTCTCACAGTAAAGTCCAATTTGGGAGCGGATCCTCCTAGGGCCATCTTTGATAGTCGAGCATACCCGATACTGAAACCCGATATCACCACGGCGTGATAAAGCGCATTCACTAACATTTTACCATCTTGTTCAGCCATTATTGCATATAAAAGGGGTCGCGATCAATGTTTAAATGGGGCGCGTCCAATCGCGATTGGTGTTTCGTAACTTTCTTCTGAACACTGGCTGGTTGTTTTTTCGGGTATTTCCACACGCACAGGGCACCAACAACTATCAGACCACCACCAACAACCCAACTCCAATTCACGAATTTGGGTTCAATCGGATTCGCCCAACCTCGATTGGGTGTTGAGTGTGCTTCCAATTCGTGAATTGGGGGTGTTGTTGTACTCAACTCTGTCTTCAGATGTTTTGCTGTCTCCGTCCCCGATTGCAACGACTGTTTAGCCTCTCGAAGCTCGGCGAGTATTTCATCTTGTTTAACTTTTCGGGTGGCAGCCGCCGCCCGCCCAGCTGCCTGTCTTTTGGGATTTTTTATATGCGGTATGTCATCCAGTGGCGGAGTTGGGTTCGATTGTGTTGGAGCAATCTGGTTCAACTCCGTCACTCTCGTGGGTGTGTCTTGTGTCATCATTTTCAGGGCTTATAGTTCGTGGGCATATATGTCCAAATTGACAGTGTTTACCCGTGGTCAACGCGGTTGTTAGTGGAGCTAAGTACATTCCAAACTTGTGATAAATTGAGCAGCAGGCTGTTCTAAGAGTGTGACCTATAAAAGGGTCAGTCTCTAGATCGTCAATGAATCCCGCGGTGTTTGGTATAGGGAGAAGTATACTAACGGCGGTTGCGTACAAATGAATAGCCGCCGATCCGAGAGTTTTTGTCATCTCCGCACCTAACCTAGATTCGTATTGCGCATACATTTTATCGATCTCCGCATCTGACATCTTATCCACCTGAAAAACTGAGAGACGCCTACCGAGATAATGCTCCGATTGTCCCCCAGCAACCAGCGCAGCTAGCCGCTCTCGTCGCGCCGCATTTTCATTTTCATTCGGAGTCGTTGCACTCAACCCAATACCAACCGCCGTTGGAGTTGATTCCGATTGCTCTGTCGGATCATTATCTATGTTGGCAGTCGGAGTTGAGGTTTCTTCTATTAGCTGATCGAGAAGTTCGTCGCAGTTCATTTTTCTTAAAATTAATTTAACTATTCTAACAAGTCTCATCACTTTAACATATTGCCAAGCGCACCACCCGATACTTATGATCACCATTATGCTCGCAACAAAGCTCGCAGCGGAGCACCAAATTGTTAACATTGTTAACCATTGTTCAGCATTTGTTCAGCATTGTTCAGCAATTGCTAAGCATTGTTCAGCAATTGCTAAGCATTGTTAAGCGTTGCAATAGCTTATTACTTTGTAATTTTTAAAAAATTATTAATTAATTGATAACTTTATAAGCAGTTGGTTGATCAGTCTTTAGCAGAAGCTTGGCGTGCTTAGTTTCGGAAAGCGTCTGTCGAACCTGCAGGCGCTCCTCGCGCGTTGGGATAACGTCATTCTCTCGAAGACAGTCATCGAATGAGTCTCGGTCCTTGCAGTGAAAGAGGGCGACCCATTTCGTTTGCTCGCGCAGATCCTTGAGGACGGCGTTGTACTTTTGAGTGGATATCCATACGCTTTGCCTCGCATGGCGGCCAGAAAATGCGAGCTCGGAGAGCATGTCCTTCTTTTTGGTCATCGCCGCCTTGGCCGAGCAATCGTCAATCACATATAGGGTGGGCTCACCTTGGAATCTTTGGTATAAACCACGCAACCAATCGTGAAGCCTATCACCCGGGTCAATAACGTATACCTCAGGATCGGACCATATCCAAGGGTGCCGCTGATAAGTATCGTTGTGCCGCACAGTGGGACACAGGATCACAATATGACGAAAGGCATCGCGGTAGGAGCCCTCGAGCAAGTCTAGGATGAAAACCGTTTTTCCACATCCTGTCTGCCCACATATTATGGCAGAGTGAGCATCTCCAATCGTGAATTGGTATTGATTGTTAATTTTCTTAATTAATTCTTTAGAATTATCAAAATTATTAATTAATAAAACGTTAGATGATTTTTTTATTAAATCAGTAGATCGCTGATACGTATCGGCCATCTTCGATGTTGAGTTGTGCATCTGTAATTATATATAAGTACACGTTCAATGGCCCGGCTCCGTCCGCCTCTTTGGTTATCTGGATCGTCACACCCTCACTAGCGTTCTCAACTTGGCGTCCGCTACCGTGTATTTGGTCATCGTCGCTGGCTCGCATGTCTAGCCATAACGCGTATTTGGTATTCAGGAACTCTGCGAGGGAGACGGCCGAGAGATGTAGGTCTTTGGCAACTGCTGCAACCTCCGGAGAGCGCTTAGAGCCGGCAGCAAACTGCTTTCTTACTTCGTCCCACTGCTGGTGCGCGCGAAGACCAGCGCTGTAGAGTTGATTGATTGGGGACTCCCTCGATCGTCACCTCTACCTTCGTGATTTTGTGGTTATAGAATCTGTCGGTTTTTCTAACACCGAGCGCTACCCGAGCCTCCTCGAACAGCAAGCATCAGTATACCTTTCATCGAGCGGGCGGGTACGTTGACGTTAATATTCCACAATGTGTCGCCTTTGTCTTTCGTCATCTTACGATGGTGAAGAACTCGGTCGTAAAGTATGGCAACGCGCCCGGCGTACTGGGTTCTGATCAATCGCGCGAGTTCGGGCATCGTGACCATGTCGTACTCCAGCGAAACATTATCGATCGTATACGTCGATAACATGTCGCTGGCTATGATAACTCGGCCGTAGTCGTTGAACGTTAGTTCGTATTCGAGGCGGTCAGCCAAAGCGCTCTGATAGTAGGGCATGTGACTCTCCAGCAACTCAAAGTCGAGCGGGATGTAGAAGCGGTTGCCGTAAGCGCCCGCGACCGCGTTGTCACTAGCGTTGTTATCTACCTTGTTAGCAGCCCCGATTCTAAGTTTGGTTACGTTCTTATTTTTGCTGGTGTCAATACCTTGATAGACAGCGTTTTCACGCTCGTGTGACGTCTTCCACAGGTCCTGATAGCAATGGTAGACGTCGCTGTCGTCGATCGACATCACCTCATTACCAGAAATCTTTATCATGGTCTTCTTGACGATGGCGCGACCCAGGTTCTGAACGACGGTTCGGTCCGCGTCCGTCGACGTTAGCGAAATAGTGAAAGCGAGGCGAACAGTACCCTGCACAATGACGTCGTTAGCTCCGAGGTTGGGGAAGCGGACTAAGAGCTGCTGGTTCTGGTCGATCGTCGATGGGTTGTTCGTAATAACGACACTCTGTCTCACGCCTTTTGCCCCGAGGGGCTCATGCAGTCTGCGGTATGGATTGAGTTTGCGACCGTATTGACTCGAAGACATAATTAATTTTATTGAAACTATTAAACCTGTATTGTTTTGTCTTTAATATAATAATAATTATTAAAGATGGCTGGTCTCGATATTGGCATGGACGAATTCGATCGCACTACGGGCGACCGAGACGATTACCTCGATGATGATGATTATGATGATGATTATGTTGATGATACCTATCCATATAGCCGCGGAGAGGGTTTGGACGGTGATGACTACTTCGATTATGAGGACGAAACGGCCTACATAGAGCACCGGCCCGAGGCGAGTAGACATTTCGAAACGTGGGAGGTCAAATCCAAAACTCCGGCATGGGCGGGCGGTGCCAAGATTCCTGAGGGGATCTCCAAGAATGAGCTGGCGTCTATCGATGAAACGGATACTCTGGTGAAACGGTGGGAGAGTATAGTGTCTAAACGCGGCATCGAGGCCACGTTGGAGTTTCGCAGCACTAAAAGAGGAGACCTGTGGGTTAAATGGGGTAATACCTGGAAGTTGCTGACGTACAAGAACAACCCAAACAAGTTCCTCAAACCCTCTTCATTGAAGCGATATGGAGCACTACTCGCTCGAGCTCTCGGAGTGCTCGACGACATTCAGGCGCCGCTGCCTACAAAAATGGTAAAAACCCTACAGTCTACCGACGAAACGCTGGAAAAAAAAGACGGCCGCCACTATAGAAACGATCGAGCTCAGCGAGATCCCTCGCGTAGCCACCGACGCTATTAACACGATTGAAACCACGGTCAACGAAATAAACGGCACGAAGTTTGACCCACCGTTACCTCTTCGCGAACTCCGGGGACTCGATAAGGTTCTGCAAACAACTCGGGGCGAACTAGTAAATAACCTCTCCAAACTCTCAGCGCTGGACAAACATATCGCTCTAGAAGAAAGAAAAATAAAGGAAGCACGGGGCGATAGAGAATCTACCGAGCGGATCAACAAACTCCTGCGGTCGTTGCGGGACGAAAGAGAAGCTCGATTGGAGGCTGCCTCGACTAACCGTGAGACGCTTTCCGATAAATTAAGTCGGAGCCGCGAAACAATCTTGAGGGTCCTGCACGAGGACACTACACTCGGTGCGCGTATTCGCACTCTGTTCAGAGAGAAGGGCGTCACGATAATAACCGTCATCGCGGCTTTCAGCATGATTATATCGACCCTAATTCTATCTATATCGTCTCTAGTTCTATCTATCACGGGTGGTTCAGCACCAGCTCCAGCACCAGCTCCAGCTCCAGCTCCAGCTCCAGCTCCAGCACCAGCACCAGCACCATCCGGTGGGGTAAAAGAATGGATAAAAAAACAACTAAAAGCCCTCGCCAATCTCCTGGCTAAATTAGCAGGAAAGTTTGCTGCCGCACTACCTGGACTGATCGGAAGTATCGTTTCTTACTTGCTATCTATATTATCAAAAACGGTCGGATGGCTCGCCAATAATACTTGGGCTTTAATCGTGGCAATCGCCGGTCTCCTATTATTCTCTGTCAGAGAGTTCCTACAACCAAAGCGTAAATAATCCGATCGCCACGAGGGCGATGACGAGCCCTAATTTCTCCTCCTCGTGTGTTGTGCTTCCAATTTCACCAAATTTGTAATTGATTGGTGTTTCTCCAATCGCGATTGGTCTGTTGATGGATCTCGATGGTTCATCCAATTTACGAATTGGGGGTACTGGGTTCGATTTACGAATTGGGGGAGGTGTATCCATTTTGTGTTTTATGAAATCGGTTCCACTGTTGAACCCGATCATGTTGGGGGTGTGCTTGATGATATCCGTGTTCACGTTACCGTTGTGGTCTATTTTTTGATTGGCGGTGGCGATTACGATCTGATTATTGTAACCGTCAACCGGGTCATCTCGTAGTATCATATTGCTCGGCGCCATATAAAGACCTATTCCAAATACATAGTCTACTGGGGTGCTGGCATTCTGCAAAACGTCTTGATAATTCTGGATCGCCTTCTCCAGGTCCACCCTAGCTGAGATGGCGTCCTCTACAAGTGCCAAGAATTGTTTTTGTGCATCAAACGCTGTTCCCATGCCCAGTATAGAACTGCGAGTTTGCTTCTGTGCGCCGAGGATGGCCCAGACGTACGTGCGAATGGAGTCGTTGACGCGAGTAACCCCGGCCTGCGTGAACCCTAGACCCGTATCTAACATAAATGTACCCCACGCGTTCTGAACCTCAGCAGCCTGCTGTATGTAATCGACGTGAGCCAGTTTCGGAGGTAACATTTTACAAGAAAACACGCCACAGTGCCGACCTCCAGACACTTCCGGCCCGAAAGTCATAGTCGCGGGGTCAAAATTCCCGGCGTTCCGACTGACGATGTGGTCACTGGAGTGATCGTGTCTAAAATCAGTCTGTGTCCAATTCCCGGACTGGCCGTGAATGAGAACATCCCCGAGGCCGGTGCTGGTAGGAAATGCTTTCTGTCTCCAGTCTGCGTCTTTTGAAACGTTAAATTCGTTACACAGTCTTTCAAAGGCCATACGGTCGTATGCGTTGGAAATGGGATCCCAGGCGTCGTCTTGAGGTAGTGAAATACCTAGTTCTTTGAGAATCCTCCTAATAGTATAATACGTGTGAAAGTTGTAGACACTTCGGAGCATGACATTCTTGGATGTCAGATGGTCTTTATATAAACTCCACACCCGGCTGTTGCGCACCATACAGCGAAATTTATTTGGTTCTGCCAAAACTGCATCGGTGTTGCTTTCCACCCGTTTACCACCTCCATCGTAGTAATCTTGGGCAGTCTATATTGTTCAAAGATATTAGGGAAGTTGGTGGCAAAGCCACTGTCCGGTCTAACCGTTACGGTTGGGTGTACAAGGGGGTTAACAACGTCTTTTTGGTGTGTATTACCTCCGACCGCGCCGTACTTTACATTAGAGTTAAAGCTAAATGCTTTGGTATCCATTGAAAGATATTATTATGTTTGCTACTATAACTAATGTTCAAAAAGGGAGTTGTGAACTTCAAAAATTAATTGACAACTGCTGCGGAAAACGCCGGGTAGGCCTTAGATCAATCACCTTCACGGTTGGGTGGAAAAACATTGAACTGTACAAGGAGATCAACCCAGTCGGGCAGGTAATAGACGGACTATTAGAGACTATCGTACCCTTAGATTTTATTGAAGCAGCTGTCGCATTACGTCCTGGCCTTTGGGGTTTCAGAGATGTCCAAGCTTTAATCACAAAGAGTATGCCTGATTGTGTCACGGTCACAGTCTCAAAAGCCACGGGGATTGCGACATTGGACGTTGATAAAAAATTAGAGATCACTCAGGGGTTGGCCTCAATGTTAGGATTTAAATATGCACCCCCTTACAACGAGGATGAAGGGCGAGTGTTCCCGTTGCACTTTGTCTTCCCCGCGGGTTATTACCACGGCGATACCCCAGTAAACTTCGCCTTCACGAAATCTCTCGGGGTGCACCTTGATCGGGTGAACACATCGTACAACACGGTAGACGGGTCCCCCAGCACATTACTGAAAACTGTGCCCGCCAGCGACTGTTTCTATGGCGAGACTGTGACCTTAGACTTCCCACACCCCGAGATGAAAGTTTTGGAATCGGGACACATCCACGAGTTGAAGATTTCTATTCTTGATGATAAAGGGCGAGAGTTGAAGAACGATTACCCGATTTCGGTAGTCCTAGAAATTTCAAATTAATTATTTAGAATTAAACGTATGTTCGTAATATATATTATCAACATTATGAGTATATACGGACCAGGTAGTTCTTCCGATTGGGTGACAAATTCAAATAATTTGGAACCGGCAGAAGGGGGATTCATCCCGACAGAGGGCGGCTTTTTAACTACCCAAAAAACAAAGGCCTTGATCAATAGAACTATATCGAGGGCCACGGACGAGATTCACAAGAGTCTACTATCACAACTTAGAGAATATGCCCTGGCTGTGAATACACAAAGTCGTGAAGAAACACATACGGAACTAAACGAACTAGGTAAAAAAATAACCAAATTTAGAAAAGAGGCCCGGTTGGGGATTGATAAAGCCCGAGAAGACCGCCAGGTTGACATTACGGAGGTTTATGCTGCGTTGCGCTTAGAAGACTCTCTCAGCAAAGAAGCTACACTTGCTGAATTAGACGGGAAAATAATCGATTTTCAAAAAGAGGCCACGTCGGGTATTGAGAAAGCACGAGAAGACCACCAGGCGGACCTTACGAAGGCTTATGAGGTGTTGCGCTCAGAAGACTCTCTCATCAGAGAAGCGGCACTTACTGAACTAGATGAAAAAATAACCAAATTTCGAAAAGAGACCCGGTCGGGTATTGATAAAGTCCGAGAAGACCACCAGTCGAACCTTGAGGAGGCCATTGCTGAGGCTTATGATGCGTTGCGCTTAGAGAACTCTCATAGTAAAGAAGCGACACTTACCGAACTAGACGGTAAAATAGCCGAATTTCTGAAAGAGACCAGGTCGGGGGTTGAGGGGGTCCGAGAAGACCACAAAGAGGCCATTGCGGAGGCTTATGGGGCGTTACGCTCAGAGGACTCTCTCAACAGAGAAGCGGCACTTACTGACATATACGAAAAAATAACCGAATTTAAAAAAGAGACCCGGTTTGATCTTGATGGAGTCCGAACGGGTATTGAGAAAGCCCGAGAAGACCACCAGGCGGATATTACGGAAGCTTATAGGGTGTTGCTCTTAGAGGACTCTATCAACAGAGAAGCGACACTTACTGAACTAGATGGGAAAATAACCAAATTTTGAAAAGAGGCCCGGTCGGGTGTTGAGAAAGCCCGAGAAGACCACAAGGCAGCCCTTGCGAAGGCTTATGAGGTGTTGCGCTCAGAGGACTCTCTCATCAGAGAGGCGGCGGTTGCTGAACTAGATGGAAAAATAACCGAATTTCAAAAAGAGACCCGGTCGGGTATTGATAAAGCCTTAGAAGGCCACCAGGCGACCATTACGGAGGCTTATGATGCGTTGCGCTTAGAGGACTCTCTCAGCAGAGAAGCGGCACTTACCGAACTAGATGGAAAAATAACCGAAGTTTCCGATAAACTGAAACATGATCGTATAGCCGCGACCAAAGCTCTTGAGGAGGCCTCTTATGATATTCGTACTGAGGCATATAACGCAAACAGGGCGCTTGCCGGAATAGTGAAAACAATGAAAACACCAAAACGTGTCATCAACAGTTTGGGCTGAGAAGCGGGGCCCATTGGTTGAGGGGCACTATGAATATTCGTTCGGTGCCAAAGCGAGTAATAAATATGGGGGATACACTATGACAGCTGCAGGTGAAGTTATCCAAATGGCGGTCTGCTCGGTTAATGCTAATGGTAAACCTGTGGGCGCGGTCGCGATAAATATTGTAGTAGATGGGGAAGAACGGGGGGTTGGAGTCACTAAAATCTCTGGAGATAGTTTGACGATTGTTTCGTTCGCCGGTAATGATCGAATTAGACTTTCCCAAGGTAGTGTTATTAACTTTGTTACGAAAATCGGTGACTCAGAGAGTTCTTCCACTATTGTCTCATTGTTAATTGAACTTATTGTGTAAATACTAATATATTGAAATAAATTTAAATATGAACGAATCACCATATCCAACTCTCAATACCACTCCACCAACACTGTATCCAACTCTCAATACCACTCCACCAACACTATATCCAATTAACGAAAGAAGTTCAGATTTTAGGTTGAATAATATCGTCGCTATGCAGGATATTTTAGTTAGAGAATGTGCAAATAGAAAAAGACACGCTAACAAATATAAGCGCGCGGCAAACATAGCTGAAGCATCTAGTACGGTTCTGGCAAGTGTTTCTGTGTTGTGTGGTGCGGGGACTGCTGCAACGCTATCTACAATTGTAACGGTTCCACTTGCAGGGGTTTTGAGTGGAATTACCGTTTTATCTGGAATACTTTGTATGGTAATTAGGGCGGCGGGTGGAAAACTCGAGAAAAAAAGTAGAAAACATGATAGAATATCCGTTCTCGCTAGGTCTAAGAAAAATAGCATCGACGTTATGGTGTCCAAAGCGTTGGCCGATAAGAAAATATCAAATTTAGAGTTTGAATCCGTGGTGGAAGAAATGGGGAGATATGAAGAATTAAAAAATGATATAAGGATCAAGGCGCGCGCCACCATGCCCAAAATTGAGTGTACTGATTGGGATAAATTTAGGGTAAAACTTGGAAATAAAGTCGGAGGAAATGTTACAGCACCATTATAAAACAATTTTTAAAAAAAAAATTTTTTTATAATTTTCTTAATTTTATAATTTTCCTAATTTTTTCAAAATTATATTGGTGCAGTAAACAAATTTACATACCTATACAACATGTGTTTTTCACTGAGAATTACAAATTCAGTCGAGGATTACACTGTACACACCGTCTGTGTAATTGATACACTCGGCTCTGTTTACCTTGGTTATCAATTTACGTATGGGCCATAACCCGTGTAATTTATACACTCGGCTCTGTTTACCTCCGCTATCAATTTACGCATGGGCCATAACCCGTGTAATTGAAACATTGTCGTTACAACATAAATTAATTACTATGTAATAATAGGGGGTGTTCAGCTTTAAATTATTAAAAAAATATATAAAATTAATTATAAAATTAACAAAATAACGAACCATCCCATGTTTTCTTTCGCCAATAGGTATTAATAAATAATTATAATTTGCACACCATTTGTATGTTGTATAGGAAACTGATGAGTATATATATGTTTGTTGACCTTACAACAATTGTGTGGAGCGCCGTGGCGTAATGGTTAGTGTGTCGGACTACTGATCCAAGGGTCGTGGGTTCGAGCCTGACTAGCGGCGTGCGGCGTGCGTTGTGTCCTTGAGCAAGACACTTTATCCACACTGCTCCAGTTCACCCAGCTGTAAATGGGTACCGATAATTCGTAGTTGCTCTGTAAATACGAATTACCGGCTTCTCTCAAAAATCTCTACCTCCGTTCTTTCTCCCATTCTTGGGAGACGGCATGCAAGGTCATAGAGCCAGTGCCGCCGTTAAATATAAGCTAAAAAAAAAAAAAACAACAATTGGTCTCATCTCGTGCATGTTGTTGATCCGGTATGACGTCCGTCTCGTCTGTTTAATGGTAGCAGTTTATAAATATGTGTGTATTTGGCGATGTAATTGCAAAGCTCAAAGGTGCCGGCCTAAAAGATTTCTGCCTAAGAGCTTTGCAATTTCGGAAACCAAATTCACACATAGGCTCGCCTTACTTCGCTGGTTTCTCTTAATTAGAGGAATTGGCAATGGGGTTCAAGGCGACCCGTAAAACTAAACTGTGAGCCAACAGATGCGTGGGCTTAAGAAAGGTCCCAACACCCCATTGGCTGGGTGCCGGCTAGAAATCTGCCCAGTCGCTGGGGGTGTTGTGCGCGAGTGGAGGCTTTTGCTATTTTTTTTTAATTTTTACAAATTATTAATATCTTTATAAGCGATGTCGTAGAAATGTATATTCGTAAACGAATCGTTGGGTTTTAACAATTTTATATAATACACCTTAGTTTCATATCCGATACGCATTATCCGTCTTAATGTTTGTATTTGCCTCTTGTATAGTTGACATAATTGCCGGCCGTATAATATTGTAAATGCAACGTTTTTATCGGAGCGTAATAAATTACGCTGGTATTTCATGTATTCGATATCGCCTAGTGTTCTCATTTTATAGAATTTATATATAGGACTATAACCCCCGTATTCTTCATAAATTTCTTCAACACAGTTATTAAAAACTTTCAATTCCAATTGTATTGTATTATCCATTTTCTCTAATAGTTGTTTTTTTTCTGTTCAATAATTTCCAATTTCTTCTAATAATTTTCCAATTTCTTCGTTAAAAGCGATATCGTAGAAACGCATATCCGTAAACGAATCTTTGATTTTAAACTGTTTTATAAAATTAGTTTGATAATATTTCGGTAGTGTTTCTCCTATCCAATTGATCCTATTTAGTCGCTTCATTACACAAATTTGATCCTTATACCGGCGACATAATTGCCGGTTTAATATTGTAAATGCAACGTTTTTATCGCAGCGTAATAAATTACGCTGATATTTCATGTATTCGATACAACATAGTATTGTCATTTTACCGTGTTTTAATACTGTAGAAACAGCGTAAAATTCTCCATAAAAGTCATTACAAAATTCCAATTCGTTGTGTATTTTATTATCCATTTTGTTATAATATTTTATTATAACCTATGGGATTTATATGTTCAATTGGACGTAAAAAATACATGATGTATTTATGACAACGAGACAAAAATAAATCCTTTTTAAGACTATTGTTTTATCTGTTCAATTGGACGTGAAAACAACATGATGTATTTATGACACCGATTTTGGATTTTTCGGGGTGGTGGGAGATAATTTCCTCGTTAACCAATTTTTGATTTTAAGGGGGTGGTGGGAGTAGTATATGGGCGTGGAAATGATGCCACCGTAGGTGGTATCATTTTGACTCCCTATATACTACTGCAGTTGCTGTAGGCCCTGATCAGACCGCGTGGTCACATTTGGCCCTGATCAGACCCCCGGCTGAAGACAGTTTGACGTGGGCATAGACCCAGGTCAGCCTGCACGGCTGACCTGGGTCTATGCCCACGTCAAACTGTCTTCAGCCGGGTGCCATACACTAGTCAGTGGCGGATTTAGGGGGGCGGAGGGGGCCGGGCCCCCCTTTCAAGATTTTTTGGAAATTGAGAAGCCCATATTGCAGCTATATATACACAATGTAAAAACAATATTTTGATTGATAACATAAATATTATCGAATGAGATTTCTTTACACTTCGTACAATTTCGGCCAATATCGATTTTAATGCGAAAAACAATTTCCACATAATTTATATGGTTCCATGTAAAAATAAAACAATACTTATTAGCGTTATCATTCTACTTGCAAAATATTTCATTTTTAAATGCAGGTATGAGTCAACACATCCAACAATAGAACACTTTAATGCTTATCTTAAACAGACTATTAACATCGAAAAAACAATTGCCAATATGAGAGACAAACTGGACAAGTTTCACTCGAAATGGATTGACTTTATACAGTAAAGCAGACATTAAAATAAATCGACCACTCCTATAAACCCATCCTTAGGTTAAAGTATTCCCCACCCCCCATTTTCCAATAACACCTTTGTTATTACTTCGTTTAGGAAAACATGTATTTTTAACCTCGTAAAACCACCCTCATTTCATATACCCATATCGACCTATACAACTCCAATAAAAAAAATGAAAAACTCTCTGTTGCAGGTATATCGCTAGTAATAGATACATTTGTTTAATAAATATGGATAAAAAAAAAAAATTCTGTCAAAATGGTTTTTACATGTTATTTTTGAAATTACATGTACAAATACTTTCGACAGTGCTAGTTTATGTATATATGTATGTATGTATTTATGTATGGATGTATACATGTAACCTAGATGAATAAACAAATAAAATGAATAAAATAATTTATATGGTGATCTAACATGGGGATTTGTTTTCTAATTTCAGAAAAAGTGGGCCGATTTTCAAAATCTAACTTGTGTTTTCTTACTTAGATCATTTCCAAGCTATCTAGCTGATTTCAGGGTCAATTTCCAAAATTCTAATTTCGTCTGCTCCTGCACCTGCACAAGATCTTTTCCCCAATGTTAAATTCCCATGGACGGATCATTTTTCACAATAAAATAAATATTTGACATAATTTCACAATAAAAAGAAGGCTCATTCTTAAAGTTAGATAACATTTAATATTATCGAAAATAAATACTGTTTTTGCATTGTTTATATGGCTGTAGAATTTGGGCAGCTTTCGTGAAACAGGCAGTAGAAACCAAGAGGCTGTGAAGTAAACCCCTTGTCAAAAATATTGGTGACGTACATGTATATGGAGCGGAAATATACCTAGAAATATATTCAGATACGTAAGCGCACCTGCAGTGAAGAACTGGGGCCCGTTTCACTAAACTTCGTACGACTGAAATGTTCGTAAGTGCAAATTTAGGATCGTCTGGAAAATTCAATTGATGCATTTACATTTATTGAGCATAGGCTGCATATGCAGCCTATGCTCAATAAATGTAAATCCATTAATTGTTTACAAGAAAACATTGTTAATGTGAAATTTACAGACTATAATAGTTTTGCACTTACGAACATTTTATTCGTACGAAGTTTAGTGAAACGGGCCCCAGCCAGTTTCATAAGTTCAACAATGTATCATTGACAACAAAATACAGTAGAACCTCTCTAAACCGGACACAGAGAAAGGTTAGTTGTGCTTAATTTTGATAGGTTTAACTACCCTTTATCTAAGGTGTTAATGTCTGTTAATGGCGTTAATGATCTCAAACCACTCACGCGTGTCTTGAAGTTGTCATATCCCTGTTTTCCAGTGGAACCTCTCTAAACAGGACACCCAGGGTGTTCAGTTTAGAGAGGTTCCACTGTATTGTTATATTTTTGGACGTTATCTCAGAATGCGGTATATGCAGCGAGCGAGGTGATGAATACATCAGGTAACAATGCTGTATATTCAGGACAACATAAATTCCCTCAACGCTCATCAGTTTGCGGCTATCATAACACTGTTTGAAGTGACGCGTATCTGGGCTGCCCCGATGATGTTATCACGCCGAGCTATGTTTGCAGGGTCTGTGCAACTGGCTACCAGTGACGCTGTATACACAAACAGCCGCCGCATGCGCCACCTATCTCCGATATTCTGCATAGCGCGCCGGAAGCAAATCCACGGGATATGCATGCTAATTTACATCGTGTTGCACTCCGTCCAAAACATGCGCCGGCTTCCTGATGAGATGACACTCAGTTTACTTAAAAGCTATCGAATAAACACATTTTTCGTCTTGTAACCGGTGCAACAGTCTTTCTTCGGAATTTGAATGTGACTTGTTCGGAATATAGTCATGATTGGATTGTTTGGAACACTGAATACCATGTGTGTTTGTTTCAACCTGTCTACTTGTACATGTCGTTCATTACAAAGATACCAACCATGCTCAGATGTTTGTCTGACATCGTTTTAATAAATTGTCTGATGTAGATCTACAAGTCTTACATATGCAACCATACACAACAAAATGTACCACATATGCAATTCATATGAAAAACATATGAAATTCATATGCCACGTATTCTTTAGTGTATTATTTATGCAAGCCATATTATGATAATTCAAATTTGTTGCAAATATTGGAAAACACTAGACACGAATAGTCTCTACGATGTACACATGAGAAAAACATGCTTTAATGGAAATGATTCTAAAATGCTGCCAAACCATGTTTTTATCTATATATCACGGATATCATATGGTAAATTTCATTCATTTCAAGTTATTGAAACTCTATAATATGTCATACTTTCTCATTGAACCGAGATTGATTTGCATTCAGTTCATGCTACTGACAACTTATTTGCAAACCTGGAATATAGAAGGCGATATCACACTATCAAACTGTACCTAATATGTATCAATGCCCAAAGATATGACAACAGCGATACTGAGCGTATACCAGCCTCAAATATGTAATTTGCAATTTGTTTGCGCTTGGAAATGATTCTCAAGTGCTGTCAACCCATGTTTTTATTGAGATATAAGGCAAGATATAAAAGCAATAACAAACGACAATTGTTGTGTGTAGCGTTCTAAGGGTTAAAAGCTATAATAGTAAGATGACTTAGTTATCACGTCACGTGCATGAATGGCAGAAATATGCCACCATAGCCACCGAATATGAAAAGGCAGCCGTCGACAGCGTTGTTGCTGCAGTATAGGAGCCCTGCAGGGGACATGGATTTTTTTTATTAACTCGTTCCCACGAAATAACAATTCGTTCCCTCAATTTATCAATTCGTTCCCTCGAATTAACCATTCGTTCCCACGATATAACAATTCGTTCCCATCAATTCGTTCCCTCGAATTAACCATTCGTTCCCACGATATAACAATTCGTTCCCACGATATAACAATTCGTTCCCACGATATAACAATTCGTTCCCGTGGGAACGAATTGTTATTTCGTGGGAACGAATTGTTACATTGAGGGAACGAATTCTTCATTCGTGGAAACGAATTGTTAAATTGAGGGAACGAATTGTTGTTTCGTGGGAACGAATTAATAAAGAAAAAGAAGTCTATGTGCCCTGCAGGGCTCCATACTGCAGAATGAAGTGGCCAGTGCAGCTGTTCACAGACATCATCTAGCGCCGGGCTATAGAGCTATCTATCGTACAGGCGGCATGCTTCATATACCACACATACTTCCGTTGGCACGTCGTATTGCCGTAATTAACACCTGATGTCCGAAATGTGTCGGTATGCTGGATGTATATGTCAACACAGTGATATTGTCGCATCACTCAGTGTCACCATGACCTTTGTTGGCTATTGGATAACGTCACCATGAACCCAAACCTGTAGAATTCGGTCGGATTGTTTGGAATTTTGTTTCGATTATAGTTGCTACATCACCGTACATGTATATTATGACACATATCCGTATACAACAAACCGTGCAACATTTTTGTACTTAGATATATGTGTCACAGACAAACAAAACATAGCTTAATGCCGTTCAGGTCAGGGTAGAACCGGACCAGATTGCGCATCCGTGTAGTCTGTTGTGGTTAATCACAGTTTCTCACCAGTCAACTATGGATCTCCAGTTAGCCATATGCGGGCCGTTGCACTAAACTTCGTACGACTAAAATTTTCGTAAGTGCAACATTATAATAGTCTGTAAATTCCACATTAACATTTACATTAATTGAGCATAGGCTGCATATGCTCAATACATATAAATCCATCAAATGACATTTCCAGACGATCCTAAATTTTCACTTACGAACAGTTTAGTCGTACGAACCTGGGGGCTGTTTCACTAAACTTCGTACGACTAAAATGTTCGTAAATGCAAATTCAGGATCGTCTGGAAATTTTAATTGATGGATTTACATTCATTGAGCATAGGCTGCATATGCAACCTATGCTCAATAAATGTATATACAATAATTGTTTACAGGAAAACATTGTTAATGTGAAAGTTACAGACTATCATAATTTTGCACTTACGAACATTTTAGTCGTACGAAGTTTAGTAAAACGGCTCCGTGAAATAGTATAAGACTACGTTACACTTACGGTATATACTTTGGTTACATATTAATTAAATAAGCCGTTTCTTAGCACATCAGACCGCATATGTCATAAGCCCCATTGCTCCACTCATTCACTATTGAAGGGGCCAGTGGAAGAAAAGGGGTTAACTCCCTCATGGAGTTAGCTCCGGTCTTCCACTGACCCATGCAATGGCTGGCGCAAGGATTTATGGTCTGTGATATGTATGTCTCTGTCGGCTGGTATACGTGGACAGTGACTAACTCACTCAAGGAGTCAATATTCATTGTCCGGCGACAGGACAGATATGAGACACGCCATGTGATTTTGTACCTTCGGGTATCTGCGTAATTTCATTAAATACGTTTACAAAATGAACAATATTTTTTCAGAGTACTCTGAAAATTGTGTAAACTTTTGACGTCAGTTACGCAGATGTCAGTTACGCAAATTACGCAGATGTCCGAAGGTACAAACTCATATGGCGTGTCTCATAGGTGCCGGTGACTGCATAAATGCGACCAGTGTATATCCAGATCAGCCTGTGCATCCGCACAGTCTGATCAGGATCTGTACCGTTCCACCGTTCAACGAAACGCCCGTTGTGCTTCTAACAAACAAAATAGATCCGCTATCAGGCTACGGGAGTGTGCTATTTGATCCGGAGCTACACTGGTCACAAATCCCATAAGCCGCATGTCTCCAGTCACATGCACATGTGTGACCGTGTGTCCAGCTGAGGCGATCAGATGTCCCCGACTGGCGCGTGTCAGACAGGAATGCTGGCATGGCAATACGCGCTGCAGCGGACCGTGCAGATAGCCTGATTGACAACCGAGATAGGCCCGGATACACGATGTATTAATTAACAAAACATCTGTACCGGGCGGTATAACACAATCAGCACTTTATATCAACACTCCACCACAGAAATACACTATATACATCGATATACACCATGATCTGCGCTAATGATACTGACGATAATGTCTGTTGGGGGCTGGGATGGGGTGGGTTCTCCGGGCGGCGGAGAATGTCTGTGACTGTGATAATGTAATACATTCAGTATACTAATTATGCGTACTTGTAATCATCAAATATATGCAGTCGTTAGTTCTATATGAAATAATGCATTTCGGGGAAAAACACATTATTTCTCCCTCAAAGTATACTTTGCTAGATAAGTACGCTTAGCAATTTTGGTGAAACGGGCCCCTGGTCGGTCTGCACAGTCTGAACCGGGCATACGTTGGTTCCACATGTTATAAGGTCATATTTCTCAGCCGGAGAACATTATATATCTTTCGCTTGGATAGCATTGGTAATATTGTTTCTGAACCCCACAAGTTCTGCCTAGTCAGTATTTTTTTTGTTTTTATTGGACACGTATCCAAGAACGAGCGATGTATACTCGTATGTTTCTTACATCAGTTGATATGTGGAGCACACCGTAATTGCTTCTTTATTACCGCCGGCAAGACGGTGGCCATCGGGGGAAACGGAACCCAATATAAAGTCACCATTGCAGCATGTATGTGGGTGATACCGAATACATGGGGCTGGTGGTTTTGCAACCGGTGTAGACCCAGATCCGCGCAGTCTGATCAGGATCTGCACAGTTGCAAATGTGTTTAGTATAAACATATGTTATTCATATTATTCTTACATGAAATGTACTTGATACGAATGTGTCTTATTCCATTGGATACGGACACCGTTTCACCTGGGGAAGGCAATGATATACATGTATGTGCGTAACAAATACGCACCGCCCCACCCCGGTTGGAATGGCTCCACCCACCCCCAACTAATATATAGTTATACAGTATGTAACATCTACGTATATCTGGCTGCATCATTGTGATTGCATATTGACACACACTTGATTAAAGGTGCATGCCCACTCAGTAGGTTATATAGTCAGATAGTTTTGTATATTCTGTAGATATGACATTTTCTGGCAAATAAAACATTCATTCACCATTACCCCACGTGTTGATTGACATTATTATACATTTTATAGCAGACGTAAATTTCCACACTGATATCAGGGGCGATAACCGTGTTACGTTAAAATGTTAAAGGACATTACTTGTATCTCTGTATTTATTTGTGGATGTGCAATGATCAGACTTTATGATCTGTCGAAATAATTTTCAGGTGACGCATTAGTCGACTCGTACCAGCGTAATTCGCGTTCTGATGGCAGTCAGTGGGGTTACGTCGATCGGCGGCGCGGTAATGGTGCCCGTGGCGGTCTTGGTCGCTCGTACAACTAGCTAAAACTTGGGTTTTGGAATGTCAACGGTTGGTCTGCGAATGAGTTGTCAGACAATTGTTATGTAAGGACTTCTTGTGTGCAATATTTAAACTGTGATATTATTGGTATAGCAGAATCTCATCTGGTGGGTGACGCCATATTGTCTTTACCGGGTTATACCTGGTTTGGTAATAACAGACAGGAGTTGCATGTGCGTGCAAGGAGAGGCTCTGGAGGAGTTGGTGTCTTTATACGTAATACTATTATTGACAACTTTCATGTCACCATACTAGATGACTCTTGTGAAGGAATATTATGGGTACAATTGAAAACATACAAACTGATAACACATGCATTAATGTATGCGTCTGTTACCTTCCTCACCAGGGCTCTTCTCGGAACGTGGATGCACTCGCCTTCTTTGATACATTGATGGCTGATGTTTACAGATATCAAAACACTGGGGTGAATATGATATGCGGTGATTTTAATGGTAGGTGTGGAGATAATGATGATTTTATAGTGGGGATTGATAGTATTCCTCAGCGGTCAGTTTTGGATTTTAAAACAAATTCGTATGGAGATATGCTTATCGAATTTCTAATAAACTGTAATTATTGTATGCTTAATGGCCGTAACAGTATCAGTAATGACTTTACGTCAATATCTACAAAGGGGTGTGCAGTTGTTGATTATTGTCTTACTAGTCATGGGCACGTATCTATATTTAAAGAGTTCAACGTCATGCGAGCGTCAACGCTCATTAATTTGTGCAATGATATCACTGTAATGTCACCGTCATCAATGCCAGACCACTCCGCTTTGACTTGGGTTTTTGAATGTCACAATGTTCCTGTTACACCAGATGCTTTGCCAACACCATCCGATACGTTTACCAAATTTGATGTATCTGCAGTTCCCACTTCGTTTCTACTTGACAATCATGTGAATATTCACTCTGTTGTTAGTGAACTCGAAGCGGGGTTACGAACTCAGTCTGCTATTGATAGTGCGTACAATGAGTTATGTTATATAATAGCTAAAGAGATGTCCGATAAGTTGCCAAGTGTGTCTATCCCATTGCATTGTGGTTTTTCAAACAAAAGGCGGAGAGTTGGTAAGCCTTGGTGGAATGAAAACTTAACTGTGGCATGGAATGATGTTTGTGAAGCTGAACGAAAATGGTTGCACAGTAAAGTTAAATCTGATAAAGCGTCCTTGAAGATGGCATATGTCTTGGTTCGAAAACATTTTTACCGATTGGTTCAAAGAGCCAAAAGGTTACAATGGTTTAGTTTTCAGAACCAGTTAGCATACGAGGCAACAGGTAGCCAGTCTGAATTTTGGAAGACCATTGGTAAAATTGGCATTGGTCATGGTAAATCTAAAGGTATACCGATGGAGGTGGTACTTGATAATGGAGGCATTAGTAATGAAGTGACTGTGGTGTTGGACAAGTGGAAACTTGATTTTAGTCATCTTCTAAACGCGGGGCAATTTGCTGATATGTCAATTTATGTGAAAGATCTGATCAACGACACATCTGAACCTATGTTCAATGATAATATTACATTGTTAGAAGTAAAACAAGCTGTAGATCATGCAAAGCGAGGTAAAGCGTGTGGTGATGATCAGATCCCTTCTGAGTCTTATTGTAAGTTCAAAAATAACTTCGAAACAGAAGCTTATTGCAAGCTCTTGATTCCATTTAAGCACAGATCAGCTTTTGCCAAGTTTCGCTGTGGGGTTGCTCCCATTAGACTGGAAACCGGACGATACGAAAATATTGCCCTGTATGAAAGGCTGTGTATATTTTGCAATGCTAATACTGTGGAAACGGAAAAGCATGTGCTTTTAGAATGTGATTTGTACAGTGATCTTAGAACTGTATTGTTCGATAAAGCTTGCAACATTGTTCCGGATTTCTTGAACTTGTGTGATATCGATAAGTTTGTAATCTTATTTGCTAATAGTGATATCATGAAAGAATGTGCCAAAACTTGTTTCAATATTTTAAAAAGAAGGTGTGGTTTTCTTTATAGATGATCAATATACCGTACGTTAGGTCTTATTCATTTAACCATGTCTTATAGTGTAGATATTGTACTATATTCATGAATGATTGTGTCTATGTTTATCATGTGTTTTAGTGTACGGGTACGTCATAGTCATGATACACGCAGTAGGTTGCATGTAGTTTGTGCATGAGCGTTATAGCATGTATCAGATGCTCGTGGCACGAACACGTTAGATAACTGTATATACATATTACCCATGTATTCATATTCATGTTTTATGAGGCAAAACACGTTTTATAGTGAGTGTAGTCTCTTGTAATTCTTATAGAATGGTGATGTACTATTTTACTGTGTCTATATTGTATTATCTTATGTGTGTACATTGATGAGACTTTAATAAACAAATATATATAGTATAAATAATTAAAAAGTAGCATGCCTCATTTGCATATGAAAATAGCCTGATACCACCGCGAGTCACTATCAGTAAACAAAATATTACTAAGTGATTATACATGTATCTGTATAGCAGGCACTCGTAAGTTTTAGAACTGGTGGAATAGAGACACAATTATACACTTATTTGATTCCTATAAAGAACAGTTTGTGCCTACTGAGTGGGCATGTACATGTCCACTCATTAGGCACAAACTGTTCTTTATAGGAATTAAATAAATGTATCAGTGTGTTACTATTCCACCAGTTCTAAATATTACAAGTGACCGCTATACAGGTATAATCATTTAGTAATATTTAGTTTACTGATAGTGACGCGCGTTGCTATCAGGCTATTTTCATTTGCAAATGAGGCATGGTATTTATTTTTTAATTATTTATCCTAGTTAAATGCTTCCACTGAAAAAATATTATTTTCGACAGATTATAAAGTATGATAATTGCACATCAAACAAATAAATAAAGAGAATACTTAGTAATGTCCGTTAACATTCTAAGGAAACACAGTTATTGCCCATGATAGCAGTGTGGAGATCTACGTCTAATATAAAATGTATAATGATGCCAATCAATACGTGGGGTAATGGTGATTGAATGTGTAATTGGCAAAAAAATGTCTTAGATGATGTCTCTGATATAAAGAACAGTTTGTGCCTACTGAGTGGGCATGTATCTTTAAATACGAAACGTATTTATTCATTGGAGATGTTTTCAATTTTGTAAATTACTATTGAACTTGAAACACCATTTTGCTCTGAATTGGAGCTCCAACTATGTAGTTAAGTTAATGTCCAAGTTACATGTTCTACGATATTACATTTATATTTAACTTCTATTGTTCTAATGTTTATACATGCAAATATACATGTGCTAAGTTAACATTAAACATGTCACTTTCAGAATGTAATTGGTGGAAGGAAATATGTATTACAAGAGACGAGGCAAAACCACGTAGGCCGCGTTTTCTTCAAGGTATAGCCATTTGGATAGCAGATAATTGGATATTAATGTTATTATGACCACGATTGGAAGTGACAACTGTCAGTGACCTAAGATGGCAAAAGAAGCCAAAAAACTTAATGTTGAAAATTGCTTGGAATACAATAGGTCAAGGTACAAAACAGGTCACACGTTGGACAGTGGTCATGGACCTAATAAACACGAAAACTTAACATTGAAACTGGCTAAATAGATTACGCTTAAAACTAGGTCAAGTTCAACATAAATGAACATGTTGGATAGTGGTATGTATTGGGCACCCATTGGTTATGAAGTTGTTCAAGTATGGTGGTTCTAGGTGGTACAGTAACAGAGAAATAGACAAAACACGAAAACTTAACATTGTGGACGCTGTCCGCCCGCCCGCCGCCCGGCTTTCGCCAATCTACGGAGCCCCGCAGGGGACATGTTTTTTTTATTAATTCGTTCCCACGAAATAACAATTCGTTCCCTCAATTTGACAATTATTTCCACGTTATAACAATTCGTTCCCACGATATAACAATTCGTTCCCTCAAATTATCAATTTGTTCCCACGAAATGACAATTCGTCCCCTCAATTTAGCAATTCGTTCCCTCGAATTAACACATAGTTCACACGATATAACAATTCGTTCCCACGAGTTAACACTTGTTATTTCGTTGGAACGAACTGTTAAATTGAAGGAACGAATTGTTAATTCGTGGGAACGAATTGTTATTTCGTGGGAACGAATTGTTAAATTGAGAGAACGAGGGAACGAATTGTTAATTCGTGGGAACGAATTGTTAAATTGAAGGAATGAATTGTTATTTCGTGGGAACGAATTAATAAAAAAAATTAAAATTCTACGTCCCCTGAGGGGTTCCGTAAAAATGAAGTATTGTATAATGGTGATGAAGCCACAGAGATACACAATGGCGGATTACGTTTTTTGTGAAATTAACCACTTTATCTAAATAGACACGTAAAGATAGAGTTAATGCTTAGGTGGCAGATAGCAGACGCACGGTGATTATTTTTGTGGGAATATGAACAGAAAGCAATCTGCTAACATCTTATGAGACACGCCATGCGATTTTGTACCTAAGAACATATGCGATATCTCATGAAAAATATTTACAAAATTTACGTTATTTTCCGTAAATGACGTCGAAAGATGACTAAATGTTCGTAGCAAATGCGGAGGACTATTCGCCATTTACTATGAACATTTCGTCATCTTTCGACGTCATTTACAAAAAATATCACGTTTTCTGTAAATATATCTCATGAAAAAATCGCACATATTCTTAGATAAAAAATGGCATGGCGTCTCTCATATGTGGCTGTGACTGGAAAAAATGGGCTTATGGAATTTGTGACCAGTGTAGCTCCTGATCAAATAGCACACTCCTGTAGCCTAAAACTTATATAGTTTGCTTGTTAGAAACATGACGGTTTCATTAATGGATTGTCGAGCAGTGCAGATCCTGATCAGACTGTGCGGATGCACAGTCTGATCTGGATCTACACTGGTCGCAAAACCCATAAGCCCCATTTCTCCAGTCACAGACACATATATATTCCGCGATATCGGAACGTAAAAATACGATCCATAGACCTCCGCCAAGCTGCAAAAATACAACTATGCCTGTCGATACATGTAAAGTTCTACCTAACCTTTCTAAACGTATGCTCACGTGGCAATTTCATTAACGTACATGTCCACGCAGTAGGCACGAAATGTTCTTAATAGGAATTAAATAAGTGTATACTTGTGTCACTATTCCACCAGTTCTAAATATTACGAGTGCCCGCTATACAGCATTACCCAACGTATTGATTGGAATTATTATACATGTTATATCAGACGTAAATTTCCACACTGATATCAGGGGCGATAACCGTGTTTACTTACAATGTTAACAGTCATTCCTATTTATTCTCTGTTTTTATTTGTTGATGTTATTTTTTCAAATGACGCATGTTATTAGTATAAATAATTAAAAATAGTATGCCTCATTTGCATATGAAAATAGCCTGATACAACCGCGAGTCACTATCAGTAAAATAAATGTAAATGAATATTACTAAATGATTATATTTGTATGGCGGGCACTTGTAATTTATAACTGGCGGAATAGTGACACAAGAATACACTTTTATCCCGTCAACACAGTGCGTATGTGCCGTGAAACACGGTGTCGTGAAACATTTTTGATATCTAGTCAATACTATTTTTGCATTTTACAGCCATTTGTTGGTGTTGACGGGATAAATAGAATAGTAGGTTAGTGCCGTGAATGGGAAAAATATCTGGCAAGGCTCAGGAAACGGGATGGGCGAGGCTCTCTTATTTACATTTTGCAAGATTTTGCGCCTGCTGAGTGGGCACGTACCTTTAAAGTATTACAAGCTGCTATACGTATATCTGCGACCTTCATTGACCTTGACCTACTTTTTTCACTTAAATTACTTAGCCATTTTAAAAGTTATTGTTTTTTGTTTTGATCCACGTTATCATATTCATCGCTCGCACAGCCATCGTATTTCTACAGCATCTTGATCTTATACTAGTCAGTGCAAACTGTTGTATATCAGTGACCGTCACGTGTCTCACATGCTAGCCCTGAATCACCAGGCACGCTTTGTTGTCCTCTGACAACTCTTGTCTTTTTTACTTATGACAGTATTTGTATTGACCGCGTGGGATAAATGATTTCGAACATGCGATTGTCGTTTAAACCCTGCAGCATTATAATACATCAGCACGTATCCCTTGTCCGTATGTCGAGACTGACATACACGAAAATCGATTCTTCGCAAAAACGACATAAGTATGTGCGGAAGTCGCGAGACCATCAAATGCAAAATCCATTGCATATTACGGAAAATAATATTTACTTTGGAGTGGGTGCGCTTTCAACACTTTCAGACATTGTTGTTGTTGTTGTTGTTGTTGTTGTGGTAACCACGTGATCTTGCACCTTGGAGCTTTGTATTGACCCAATACGTACTGACTGATAACATACTGTGGTATCAGGTGTGGTGTTGACCTGATACGAATATCGGGTTACAACGAAATGAAAACTGACGTCCCATTGATCGGATGACGTCATGTGACGTTACCAAATGACGTTAGTGTAATGACGCAACGTAAAGAAGTCCGCGTTCTGTCCGTAGATAACGACGTCATATGTGGTAATTTTCGAGCAGAAAACGTTACCTGATAAATAGAATACCAGCCTATCGTCTGTTGATATCAAGTTTTTCAGGCTCGACTCGGAAACGGTATGAATTCCTCGGCAAACCTCGGAATTCCTACGCGTTTCCTAGCCTTGCCTGATAAACTTGATATCAAAAGACAGTAGCGTGGGGCCCATTTCACTAAACTTCGTACGACTAAAATGTTCGCAAGTGCAAATGTAAATCCAATAATTGTTTACACGATAATAGTGTTAATGTTTGGACTTACGAACATTTTAGTCGTACGAAGTTTAGTGAAACGGCCCCAGGTATTCTCTCTGCACAGTTATATCAAGTATCATATAAGTCGGTTATCTACCACACAGACAATAACAATACCACGGTTTGGGCAATTTGTGAGATAACAGGGTAATTGCCGGCTGATTGCATAGACAGGTGTCACGTGACAGAGGAACTGTCTAGTGTATATGAGACACGCCATGTGAGTTTGTACCTTCGGACAGCTGCGTAATTTCATTACATACGTTTACAAAATTTACAATATTTTTCATAAATAAAGTAAAAGGTTGACAAAAATGTCAGAGTACATGCGGAATATAATCCCGCATGTTGTACTTTGAAACTTTTGTCCACTTTTGAGGCCATTTACGGAAAATATAGTATTTTTTTAAAACGTATTTTATGAAATTACGCAGATGTCCGAAGGTACAAAATCGCATGGCGTGTCTCATATACGACTGCGTTATGTAAATCACGTACAACAGTGCCATTCCAGTACAACAAGGGCAATGGGTAATGATTTGTTGCCACAATATCGCTGTGTGCGTTCTATACCAATGAATAGTATCTCTTTGCTCTTAAAGGTACATTCCCACTCAGTAGGCACAACTTAGGGGATAATCATGCTTTGTTTTTCGATTTGGAGCGGTATTTGGGAGGTTTTATGGTCTGTGAATCAGTTTTACGGCGACGCGTTAGCGGAGCCGTAAAACTGATTCACAGACCATAAAACATCACACATACCGCTCCAAATCGAAAAAACAAAGCATGGTTATCCACATTCTAATGCACCTAGTGTGCTCCCCGCTTTCTGCAACGTCGTAGCATATCACGAACAGTGATATTTTTCATTACGTCAGCAGATTGTTGTCGTCATCGATTTATAACCGCCTCACACCGAACGAATTGAATGAAATGTAACTCCGCCGAAGAATATTCCCATTTCAAATAGAGATTAACGGGACTTTTTCTAAGACATCTATACATTTATTCAACTGTAATGTTTATTTTAACTATTGTATTGCTTTTGTATGTGTAGTTGCAACCGTTATTTGCTTTTATTCATGTAAAGCAATGCCAACAATTCTGCATTGGGTTCGTGTGATTTTACAAACGAAATGTCGGCAACAACTTGTTGTGTCAACAGGCCTGGGATTTCCCTGGATTTACGCCTAATTCAGGTGCCTGCAATACAGTTTGTTATGTATAGTCATGTGTGTGCACATTGGAATTCGTAAAGTTATAGGCTGGTACTGGCATATTGAGTTTGCATTTGAGCACTTTATTAAATTCTTCTGCATTTTGGGCGGGTGGGGTAATATTTTTGAGAATTTGTTTAAGGGCCACCACACTGAAGCCACGTTTGTCACTCGTTGGCAGATTCTCTTTTCCGCTTTGGGTTGTACATGTCCATATGGCAGAATGGATAACCGAAAATGTATGGAAGGTAATATCCGCCATAATTCTATTAGGCTTGATGCTTGCTTGCTGATTACTTTCTAAGTTATATCCGTCTTATTACAATTCTATGTGGCATGATGCTTGCTGACTGGTCACATTCTAAGTTCTATCCGTCTTATTACAATTATATGTGGCTTGATGCTTGCTGACTAGTGCCATTACAACTTACTTTCATGTTATTGTATTCGTCATTCGTGTTTGTGACATTTGAAATCTTCTTGGTTGTAGTCTAAATTGCATGTGCATTTGGATTGATGCTTTATTCATTCGCACTGTTTCAAGTGACATCCGGAGTTCCATTATTGATTACTGCATCGCTGTTTTGCCATGCGTTTCGGTCACCCTAAACACCCCAAAGGCTGGAAAAGGCTACAAAGGCTACAAAGGCTGTTCGAAGTTGCTTGTACGTCCGTTAGCGGATATTTATACCATTCATTGTCATTGCATTGACTGAATTAGTATGTGTTATGATCATGTTAATCATTTTAAGCATTTGAATGCAATAATCTACCACAAATATACGTGTTTTTGGTAAATTATCTAAACGCGCACCTGCGCTGATCGGGCCGCGCGGAATTGGACAAAGAGTGATTAACACCTATTAACATATTGTTTAGCAGGTGCAGCTAAACACCGATTATACTTATTGCATTATTATTAATATAAGTCAATGATCGATCAACGACATTCATTTAAACATGCTTTATGTACAACACATTACGTGAACATAGGACGAATGCCGAATTTTGAGACATCAGCTAGTTATCTACCTTGAAAATGGGTATCCACACGGTGATAAACAATATGTTTATGAGCGCTGCTACGTACGGCTCTGCAACGAATATTTCCTCAGATTGCGGAAGCAAAATCTTTTATTTACACGGCCGAATAAACGTGTAACTAGTTGTAAAAGACATTTACGCTAGCTGACATGTTCCCGTCAATTAACCCATAGTATTTAGCACAGTTTATTCCACGAACATTTTCCTTCCCGTGTCCTGTATTTGTAATTAACGTAATTACGTCAATTATTGGCAGTAAACTGTTCCTTTTGAAATTTAAAATTAAAGTTTTTATTTTCTGTGACGGGAGATGCTGGTAGGGAATAATAAAGTAGGCAACAGGTAGTTATATAAATTATAAGAAAAACGGGTGGAATAGTTACACAATTACGTGTTTATTTTTCGAAGTGACATTGTAACACCATACATTTCATTTTTCATTTAACACAATGTGCGTACATCACGTGCGGATACTGAAACGTTTGCAAACTGATATTTACAGATGCACACATACGAGGGTAATCCAATATATATAGTGAAAATGGCTCAGTATTATCATCACCGTGTTCATGACCTTGACGTATGTGATTATAACGTCACATGACTATGACGTCATACAACGTAATGACGTCATATAATGCGACATCATTGACGAAGTGTCAATATAGCGTAGACCAAATATCATTCAGGTATATGCACAATATATCAACTTATATTCGTTTTCACTATTTATTGGATGACCCTCGTATATGCACATATTAAATTATATTTATAGATAAAATACGACCGTTTAATGATTATGGGTCCAGCTTGTGACAAATTTAACAGCCCCAATTGTGCATGGTCAGCTGCACAGTAATATTCATTTCGGGTCAGGCTACAACTATGCATTGTTTGGCATTGTAGTTCGTAGTTATCGATTATTTCGTTTGAATAACCATAGTAAAACTATCAATTGGGTACACAAATAATAATTATTAGTAATAATAATAAATAAATAATGAATAATAATAATAATAATTAATAATATGTATAGACTATTAATAATAATAATTAATAATAATAATGAATAATAATAATAATACAAAGTAATAATAATCCAATAATGCAATAAGTATAATCGGTGTTTAGCTGCTCCTGTTAAACGATATGTTTATAGGTGTTAATCACTCCAATTCCGCGCGGCCCGATCGGCGCAGGTGCGCGTTTAAACAATTTACCAAAACACGTATATTTGTGGTGGATTATTGTATTAAAATGAGCAAAATTCATAAAATGATCATAACACATAATAATTCAGTCAATTCAATGAAAATGCATGTCATAAGTATCCGCTAACGGACGTACAAGCAACATCGAACAGCCTTTGTAGCCTTTGTAGCCTTTTCCAGCCTTTGGGGCGTTTAGGGTGACCTCGATAAGCCACGCCCCTTGACTTGACAACAACAATTGCAACAGTAATTTGGGAAGGTAATATCCGCCATAATTCTATGTGACTTGATGCTTGCGTGCTGATGACATTACAACTTATATGCATGTTATTGTATTCGTCATTTGTATGTATTACATTTGAAATCTGCTTGTTGTAATTGTATTTGTCTTTCTTACATGTCCATTCTGCTGATTGCTTTGTTCATTCGTCTTATTTACATTACAATTATTGATACGTCCTTATTCGTGTGTCTGTTTTATTGCACTAAGCATTTGCAATAGAAAGTAAGAACAAAGCACTTAGCACTTTGAATAAGGCCGAAAGCAGTAAGGACAAATGAATGAAACATGAAGCCAAATGCGCATGCAATAAAGACAAATATATATTACAACCAAGATGATTTCAAATGTCATAAATACAAATGACAAATAGAATAACATGGATATAAGTTGTAATTCCATCAGCAGGCAGGCACCAGGTCACATAGAATTGTCATAAATACAAACGGTGAATGCAATAACACGCATAGAACGTGTAATGTCATCAGTCAGCAAGCATCAAACCACATATAATTGTAATACGACGGATAGAACTTAAAATGTCATCAGCCAGCAAGCATCAAGCCACATATAATTATGGCGGATATGACCTTCCATAAAAATGTACCGCAATTAATTTGGAAATATTTGCATTCCCCGTACGTCGCTGGCCATTGTTTACAAAAGCGCGTAGGGTTACATAAATCTGTCATGTCGTAAAACACAGGCTGGTAAAACGGAGATTTTATATGCTGTGATTTGTCATATTTTATAGGCTCTGATTTCAATTGACCAATCAGATGCATGCTTTCTATTTTCGGTGCATTAGAATTAGGGGATAACCATGCTTTGTTTTTCTATTTGGAGCGGTATGTGGGAGGTTTTATGGTCTGTGAATCAGTTTTACGGCGACGCGTTAGCGGAGCCGTAAAACTGATTCACAGACCATAAAACATCACACATACCGCTCCAAATCGAAAAACAAAGCATGGTTATCCACATTCTAATGTACCTAGTGTGCTCCCCGCTTTCTGCAACGTCGTAGCATATCACGAACAGTGATATTTTTCATTACGTCAGCAGGTTGTTGTCGTCATCGATTTATAAGCGCCTCACACCGAACGAATTGAATGAAATGTAACTCCGCCGAAGAATATTCCCATTTCAAATAGAGATTAACGGGACTTTTTCTAAGACATCTATACATTTATTCAACTGTAATGTTTATTTTAACTATTGTATTGCTTTTGTATGTGTAGTTGCAACCGTTATTTGCTTTTATTCATGTAAAGCAATGCCAACAATTCTGCATTGGGTTCGTGTGATTTTACAAACGAAATGTCGGCAACAACTTGTTGTGTCAACAGGCCTGGGATTTCCCTGGATTTACGCCTAATTCAGGTGCCTGCAATACAGTTTGTTATGTATAGTCATGTGTGTGCACATTGGAATTCGTAAAGTTATAGGCTGGTACTGGCATATTGAGTTTGCATTTGAGCACTTTATTAAATTCTTCTGCATTTTGGGCGGGTGGGGTAATATTTTTGAGAATTTGTTTAAGGGCCACCACACTGAAGCCACGTTTGTCACTCGTTGGCAGATTCTCTTTTCCGCTTTGGGTTGTACATGTCCATATGGCAGAATGGATAACCGAAAATGTACCCCAATTAATTTGGAAATATTTGCATTCCCCGTACGTCGCTGGCCATTGTTTACAAAAGCGCGTAGGGTTACATAAATCTGTCATGTTGTAAAACACAGGCTGGTAAAACGGAGATTTTATATGCTGTGATTTGTCATATTTTATAGGCTCTGATTTCAATTGACCAATCAGTTGCATGCTTTCTATTTTCGGTGCATTAGAATTGTTCTTTATAGGAATAAATAAGTGTATAATTGTGTCACTATTCCACCTGTTCTAAACATTACGAGTGCTCGCGAAACAGAACTAATCATTTAGCAATGTTTATGTTACTGATAGTGACGCGCGGTGGTATCAGGCTATTTTAATATGCAAATGAGGCATGATATTTTTTAATTATTTATACTAATTATGCGTCACCTGAAAAAATGTTTCGACAGATTATGATCATTGCACATCAAAACATAAATACAGAGAATAAATAGTAATGTCCGTTAACATTTAAGGAAACACGGTTATCGACCCTGATATCAGTATGGAAATTTAAGTCTGACATAAAATGTATAAAAATGCCAATTGATACGTGGGGTAATGGTGAATTAATGTTTATTTTGCCAGAAAATGTCTCAGATGATGTCTCTGATATAAAGAATATATTGTGTCTTCTGAGTGGGCAAGTACCTTTAACAGGAGGTCCCATGTATCAGATTTGAAGGAGAGTCTCGGCAAGTTAAAGAACCAGAGGGGACTATTCTAATAAGAGCTAGGGCATCACGGGACGGTTGAAAATAGCCAAAATTGACTGCTTTTCTGAGGACGGCGGGTGATTTATAAAAATCACCGTCTCTCACAATCAGTTAAGGAGGCTCTTGCGACAAGTATTGAAAAATACTCGCAAATGAAGTACAAATCGCGCGCCACAATAAAAATTCAGTAACCGCATCAGTTGTGTTCAATTAATGTTTTACAAAGTTACCCCACCCACCAATTTTTGGCCAGAAATTTCAACACGACTGAATTTATAGGAATTGTTTTCATGAAAATATGAGGCAAAGATACTTTGTTATGTCTTGCTCTATCACTTGTAACACAACACCATTTTCTGAAAATGATTTCAAAGCGGGGTCATAACCAGATCAAATTTTCGCCACAAATGCCCGAAAAATACCTTAAATTCTGACGCGAAACCGTACCGGCGAGACAGCATAGCATGCGCCATTTTCCAAGATGTCAAAATCAACCGGAGCTAACATTCAGTTTCGTAGAATTATGAAATACTCTAAAAACTACACCTAGTCAAGCCTCCCAAAGTCAAGAAATATTCATAAACCTATTTTTCTAGACACACTGGTGTAACTTACAGGGTCGGTAGTGAAGTATATAGAAAATATCGTCCAACCCCTTTTTAAAGCTAGCTGCCCACTGTCCAGTGAGACCTAGGCATCATAGGGCCGGCTTCCTCTGCATCCACCTCCTTCCTTTCTCTCCTTCTTGGGAGACGACATGCAAGGTCATCGAGCCAGTGCCGTCGTTAACCCCAAGCATTTACATTTACAGTTTGGGAAGGACGTGTTTAATACGTTTTAATATCGTATGAAATCAACTGCATCGATGTTGGTCATTTATTTGCTGACTAAAGTATATGTATATTTGCTGGTAAGCCTGATGCAATCACACACGTTACGCTAATTCAATCTAGAGGTTTGTTGCTCATACCATGTTGTGTAATATTTAACATTCATTTCACTAAATTAAATATTAGTTAGGTAAACGCATACATTTTGTAAATGCATGTGCACAGTCTGATCCGGGTGAACGCTGGTTGCATAATTAACGTAGCGATTGTCTCTGAATAAGATTTTATACGAGTGCATTTAAGAACATAATAATTTCAAAATGAATAAGAGTACACCATGATGAGGTTGTACGATGACCATGAATGCCATGAGGTCATTGTTATCAGCCTGCGAACCAGGAGGCCGTTTCACTAAACTTCGTACAACTAAAATATTCGTAAGTGCAAACTTATGATAGTCTGTAAATTTCACATTAATATGTTTTCTTGTAAATAATTACTGGATTGACATTTATTGAGCATAGGCTGCAATTGCAGCCTATGCTCAATAAATGTAAATCCAACAATTTAAATTTCCAGATGATCCTAAGTTTGCACTTACGAAAATTTTAGTCGTACGAAGTTTAGTGAGACGGTTCCCTGGATATGCAAATACAATGTATGTATGCGGACACATGTTCAGCAACGTAAATATTAATAAGACTTAGACTGAGCTGGGGGCTATGCTGGTCGTACGTGTTTTTAAGGTCACGTTTATCATCTGCGGGCTATATGTGGATATGTGGGTGGATCAGATGTTTATCATCTGCGGGCTATATGTGGATATGTGGGTGGATCAGATATCAGACGTTACCCCAGGGATATCTCACATCTACCAAGAACATAGCACCAAACCACGACAATTAAGTGGCTTATTATGGATGCGTTGACCAGTGTAACTCCTGCTCATTTTGGCACAATACAGGGCCAATGTTTGTGTTATATACTGAATAACGCTCCGCCGACTCGATGGCGAACATTGTATTGCCTCAGATCAGACTGCGCACATGCGCAGGCTGATCTGGGGCTATACAATTTGCAAACACAATAATCCAATTTTCGACGTGGTGAGTAATATCAGAGAAGTTATCGTGGCATTTCAAGTTCATCACCATATCACTGTATCGGTATTCAACAATATTCGGCATACCTTCACAGTTTCACTAAGTGAACCGTGACGATAATCTCTATAAATCTGAAGATCGGCGAAAGAATGACGCTCACTTGCCATGGCAACGGAAACGTTTTGCGAATACCAGAGTTACGGGTTGGCAAAGAGTGGAATTGTAGCCTGGTTACGGCTGTCAATCCGGCCGTCCGGGTTCGATCCCCGATCCCGGCAATGGAGTTTTTGAAATACAAAATACAGTGGAACAGTGGGGACCTCCCAGGGAGTCCGGTTTAGAGATGTTTCACTGCAATTCCAATGTAAGAGCCCTTAAGCACACACCTGTCTACATTGCAATCATGAACACTGATAAACAAGAGATATTTGACAATGCAATCGGTCATAAAATAACACATCGAAGTCGCAATGTTGTTCGGTTTAGATATGTTCCACTGTATTTGTCCCGCTCTACCAGCTGGTTCTACCTAGGTGTGCCATGTATAGACTTGGTCCGCGGGTGATTTATATGTGAAAATATCTGATTAGATTTCTTATTTCACACTCAAAGTATACGTTGTTACCACTCAGTTGAACCGTATCGTTGAGAACAACGTATAATTGTGACGAGAAATAAGAAAAATGTCAGAACAAAAGTTAGTATTTTAGGAAAGTGGACGACCATGTACGTCTCCGTTATCATTGGGAATTCACGCCCCATGCTGTCTGTTTCACGAAACCTGCCCAAATTTTACGGATATATAAACAATGCAAAAATAATATTTTAATAAGAGTTAAGGGTGAGCCTTCTTTTTATTTCGTGAAATTTGGTCCGCTATTGATTTTATTTCGAAAAGAAAATTCCCCATGTTAATAGTGGACTGATTTTCACAATTTAACTTTTCTTAGTTATCTAGCCAGATTTCGGAGTCAATTTAAAAAAAAAAATCTTTTTAAATGGCTCCTCTTCCAGCTCCTCTACCTCCTTTTCCCCCATGTTTAATTCCCATAGACAAATCAATTTATCGTAATAAAAATCAATATTTGACCAAATCTCACGAAATAAAAAGAAGGCTCATTCTTAAAGTTTGATAAAATTTAATATTATGAAAAATAATGTTTTTGCATTTTCTATATGGCAGTAAAAATTTGGGCAGGTTTCGTGAAACAGACAGTAATGGTGGATCGGCCCCTGGCTCGTGTGTGTGTTGGTGCCAGGTTAGTAAAGTCGGTCACGGCTTACATTCCTACATCTACAGATCTAGCTAATTAGTTTTACTTTATTTTTGTGTTTATTGGTTATACATGCAAACGTTATATAATATTTGTATCTCCAATAAAAAATATAATATATAGAGGAGCTTGCACGAGTGTTGATTTAATACGACATGGCTTTACATTTATTAGAGATAGCTCCAAATCATTTGAAGAGATCTCTAAATCATTTGGAGCTAGATCTAAATATTTAATGATGGCTCTAATTAGCAATAATTATTTGAGTTTATGTAGATTTGGCGTTCCATAGTCTTGGTCCGCAGGCATGAGAGCCAAATGTGAATGGATTTTGAATGGATTTTGATATGTTAAATATGCAACCAATCAATCCGTCACAAAATCATTTTCAGACTAGTCCATTTATGAAAAGAGGGCATTTTTGTTCTCAAAAATATGAAAATTACTTTCAAGAAGTGCAGATCCTGATGAGACGGCTCGTTACGAGCCGGGTCATCTGGATCTGCACTTTTTGCATAAACCGCGAAAGCGGGATTTCTGGTTGAAAGGGTTAAATCGAGCAACAAAACAAACAATTCGCAGCTGCCTTGATTGATAGATGAAATACACACCTGTTATCACACGTGGCTGTGGTTGGGGAAATGGCGGTTATGTCATTTACGATCAATGCATATCCAGATCAGCATGCACATCTGTGCAGTATGTCCAGGATCTGCATTGTTTGTCATTCATCATGCTTCTCGTAGCAAACATTCGGCATATAATATATGTGCTTATCGGACTACAGGAGTGCGCTAGTAGTTCACACATTAGAGTGGTTAGAAATGGCATACGCGCCCTCCCACATATCTCTAGTTCCAGCACGTACATTCACTAAACTTGGTATCACTAAAATATTCGTACGTGCGAATTTAGGACCGTCTGGAAATTTCAATTGATGGATTTACATTTAATGAGCATATGCTGCATATGCTCAATACATGTGAATCCAATAACTGTTTACAAAAAAACATTGTTAATGTGCAATGTACAGACTATCATAATTTTGCACTTACGAACATTTTAGTCGTACGAAGTTTAGTAAAACGCCTCCCTGTACACTACAGCCAGGTTCCGTGCTAGTGACAGCTCCGACTGCACCAAGCGGACTGATTGATTGATTAAATTCGACAGCAAGTTCATATGTATTTAAATCTAAATACTTTTTCATCAATAACAAAAAAGCCACCCTCCTCATTGTTTTTATTTCATGAATTCCATCAAGATAATATATATATATATTCCATCAATATCATCAAACTCCTATTTAAACTTCATTTCACAACACTTACAAACAGGCGAGAGCACTGATACAAATGCTTTCGTCGAAGGCGTTATGGTGATGCTTAATGCGTGAGGATACCGGTGTACCCGAAGAAAACCCAATCTTCCGGTGTGGCGATTTACAACATGGTTTGACAGCACTTCAGAATCATTTTCATTGGAAATGATTCTGAAGTGCTTTCAAACCATGTTTTTATTGACCACCATATTATCCCACATACTGACCCGGGCAAGGATTAAACTACTATTGTATTCTGTGTTTGAGCAAAGCTAAACTATACTTACAGAGCACCGCAGGGGACATGGATGTTTTTTGTTAATTCGTTCCCACGAAATAACAATTCGATCCCTCAATTTAACAATTCGTTCCCTCGAATTAACAATTCGTTCCCACGATATAACAATTCGTTCTCTCGAATTAATAATTCGTTCCCACGAGATGACAATTCGATCCCTCAATTGAACAATCCGTTCCATCAAATTAACAATTCGTTCCCGCGATATAACAAATCGTTCTCACGAATTAACAATTCGTTCCCGTGGGAACGACAAATTGAGGGAACGTATTGCTAAATTGAGGGAACGAATTGTTATTTCGTAGGAACGAATTAATAAAAAAATAATTCTACGTCTCCTGTGGGGCTCAGTATATGTATAGGTTATTTGATGTGTATGTGGATATATGTCACTTTAGGAGCGCAATATCGTTTCGCGGCGGAACGAGTGGCATATTTATCCCGTCAACACAGTGCGTATGTGCCGTGAAACACGGTGCCGTGAAACATTTTTGATATCCAGTCAACACAATTTTTGCATTTTACAGCCATTTGAAGGTGTTGACGGGATAAATAGAATAGTAGGTTAGTGCCGTGAATGGGAAACAATATCTGGCGCGGCACGGAAACGGGATGTGCTCGGCAGAGCCTCGCCCATCCCGTTTCCTGAGCCTTGCCAGATATGTTTTCCCATTCACGGCACTAACCTACTATTCTCTATATCCACATTCAAATTAAATAACCTTTTTATTATATACGTACATCATTCGCAAATCGTTGCATTGTGTTTCAATGGGAAACGAAAGTACGTATATAATAAACTCACATTTTCATGCACATATTAATGTTGCGGCTACCATGAACACCACTTACATAGCATATGGGTCAGTAAATTTTGTATAAGTAAATACATTATACAAGACACAAGATGAAACCCAATATCGATTCAATCCACACATTGAATTTGCAACGCAGATTTAAACTTGTCAAGGTCATTGAGAGAAATTAGGCAGAGTATTGAATATTGAATACTCTGCCTAATTTCTCACAATGGCGTTGACATAATTCATTATTGGCGACAATATTGAATGTTAATTTGTATTATAAAGCATAATTATGTATAACGTCCACAGTGCAGGCCTAAAAGCAATACAAATACATGACACTTGACAGTACTGTGTTTTGGTTTCATGCTGAAGACTCGAACACCTGGTTTTGTTGTTTTGGGCAGCCATTTTGGACGCCATCTTGGATTATGAAAAATGCTCAAGTGTGACAGAGTGTCCTCCGTCGGATGCTAATAATGTAGGTCCAGAAGATGCAAAATCACCAAAAACCCATTGTATATATACGCCAAGTCCGGGTACCGTGGTAGTTCGGCAGGACTATTGATAGATATATCGCAGTAACACACAATTATGACATGCTAAAACATGTCGAAACAATGTGAAATTATATATTTGCAGAGAAAAGAAAGAAAAAAAGATTTTGATTAAAAAGTACGATCCCGGCAGGATTCGAACCTGCAATCTCCTGATCCGTAGTCAGGCGCCTTATCCATTGGGCCACGGGACCAGATGCTGAAGAACGTCCGCAAAATACCACCGCATTAAACCAATAATCATAAAGGTTTAAAGGTAGTGTCGGTGCATACCCTTATAATGAATATAGTGGCCAAAGGGGAATTACTCGTACACAACTTACTTTCAACAAGACGTATGGATGGCTTCTCGTTGTTAACCAGGGTCAAGAATCGGCAACAGACCGACACGGACCTTGGCTAATTCTGTACTGGCTGATTCGGACCTGATTTCTGGATGATTCGGACCTTTTACTATTTTTAGGATTTGGTTGATTCGGACCTCACGGTTGGCTAATTCTGACCCCATGTTGGCTTACCTATCAAGGGGAATTACTCGTACACAACTTACTTTCAACAAGACGTATGGATGGCTTCTCGTTGTTAACCAGCGTCAAGAATCGGCAACAGACCGACACGGACCTTGGCTAATTCTGTACTGGCTGATTCGGACCTGATTTCTGGATGATTCGGACCTTTTACTATTTTTAGGATTTGGTTGATTCGGACCTCACGGTTGGCTAATTCTGACCCCATGTTGGCTTACCTATCGTCCTGCAACGCTGCTTTTGTGATATTACCCGGATACCGGGATAGTACTTATACTACACAGGCGCGGATCCAGGATTTCGGGTTAGGGGTCAATACTTGACTATATTATCGAACGCGCTAGGGGGGTCCGGGGGCATTCCCCCCCCCCCCCCCCCCCGATTTTTTTGGAAATCTACATCGCATTTCCTGCGTTCTGGCGCATTTTGGAGCAAAACAAAACCCCAATAAACAATAAATTCACAACGCGAACGTAGAAACGTGCCTTGTAACTTGTAAAAAAAATATAATTTTTACTCAGCGAATTTTAGGGGGGGGCGCCACGTACCATCGACGTTTCTCTAGTTTGAATATGTTGCATGCATGCTGCCCCAATATTCGATATACATGTATATGATAATTTTACAACTTAATTTAGGTGACCATGAACCCTCTGATAGTTTCGCAGTTAAACAGTATATTCCCGCAGTTAAGGTACAACTCGTCTTTATAGGACAGAACTACGTATATGATGTAACTAAGAAAACAAGTTAGATTTTGAAAATCGGTCCACAAATAAAAAATAATAAAAAAAAATAATATGTTTAGCCCCCATGTTAAATTCCCATAGGAAAATAGTTTGTTTTTTTCACAGTAAAATCAATATTTGACGGAATTTCATCAATTAAAAAAATTGGGGAGGGTGACTTTTGTGTTATTGATATATTTATTTATTTTTAAGATTTAATGTGCTTAACCCTTTGAACCCGAAAGCTCGCTATATCGGTTTATACAAACATTGCAGATCCAGATGAGCCGGCTCGTAACGAGCCGTCTCATCAGGATCTGCACTTTTTTAAACTAATTTTCATATTTTTTAGAACAAAAACACCTTCTTTTCATAAATGGACTATTCTGGAAATCATTTTATGACGGTTGGATTGGTTGCAAAATTAACATATCAAAATCCATTCCAGTTACTTAGGGATGAAAGGGTTAATGGATAAAGATCGGCAGATAAACGTAGAACAGACTTTAGTAGTAACAAACGTGCTTTATACAAAAACAATCCGTCTAGACTCGGCCACAGGTGGAAGCCGCGGATATGTGACAGAAATTCCCATTGAAACAAAGCACATTACCCCCAACTATCAGTAGCCAATTTCACCAAAATTGCAAAGCATACATTTCTAGCTAAGTATACTTTGAGGGAGTAATCCTCGAAATGCATTATTTCATATAGAACTAACAACTGCATATATTTGATGATTAAATGTATGCAGAATTGTTCTACTGAATTTATTACATTATCACAGCCAAACTGGCTGTGATAATGTAATACATTCAGTATAATAATTTGGTCAGAAAATATTTTATTTCATTAAATAAAAATTAATAAATGTATCCTTATATTGAAATATTCTCCCTCAAGGTGTATTTAGCAAGATAAGTATACATGTACTTTGTAATTTTGGTGAAATCGGCTTAAACATGGAATATATGATCAAAATATGTTATTTTCACATATAAGTTTTGTACGTGAAAATAACATACATGTATTTAGAATGCAAATAAGGGAGGGGGGCTACTATTAGAGATGGGGCTACTATTAGAATAAATACGGTATAAACACATGTGTATACAGATCATTAATTTCATCACATAAATTGTGCCTATCAATCTGCACAGCCCATCATCCATGATGTCCTTTTTGCACACCCGTTTTCAGATGTAGTAGTTGAGCTGATATCTACAAATATATAACAGAAACGAACCCGCTTCAATCTCCCATTCCATAACTATTCGCAAATGGTCGTACCTTGACATGTAATACTTGTCAACAAATACTTTCTCGCTGAATGCTTTGCACAGATGATATACCATTACAAAGTTTCCATTCAGAAAAACAAAATGCGTAACCGTTTAAAGTAACCCGATAGTTCACTCCATATCATGTTAAGTGCCGTATGTGCATGTCGTTTGGTGTTGACAGAAGTACGAAATGGAATTGTAGAATATTAAGAGAAAAGTAAGTAAAACGTCGACATTTTAATTTACCAATGCCTGCTGCAATGTACAACTGCAATTGCAAATTGTAGTAATTAGTCGTGTGTACTAAAACCATTACCCAAGCTTTGTATAAACAATGCTGTATTTATATGTCTGAAGTGTGTTGTTTATGATCTCGATGGTAATTGGGTACATGTTATTATTGTAACAGTAACTGCGTCACTTCAAATGTACAGTTTCTATTCACAATGTCGATAGTGTGTCAAAGTCGCTCATGTTACAAGCAATAAAACAGTTCTAACTATAACAGCAGGATAAGCGTATTTAGCCCGTACACTGTACGGATGACCTTATTAAA
Organism: Conchocele bisecta; assembly: GCA_029237695.1. Classification (NCBI taxonomy): domain Eukaryota; kingdom Metazoa; phylum Mollusca; class Bivalvia; order Lucinida; family Thyasiridae; genus Conchocele; species Conchocele bisecta. Next base: position 8,176,339 of record CM055265.1, on the reverse strand, counting down.
CACCAGCCTAAAATTATATTTTCTCTATACAAGCAACATTACCGTATATGTGTAAAACAATAAACTTTCTTTCAGTATGTTGAACATCAGACACAAGATGTCCGTGGAGGCCAAAATGGAGGGTAAAGGAAGGAGTTGTGTCCAGCATCCTGAAGAACAGTTCAAGTTTTATTGCACTACACACAATGAAGTCATCTGTAGTATCTGCGCCGTCAAACTCCACAAGGCATGCGATGATACTTTAACCCTGGCTGAAGCCGTTGAGGAATTCGAGCGTGAACGTAACAATCTGTTTAAAGCATTGGACAAACAGAGGCAGGATATTAACAGTGCTCTCATAGTGAAACAGGCGGCCGCTGTATCTCTGTCATCTACTTCAACAGCCATCGCGTTCAAAATACACGACTTGGCAAACAGACTATGCACCGCCGTACAGGCTAAGGAACATGAATTAATACTCACTGTAGAGCAGCTGAATCGGGATCACCAAGGTATTTTAAAATCAGACACCGACTCACTGCAACAATTGTCTAGTGTGGCTACCAAAATTAATAAAAAAGCGTATAAAGCATTTTCCAAGGAGGCACAAATAGACACGGTCCTCACAATAGCGAAAGTTCAAAACGCATTTTGTGACATAGAAAGATCCGCCAAGGATGTTATGGAGCGCCCGCTTGTAAAGCTTGATTTTCACATGGCACATGAGGTTCAGCAGTTTTTACATGAATTTAATTCTTTTGGCGAAGTAATATTGTGCAGTGAAGGACAAGAAATCATTGGAGATACCGCTATCAATGTATCAAATGATATCACTCATATAGCTGAATCATCTGGTTATAACCTGAATTCGGACACAAATTACATAAACAGACCACCTCCTGTAGCCGACGTAGCCGATGAATCCTGGTCTGTTGTGAATGTATCTGATCAAATGGACGAATATCACGGTGGTATTTTGATTTGTATATCCGAGGACGGGTCTCCACCATTTGGAACAATTCCTTGCTTTAGAAACATTTCACCCGCTTTAACAGACAGTGAGAGCTCATCCGACAACGAAACGGATGACGAGTCCAGTGAAACACTCGACACTAATGAGATACGTGTACACACACCTCAGCGAAATCCGGGTAGAACGACGCACAGAGATAAAGATATGCTAGCTCACGTAAACGCACCAGCCAAAGAATCTAGTTGTGAAATAAATACACTATTTCCAAATAATATACTAACACCTGACGGTGTAATAGACAATGAAAGCATTGGTGAAATTTGCATTCCACTTATTGTAATCAATGATGGACGACTTGATGATATTGGGTCAGATGAAGAAGGAAAAATGAATAGAATACATACTCAATGTGATAATGAAATCCTTGCACCTGACAATTCAACGGATGAAGAAATTGTTGATAGCATTCCGACACACGTCGCTAATTTAATAAGTATCGATGGAAATGCAACAGATGATGACTCTATTGATGAAATCCCGGTATACGATGTCAATGAGATCTCGGTACATGATGCCAATGAAATCTCGGTACATGATGCCAACGAAAGTCCGGCAAACGGTATCGATACATGTGAGCTTACATCAGATAACCTAAGTAAAATGAATCCAATAACAGATAATCATACAACTGAAGAAAATAATACCCCGATAATTGTGCTATCTACTGGCAATGAAATGTCAGCAAAACTGGATAATAGAATACGTGTGCTAGAAAATGAAATAGTTGATACATCACTTGCCATTAATGAATCGTCACCGAACAATATGGAGAAAGAGAAGAGGACCCGCGTGACTTCGGACAATGGCGACAGCTTAAAGACTTTCCAAACAGTTGACCACGGGAAGCCGTGTTGGATATACGGGCTCGCGTACCTGCCTGACAAACGACTGGTTGTCACAGATGTTGCTCACGATGCCCTGCAGCTTTACGACAGCGAATGTCAGCTACTGGGGGAAACGCGGGTGAATTTTACACCGTGGGACGTGGCTGTTATGAATGACACCACTGTCGCCGTGTGTTCTGGTGGGAAACAAACTTTGAATATATTCTATATAGAGAACAATAGCTTTGTTCCTGTCAGGCAGTTTGACCTGGGCAGTGATTGCATCAGCGTCACATACAACGACAACGTTTTCACAACTGGAACACGGAGAGGAGTCGTTCTGGCGTCGGAGGATGGGACGATCACTTCCAGAATAGAACGGAGTAGCGACAACGAGGGCTTCCGCAGAGTGGATTTCCTTACAGTGGATAGCAATCACAATAATATCTTCATAGTTAACTCGTGGGCAAGCAAAACTGTCTGTATAGCACCAGATGGAAGGAAGAATTGGGAATATCAAAGCGTAGAGGTTAATCCAAGGGGCGTAGCTTGGTATAACGGCAGATTATACGTGGCGAGTAGAAACCAACACAAGATTTTATCAATCAGCGAGGACGGGACGTACGTGGACGAGGTAGGTGGGGAGGGGCTGACATTCCCGTACGCCGTGGCCATCCACCCCGCATCACGGGCAATGGCCGTCTCACAGTGGGACGAACAGATGGAGGCGGGGAAATCGAGAACGGTGATGGTGCTCACGGTACAAGACGGTTGACTTCTGACGATACTGATATAGGCACTAGGCCGCAGATCAGAATGAGCATCCGCGCATTCCGTTCTAAATGAGTGTGCGTCGTCCGTTGTCACTGGAGTAGCCTTACAGCAAAATCATTAGATTCCAATCCGATGGGTTGTCCTTTTCCAAGGATGTACATGTACAATTATACTTGAAAATATCGTAAGGTCCAGGGGGCCGTTTCACTAAACTTCGTACGACTAAAATGTTCGTAAGTTCAAAATTATGATAGTCTGTAAATTTCACATTAACAATGTTTTCTTGTAAACAAGTATTGGATATCCATTTATTGAGCATATGCAGCCTATGCTTACTAAATGGAAATCCATCAATTGAAATTTCCAGACGATCCTAAATTTGCACTTACGAACATTTTCGTCCTACGAAGTTTAGTGAAACGGGCTCCAGGCTCTCCGGGAATTTCCTGGAAGGCGGCATACAACTAAACGACAACACAACAACAGACGTATCGTAATTCATAGCGTGTGCTGCACTAATTAATGTTAGATGACTGTATAGCAGGGCACTGTTGCTGAAAACCTATGTCAGCTTATCGAACTGTTAATATGAACAGTCCGTTAACCCTTTGAACACGAAAGCCCGCTATATCGGTTTATGCAAATAGTGCAGATCGAGATGAGCCGGCTCGTAACGAGCCGTCTCATCAGGATCTGCATTGTTTGAAAGCAATTTTCATATTTTTGAGAACAACAAATTCCCCCTTTTTATAAATGGAATAGTCTTAAAATCATTTTGCGATGATTGGATTGGTTGCAAAATTAACATATCGCAGCCCATTCAGTTACTTAGGGGTGAAAGGGTTAAGCCAACGGAGGTTTTGCGCAACCGGGCCCATGTGATTTAAGAGCCGGGTCATATTTAGGTCTACTAGAGATATCACAGGCAATCTGGTCATTGTGTGTCTATTGGTTGTACTATGCATGCATAGATATATGAAATTAATTATTTGCAGCGAATATATAAAACATGTAGATCTAAATATTTAGTTTGATCTTTATACAATGTATTGTCATATCTGTCGGTATTTGGTAAATATTAGTGCGTTCGGACATATTCGTATATTTTAGTGCCTGTGGTTAAATTTAATGAGTAATGAGTTGATAGTCATTTATTTATTTAATAAACACGTTTACTGATTTCATAAGAAGCGAGGCTATGTAGAGTTTCTTATCCGAAATAGAGTTCAATACCTATCATGTTAAACCAATGCAAATGTTAGATTATGTTTTATTTCACAAGCATAGCTTGATACATTATAGTTGCACTGATTCATCTAGCATGTTTTATGTAGCGGTTTCATTTGAATATTCCATGAAAACACATCTTGGTATTTCATTAGAATTGTTTCCTTGGAGACAATTCTAATGAAACACCAAGATGTGTTTTCATGATTTCACTCGTGCATTAAAGGTACATGCCCACTCAGTAGACTCAAAATGTTATTTATATCAGAGACATCATCCGAAACATTTTCTGGCCAAATAAACATTCATTCACCATTACCACATGTATTGATTGGCATCATTATACATTTTATATCAGACGTAAATGTCCACACTTATATCAGGGGCGATAACCGTGTTTCCTTAAAATGTTAACGGACATTTCTGTTTATTCTCTGTATTTATTTGTATATGTTATCTCTTTTAGATAGCATATTGTGTCACGCAAATTTCTATGGGGGCAACCATTGATCGTGCTACGCCTAAGCGTCGAGTACGACCAAGAAAATAGTTCTCTTTGCCAACTTATCCTATGGTGTTTTGGTCTGTCTTGCTTTGTATCTAAAACTCTACATATACTATTCTCTATAGTTTTCAAAGTTGTGTGCTCGGTTTATCAGTTAAATTCTGGAAAATACGAATCAAGACATTTCATGCGTATGAATACAGCAGATATTATCTTTACAGTTAGGTAGCAGTGAACAGTTAGCCGCCAGTTTCGTACACTTTTGTTTCTGGGAGTTGCAAACAGTAATTTATTCTAGAAAAAAAACGTATGTATGGGAATGGGGTGTACAATTCAGTACATTTGCCTCTGGATGATGATTGAGAAAATATGCAACTTTCAGTCTCTAGTTCCGTCCGCAAGTGATCAGTTTTTGTGTAGATAACATATTTCAGTACTTTTAGTACTTTGATTTGATGTGCAATGATCAGTTTTATAATCTGTCGAAAATATTATTTGTTCAGGTGTGGCATTTATACATAATTAAAAAATATCGTACCTCATTTGCATATGAAAATAGCCTGATAGTACCTGAGTCACTATCAGTAAAATAAATAGTATTCGTAATCTTTAGAACTGGTGGAATACTTACTTATACACTTATTTCATTCCTAAAAAGAACATGTTGTGCATACTGAGTGGGTATATACCTTACACTAGTGTGATGTGTATTGCACTGCAGAAGCTGATTTTATGCAATATTGGAGTAAGCATTCCTACTGATGCTACACTCCGCGCTGGCGTAAAATGTTTCACGTCGAAATAGACGCCGGATTCCTGACGGATTCCCATTCAGCTACATGCAGAAGTTACTGCATAAACGAAGTTTCGTCTAGTAACCGGCGCAAGAAATTTGCGCCGGTTACTAGACGAAAATGCGTTTATGTGATCATTTCATTGCATTTCGTCAGGAAGCCGGTTCATTTTTCGTTTAACGAGGGACGGGCAGATCCCAACGAGGTCCATATTATGCCCATCCCCCATCGCAGAATGTCAGTATGTTGGTGTCATATGGATATATTGATACATTGTTGCTAGATTTGGGTGGATTTCGTTGGTTTTGGGTAATTTACATAGTTTTATGCTCAATTATTACACACGACATAAATCGTCAATTATCTACACATTCACCGTACCGAACTTTGGGACCCATTTTATACTGTCAAATGTCCTATTTATACGTGTGTAGCTCGCGTGAGGTGACGTAAATTGTATGTTGGTAACAAAGAACCCAAGCCACCAGATATACCGAAATAACCCATAAACAACCGAAATATTAACCGTTTTTCAAGAACCTGTGACCCCCACCGCATATAATATAATGTAATATAAAATTTAAGCGAGTCTAGATTCGTCTTCTTTTCGTTAGGTGACTAGAAATGAATACACAAGTTTGGATGGTGTGTAGTAAATCAGGTCTGATGTAAACACCCTCGTCCCGAAAATAGCTACTCGTATCGGTAATAATTGCGATGTATGCGACTACAGTGAGCGATAACTGCGGAGGGTCACAATAAAACTACAATCTGGGTTATCTCCCTTGAACCTTACCGCGCCATTATCGTTCCGCCGGTAGATCATATTAGTATTGACAATTATCATTTGTTCGTAAAAGCGATGGAATTATATCAATACAGGCCCGTATGCAGAGGGGGTGCGACGGGCACCCCCCTTAACCCTTTCACTCTTAACCCGCAGGCTAGTGTATAGTGGTATTGGCAAACAGTGTAGATCCAGATGAGCCGGCTCGTAACGAGCCGTCTCATCAGGATCTGCACTTTTTGCAATTAATTTTCATAATTTTGAGAACAAAAACACTCCATGTTCATAAATGGACTGGTCTGAAAATCATATTGTGATGATTTAGATTGGTTGCAAAATTAGCAAATCAAAATCCATTCCAGTTACTTAGGGATGAAAGGGTTAATCTACCGAGGTCTGTCCGTGGATGTGCAAAAACAATGTTTAGCCCTTCTCGCCGTCGATAACGCCCCCCACCCCACCACCAAAAATAATAATTCCTGCGTACGGGCCTGCAATATAATATGTATGAAATTTGTTTGTTTTTTCTAAGTGTATACTCTACAACGCATTGAATTTCCATCTGAGTCATCTAGTATGGACACGCTGTCGGTCAGTTTCACCTCTTGTACCATTGACACATTCAACTCACAATATCCTTAAATTGAAAATGTCTCCCTCAAAGTATACTTTGCTAGATAAGTATACTTAGCAATGTTGGTGAAATAGGCTACAGATTAAACCTCAACATACAAGAATGCCAAAGATGTACCGGAGGGCCAAACCAGGTCTCCATTTGAGATACCGGTAAGGATGAATCCGGTTAAATTACCCATAAACACATCATTTTGGTTTATCAGAGACCGCATTATTCTTGGATTGTTTTTGTTTACATCGAGTCAGTAGACTTAGATCATACGGTAACATCATGTGACATACGTACACCAATGAAACATCACCATAAGTAGGCTTCGAATTTGGATACACCGCAAACTACTACGCACCGGTGTAAAATGTTTCAAGTCGAGAACAATGCACCAGTTTCCGGACAATGCACCAGTTTCCGGACGGAATGCCACCGAGATCATTATAAAGCTATTGCATAAACATTTTATCCCGTCAACACAGTGCATATGTACCATGAAACACGGTGCCGTGAAACATTTTTGATAGCCTGTCAATACGATTTGGAGATGCGGCTGGGGTTCTTTTTTGCATTTTAAAGCCTCGCCCATCCCGTTTCCTAAGCCTTGTCAGATATTTTCCCATTCACGGCACTAACCTACTATTCTCTATTTTTCGTCTAACCAGTTACTAGACGAAAATGTGTTTATGCCCATCTTCTACATGTAGCTGAATGTTATTTCGTCAGTAATCCGTCGCCTATTTCGCCCGGAAACATTTTGCGTGAGTTTGGTCAATAAACAAGTAGAGGTGCCGGATAAAACACAGGACTTGATTTGATCTAATGGTGTCTAATGGTCCGTCAACAGTTAAAGGTAATTTTATGCAGGGTTAACGGGGTCGAATCCCATATGTTACCTGGTGTGATGGGAGGAAAATCGCAAAATCAGAACTGAATATTTACAGAACAAAATATATTCAGCCCCGATATTAGAATAACCTGACGTAGTGCGAGGTCATCACCAACCAATCACTTAGCCCCACTCCCCAAAAGTAATAGGACGTGTAATAATCGTATTACTTGTTAAAACACATAAATGGAATGGTAGGTGCTTAACCCTTTCAAACCTACAGACATCTGAAATGGTGTTTGCAAATAGTGTAGATCCAGATGTGCCAGTTCGTATCGAGCCATCTCATCAGGATCTGCACTTTTGCAAGTAATGTTCATATTAGTTAGTTTTGTTTGTTTGTTTGTTCATTATAGGAATGAATGGCCTTTTTGTGAAATTTATCGGGGTATAAACTTGGAAAAGTCGCGGGAATACTGGACGAAGGATAACAAATTACATTGTAATTTTTTTAAGGCCTCGTCCAGTATTCCCGCGACTTTTCCAAGTTTATATCCCTGATAAATTCCACAAAAAGGCCATTCATTCCTTATAATTCCAGCATTTGAAATAAATTCATCAAGAAAATGTGTTTATTTTCCGTTTTCTTAAAAATTATTTTAACTGCGCCTGACGGTTACGGAAAGTAGTTCGGCGTGGGAGTTTACTGGGATATAAATTTTGGACAGAGACTTGCTACGGGCCAATCAAATGTTAGGGAATTGTGTACATATTTTTGTGCTGGAATTATTGGGGTTTAACGGCCTATCAACAGCTAAGGTCATTTAAGGCCGGGTCAATGGGTTTAGTACTAAATCCCATATATTACCTATACAATACATGTACATGTTCATATTAGTTAGAATTTTATAAATGGACTAGTCTGAAAATCATTTTGTGACCAGTGCATTGGTCGGAAACACATCACAGTCCATTCCAGTTCTTTAGGTTTGAAAGGGTTAATAGCCCATCGACACAGAAGAGTATTAGGGCCAACAAGCATATGAAACATGGAATTGAGAAATAATAAAGTCAACATGATTGTTTTATATATTTATATAAGTTCTCTATACATTTGGAAGGAAGGATCAGCTGATACGTTTACAGCACCGTAACATGTGATAAACTATAGAACAAATGTGTTTGCCAAATAGGTGACCTTGACAAGAAAACAGGTTGTATTGCTTTGGCAATCCATGTATTTATTTTATTTAATGGTGTTTGCAGCAGGTTAAAATGGGATCAAACCCGTTTGTCCGGCCTTACATAACATTAGCTGTTGATAGGCCGTTAAACACCAATAAACATTAATGGTGTTTAACGGCCTGTCAACAGCTATGGACATATTAGGCCGGGTTACCAGCAGGCAACAACAATGAACAGATATATTTTCAGTTGTCTCCCTTAGACCATGCTATATTGAAGACTGCAGCAAAAAGTTCAAATTTGAATTAATTTGCATAAGTACATGTATTTGCATAATCGATGTACATTGTATATTGGAAGCACAGGGAAATATTGTATGCAACTTGGTGGTTGTTAACCAGTAGCCAATTTCACCAAAGTTGCTAAGCATACTAATCTAGCTAAGTATAATTTGAGGGAGTAATCATTTATTTTTCCGAAATGCATTATTTCATTTAGAACTAACGACTGCATATATTTGATGATTAAAAGTATGCAGAATTATTATACGGAATTTATTACATTATCACAGCCAAAATGGCTGTGATAATGTAATAAATTCAGTATAATAGAAAATTTATCCCTCAAAGTGTATCGTACTTAGCAATATCAGTGCACAATGTACTTTGCAATTTTATTGAAATAGGTTACATATCTAGGCTTATTGTTTAACATCAATAGGTTACATATCTAGGCTTATTGTTTAACATCAATAGGTTACATATCTAGGCTTATTGTTTAACATCATAAACATTTGGATACATTTGTTCTCACTAAGGCAGAACATTCTGAAAGCTTGTACTCCTCATTTTTAACATTTCAAATTGAAAACCAATTAAAACTTGTTTTGGCAGCACATAAGAATCATGTATCATGTACTGACAAGACAGGTTCAGTAGAAATAAACAAAATTGTCTGTGTACATATTAAGTTGCCTTTAACACTTAGACCGCTATCTTAATTTTTTTTGTTGTCTGCTGTTTATTTTCTATTTTCCATTTTTATCATCAAGAACATGCTTTCACAGCACTTTAGAATAATTTACAACATGGTTTGACAGCACTTCAGAATCATTTCCATTGGAAATGATTCTGAAGTGCTGTCAAACCATGTTTTTATTGAGAAATAAGGCAAGATATAAAAGCAACAGCAGACGACAATTGTTGTGAGTAGCGGCCTAAGGGTTAATATTAAAATGATTAGACTTGGGCCCGTTCACAGTATTTATTGAGAAATAAACAAATTATTATCGGACTATGAATACACAGTAAATGTAAATGGGTACATGTATATACAAACATGGAATGTTCCAAGTAAATGCAGTATAATCAACCAACAATAGCCAAATATGCATAGCAACCAATGACATCATGAACGATTATAAACTATGATAAAATATACAGTACAGAAATCCAACATTCGCTTAACCCTTACACCGCTATCTAATTTTTTTTATCGTCTGCTGTTTCGTATCAATTTTCCATTTTTATCATCAAAAACATGCTTCGACAGAACTTTAGAATAATTTACAACATGCTTTGACAGCACTTCAGAATCATTTCCATTTGAAATGATTCTGAAGTGCTGTCAAACCATGTTTTTACGGAGAAATAAGGCAAGATATAAAAGCAACAGCAGACGACAATTGTTGTGAGTAGCGGTCTAAGGGTTAACTGATACAAGTACATGTATCGCAACAGCAATTTGATAACTTCAATGTTAACCCTTTAAACACCACAGACCTCTATAGAGACAATGTTTGCAAACAGTGCAGATCCAGATGAGCCGGCTCGTAACGAGCCGTCTCATCAGGATCTCCACTGTTTGTTAATAGTTATCAAATTTGAAAAAATTACCCTTTCTGAAGAATGGAATAGCCTGAAAATTTGAATGGACCAATGAAATAGCATGAAACAGTGGCATGGAACAGCCCATTAATTTACTTGGTGTTGAAAGGGTTAATGGTGAAGTCAAGTTATATAATGAAATGCACAGCTTGGTGTAAGTAACATAAATGTGTTGAATATGGGTTACCAGTATTGATTTCAATGTGGATAGATGCACAAGTTTAACAGGTTGCGATACTGCATGACTTTCGGTGCGCAACGGAACAAGTGGCATATACCCACATACAAATCAAATAACGGCATGACTTTCGGTGCGCAACGGAACAAGTGGCATATACCCACATACAAATCAAATAATCTTTTTATTATATGCATACAGCAGTTGCAATTTTATACGACTCAAAAGAATATACAAATTATAAATAAAACAAACAAATTAATGATGATTTAGAAGGAATTATTTTACGAGGTGAAAAGTAGTTCTGGCACTGACCAATATTAACTTTCGGACGTCAATATGGAAAAATATTGACAGCTTGCGTTCCATTGTGTTTCCATGGAAACAAAAGGATAATAAGCCGTATAACAAAATTCAAGTCCCAGACACAAGAAAGCCAAAGACATACATGAGGGTCAAACCAGTCGTGAATTTCACCAAAATTGCTAAGTATACTTTGAGTGAGAAATTTTCAATTTAAGGATAAATTATTATTTTTTTATTATATTCGAGAAAAATAAATGATTACTCACTCAAAGTACACTTCGCTAGATAATTATACTTTGCAATTTTGATGAAATAGCTACAGGTGTCCGGTCGGGATTCCGGTAAGGATGAATCCCGATCGTTAAATGACCAATCGCATGCTCCCATCCATCCATCACGTCAGTTGTTAGGAATGAAGCAACCACCAATCAACATGATCAACATGATATAAACATCAGAAATGACTACAATGACTATACATGGCTACGACTAGCTACACTGTGTTGGAATGGTTACGTATGCAAACATGTATCACGATACAAACATGTATAGTGGTTCAAACATGTATAATGATCCAAACATGTCTGATGATCCAAACTGTGGTAATGTCAAATCCTGATCCAAACATGTATAAGATCCAAACATGTATGATCCACAAACATGTAAATGATCCAAACAGATAGTGATCCAAATGTATTAATGATTCAAACATGTAAATGATCCAAACATGTTCCTTGATGATCCAAACATGTATGGTAATGATCCAAACATGTATAACGTAATGATCCAAACATGTATAATGATCAAACATGTATGATCAGTAATAATGAGGAATGTCCACACATGTATCGGTAATTGATCAAACAGTATAATGATAAACATGTAATGAATTCAGAAGAAAATGGAATGCACACAGACAATTATTTCAGACATAAGCCTTCCAAAGTAGCAGGATATATGGGACACGCCATGTGATTTTTTCCGGTTATTCAGTATTGAAAGGGTTAAACTGTACATAGGAGTGAGTATTGCTCATGGTATTACAATCTGCCCAGCAGCGGTCACATGTTCTGGCATCAGGCTGAGAAAATGGACCAAATAAAATGTACAACAAATGTAGATCCCGACCACTTTACCCAGTCCAATCGTCACATCAATATCAAATGATTTTCCTCATGGTAGAAAGGCTACTTTAATGAATGAATAGCGATCAGCATAGACCCTGATCAGACTGTGTGGATGCGCAGACTGATCTGGAGCTATGCTGGTCATAAATGTCATGCTAGAGGCCAATAGTTGACTGTGACTGGGGTTTATGCCATTTGTGGCCAGTGTAGCTGCTGATCTACTAATGCAGTATTCATGTTTGTGTGTTGGGGTTTAACAGCCTATCAACAGCTAAGGTATTTTAAGGCCGGGTCAATGGGTTTAGTACTAAATCCCATATAAGTACATGTACAAATGAGGGGAAAATCCCAAAATCAGAACTGAATATTTACAATAAAAAAACTATATATTCAGCCCTGAAATCAGAATAATCCCGATCTGATGCCAGGTCCTCGTCACACTAGAATCACTTGACCCCCTCCCAAAAGCAGTAGGATCAATAATAAGCTTACTACTTTTATAATGGGCAATAACCAAATTAAACTCCCAGTTAACAAAAGAGCCAAAGATAAAAACGTACCCGAGGGCCAAACCAGGCAAATCATGATTCCTATGAGGAGGAACCCCTACCGTTAATTTACACAATCACGTTCACCCGACCAACCACCCATGCGGTATTTATGAATGTCCCAGTTGGTCAGGAAGTACATTTGTCAAAACATTATTTCAGCCTTATTAATCCTGCTACGTACTATACTATTCACAGTGTATATGAAGTCATTATTGGGTAGCTATGTATGGAATATATTCAATCAGAAAGCCCTATCTTTGAATGGAAGACTGGTTACCTGGGAACACAAATATTAATAACCACCAGGAAATTTTAAATCTTCAATAAACAGTCATGAAAGACAAATTTATACACAAATCGGTAATAAAAATCACCTTATGGTGTTTGCAATCAGTGTAGTCCCAGATCAGACTGCGCATCAGTCTGATCAGGGACTACACTGGTTGCTATATAAATATACCGGCATTAGATCACGATTCTACAACATGAATGTGGAAGACGAGGATCGATTGTGGTAGAAAACATCATTTATAAGGCCTGTTATTTGAAATCGTGGACCAACTCCCCTCGCCAGGTGGGCTAGAGAGAGTATAATGTACCGTATGCATAAAACGTTTCTTATGGCAAAAATCACTTAATTGACAAAATCTCTAAAAAGTGCTGTATATTGGATTGACGTCTTTATATAAGGCACTGGGGTGGAACAAGATCTGAACTGATTGCCGAGATGGCAGGGTATTTCTACATCAGAGAATGTTACGGTATGCGGATACAAGACAGAAATTCCCATATAAACTGGATACATCACAGTACAATCACTCTCTTGTTCAGTCCATGAAACTTAAAATATTTTTGCCCAAAAAATGACATCCAGAAGTTGTGTGTCATTGTTTGTAAATATAATAGGCCGTCAGCACTCGATGATATATCATTAAAATAAATTTCCCTTCCCCTTGTATGTTCGGGCAGCTATTTGAACCGTGTTAATGAAGCGATTCAAGATTGATTAATTGATTATTGGTGTTTAAAGGCCTATCAACAGCTAAGGCCAACGGGTTGGACTCCCATATTTAACCTGTCCATAATGACGGAAATTCCCAAAATCAGAATGCAATATTTATAGAAAAATATATATTCAGCCCTGAAATTTGAATATCCTGAACATATACCTGATGAGAAACAAGAAATATACTGAAAAACATTTTATCCCCATTTAAGTGGATTCAAAATGCAATGTGCCAGATAAAGAAGTCGTTCAGCTAATCTATATAGTTATGGTGCACGGTTACAAGTAAATTACTCTACAAATATGTTTCTACACAAATTACCATGAAATCGGTTTTCACTTGCAGATGAGCCAAGGTCTGACAAAATCTACATTACAACATTCGCAAAAACAAGGTGCATGATCACGTGGTTACAATAACAACAACGTCGCCCACTCAAAAGTAAGTATTATTTGATATTTTCCTTAATATGCAACGGATTTTGATGAAATATGGCACAGCAAACGCGTCTTCGTGAACTGCATTTGGTGGTCTAGCGAGTTCGGCACAGACGTATGTCGTTTTTGCAGAGAATCGATTTCCGGAAATCGATTCTTCGCAAAAACGACAGACGTTTGAGCTAAAATAAACAGACCACCAAATGCGCCATATTTCATCAAAATCCGTTACATAATAAGGACACTATAAAAGAATACGTACTTTGAATCGGTACTTGTTGTTAGTACCACGTGATCATGCACCTTGAAAAATGACATCCCAGATCAGCACTTGCATAGCTGTGACTGGAGAAATTGGGCTTATGGGATTTGTGACCAGTGAAGACCCTGAACAAATAGCACACCCTGTAGTCTGATAACGATCTATACTGCTTGTTAGAAGTTACCAAGTTTTTTATTGATGGAATGGCAACAGTGCAGATCCTGATCAGACTGTGCGGATGCACAGTCTGATCTGGATCTACACTGGTCGCAAAACCCATAAGCCCCATTTCTCCAGTCACCGCCAATTATCATACAAGCCATGCGATATTATACCTAAGAAGATGTGCGATTTTTCATGAATTTTCTTACAGAAACTGTTGTAAAATGACATAGAAAGTTGACAAAATGTTCATAGTATATGCACAATTGCTCTATACATTTTGTCATCTTTTGACTTCATTTACGGAAAATTTCGTAAAATTTGTAAATATTTTTCACGAGATATCGCACATATTCCTAGGTACAAAGTCACTGTATAATATAGTATTCATTTTCAAATGATCTCAGAAAAAACAAAATAAACAAGTATTCTCAACATATATAATATAGGAAGACAAAGATTTTCTGTTGTTTTATAAACACATGTTAATGTGAATATAACGAAATTACTACACTACAAGTAAACGACTATGTTGAATTAAGTGTATTTGGCCATTGTGAAAAGGGATCTCTCGAGATCAAACTTCACATCTGCGCAAACCGACTACGGCATATTCTGGTTGTCCTTCAGTCACGGAACTAGCCTTAACCATTTCACCCCTAAATAACTAGAATTGATTTGATATGTTAATTTTGCAACCAATCCAATTGTCACAAAATTATTTTCAGACTAGTCCATTTAAGAACATGGGGTGTTTTTGTTGTCAAAAATATGAAAATTACTTGCCAAAAGTGCAGCTCCTGATGAGACGGCTCGTCACGAGCCGTCTCATCAGGATCTGCACTTTTGGCAAGTAATTTTCATATTTTTTAGAACAAAAACACCTACTTTTCATATTAAAATGGACTATTCAGGAAATCATTTTATGACGGTTGGATTGGTTGCAAAATTAGCATATCAAAATCCATTCCAGTTACTTAGGGGCGAAAGGGTTAATGGATAAAGATCGTCACAAGCCGTCTCATCGGGATTTACACTTTTTGCCAATACCATTATACAGACCTGAAAGGGTTAATGCTATAGACAAAAGAATAGATCCAAATCTAACAATGTACAGTGCAAGATGATCAGGATCTACACGTGTTCTAAATGCCATAATCTCCCTTTTCTCAACTGGCGATTCACATAATTATATCGGCAATACAAAGCATTATCTCAGACCAACCATGTGATTTTGTACCTAAGAAGATGTGAGATTCGTTGAGGAAACATATTCACAGAAACTGCGACATATTCTGTAAATGATATCAACAGTTCTATTCCGTGTTTGCTTGGAACAATTCATGCTTTCGATGTACATGTAATTTATGGAAATATCATAAATTGTAAATATTTTTCACGAGATGTCACACACACATTCTTCTTAGGAACAAAATCACATTGCTTGTCTCGTATTAAGGGGCCCGTTTCAGTAAACTTTGTACGACTAAAATGTTTGTAAGTGCAAATTTAGGATCGTCTGAAAATTTTAATTGATGGATTTACATTTATTGAGCATATGCTCAATAAATGTAAATCCAATAATTGTTTACAAGAAAACATTTAATGTGTAATTTACAGAGTATCATAATTTTGCACTTACAAACATTTTAGTCGTACAAAGTTTAGTGAAACGCGCCCCAGAAAGGCACCAAGTAAATGGATCAATAGTTAACATACATGTTAAGTTGAGTTCAGAATTAGTGAAGGCACATCAATATATAACAGTTGTAACACTTAACATGCGGTCATAGTAAACACAGACATTTGTTTGGTCCCATTATTTACAGGCAACACATTGTAAATAAGATTATAAAACTAATATGCGATATATACACAGATTACATATCAGTTTACATTGGTCAACAATGATTGCAAGATTCCTGCCATGGCTATCTACTAGTTTGTTTGTGTGTTGGGGTTTAACGGCCTATCAACAGCTAAGGTCATTTAAGGCCGGGTCAATGGGTTTAGTACTAAATCCCATATATTACCTGTACAAGTACATGTTCAAGTACATGTACAAATGGGGGGGGGGGAAATCCCAAATTCAGATCTGAATATTTAAATTACAATAAAAAAAAAATATATATTCAGCCCCGAAATCAGAATAATCCTGATCTGATGCCAGGTCCTCGCCACACCAGAAGCACTTGGCCCCCTCCCAAAAGCAGTAGGATCAGAAATAATCTCACTACTTTTATAATGGCTATCTACTAGTATAGCACTTGTATTATACCCCTGTATTAGTTTTATAATGGCTATCTACTAGTATAGCACTTGTATTATACCCCTGTATTAGTTTTATTATGAAATGCTAAGGCACTTGATTTGATTTGATTCATTGGTGTTTAACGGCCTATCATTTAAGGCCGGGCCAAAGGGTTCGAACTCGCATTTAACCTGCTGCATTGGGGGGGCGGGGGGGGGGGGGGGGATTCCAAAATCAGAATGGAATATGTAAATCAAAATAAATTTATATTCAGCCCTGAAATTAGAATAGCCTGACCCGGTGCGAGGTCCGTATCTCGCAAAGTCTTATGTGGAACATGTTACTGATTATTGACCATGTTTGCATAAAACTGACCACTCCGCCATTTTCACATAAATACATGTATACATATGCACAGGCAAATACAATGTAAAACTAATTGCACTTTATATAATGGACATGATGTTGAAATTTCTACAAAGATTTGAACCTGAACTGAATCACATCAAAGAAAATATAATATACACATACATCCATGAGATAATTGATTTATCCTTGGGCGGACAAGTTTTGAAGTGCAAAACAGCAAAAATGTAAATGAGGATGAAAATTGAATGAGAAAATGTTGTTTTGAACATTTCAAATTTCACATTTGCTCTTCAATTTTCATTTCAATCGCATTTTCTTAGAACGAATTTCAAATAATTTTAAGCCAAACATAAATGAAAAAAAAACATGATATGACTATCAGTTTAAACAAGTGTCTCTGTACTAAGCAATACAAGCACATGCACTGGCTTATAAGTGGCTTTGACTGGAGAAATGAGGCTCATGGGTTTGGCGACCAGGGTAGATCCAGATCAGCATGTGCATTTGCACAGTCTGAACCGGATTTGCACCATATGCCATTCCATCAATGAAACATCCGTCATGCTTCTAACAAGCACTATAGAGTGGTATCAGGCTACAGGAGTGTGCTATTTGGTCAGGAACTACACTGGTCACAAATCCCATAAGCCCAATTTGTCCAGTCACAGCCACATATAGAGCCAATCATGATAAGCGGGCACTTATTGAGATATTAGTACATCTCACGATCACATAGCTCAGCCAGCCAGCCAGCCAGCCAGCCAGACTTAGATCTATAGGTCCTTTTAGACGCATCAACGATGTTTCATTAACTTGATGGTGAACAGTGCATCTGCGCAGTCTGATCCGCGGCTACACTGGTCACAAACTCAATGAGCACCTGTTTGTTGTGACAAGTCGCATATAATTCACAATACAAAATATGCAACTCATAAAATGAACAATGAACATTTTGATCCACATAGACACCAGATACATATAAAACATCATCTGTACATAACGTTGGTCCCAGGCACACAGAAATAAAATGGTTAAAATATAAAATGTTAATATGCCCACAAGAAAGAAGTAAAACCACTTTCATGCTGAACATACACAATTTTTCCGACTACAAATTTTAAATATTTTTCTTTTTCTACATGGAAGTACGTGTTGTGACCACTCATTTGAACTGTCTCACCAAGACAGTTCAAACAAGTGGTAACAATATATACTTTCATCGAGAAATGAAGAAAACAGAAACATTTTTTTGGTAAATTTTTGTATCCTGCATGAAATTTGTTAACTTGAAAAAAAAGGCAGATGCAGATAACACTGCATGGAGGTGCCAGTTGATCAGGAACTACAATGATCATAACATTTTCATGGTCAGGTCACATTTGTTAGCCACGATGCTTATCTGGAGCGGTCCATCATTGTGTAAGACAATCAGGAATGTAGACACTGATCCACATATAATTAGTCCGTGTATCATTGATTGGTCTGCAATGTTCATGCAAGGATTTATTCCACTGAATATTCAAATTACTAGATCTAGTCATTGTTTTTTGTTTTTTAATAATTTCACCTTTTGTTCATATTTGTGGCTGTGATTGAAGAAGTGGGGCTTATGGGATTTGTGACTAGTGTAGTTCCTGATCAAATAGCTCACCCCAGATCTGCACTGGTCATAAAACCCATAAGCCCTATTTCTCCAGTCACAGCCAGATTTGATGATAAATAGTTTTTTTTATGTACATATATATATATACATGCATACACAACGGTCACAGTATTCTGTGAATGATATAATCATACATTACATCTTAAAAAGAGTTCATCTGTAACTTGATCACAAATCTGCCTCGGCTAATTAACTCTTTGCATGCTGGGAAACTTGTGGGCTATAAATAGTTCAAAACTAGCGGACAAAAAATCATCATCATTTCTTTTATTTCTCCTTGTAATTATCATGAATATGTCTTGGAATTTCATTAGAATGGAGTCCTGAGGACTCAATTCTAATGAAATTCCAAGACATATTTAAAGAGAGAAATAAAACATATACTCCTAATTTGTTTGGCGGATATTTTCACCGCTAGCATGACAAAGAGTTAAGGCATCATCTATACAGTTCACATTATCGTCATCCACAAATGTCTCGTCCATGTGATGTTATGATCATGTCATAAAGTTTAGCACAATTTTGTAAGACGAACACAAAACTGCATTGCACATAAATACTCCATTATCTGACTACATCTGTGTTAACATCACATCTACATTTCAAGTCACAATAATTCCAGCACAAAAATATTTACACAATTCCCTAACATTTGATTGGCCCGTAGCAAGTCTCTGTCCAAAATTTATATCCCAGTAAACTCCCACGCCAAACTACTTTCCATAACCGTGAGGCGCAGTTAAAATAATTCTTAAGAAAACGGAAAATAAACACATTTTCTTGATGAATTTATTTCAAATGCTGGAATTATAAGGAATGAATGGCCTCTTTGTTGAATTTATCGGGGATATAAACTTGGAAAAGTCGCGGGAATACTGGACGAGGCCTTCTGGCCTCGTCCAGTATTCCCGCGACTTTTCCAAGTTCATACCCCGATAAATTCCACAAAAAGGCCATTCATTCCTATATTAGCATCATCTAGTATATACTTTGTAAGTACTCTATTTCATCTCGATTGAATCATAAATCACGACTACTTATTTGCATAAACAATCTATCCCAGATAATATCCACACTATTTGGAATGTTGGTAAATCACAAGGCACATATTCAGGGGGCCGTTTCACTAAACTTTGTACGACTAAAATGTTCGAAAGTGCAGATTTAGAATAGTCTGTAAATTTCAAATGATGAATTTACATTTATTGAGCATAGGCTGCATATGCATCCTATGCTCAAAAAATGTAAATCCAATAATTGTTTACAAGAACACATTGTTAATGTGAAATTTACAGACTATCGTAATTTTGCACTTACAAACATTTTAGTCGTACAAAGTTTAGTGAAACGGCCCCCAGTTCTGTAAATGTATATAAAAATATAGTGCAATGATTGTTGACTACATCGTCTCTTCCCTTGGCGATCATAAACTCCTCTATCCATGAAATGAGCATTTGATATGGTTTTCACATAATTCCGTCAACGAGTAGGAAGCACTGGTTTGGTTATTAATATAGCAAACTTCGTTGTTCGTCCATACTGGAAGACTAGAAGCACAAAGTTCATTTGTTATAATGTCACGTTATGATTTCGCATGATATGCACTAGTATATGTCCAAATTTATAATGGCATTCATAACTGATAGCCCACTAAATGTTGTTTCTCATGCTGCAACATCGATGGTTTGCTGTCAAATTCACGTTCACAATACTGGCAAACGTAAACCTTTGTCTTTGATTCAATTTCTTTGATTTCACACCCTTGTTCATCTGTAGTTTGTCTAGGTGTTTCCGCATCATCCACTTTCTGTGAACTTTCCAACTTCGGTGATTCTGTTACGGTTGAATCTGGTTCGCCTCTTTCATCTTCAGACAACTTACTGTCCCATTCCTTTGTGTCATCCAATGATTTAGAAATGCCTCTCCGATGTCCATCTCGTTTCATGATTTGTAGAATCTCTTTGTCCAGTCTGGTACTCGGAAAGTGGATTTGTGTGTGTTCCAGCAGCTGGTCTTCCTTTCCACAGCTGAATGTACAGTACATGCATTTATTCTTGTTCATGTTGCTGTGATTGGCCACATGGTTCACAAGGTCGTCTTTAGATGCTGTGCTGTATGGACACTTATCACACTTGTGTTCCGGACTGCTGCTCCCGTTACTGTCGCTATCCATCTCCATTATAACTGGGGATGTAAAATACACCTCAGGACCAATAACATCAGGCGTACGTTTCATCGCAAGCTCAAGCTCTTCCAGTGAGTTGGCCGGCTCATAGCCATCCATGTGTACCTTGCTGTGCAGCACGAGTAGGTCGTGTTTATCCACACTGAAATCACACTTGCTACACTCATGTTTACGACCGGACGCGTGCATGGTGGTATGGATAGCCAGTAGGTTCTTGGTAGGACTGCTGTATGGGCACTTTGGGCACTTGTGCAGCACCTTAGAGTCAGACATTGTTGCCTTCAACATCTTCCGCTCCTTCTTGTGGAGCTTGATGTGTTCACTTAGTGCCGTCCCGTTGTTGATGCTGAAGGAGCACTCGGAGCATGTATACCGCGCCTGTATACAATGTAGCTTCTTGTGGTACGAATAATTATTGTTGCTGTCTGTCATGTATGGACAAAGCTTACAGTAATGGATCTTCTGACCATCAACAGATTTCTGTGGCGAGAAGTTACTGTTTCCACCCAGCAGTTTTGGCAGGTCTCCACTTTCAAATGGGTTCACTGAATGCTGTTCGAGTGCCAGCCCAACTATGCCACTACCAATGCTGTTGTTACTCTCTAGTGCATACTCGCGGTTCAGGAATACTATCTCGCCTGGATTAGGATTGAATTCTGGTTCCGAGGCATGGACCTTTCTGTGTTGGTACAACAGATTCAGACGGTCTGCACTCCAATTGCAATAGTCACATTTATATTTACGACTGAGGCCATGCATCTGTATATGGCATTTAAAACTTTTCAATGCATTGCATCGATATGGACATTTATTGCATGAGTAGCGAACATGTAGTTTGTCATCAAGCGAGCTACTGCCAAGAAAGTTTTTTGGCTGTGTATTGCAAAACTCAGCTATTTTATCATCTGTTCTGCTTCCACTATCAGATGGTGGAAATGCAATCTCATTTCCCACTTTAGCCAAGTTCACTTGATAGTCTTCATGATTTCGATTCAGCAGCTGTGAGGTTAATGGTGCAGAGTTAAAGTCAGCCTCCTGGAAGTGTAATTTCCGGTGCTGCTGCAGCAAATTGACGCGGTCCAAACTATAATTACAATAGTCACACTTAAATTTTAAATTCATTCCATGTAAGCGGCCATGCTTACGGAACTCTGTATTTGAATTGCTACTGAATGGACAGTCCTGACATTTGTAGTTTCGGAATTGTAAGTCGCGGTCAAAATCTGAATTTAGATTCTTCTCTACACCCTTTGAAGACTTGGAGTCCATGGCACTTTCTCGCAGCTCCTGTTCCATCATAGCTGCCTCGACATCATCATCGCTGTCTATGCCGGAACCTTCACCTTCGTACACATCCAGACCTTCCTGAAACTCGCCATCCTCATCCAGTCCCGAGATCTCTTCCACATCATCTCCATCATCCATGGGCAACTGCTGCACCAGCTTTGACAAAGTCTCATTGTACGGATCAACAATAATCTCATTCTCAGATTTTGTATTCAAACCAAACTCTTGCAGTCGTTCATGGAACTTCATGTGACGATTAAGCAGGAATGTCTGACTAGCACTGAATGTACATAGATGGCAAGAAAAGCTACTCTTATTTATATGATGGCATCTATGGCTTACAATGTTTGATTTCTTCTCTGTATGATACGGACAGCATGAGCACTTGAACTGTACATGCCCATTATTCTTTCTCAATTTCTCCAGAATTTCTTCCATAAGCTGGGCATCTTTAGCATCAGCTGGTAACTCCAGCTTTGTATGCATCATGTCTGATGGAATATTATTCTCGAACCATTCACCATCATCATCATCAACATCCATAGGTACATTGGAGCCACCTTGAATTGCTGAATTGTGCAGTCTAGCGTGAACACGGAGGAAATTGTACTTGTCAACACTGTAGTCACACAACTGACATGCATACTTCCCACAATACACGTGGCGTTCAAGGTGAGATTGCAGGCGCCGCTTTTCTTGCGTTTTGTACGGACACTTAGGACATGCAAACACATCAGCATTACTGTTCCCTCCAGGACTAGAGGCTGTATCAGATTTCTGCCCTGTCAATGTGCTGTCCGGTTTTGAGTTACTCTGTGGTGTGTCGTTATTGTCTTCAAAGTCTGCTTGGATTGTAGATGGTTCAGACACGGAGTATGGCTGATTTATCACCTGTATAAAGCTTGGATCCTTTGGATGGACTGTCTCTATATGGTGTTGTATGATTTTAATGTTATCTACACTATAGTCACATTGTGGACATGTGTACTTGCGGTTTGAGCCATGCTGACGGACATGGTTGGTTGTGTTGGCTGCACTACTGCTAACGTATAAACAAAAAGGGCATTTGTAATGCTTCTTCCCATCGAGTGTGCATACCTGCACAGGAAAGCCTCGCCACTGGATCTCGTCCTTCACTATCAGCACTGGCTTGATACCCTTGGCCTGGAACAGTGACAATATGCCACCATCGAAAGCAGCTCTCATCTCTGCATCTCCATCATTTGACTCATTGAAACTGCTGTTGAAGCTGGCATTAAGGTCTTCAGAGTCAGACAGATTGAAGCTATCTGTTGGAGATTCCCTGGGCATGCCAGTGATATTGTTGTTGTCATCATCATTAAGACTGTGGTGTATCTTCTCTTCTGCCGTACCCTGCCATAGATTACTGTGGGTACCCTTCATGTGTTGATAGAGCAAGTTCAGTCTGTCAATACTATAGTCACAGAATCGGCATGTGTGCTTGCAGTTACTTCCATGTCGTTCAATATGACGCAAATATGTCACAGCATTTGGTGCAGTAAATGAGCATTTTGTACACTGAAATGACCTTGATCTGCTTTGCCGGTTGGTGGATTTTCTGGCTTTCATTGCTGCTAGCTGACCAGGGGACAGCTGTGACTGGCTAACATTGGAGGCATGTTCTTGGCTGGTACTTGGACTACCACTGAGTGCTGGCGTTGGACTGGTCTGTTGGGTCGATGAGGTGGGCATTTTTGGCATCAATGGAACTAGTCTCCGAGCAGCAGCCAAGCCCTGTCCCTGTGTCTGGTTTTGCAGATGGCTCTGGATCTGCTGCTGTATCTGAGGCTGCTGTCGGGACATGAACTGGTGGTAGACCATGTATTCGCGCTGTCGGTCCCTCACGATCTGCTCCAGCTGTGACTGCCGGGCGGGCGTCTGGGTCGCGGCCACATCTCCGGCCTCCTGGGCCTTCAGCTGGGCTGGGTGCTCCTTCTGGCAATGGTGGTACAGGGTGACCACATTGGTACATGTCTGGCTACACCATTCACATGGTAAGCCACCCTCATCCTTGTCATTGTTATTCACTTCTGAAAGTTGTCTCTGTTGACGGGATAACAGCTGTGCTGCTGACATATTTGTTAGTCCAAGCTGGAGATTAGATGATTTTGACAAATTCATCATAGAATCTGCAGGTTGTAGACCACTTTCATAGTCACATATGTTATTGTTTTCCTCAATGATCTTACGAGAATTGCTAGCAGCTTCCTTTTCTTCCATTTCCTCAATCTCTTGTAGCTCTGCTGATCCTACCTGGCCTATGTCTGCACATTCAGATGGATTGTACTCCGAGTGAAGTCTCATATGCTGTAGCACAAGACTTTTACTGAAAACATTATAATCGCAAAACATGCACAGGTATGCGTCTGTACCTCGTGGCTCATGCATGGTCTCGTGAATTGTTATGCCAGTACGTTTGAAGCAAACATATGGACATTTTGAACATTGGAACTGTTTAACTGGCTTACGGCGATGCTTCAAATGAAGAGTTCTGTTTGACACATCGGCAGGCTGACTAGCAGGTTCGGATGATGATATGTTTGCTGATGAAAAGGGCGAACGACTGACTGGCACACTGGACTGTTCTTTGCTGTGCACCATCTTGTGCTGCAGGAATGAGGACAGGTCATTGCCAGAATAATCACACTTGTTACATTTGTACTTGGCTGAAGCAGCTAAAACGCTGTTGTTAGCAGTTGGTGTAGATTCAACTGACTCCTCCATCTGATCACCATGAATTTGTAGATGAAGTTCATATGCATGTCTTTTATAGGAGTTATATGGGCACTTTGGACACATGTAGAGTGTGGACCTCTGTTCGTCATCATCACTCTCTATCTCCATTTCTGTGTACAGCTTCTCCTCGGCATTTTCTTCATCTTCACTGTTAGTGTCCGGGGATGGAGACATTGTGCTGTAATGGTCGTATGTCTTTAGATGCTTCTTCAAATCCGACTTCCATCGGGAGCTGTAGCCACACTGGGTACACACAAATGGTTTGTTCTCAGAATGAAGAACGGCATGTCTACGTAGCTCAGCAGTACTGTTGCCAACAAACGGACATTCCAGGCAGTGAAATAGGCCCTGGTTGATCAGACTGCGGAATACAGGCTGCTTGTTGATGGGTGACATCTGCTCGGCAACATGTGAGGACTTTGTGAGATCCAAAGTTTCTGAATCAGAGGTGGTGAATTTTGCTGGAGACACAACAGGGAAAGAGTTATGCATGGAGTTTGGACTGCACGATGTGGGTGAAAGTTGGACACCAGGAAAGACCGGCTGGCTGCTCCCCTGTTGATGCATGTTACCGTAAGGCATGACTGTCACATTCGGGGGTGCGATCTTCTTCATCGTCTTGGATGTATCAATGACGTCATGGACAGTGCCCCCACCACATCGGCGAAGGTGCTTTACCACATCCCACTTCCACTTACTCTTGTAGCTGCATCGTGGGCAATGGAATGGTTTTTCATTGGAATGATTTTTCTTGTGCTGTGAGATCTCAGATGGCCATCTAGCCCGATATTCGCATATGTCACATTTATATGGCAACAGGATATCAGAATATGCTGCTTTCCCAGCTTTACAAGCATCTTTAGTCGGTGTCTCCTGTACCAATCCGCCTGAAGCAATTCTATGTTTAAGTGCATCAGAAACTTGTTTTTGCCTATTCAGTTTGGCTGACTGGCTCTCAGCTAACTTCTGGTCATCCATCATCTTGGGATCTAATGATAACTGTCCATGTTCATTCACATAAATTTTAGGCTGGTTAAATTGGAATGGCTCTATCAGCTCTGCTGATGATGGTCTGTTTGGTATCTGATTGATTCCAGCATTACTTGTTGGTGTGTTAAACTTCATCGCAGCTGCCTGCTGAATCTGCTTCAACACAATGTTTGCGTTTTCCTGCATCTCACTGTCAGACATACGCCGTTTCTTGCTGGGTGGGAACTCATCTTCCATCACATAGTTCACACCAGAGATGCCAGCATCATTTAGGGCTGCAGCCGTCTTGGATATGACTGGCGGTGGAGTTGATGAGGACTCGTCAGTGTACACCCCCTTAGACAGAGGCGCCACACCACCACCTTCTCGACGTTTGTACGGGTTCGGCAGAGAGCTGTGACTCTTCTCGAAGTGCTTCACCAAGTCCCACTTCCATTTGTAGGTAGAGCCACAGACCATACAGATGAATGGTCGCTCCTCAGAATGAGATACTGCATGTTTCTGCAGCTCCGCGGGCCACTTCGCCACAAACTGACACATACTACATTTCAGCTGCTTAGGCTCATTGGTCAGTACATCCTGGGTGGACAACGTGGAAATTGAGTCGAGCGGCATTTTCAGCAGGTGATATGTCTGCTGCAAGCCATGTGGAATTTTCTGAATAGCTTCTTTATGCTCATGAATCTTTTCTGAATGGAGATCAGAGAAATGCTTGTTAAGATCATCAACACCATTGAAATGAGCCTGGCATTCAGCGCACTTGAAGGCACGCTTGTTGAGGTGCAAAGACATGTGTGAACTATAGTCTACAAGGGTCTTGGCGACAAATGAGCATTTAGAGCACTGAAGGACTGGGTTGTCACCCAGTAGTGTTGTTGGCTGTTGTTGTACTTGTTGTTGTTGTTGTTGTACTTGTTGTTGTTGTTGTTGTAACTGGTGTTGCATTTGTTGGTGCCGTTGTTGCTGCTGCTCCTGATGTTGCTGCTTGTTAGCATCAGAAAGCTGCTTACTGACATCCATGGCAGCATGGCTGGTTGGTGGAGACATCATAGAGAAGTTGGGCTTATCAAACAAACTATTGGGTTCGCCCGGTCCACTTCCCCAGTATGGTTCCGGCTTTATTTGAACAGATTCTTTCTTCTTTGAAAAATCTAAAGGCTGGTCATCAGCAGTGGTGTCAGTGTTTCTCTGGAAAGCCTCAGTTGAGTTCTTGAATGTGTTCTGTATAAGTCGGACTTGATCCAATCTGGTTTGATCTAGCTGCCTATGTTCCAGTCTTGACTGGTTCTGAATGGCTGCCATCATCTGTCGAATCTCCTTCTGTCGTTCGGGTGTCAGTTGTGGAGGCTGACTGAGCATCCCGCCCTGGATCAGTGTAGACTGTGACGTACCACCGACAAATGGCCCAATGAACTTTGGCATAATGACTGTTGGATTGGAGGGTTGTATATTGGTATCATCAGGTTTGGTAGTCAAACTACTGTTATTGCTATTGTTCTTATTTGCCTGTGCAGAAGGACTAGCAACAGCAGGTCCATACACGACATTTTGTGCTGCAGGAGGGTTCCCTTGACCTCCAAACTTGGACTTAAACCGTGAGAAAAGAGTATAGTTTTGAAGAGTTTGTGGGGGCTTTGTAAGATCTGGCACCTCACCGAAATGCTTCTCCTTCCAATGTTTGTTCAAGGACTTCCTCCACTTATAGACATTACCACATTTGGAGCAGGCATACTTGACGCCATTATCGTCGACAACTTCGTAGTACTTCAACGGGTCCACCTCTTGTCTGACTCGTTTCTTCTTCACGTCCATAGCAGGCATCTCGACCAGATTGCTGCTACCAAGTCGCAGTCCTGGAGCAATCTCCTCCTCATCATCATCATCTCCCTCACCTGCAACATGGACATGGGTCAGGGATTATAGACTTGTCAAATATGCTACCAACATGTACATGGGGTATGGATTATACACCAGGGGCCCGTTTCACTAAACTTCGTACGACTAAAATGTTTGTAAGTGCAAATTTAGAATCGTCTGGAAATTTCAATTGATGGCTTTACATTTATTGAGCATAGGCTGCATATGCAGCCTATGCTCAATAAATGTAAATCCAATAATTGTTTACAGAAAACATTGTTAATGTGAAATTTACAGACTATCATAATTTATGCAGCCTATGCTCAATAAATGTAAATCCAATAATTGTTTACAGAAAACATTGTTAATGTGAAATTTACAGACTATCATAATTTTGCACTTATGAACATTTTAGTCGTACAAAGTTTAGTGAAACGGCCCCCAGTTCCATATATAGGCTACTGTATTTGGTAAATCACACTAACTTCCCATATTGTTTGCCCTAGTTTCTGGACCAATGAAAGCATAGCATTACATCTCAATCACGTATTGCGACTGTTTCGCCAATATCTATTAAATTTATTCATTAAATGTTCCAATACGTAAATGGTTATATGTAGAACCAGTAGCCGATTTCATCAAAATTGCAAAGTATACTTATCTAGCAAACTATACTTTGAGAGAGTAATCATTTATTTTTCCCTAAAGTATGCAGAATTATTATACTGAATATATTAATACATTATCACAGACAAAATGGCTGTGATAATGTAATAAATTCAGTATAATAACAATTAATAAAGTTACCCTTAAATTGAAAATTTCTCCCTCAAAGTATACTTTGCTAGCGAAGTATACTTTGTCATGTTGATGAAATAGGCTACTGACTCACGCCTTGTTGTCAGAGATTCTTGTGTTGCGCATTCTTTTCAGCCATGTACATTTTTATTTTGTGAAATTCGGTCAAATGTTGATTTTATTACAAAAAAATCTATTTGTCTATGGGAATTTAACATGGGGGAAAAGGAGGTGGAGGAGATAGGAGACGAGTCAAAAAACGAAAAAAAATAATGGAAATTGGCTCCGAAACCCGACTAGATAGCTTGGAAATGATCCAACTAAGAAAACACAAGTTAAATTTTGAAAATCAGTCCATTATTTCTGAAATTCTGTGAAGATGTCTATGGGGATTTAACATGGGGAAATTGTTTTTTCGCAATAAAATCAATATTGAACCAAATTTCAAGAAATAAAAAGAAGGCTCATTCTAAAATTTTGCTTTAATTTAATATTATCAAAAGAAATATTGTTTTTGCATTGTTTACATGGCCATAAAATTTGGGCAGCTTTCGTGAAACAGATAGTAGTTGTGAAGGTATATGTAACTCTACGGGAGTAATTGCAAGAGTTACTGTTCGCAACTAGGGGGTTGTCCTATTTTCGAGCTCTTCGAAATGCACTTTCCAGTGTTTTACGGCATTTAAATTCAGACTCCAACTGGTGGTAAACTGTGATCTATGTAAACCCCGTAACACCCCCCCCCTCCAGATCCGCCCCTGACATAGAAATATCGAAATTCAAAGGCACATTTAAACATGCATGAGCACACGAAAGGGCGAGGCAAACTATATGATAGTTATAGTTCACATATTGAATGTTTAATACACTATGCTCACTCAAATTGAATTTATTAAATATTCAAAACATGAAATGTAACTAGTACTTATGACAATTTACAAGGGCAGCCTTGACATTAGAATTCACAGAATTTGTCAGTTTCACAGCACTCTGCTAGATAAAACTAGGCAATGCAATGTCAAACTGACAACATCTGCCAATTCTAATGCTACTGATGTCCCACAAGTAATTTTAAGGGAAGTTATTCATGAGTTTCAAGTTGGGTAACTTATATAAGATGGTTTATATACGAGTCAGAAAATATATTTGTCTGTGACTAGAGAAATGGGCTTATAGTATTTGTGGCTAATCTGGCTCCTGTAGCCTCCTATTTCACCAACATTGCAAAGTATACTTATCTAGCAAAGTATACTTTGAGGGAGAAATTTTCAATTTTATTATTTTTTATTATACTGAATTTATTACATTATCACAGCCATTTTGGCTGTGATAATGTAATAAATTCAGTATAATAATTCTGCATACTTTTTATCATCAAATATATGCAGTCGTTAGTTCTATATGAAATAATGCATTTCAGGAAAGATAAATGATTACTCCCTCAAAGTATACTTTGCTAGAAAAGTATACTTTGCAATGTTGGTGAAATCTGGCTCCTGAGCTACTAGCACACACATGTAGTCTAAAAAGGATCTATATTATTTGTTACAAGCACATTTAGACTTTCACTGATTAATGATGAATAGTGCAGACCATGATCAGGCTGTGTCAATCAGGGTCTACACCGGTTACAAAGGTCATAAGCCCAATTTCACCTGTCAGAGCCACATGTATGGGTCTGGGATTATACATAGCTCACTCGCTGAGAAAAAGGATCTTACCAGGGCTCCAGATAAGGAATTAGTAATTGAGTATTGTTACTCCATCATTTCTGAAGCAATTGGGTATTTCAAAATTTTAATTGGGTAAAATTAAATCACAGTACTGTTTACACATCAACAGACAGCAATTATTGAATAGTATGTTTCGAAATTAAAACATATCTTGGCATTTCATTAGAATTGTCTCCTTGGAGACAATTCTAATGAAATACCAAGATGTGTTTTCATGGAAAAATAAGCTATATTGTGGTCTGTTTATTGTTTTCTGCAGCATGATAAAGGTACCACAATTGTTCTCATTGCTTTTTGATACTCATTCTGATTTCAATTGGGTTTTTGGCAATTTTAATTGGGTATTTACGCAAATATGCAGCTTATCTGGAGCGTTACAACATTTGTGGCCAGTGTATATCCTGATATCATATAATCAAAGACTGATAGAAACTAGATAGAATCTGATATTCTAAGGCATACACAATTCTTCGTGAATGAATCCTACCGCTAAACAAACTTGATTTGTTATGCTCACTCATTTGTTTAGCGTAAGGACCCAGTCACTTGAAAGCATACATCACACTGATGTCATTCATGAAGACATGAGAAATTGTTCAACCAATAAAACGCAAGTAGAAGTAGTTTTTGTATTTAGATTTACCAAGATACACTAGCCTTACCGAATGCAGCAGACCAATATTAAAACTTATCGGGCATCGATACCGATACATTGTATCATGGTTGTATGTAGTAGACAAACACAAACATTAAAATTTATCGGGCATCGATACCGATACAGTGTATCATGGTTGAATGCATCGGGTATCATGTATCATGGTCAATCCAATTTCAATCCAATTTCAAAAACTCTTCCGAGGTGCCTGATAAGCATGAATGACATTCTCCTTACCTTCATCCTCTATGTCATCCTCTCCATTGGTCATGTGCTCCATCAGTGACGCTCTCTCTCTCATCTCCTTAATTTCCCGCTCTGTCAGACTGAGATCAAGGTCAGACTCACTCAACATTCCGTCTTTCCCTGTGAAATGCAGCTTACGGTGGCGTGGCAGCTTCTGTTTGTACTTTGTGGCATACTCGCAGATATCACACTCATAGATTATAATGTCCAGGTAGTGGAAGTCCTTCTGGTGGTGAAGGTATGATTTAGCACTGGTGGTGCTGTAGTCACAGACGTTACAGATGTACGTCCGGTTTTGAATGTTTCCCGTACGTGTAAGTGTGGGTGATTCTGCCTCAGGATTGTCCATGCCGTCGTCAAATTCGCTGCCCTCATCGGCGATGACGAGTCGAGGTTCATCGTCATGATCGTAGTCATTGTTGACCAGAAGGATCTCCTCACTGTGACCGTTCACGCGCTCCATGACCAGGGTCTCTGTGGACGGCCGCTTCATTCTCGCTGCCCCCTGTTCCACGTCACCCACACCATTGTGTACAGGATTGACCTTCTCCTTGTTAGGTGTCGTTGGCAACTTCTTCAGTGAAAGACTATTCAAAAGTTCATCTGATATAGTTTGTTCCGGTATTTGTTCAGATTCCATTGGTAAATGTTGTTCCATTTCGATGATATCAGCTTTATTATCTTCCATTTCTGGTTCAATGTCACTTTTGTTCAGCTCAGTATCTGGTAAGTTTGTCTTTGTTGTCTGTTCATCAACCTTGATGGTGTCTTTATTTATGTTTACTTCAGCAACTTTGTTCATGCTAGTTATATTTTGTTCAGCATCTTTGTTTAAGCTACTTTTGTTTTTTTCAGCATCCTTGCTTGTGTTACCTATGTTTTGTTCACTGTCTTTATTGATATTTTGTTCAGTCTTTTGTTCTGTGGCATACGCCTCTCCAACACTGGCAGTAAGAGATGTTTTACGTCGTACACTTCCTTTTCTTGTTACTGATCCCTCCTCTGGTTGCTCTGCGTGTGCATGCAATCGATGGTTAGAGAATTCGCGGACATCCGTGGTGGTGAAGCGGCATTCCTTGCAGATGCGGGCACGACCAACCCTCTTTACAACTGCTTCTGTTGGTGACTCATCGCTGGGCTTTCCCACGCCATCAGACATCCTGTCGGTATGGAAACACTGTCAGCACGTGCTGCCTGAAAATATACAACACTTTGGGTTAACGTTTGGAAATTCAAAGTGGCATCTAAATTAACCCTTTCAACACCCCGGTCCTGTATAGTGGTATTGGCAAAAAGTGTAGATCCAGATGAGCCGGCTAGTAACGAGCCATCTCATCAGGATCTGCACTTTTTGCAAGTAATTTTCATATTTTTGAGAACAAAAACACCCCCTTTTCATAAATGTACTTGTCTGAAATTAATTTTGTGACCAATTGGATTGGTTGCAAAATAAGCATATCAAAATCCATTCCAGTTATAGACGGTACTTAGTGGTGAAAGGGTTAATGTTTGGAAATTCAAAGAGGAATCTAAATTAAATTACGAAAGAAATTTCTATTTTTTTTACGTCTCCAGGAAAGTGTGACCACCATAAAAACAGTCTCCACATACACATTCCTGGATGAAAGCATGCATTGATATTTTCCCATGGTGTTACCTAGAATTCAAATGGTTAATCCTTTCAACACTAGAGACCTCTTTCTAATATTTGCAAATAATGTAGATCATGATGAGTCGGCACATAGAGAGCTCTGCACCATATGTTGATAGTTTGTACCATTTACAAAATGACCCCCTTACTGCACAACATGAAATGGTCATTGTCAATTACTTAGAGGTGAAAGGGTTAACCCTTACACCACCATCTTATTTTTGTTGTTGTAAAATAGAGCACCGGCTGAGACAATGGATATGTCCTAAGCTCCCTTTTCTCAACCAGCCCAAATACAACTTGGGGGGTGGGGGGGGGGGGGTGCATAACTTTACTACACTTGCAATATGTTCTGCTTTCTTGTGTCCTATCCCATATGAGACACGCCATGTGATTTTGTACCTAAGAACATGTGGGATTCTTCATGAAATATATTGACAGTAATTCTGATATTTTCTGTAAATGATGTCGCAAGCTGACAAAATTTTCATATCAAATGCGGAATTAAATTCCGCATTTGCTATGAAAATTTTGTCAAGTTTCGACATCATTTATGGAAGATATCGTAAATGTTGTAAATATTTTTTCACGAGATATTGCAAAATCACATGACTAGCCTCATATGTGGTTAACCCTTAGACCGCTACTCACAACAATTGGTTTGACAGCACTTGGAAAATGGAAAATAGAAAATAAACAGCAGACATCAACAAAAATTAGATAGTGGTCTAAGGGTTAAGTGGCATCCGAACTGTAACATCCTCTCCAGGCTGAGCTGACTATCATGTTCTCATTGATATTTCTCTCCAGTAGACACCCAAATCAGGCTCTACGCACGTTGCTATGCCACTGACCAATAGATACGAGACAAGCCACGTGAGTTTGTACCCAACAAGAATAATATTCACACAAATTGTGATACTTTTTTGTAAATGAAGTCAAAAGTTCATCGCAAATGTAGAGTTATGTGATGAAAAATTATAACATAGTCACTTCATAGCTCAGGCCAATTATGTTACAAAATATTGTGAAATTTGTAAATATCTTTCCCGAGATATACGCATCTTCTTAGGTACAAAATCAGATGGCTCGTCTCATATGTATGTTGAAGATATAGAGAATCAGCGGAGTCATTTCTTGCCTACATATAGGTATGTGGCCCTGGCGGGAGAAATGGAGCGTATGGTTTTTCTGGTCAATCTAGATGCTGATCTTCTAGCAAATCCATGCGGTGTCATATGGATATAGAGCTCCAGATAAGCTGTGTATTTGCTTAAATACCCAATTAAAATTGCCAAAAACCCAATTGAAATCAGAAGTAGCGAGTATCAAAAAGCAATACAAATTTTATGGGTACCTTTTATCAAGCTTCAGAAAACAATAAATATACCACAAATATAGCATATTTTTCTTATTTTCCATAAAGTCATCTTGGTATTTCAATTAAAATTTTGAAATACCCAATTGCTTCAGAAATGATGGAGTGACAATACTCAATTACTAATTCCTTATCTGGAGCCCTGTGGATATATACTATTGTGTTGGTGATTTACTGAATTAATGGCAAACAGTGTAGCACCTGATCAGACTGCGCGGATGCGCAGGCTGATCTGGGGCTACACTGGTTGCACAACCCATAAGCCCATTGCTCCACCCACAGCCACATGTATAATGGTATGATGTAATTTTATCAGACACAGGCTCAAATAACCACCACACATGACCAGTGTGCATTTCAGCTGCTGGCTGGGAAAAGCGACCTTGGGATATTTGTAGCCAGTGTAGCCCCTGATCACAGATTGATCAAACTGTTCAGGGCACAAACATTGCTTACCGATAACTGATGGAATAGAGACCAGCACATGCCCTGATCAGATTGCAGACCGACGCGCAGACCGACGCGCAGACTGACATGGGACTGCTGGTCACATACATCATGAGGTCCCTTTTCTGAGCAAGATTGCTATTTTGAAACCACCAAAATGTGACCAAATATGTTTGAAATCAACGCAGTCCAAAGCCAAATTGTGACGTTCACACAAGACACTACCGATAATCAGTTACGGTAGTCATCAAAACATTCCCAACATCTCAACAACTAAATCGTTATCATATCAAGTGTGCAATGCGAACAAGAGATGCGCTGGCCAAAACCACAATAAGCCCAATAATCATATGACACATGTATGCACCTTGACATGCGCACTATACTTGCAACAATCTTTCCATATCAGATTGAATATTCTATACTGTTATACGTTTATCCAAATCTAATCTCTATAATAATTGTACAGATGAATGTGACAGTCAACATTCCCCACGCAGTTGTCTACCTTTGTCTGCATAAATTAATTTGCTAGCAGACCAGTCCACAGGTAATTGCAAAACAAAAATTGTCATCTGCTGTTATTTTATATTTTGTCTTCTTTCTCACCAAAAACACGGTTTGACTGCACTTTAGAATCATTTCCATTGGAAATGATTCTAAAGTAATGTCAAAACATGCTTTTGGTGAGAAAAATGGAAAACAAAAAATAAACAGCAGATGACAAACAAAAATTAATTCAGCTTTGCAATGGCTGAAAACTCCCGCACCGCTTGGTAACAAGTTTTGTATTTGTGGTAAACCATCATCAACCAGCCGTGCAGTCTGATCAGGACAAGGAATACTGTTCGCAAATTTAATTAGAACAATTTAGTAATTCCTGGTGCTTCGGATAAACTATTGATATAAAAACCTTCCACTCTCGTCCGGTTTAGAGCAGTTCCAGTGTAATTCGTGCATAGAACTTGTAAGACATGTTTGTTTGCTTTTCATGTTTTTAAAGAGAACAGAAAATAAATAGTAGACGAAAATGTAATTCAGGATTCAGTATAGCTTAACCCATAGACCGCTACTCACAACAATTGTCGTCTGCTGTTGCTTTTATATATTGCCTTATTTCTCAATAAAAACATGGTTTGACAGCACTTCAGAATCATTTTCAATGGAAATGATTCTGAAGTGCTGTCAAAGCATGTTGTAAATTATTCTAAAGTGCTGTCAAAGCAATTGTTTTTGATGATAAAAATGGAAAATAGAAAATAAACAGCAGACGATAAAAGAAATAAGATAGCGGTCTACGGTTCAAGTCAGAGTTGGTTCCATATTATTTCAACGTGTCCCATTCAACTAAAACAACCACCATTAACCCTTACAATGCTTTGCCGTCTGCTGCTTATTTTCTATTATCCATTTTTCTCATCAATATCATAGATTGACAACTCTTTAGAATCATTTCCAATCGAAAGGATTCTAAAGTGCTGTCAAATCATGTTTTTATTGAGAAAGAAGACAAAAATATCACACAACAGCAGACGACAATTTTTGTTTCCCTGTATTGTATGAGTTAACAGTGAAACCAGTCAGTAGAGTTTATTGGCATCTGATTTATAGACAACACTCTACTGTATATTCATGTCTGTATGAGAATTCCCCGCATGAACAGGAGCTACGCTGGTTAAATAGTCACATTTGGCTCCATTTTATTACAATGTCTCGCATTTAACCAAACAACTACCGCCAAGCTGTGTGACATGAAGCAAAACCATCTTAGACATCGGCATTTGTCATTTCCAGCGAGATCTATCATCAACGGCAAACCAGTCAACCGCAGAAAACAGCTTTTTTCTGTTATCATCAAAAGCGAATTTCGATATACCTGTTCCGACTACGGTAAAGGAGTGCGCATAATTAGTCATGTCCCCAGACGTCATAGACCTGACAGTTACTGTTGCCTGCTGGTTATATCCGTGTAAAAACAACCTGCCTATTATTGTGCTGTGGGGCATGAAGTAAATAGGCATCTGTATAATAAGTGCCAAAATGTCGACAACAGACAAGCTGAATATAGGATACAGTGGAGTCTCTCTAAACCGGACACCCTGGGAGGTCCCCAGGGTGTCCGGTTTAGAGAGGCTCCACTGTAATTAAGCACTCCATGAACAGTTTTTGTCATTTTCAATCATGAAACAGACACTACGATGACATAAATGCCAGTGAAACCCATCTAAATTAAACACAATAGGGTCGCAAGGGAGTCCAGGTTTAGAGAGGTTTCACTGTACTGGCAAACATGACACTTTTTTTACACATCTTGACATCATATAATTATTTGATTATTTTTGTTTTTATCACACCCAAAATAGTTTGATGATTAAATGAACTTGTACAATGAGTGTTTCTTTTGTTTTTTGAATAAAACAAATGTATTTAAAATACACAATATGTATTTATGACTCTAATATTTCTACTCACTATTTCAGCCACTGTTACCAAATCTATTTCAAAACTATCCAAAAAATTATATAAATATATTTTAAATTACAATTTTTTAAAAGATCATTTTTAATGACGTATTGATCATTTTTACCCAAATATGAATATGAGAATAAACCATGATTGAAAGAAAAATCGGAATTCAATTTTCTTACATTTCCACAAGTATATATATGTATACTGTGATGACAAAAAATCTTTGTGGTGTCTACTTGCACGTAATCACAACATTATACATTTGTGAACAAATTAAGGAAATTGAGACTTGAATGTTTAACAACAATCACTTAAGAAAAGGTTTACAATAATAACTAGATAAACGTAAATAAATAACAATATTT
This sequence comes from Conchocele bisecta, assembly GCA_029237695.1. Taxonomy (NCBI): domain Eukaryota; kingdom Metazoa; phylum Mollusca; class Bivalvia; order Lucinida; family Thyasiridae; genus Conchocele; species Conchocele bisecta. Next base: position 8,138,760 of record CM055265.1, on the reverse strand, counting down.
TAAATACAAGTAACAACGTTCTGTGGCTCACTATGGTTGTGCCCAACTATTTTAACCCTTAACCCTTAGAATGCAGGAACCGAAAATAGTCGTCTGCTGATAATTCATATATTGTCTTTTCTCTCAGTAAAAACATGATTTGGCAGCATTTTAGAATCATTTCCATTGGAAATGATTCTAAAGTGCTGCCAAACCAAGTTTTTGATCAGAAAATGGAAAAATAAAAAATATTCAGCAGACGACACAAATTAATTCAGCATTGTAAGGGTTAACCGTTAGACGCTACACACAACAATTGTCGTCTGCTGTTGCTTTTATATCTTGCCTTATTTCTCAATAAAAACATGGTTTGACAGCACTTCAGAATCATTTCCATTGGAAATAAACAGCAGACGACAACAAAATTAAGATAGTGGTGTAAAAGTTAAAAGCAATTCCAATACATCAACAATACAAGTAAATCATAAATACAGTGATTTCTTTACCTCAACGAATAACATTTTCCATCCATATATTAATATCCCACGCGAAATGGTCTAAAGATCCGTCTAACGACAACTGAGTGGCGGCAGTCACCAAGGCAATTTAAAGCCTGCCATAATGATCCTGTTTAATATGACTGTAGACATGAATAAGCACAGGAGAACCAGAGGCAATGCACAGGTATGGCACGCCTATCAATCTCCATGGAAAGTGATTCTAGAATCAGTCGACTGAAACCAAATATCAGCCCACGGCTGTCAAATGGTACCTTACGTTTACGACCGGCATGTCCCCAGATCTACCTGTCGATGATAATTAACCCCTTCAGCCCTATGTAGCTGGAATGGAATATTCCAGGTTATATTTGGCCTGTTGTATTAACCATTTCACCTTTGATATGTTAATTTTGCAACCAATCCAATTGTCACAAAAGGATTTTCAGAATACACTGTAGTCCATTTATGAAAAGGGGGTGTTTTTGCTCTCAAAAATATGAAAATTACTTGCAAAACGTGCAGATCCCGATGAGACGGCTCGTGTCACGAGCCGGCTCATCTGGATTTACACATTTTGCCAATACCACTATACAGGCCTGTGGTGTTTAAAGGGTTAATAGGAAAAGGAAGAATTTGTTAACTATTTAGAAAATATCAACAAATAGTGCAGATCCTGATGAAATGGCTCATCAGAATCTACACTGTTTGCAAACATTGTGACTGAGGGCTGTGGTGTTGAAAGAGTTAACCTGCCCCACGTCAGGAGGTGCCAGTGGTTTTATAATAAAATACTTTATTATTAAAAACAGTCAGATTTCTTTGTGAATGGATGTGTATGTTTTTACCACTCATTTGAACCATCTTCATAAGATGGTTCAAATGAGTGATAACAACAAATAGTTTAGTAGAGAAATACGAAAAAAATATATGTTTTAAACTTTTGTATAAATTTATTACAATGATTACTTGAACATTATTCATTCACTTTTGATCAATCGTCTCTGAATATTACACTGTTCAAAAATATGACAACGGTGTAATTGTTGTCCACCTATCCCATGTTTTTCTCCCAAGTTCTATCGAGCACACTGATGCAGAAATCTCGCACTAAGGTAAAAGGTATTTGACAATTGTATTCTACAGTGCACAAGTTCCCAGATCCGCTTCTTTAATTTCACAACAAGTCTTTGATTAGAAAGAAATAAACCACAGCGAGATGTGAGACTTTGTTCAATGCATGTATTGTATTGGAGTTACATGACCCCGAATAGCAACTGAAATTATGGGCTGAACGTCAAACAAAGAGATCATATATATGATACATGACGTTATGTCAACTCGGATGAACGATGTCGCTGGCATATGGTAAATGGCGTGGCTTTCTACATCTACAAGGCTGTGTCACCTGTCGTAGTGACAATAAAACTCCCACCACCTGCATCTTATAGTTAGCTTTTAGAGGTACGCTACATTCCAGAGCTCAAACATGATGAAATAATGGCTTCCAGGTTAACCCTTTCACCCCTAAGTAAGTAACTGGAATGGATTTCGATATGTTAATTTTGCAACCAATTCAAACATCACAAAATGATTTTCAGACTAGTCCATTTATGAAAAAGGGGTATTTTTTTGTTCTCAAAAACATGAAAATTACTGAAATTACAGATTCTGATGAGACGACTCTCTACAAGTCGGTTCATCTGTATCTACACTTTTTGCCAACACCACTATACAGGCCTGTGGAGTTGAAAGGGTTAAACAGACTATTTTCATACAGCTGTTAAAGTTTATAATACAACATTTCCAGATGCAATTTGCCTAGATGTAAGTTGTATTCGGAACCAAATGGTGGCCACATTTGCCTGCTGGGCATGTTGTAGTTGTGCGCTACAACATTCAAGCTGGGAAATAACTGAACTCAAGGCATGGGGAGTTAAAATGGGCACAGAATTATCATTTAACAGTAAACAATATTTGTGGACTATATTGACCAGTTGCTGTGAAATAATCATATTTATTTTATAAGATAATAATTTACTCTAGTGGCGACATTGGAATGCGGTAGACAATCGCTTATCTTGTAATTTATCCAGGAACTTATAATTCCAGCACAAAAATATTTACACAATTCCCTAACATTTGATTGCCCCGTAGCAAGTCTCTGTCCAAAATTTATATCCCAGTAAACTCCCACATTTTCTTGATGAATTTATTTCAAATGCTGGAATTATAAGGAATGAATGCATCGGGGATATAAACTTGGAAAAGTCGCGGGAATACTGGACGAGGCCTTCCGGCCTTCGTCCAGTATTCCCGCGACTTTTCCAAGTTTATACCCCGATAAATTCCACAAAAAGGCCATTCATTCCTATAATAACTAGATGGCTGCGGCCTGCATGTCGCGCCTTGTGGCGAGGCATGGACACTAAAAAAAAGATATAGTATAACGAAAAACTTCAACCAAAAAACTTAACCAAACACTTTAACTGGACACACGTACGTACGTACGTATGTACGTAAGCCAAAGTGCCGACTATATCATGCTTTCCACAAGCGGGCGGGAAAAAAACTTTAACCAAAAGCTTCAAAGTAATTTGACCTTGACATTGGGCACAGGGGCCGCACGGGAGGGGGGTAGAATGAAAATATAGATGATGATAAACACCCATGTGAAGTTTCAAGGTAATGGGCAAAGCAGTTGCAAAGATATAGTATAACGAAAAACTTTAACCAAAAAACTTAACCAAAAAACTTAACCAAAAACTTTAACCAAAAACTTCAAAGTAATTTGACCTTGACATTTGGCTTGACAGGGGCCGCACGGGAGGTGGGTAGAATGAAAATATAGCTGATGATAAACACCCATGTGAAGTTTGAAGGTAATGGGCAAAGCAGTTGTAAAGATATAGTATAACGAAAAACTTTAACCAAAAAACTTAACCAAAAAACTTTAACCAAAGAACTTAACCAAAAACTTTAACCAAAAATCTTAACCAAACAACTTAACCAAAAACTTTAAATGGACACACGTACGTACGTCGTACGCCAAAGTGCCGACTATATCGCGCTTTCCGCAAGCGGGCGCGACAATAAAACTGTCTAAGTACTGTGGAACCTATCTAAACCGGACACCAATAAAACACTTGTGATCTTATTTTTGATGAGTTTCTTGGTCACTTATCTCAGACGGATGCAGAGCTCCAGATAAGATTTATGTCTAAAGAGTATTGTACACCTGATTTCAAATTAAATGTGTATTTTATTTTCACAAATGGATTATTGATTTTCTTCGTTATTAAATAGGGAAAATTGAGAAAAAAAACATGTTTGAGTGTATTATTACTTATTCACTTATGTATACTGTAATAAAGTTGGAAAGTTACTTTAATAGTTGAGCTGCAAAAAGCAAACACAGCTTTTTGCAGCTCAACTAAGTGAATTTTCAACTTTATTACAGTATTTTCATTACTCAATTTGAAAATCAAAGCGTATTTTCACATTTCTGAGAGTATTTTGTACTCCCACTTTTGTTAATCAGTGCGTATAATACGCGAATACGTACCTTATCTGGAGCTCTGCTCAGATGTTCCGTGATCGCATAGCACACAGCTGTGGCTCAGAATGATCAAATGCCTGATTGGTTTACAGTGAAACCTCTCTAAGCCGGACACCATGGGGGACTTCCCAGGGAGTCCGGTTTAGAGAGGTTTCACTGTACATGCTTGAAGTCTGTACTCAAAGTCAACTGTGATTGGCTGGGCCTGAATATATCTGTCCCCATCAGGACAATTGCTGTGGCTATGTCTGTAGAAACGAGGATGGGTATTTGTGGCAGTCTGGATCCTTGTATCCTAACATACAAACACAATCTGATCATGATCTATGCAGTGTGTTAGCGACATGAAGTGTGTTTGATCGGATGGCGATCAGTGCAGATTCTGATCAGACTGCGCAGTCTGATCTGGATCTACACTGGTCGCATATACCATAAGCTCAATTTCTCCAGTCACAGCGACAATTGAGAACGAGATTTGAGTACATCTCACAAAATATTCAGTCACAATTTCAGTGACAATGGCCAACTAGCACTTTAAACGAGTGGATACCATTCTACTGCGTGATAAGCGAGGACCAATTTTCACTTTAAATACGCAATACACATTTCTATAATATTTAAATTATATTTATTTATGAAAATGCATGAATGGTGTTCTATTAAATTGTCAACAGGATGCCACTACAGAACTCCCACCTTATAGGATTTACGGAACAAATAAGGAAATTAATTTACGTCTTGACAAAATAGTTCGCTTATCTGGATCATTTATTACTGTACACCCAAATGGCAACAGTCCAACCTGATAAATCTTCACAATAGTGGAACAGTCAGTAACCCGGGGAACTATTTCCAGATGTGTAATTTTACCCACTTAAGGTAGTAATTGAAGACGGAAGTTTCAAGCTTTATCTACTACAGTGGACAATACACAGAATTCCAACAGCCGGACAATGGCCCATTCTGCGGTGACAATAACGAGCGGATACCATCACATACAGTAGCATAGTTAACTTGATGATTTAGAAGACCAGAGATTAAGTCACAGAAGTTACAACAGTAACAGTATCTCGTTCAACAGAAATCAGAGCAATACAAGTTGTTTGAAAAATACACCAGAACCATTTTGCTTTGATAAGTATTGTGTGGGAATTGTCCAGGGTTCTTAACCCTTACACCGCTATCTTAATTTTTTGTTGCCTGCTGTTGATTTTCCGTTTTTATCATACCGTTGACAGCACTTTAGAATAATTTACAACATGCTTTGACAGCACTTCAGAATCATTTCTGTTGGAAATGATTCTGAAGTGCTATCAAACCATGTTTTTATTGAGAAATAATGCAAGATATAAAAGCAACAGCAGGCAACAATTTTGTGTGTAGCGTCTAAGGGTTAAATTTGTTGTTCAGTTATTTGGACTGGAATGTGGTGTCTATATGTAGTTGTTCTGGTATGTCAACTGGTGCAAGAAAATTTCATATGCATGAAATGTCTGCAGGTACAATTTAATGATTATGACTGGAGACATAGACTCTTGAAACTTGCCATCTGATCAGCATCTGCACTGTTCGGTATTAAGTCGCTGAAGCACACATGTCATGTTTTTAACCCTTACAATGCTGAATTAATTTTGCCATCTGTTGATTATTTGTTTTCCATTTCTATCAAAAGTAGATGGTTGCGCCCGCCGAGTCATTGATAGTATACCGAAAAGCTTTAACCAAAAACTTTAACCGGATGGATGCACACACACACGCACACAAACATGCTGACTATATCGTGCTGTCCGCAAGCGGTTATGACAAAAACACAGTTTGGCAGCACTTTACAATCATTTCCAATGGAAATGATTCTAAAGCGCTACCAAATTAGGTTTGTCTTCAGAAAAAAAGACATTTAAGTACTAACCGGCTTTTTCAATTCTTGCATTCTAAGGGCAAGCCGTGAGAGATCAGGAACAAGACTGTCTAAAAATGTCATAAGCCCCATTTCTCCATGCAAGGTCACATGTATTTGACACACTTACAATTTTGCACAATCATTATTTTGTCAGAAGCATGTGACGTGGGGAAGATCTGGAATAACAAGAATCGTCTCCAATTGCAGTATGCAGTTTCCATACTGAAAGGAAATGCCTGAACTTTAGATGAGGAAGTCTCACGTTGTTTCATGCACGAAATAGAATTTAACGCATCAAAGTCTTCAAATATTCACTTCTTATTTCTCATTCAGTGTGTTTCACTACTTTCACACTTATCTAGGTAGGTATCGAAATGAGTGGACAATCTTAGACAATCTTACTCAAAGGAGTGAGTGCTGATTTAATATGATATTTAATAACCCTTTCATCCCTAAGTAGCTGCAATGATTTAGATATGTTAATTTTGCAACCAATCCAACTGTGACAAAATGATTTTCAGACTAGTCCATTTATGAAAAGGGGGTGTTTTTGTCCTCAAAAAGTGCAGATCCTGATGAGACGGCTCGTCACGAGCCGGCTCATCTGGATCTACATATTTTGCCAATACCACTCACTACACAGGCATGTGGTGTTGAAAGAGTTAAACGTTTACGTTTCATGAGAAACTCGGCATAGCCTCATTTCTCATGAAATCAGCCAACAAGTTTAATAAACATCATATTAAATTAACACAAATGTTAGAATATATTTATTGCATAAGCTAAGAAGCATTAATTGAATCTGAACTGATCACCCAGTATGTTGTTTGTAGCGGTCTCATTTGCATATTTATTACACTAGTGTATTAATTTTATTACACTGTAAAAGCCCATTGTACGCAATAAAAAAAATTAGACTAAAAATGGAACACTAGACATGTTTGAAAAAAACATATGAAGAGGCCCGCTAATGGCATACGTGACTAAAAAATGGCTATGTGCTTCAGCAACATTTTGAAAATGACAAAGGTCAAGTTTATGGTGGCACAAGTATGTTGCATATATGTACACATGTATGAAGTGTCCAACTATTAATGTCATCCTTCAAGTGATATTGAAGTTAAGACACGATGGAGATGAGATACAGTTACAAACATTTTGACGTAAATGACCACGTACTGGACGTGCAGATAGATGGATTGATGTATGTACGGATGGACGTACGGAACTTCAAGAGCAAATCAATATGCCTTCACCCACTTGCTAACACATATGGGGTATGCAGGGATTCCGCTGGCTATCGCCATTGGCGATAAAAATAAACAATTGGCATAAAAAATTACAATTTTCAAGAAAAAAATCCAAAAAGAAAAAAAGATGTTTTTTTTTTTCTCTCGAAAATTGTAATTTTTTATCGCCAATTGTTTTATTTTCCCCAGCGGAATCCCTGGGTATCAGAATATACACTAGAATATGTATGGTAAATGTAATGGGTATTCCTACCGTGCTGAATTAAACTTTGCAGTAAATTAATATCTTCCTATTTTTATCGAAGCAAACATGTTTTGACAGCACATGAGAATTGTCTCCAAAGGAGACAATTCTCATGTGCTGCAAAAACATGTTATTTGCTAAAAACAGACAATATAATCAGAGTTAAATGACAGTCAAAGGTGTCCAGTTGAGAAAAGGTACTACTGTGATCGCAGGTTCACTGAGGACATATCAATTTCAAATCGGAAAGACGTAAATGATTAACACAAAAACTGGAAGTTATATCCTGCCAGCCGAGTCTGTAGATTGTATCGTTTACATGTTTTCCCTCGAGGGCACGTGATATTTTCTACCTGATCTCATTTCATTAGCCTAAACATAGCGGAAGAGATAATATAAGTCCAAAAAAGTTCACTTTCAAAGGGGAACTTTGAATTAAAACTAGATGACTGTGGCCCGCATGTCGCACCCGCCGAGGCTTAGATAGTTTACCGAAACATTTTAACTAAAAAAAACAAACACTTTCACTAAAAACTTTAACCCGGACGCACGTACGTACGTACGGATGGACATACGTACGACAATGTGCCGACTGTATTACGCTTATTATCGGGCGCGACAATAAACATTGTTAAATGTTTTTAAACAAGGGTGGCAATGAAAAAATATGAAATATTAATATAAAAGTATTAGACAATACAAAATGGACTTGATGTCAAGATATTGTGCCATTAAAATACATTGTTTTTCATGACGAAAGTGATTTTTCGAACATGTTTTTTTTTCTTACTTAAAAATACATGTTTTTTCTGCACAAGATGGCTACTGCGGTCTCCAATAAATACAAGAGCCAATAAATATGGTACACATACATTGTAACATGGAAACAAAATACCAGAAAACATTAAGTAGATTTATAAATTAATCATCCCATCCTGGAACTATCTGTCTAATGTAAGACAATTTAATCACATTATACAACCAGAGCAAGAGGCTCACGGATACCCCCGACCTTTGTCTGCACCGACAAAAACATTTAACGCAAATCTTATGGACGAATATACGAAAACGTCCCGGGGGTATAACAAGGAAAGGAGCAATTTTTAATTTTGTAAAAAAAAAAAAATTCAGACTAGATACAAACAGAACAGATCCTGATGAGATAGCTCATTGCCAACTGGCTTACCTGGATCTATGCAGTTTGCCAACTGGCTTACCTGGATCTATGCAGTTTGCAAACTGGCTTACCTGGATCTATGCAGTTTGCAAACTGGCTTACCTGGATCTATACAGTTTGCAAACAGTAACATTATTGTGTCTAATGGTTTCAGCCATTTTAGTATGATGACAATTCTGTGCTACAACATCATTCAGGCATATTGAGAAAATATTAACCCTTAGCTACACACAACAATTGTCATCTACTGTTGCTTTTATATCTTGCCTTATTTCTCAATAAAAACATGGGTTGACAGCACTTCAGAATCATTTCCAATGGAAATGATTCTGAAGTGCTGTCAAACCATGTTGTAAATTATTCTAAAGTGCAGTCAAACCATGTTTTTGATGATAAAAATGGAAAATAGAAAACAAGCAGATAATAAGATAGCGGTGTAAGGGTTAAAATAGTAAATCTTCAATAATAGTCACTGTAATAGCAATTGCTGTATATTCTGTTGGACCAAAACATCAGTGCTCCAGATAAGCTTGTGTCTAAAGTATATTTCACCCCCCATCAAATTCAATACAGATTATATTTTTGCAAATGGCTTACTAAATTTATCACATGTTTCTTCGATAAAAACTATGGAATAAATTAGCAAAAAATCAGCATAAAAAGTTGAAATTTCAATTATTAAGTTTGCTTTTTGCAGCTCAAATAAGTGAATTTTCAACTTTATTAGAGCATTTTAATCCTCAATTTGAAAATCAATGAATATTCAGCTGAAATAAAGGCATAAAAATGCAGCAAATACGTGTCTTATCTAGAGCCCTGCTACAAGAACAGATCCAGTTTTCCCAAATTGAGTCCCACATGTTAAGACCTCTAGAATTCCTTTCCGGCATTGAATTATTCCATACCCCATAAAGGGTTGCCTGTGCACACAATACCGCCTTTCTGTTTGCCTATTACCGCTGTCGGAGTTCGAGAAAACATTCTAAAGTCCCCGACTGATCAATTATTCCACCACCAAATTCACCAAAGTTACTATGGCAACATTTGTACATTCAACAGGTACTACCATTATCAGTCCTTGATTTTGTTGTGTATTTTCCAATGTTTTCTATATCCAGGAAGGATTAAGTCTGTTTAAGAAGCCTGCATTAAACCGTTACACACAATAAATACCCCTACACGGGTATAAACATTTCTAAATATTTTTCTCATTTCTACTCGAAGGTATATGTTATGACCACTCATTTGAACCGTCTCAACGAGACGGTTCAAATGGTGGTCACAACATATACTTTTATGGAGAAATAAGATAACCACTCGAACGTTTCCATCAGTAAATTGGAATATGTTCAGCATGTAAAGGGCTAAGCCATGTTTACTCGTGTGTCTGCCCTGGTTAAAGTGATGTGAACAACTCAGCCTAGAGTATATGGTTCTCACGTGTCACAGACCATAGACTTCTACAGTTACAATCCATATTTGGGAATGTTAGACGTTTCAAGTATGAAGTTGAAACGGGGGGTATCAAGTAGAAACGGGCCAAATGTTAATATACATTAATATCTATCAGACATTTGCATAACCAGGCAACACACTGTGAGACATTATGATGTCCTGCGTAAAAATATCCCAATTTTGTTGTCTGCGTCTTGGTATTCGTGTTATTGACTGAATTCCAGGACACCTTTCACCCCTAAAATCTGACATGAACTGTTCTATTCGAATTCCTGGACTATTCCAGTCATCCGAAAAGGTGTGCGATGAAAAAAAACCTTAAAATACAGGCAAATAATGCAGATCCTGATGAGATGGCTCGTTACGAGCCGGCTCATCTGGATCTACAGTATTTGTAAATATTAGAATATGGTCCGTGGGGTTGCAAGGGTCAACATGCAAGCTCTGGTTACAAACAAGCTCATCTAGATATACATTGTTAGCAAACATTTGCTTTGTGGTCTATGGTATTGCAAGTTCCTACAGGAACAAGTGCTTAAATAAATGACACAAACTATTAATGAGAATTAACGGGAAGTACCAAGGAACTAGCAACCTTCCTTCAAAGTGCCAGCGCCTATAAAACATGTTTTGACATTAGCCTAGAGGGAAACAGCTTGGCAATAAAACCCTCCTACAAACCCGACCCGAAACATTTGCCTGCCTTCACGGGCACTCGGAAGGCAAAGCGTACTTAACTCTTTGCATGCTGGGAAACTTGTGGGCTATAAATAGTTCAAAACTAGCTGACAAAAATCCACTTATTTTCTTTTATTTCTCCTTGTAAATATCATGAATATGTCTTGGAATTTCATTAGAATGGAGTCCTGAGGACTCAATTCTAATGAAATTCCAAGACATATTTACAGAGAAATAAAACATATAGTCCTAATTTGTTTGGCGGATATTTTCGCCGCTAGCATGCAAAGAGTTAATTAAAGAACAAATATAAACTAGAGAAAGTGAGCAGGGGCTCACGGTAGTTCTGAGGACACAACTCTAATTACATTTTGTTACACTGCATTCAGGGATTCCGCTGGGGAAAATAAAAAAATCGGCACTTCAAAAAAAATAAAACAATTGGCGATAAAAAATTACAATTTTCAAAAAATTTTATCGCCAATTGTTTATTTTTATCGCCAATTGCGAAAGTGGCGATCACCAGCGGAATCCCTGGCATTACATAAGAGTTATGATGGAGTAGTCTTTCCAAATGTGTGTTCGAAGCGTTCTTTGTTTACTGTGTAGAATGGTGTAGCGATATTGTGCAGTCCGTTGCCTATAAAGCGGAAATTGCAGCTAGGGCTCACAGATACCGCCGGCTGCCACCTGGACCGACAAATAAAAACTTTGGATGGATGGAAGGATGGACGGAATTACAAAAATTATATATATACTTTGTATGCCGTGGGGGGGGGGGGTATACAAAAGTCCAGCAGATAACAATTTTCAAAATTTGAAGGCCTCTCTTCTAATACCAGTCCATATGGGAGAACTTCTACTTGTCATTCTCTGAAGAGTGTCAATACAATGGAACCTCTCTAAACATAGCATGAAACCCATGTACAGTGCAACCTCTCTAAACATAGCACGAAACCCATGTACAGTGCAACCTCTCTAAAACAGCCAGACACAGGAAGACACAAAACTGGCTGTTGCCGAGAGGTGGCTGTTGCAGAGGTTAATATTTAACGTTTTGTTGGCTTGGGATATTAAACTATTGGCTGTTACATAGAGGGTTTGTTGTAGAGAGGTGGCCGTTCACGGAACTTGTACATGGAGCTGTACATGGCTAGTCAGGTCTCTTATCACCTGCAATTCCCACATGAAGACCACAGGCTCCAGTTTACCTTGAATACAACCGTAAATGTCACCATAGAATACCATGCTAATTCAGCTGCCAAGTGGAGCGTGCACCAGTGCCATTATAATGTCATTTCCCAGAGGTCAGAAGTGACAGGTACTAGATGAATGGGTCATGTGACAAGTGGTGCCTTGCACATGCAAGACACAGTCTAATGGAGTTCGGTATAATGCTGCTCAACCAGTCTGCATTTGGTCTACTTTAGCAGTACCAAGCAAGCTATTCCAAATTAAATTTTCTTCAGCTGGAAATGTTTTATTTTCAATATTTCTCTACAAAAACCTGTTTTGACAGCGCACGAGAATCGTCTCCACTGGAAAAAACTGTTTTGACAGCGCATGAGAATCGTCTCCACTGGAGACGATTCTCGTGTGCTGTCAAAACAGGTTTTTGGTAAGAAATAAGGCAAAAATCAAAAACAGCAGACGACAATTTCCGTCTCCCGCGTAATGAGGGTTAACACAACTGCTGTTTTTTTGTACTTTGCTTTCTTATTGTCTTCTTATTTATTTTCTATTTATCTTGATGAAAACATGTTTCCCCAATGGAGATAATGCTCATGTGCTGCCAAAATATGTTGTTTTTTTTTTGTTGAAAATAAATAAATGAATAACAGCAGACAACAATATTCGGTTCCAGCCTTTGGCCCTTAGAATGTGGGGAAACAAAACAAAATTTGTTGTCTGCTGTTGTATTATATTTTATTTTTTTTCTCAATGAAAACATGGTTTTACATCATTTTTTAATCATTTCTGTTGGAAATGATGCCGAAGTGCAGTCAAACTATGGTCTTGAAAATACACAGCAGACGACAAAATAAATTCAGCATTATACGGTTAATCCTGACAAATGTATATGGAGTGACACTCACTGCATCGGATACTGTTGCAGAGAATAGAATTGTCCACAAGGAAATGCCTGGGAATAAAACTGTACACAAATGATGGTGACTATGATTCTATCGTTTAACCCTTACACACAATGCTGAATTAAAATTTGTCATCTGCTGTTTATTTTTTATTTTCCATTTTTCTCATCAAAAACATGGTTTGACAGCACTTTAGAATCATTTCCAATGGAAATGATTCTAAAATGCAGACAAATCATGTTTTTACTGAGAGAAGACACAAAATATGACACAGCAGCAGACGACTATTTTCGGTTCCGCACTCTAAGGGTTAAGATAGGAGGTATGGCCGTGTCGTGCCTGCCATTGCTGTGACAATACTTGGATGACTGGAAACTGCCCAAGGTAATTCATGTCACCATGGAGCTGAATTAAATTTGTCGTCTGCTGCTTATTGTCTATTTTCCATTTTTCTCTTAAAAAAAGGTTTGAAAAACATGGTTTGACAGCACTTTAGAATCATTTCCAACGCAAATGAATCTAAAGTGCTGTCAAGCCATGTTTTTATTGAGAATCAAAACGAAATATAAAACAACAGCAGACGACAATTCTTGTTTCCCGCCTTCGTAGGAATGTTACCACCGACCTGACTATAAGGAAACAATAACATCCTTAAGCACAGACCTTGCCAAATAAATACTTTCTGCTTGAAGAGTTTTAATTTCGTGATCAACTGATGACAAACTCAGGTACACATAGTGTGGAGGCGGTGCTTGCGAAATAAATTATAATTAATGTTCCACTAGGAAAGTTTACTCGGATTACATATGCCACCATTATATACAAAAGCTCCAGATAATCTGCCTCTTGAATTTTATAGAAATACAAGTACAACTACGCATTATAGTATAGTTTATACACATATTCATAGTATTTTTAGAATCATCCCAAAACAAAACTATGCAAGGTAATGTCACCATTTCAACAAAAGAATTCAACAGAACTATACCAAGTTTCTGAGAAATACAATCATTTTGTATTTACAACGACAAACGTTTCTGAAAATCTGGTAGGATGTCCCCCATTTACATCCCAGGATGCACCAGGATTCTTGTGATTCAGGGATAGGACGGTCTTTGTCACATCAGTCTTTCTCTACGTGACGGAGAAAATGTAAATATGTGCCATTGTAATACCGGCCGGAAACACTGAAGTGCCTTCCTTGAAGGTCCGTCCTGTATATCTTACATGCTACAATAAAGGGATACAGTGGAACCGCTCTAAACTGGACACCATGGGGACTCTCAGTGGAACCTCTCTAAACTGGACACCCTGGGGACTCTCAGTGGAACCTCTCTAAACTGGACACCCTGGTGACGTACAGTGGAACCGCTCTAAACTGGACACCATGGGGACTGTCAGTGGAACCTCTCTAAACTGGACACCCTGGTGACGTACAGTGGAACCTCTCTAAACTGGACACCCTGGTGACGTACAGTGGAACCTCTCTAAACTGGACACCCTGGTGACGTACAGTGGAACCTCTCTAAACGTTTAGTTTAGTTTAGAGAAGTATCACTGTATTTCCCACATACAATTAAATACAATCACAATTTTTCGTATCCTTCTTGATACTATGTCACGAGAATTATGATAATTTTGATAAAAGTATGTAGAAAACAAAGTAACCTACCATTATGAAGCTGATTTCAAGCTTATTGTATCTGTTGCTACTCTCGTTTCCTCCCATACACAAATATTACAAAAATATATCAATATCCAAACATCACTGTGACACATACAGAAATTGCTTGGAGTGTTTCCATTGAAAATCCTGTAAACAATGATATGGGAAAGAGATGCAGGTATTTTAATATAGCCACAATGAGCGACATATGATTGGATGTTCCAAATAACAGTCACAGACTTAACAATTAACGATGCCTATTAGATGTAATTATCAAATTCCTGTGTTTGTTCCTGGTAACAAGATAATGAAAGGTGGAGATAATTGCAGGAAAAACATTATACAGATATAGATATGCCAATGAATTAAATCTAATATGGTGACACCCAAATTATCAAAATCAGTAATTTAGTATGATGTTATCAATGAACTGACCTTTAACCCTTTAAAAGGTGGGAAATGAATATTGTCGTTTGCTGATTTTCTTTTTAACAGAACTCGTTTTGGCAGCACATGAGAATTGTCTCCATTGGAGACAATTCTCATGCGCTGTTGAAACTAGTTTTCATTGAGCAGAAGGAAAATAAAAACTAACAGCAGTGGACAGAACTTTAATTCAACATTGTAAGGGTTGAACCCCGTCATGCTGAAGATACATAATAATTCTGACCGATATTTGTAAATATTTTTTCATTTTTCTGCCTAGAAGTATATGTTGTGATAACTCCAATGGAAATGATTATAAAGCACTGTCAAACCATGTTTTTATTGAGAAAGAAGACACAATATAAAACAACAGCATACAACAATTTTTTTCCTTCATTTATTCCGGGGAACCAAGTTTTTTGCACTAACAGCAGACGACAATTTTTATTCCCTCATTCTGGGAACCAACTTTTCCCTCCAACAGCAGACGACAATTTTTGTTTTCTACATATATTCCGGGAACCAACTTTTCACCAACAGCAGACGACAATTTTTGTCTTCTACATATATCCCAAGAACCAACTTTTCACTCTAACAGCAGACGACAATTTTTGTTTTCTACACATATTCCGGGAACCAACTTTTCACTCTAACAGCAGACGACAATTTTTTTTCTCTACATATATTCTGGGAACCAACTTTCGCTTTAACAGCAGACGACAATTTTTGTTTCTTACATACATCCTGGAACCATCTTTTCCCTCGATGTTCCTGATAAACATTACACTACCCTGATTGTGGAGTCACCACAAATACCACACCCACTACTATTGAAAATACTAGACATTCTTTCCCAGTTAGGATTTGGAAGTGATTCCTTATCAAGTCATCCCAGGCAATTTGTCAACTGCCATTCCATTCCAACCATGTTTTCACAGCCAGTCAGACCTCCATATGTGATCTAATGAGAGCATGGTAAAATCCTTATCTTGTCATGGAAAACAGCATAGACCCAGATCAGACTGCACATTTGTGCAGTCTGATCTGGGTCTACACTGCTTGCGAACAATGATGGTGACAAACTAAGTGAATTAGACTGGTAACAATTCTGGGGGTAGGGGTGGAGATAATAGATGTCAATAAGTCTTCCCATATTCTTCTTTCTGTTTGGAAAAACAGTTTAACACTCCCAGGAGTTAGACATGTATTTAGACAATACTGGATGGAATTATTTCCTTGTAGAATGTGTCTAATTCCTGGGTATTTGCCTCAACAAAGGTGTATTTATAATAAGCAACAATGTAGTTTTTAATCAGAAACCACGAGTTAGACATACATTTAGTTCATACTGGAGGGAATTAGTTCATTTAGAGTGTCTAATTCCCAGGTGTTTGCCTACTGCCTACTGCTCTCGCAGACGGACTCGGACAGTAGTGATAAATGTATAGTAAATGAACAGTGTAGTTCTTGATCAGACAAATGTAGACCAGGGTCTACACTGGTTGACAATTCTGTTTGTTTCACTGTATCCAGGGTTCAATGAAGTGTTTTGCCCAGAGTAAGGTTCCATTAACCCCTTAAACCTGACAGCCCACTATAGCGGTTTATGCAAACAGTTCAGATCGGCTCATCAGGATCTGCACTTTTTGCAAGAAACCTTCATATTTTTTAGAACACCCCCTTTTCATAAATGGACTAGTCTGAAAAACATTTTGTGACAGTTTGATTTATTGCAAAATTAACATATCAAAATCCATTCCAGTTACTTAGGGGGGAAAGGGGTTAATCTTCCCCTGCCATTTTGTCTGTTTGTTCCCTGCCACACAACCTTAAACCTGGGACAGCAAATTAAAACTTGAGGAAGTTCTTATCAGCTGATGGTAATCTATGGGTGGCAAATTTCCTTTAGCATTTCAAATCTTCCATAACTTCCTTCACAAATTAATGGGTGTAATTTAGCAGTTCCAATCTTCGATAACTTCCTTCACAAATTAATGGTGTAATTTAGCAGTTCCAATCTTCCATAACTTCCTTCACAAATAATGGTGTAATTTAGCAGTTCCAATATTCTACTTAATTAAAGACATTACAAAAAGGAACTTAACCTTTTCACCCCTAAACATACATGTCTGTTCCATGTTAATAGTGGACTTCTCCATTTATTTAACAAGAAATCAGTAACACTAAGGAGGATGCACCCCTCAAAAACGTTAGCGCCCACAATTTGACCGTGACCTTGGGTGTGAGTAGGCTACAGAATAAAAATACGGATGATGACAAGTAAGTATATGAAGTTTCAAGTGAATCAGATAACAGAGGTAGTATGTGGTCAACTATTTGAACCCTTTCAACACCACAGGCCTATATAGTCGTATTGGCAAACAGTGTAGATCCAGATGAGCCGGCTCATCAGCATCTGCACTTTTTGTAAGTAATTTTCATATTTTTGAGAGCAAAAACACCCCTTTTCATAGATGGACTAATCTGAAGATCATTTTGTGATGATTGGATTAATTGGAAAATTAACAATCAACATAGACAGACAGACAGACAGACAGACAGACAGACAGACAGACAGACAGACAGACAGACAGACAGACAGACAGACAGACAGACAGACAGACAGACAGACAGATGACAGACGGACAGACGTTCAAACATTTGGGAGTTATGAGCTATTTGTTCTTTAAAAGATCAAAGGATTAGCTCCTAAAGATCAATGGAATTATGAGCTAACCAACTATAACAAAGGAATCCTTTGTTACTAACCCTTACCCTAAGCTCCTAAAACCCCCCCCCTCCCCCCCCCCCCCCCACCCCTCCCCCCGATGTTGGGCCCACCCCGGACGACGACGGACGGACGGACGTTGAAACATTTGGGAGTTATGAGGCACCGCTATATAAAAGATCAAAGGGTTAGCTCCTAAATATCAAAGAGTTAGCTCCTAAATTTATGAGGCACCGACAATATCAAAGAGATCAAAGGTACTAACCCTTACCCTAAGCTCCTAAACCCCCGATGTTGGCCCGGACGGACGGACGGACGGACGGACGGACGGACGGACGGACAGACAGACAGACAGACAGACAGACAGACAGACAGACAAAGATCACTGTTCATGGAAAATTCTTTGGAGAACATAAAAAATAAATAAGCATAAACCAACAAAATTTAATTGTAAGGGTCAATGACATATCGATGGTCTAGTAACATAAGGTCATAACTGCTATGCTAAAGCATAGCACTTACGACCTTATGTTACTAGACCATCATATGAAATAGTAAATACATGAGCAGTCACCTCTGCAGCTCGTTATCCCTGCGACATATTCAGCATAATAATGACAGCAGGAACATGTGAGAATACAATTTCTACACATACAGCATACGTCATACTCCATGGCAAATAGCATAAACTGCCACACTCATTCCAATAATGGAATACAAATATATATATACGCAACTACATGTAGCAAGCCTATTTCCATATGACAATTAATTACAATGCATAAAATAGGTAAATAAAATGTAAGAGACTATTGAAAATCTGTAACCCTGTTTCAGACACAACAACAACAACAAGTTATAAATGTAACACATGTAAACCTTCAATCTAGCATCTAAGCGAATAATCTGAAATAAATTAGTTTCAGAAATATGTATACAACAAAATGGTAAATAAGTTTAATTTACCTTTGTATATTCTACCTTTCCTGCATGTGTACCAATACACAAAGAACTGTACAAGTTAAAGTAAGAAACATACGACAAACCTATCCGTGATAGCATCCACCTAAGTCAGGAAGAAGGAACACCGAATACACAAGATGTCACATGATCCGGCAAGACGACGGTAATTCAGCAAATTTGATGTAGTGGCACTCGATATTATGTGACCGGAATAAATCATGTGGAGTTCCAAATTAGCTCCAAGAATGGACAGTTCCACCTTGCTGCACACTGTAAATACACACCTATTTGGAAACCAGGGAACCAGACAATGACAAGATGACAAAATTGATCTCAAGCATGAGAAAACATGACATGTTCCTTGCAAGCGGTGTTGATCCTGATCAGACTGCACACCTGTGCCGTCTGATCGGGATCCACACAGCTTGGCAATTACTAAAGACATTTCCAAAATCTAGTCAACAACGCGGTTGCATTTGACGATGATTCTAGACTGGTTTACAGGTATCACGGTGACTGGTTTATCGCACGATGACCCAATTACTTCTACAGGTAAACCTTGTACCTGGGAATAGCTTGAAGTTCCACTCTGTGCACACATCGCATACATACACATCCATTACTACACTTAAACCCTCGAGCGATGATCGGAACTTTATGAATCTTTGACAACTATAGCCAGTGACAATAGCCCGAGAGCGGACTATGCCAGCACAATTATCATTGAATGGCCGAGGTTCCACGGGTCTGACACGGTCTACATTACAGGCAAAATGTAACAGCCCGGAGCCAACTTAATCTATGCATGAAATCACTTCAGACCTCAGTAATGCTATTCAGAGTCTGGGTACAGGCATAAATAAAATGTTGGCCCGGATCTTAATGATTTTGTACCATGCAGTGTCACTGTTCGAGCTGTAGCCAACAAAGGCTTGAAGAAATTGTAAAAGCCATTAGCTAGGTGGTCATCCGGATTCAGTGGAGGACTGAAATTGATTGTTCCGAGTTTGAATCCCGAATTTGGTTACTTAACAGAACCAAACAGATATTATTATGGAGTTTTGGGCAATGTGGCTCCTGATCACATAACGCCTAAAGTACCATAATATGAATTATCCAATAATTAAATGCTAAGAATTTGAAATTGTTTTTGTGAAAAAGCATAAATGATTCACATTAAATTAGAAGAAGTGAGCAGAGGCTCACTGATACCCCGGCCACAGCCTGGACCAACAAACAAAACCTTTAATGCAAATCTTATTACGGACGGACAAATGGATGAAAGGATGGACGGAAATACGAAAACCATATACACCTCGACAACTGATTAACTGATTGGAATTTTACATTCACTCAACGGTACAGTCCCATATAGTGGGAAATGTAACTGTCTGATTAACCCAATACATGCGGAATACACCCTTACGGTTATGATTTTATTATATTTCTCAATGAAAGTATATGTCGTGACCACTCATTTGAACAGTCTTAAAAATGGTGGTCAAGACGTATACTCCTGAGTGCATAGAAGGAAAGTATTTAGGATTTTCTGCAAAAATAATGGCGTATCGTCAGCATGAAATGGGTTAACTCGGGTCATGCTGAATGTAACCTCTATATGGGCTATGAGCAAATTGAAATAACTTTTGCTATTTTTCTTATTCCTATTCAAAGGTATATATTGTGACCACTCAGTTGAACCGTCTCAATGAGACGGTTCAAATGAGTGGTAACAACATATACTTTGGTACATAATTAAAATAATTATTTTTATTTTTCGTATGAAAAATTGTGAAACCTCGGTATATAATGGATTAAATGCTGAAAGACTTACAATACACTATATACAGCTACCCGGGAATTAAGTTCTGCCAAGTCCTGACTGGAGAACAATTATATTGGTTCATGAGCAAATCCGAAAATCTTTTCAAAAGGACAAACGGTTTGGCTAATTTGCCTGAAATTCCATTGCAGACATGTTTACCTGAGATTACCTGTCGCATAATGGCCCACTTATACCCGGCTAGACTTGGGTGTGCAATCACAGACCAGCATAGAAGGAAGGAATTTAATTGAATACAATTCACAGACATTAAAAACCATTAATACAGTAGAACTCCAACCATACAGGACACCCACAAAAAATATATAATTTTAAATTTTGATGGATTTCACTGTAATGGCAAACAGTGTTTCGTATAAACATATGTTATGGCTGTAGTAAGGCTATATACGGGTACATTTTTGATATGCAATTTACTGTTAGAGTAAAACGGGTTGGAATACAAGTTTTAACATGAATTACATCCCTTCCCAAAGTCTTCAAAACCATAATGTACATACCGATGTGAAGACAACCAGTGTAGCCCCTGATCACACTGCACAGGCTGATCTGGGGCTACACTGGTTGCGAATCCCACAAAGCCACTTTTCATCAGCCAGCCGTGTATGTGCCCTGTGGTGTTTGGAGATTTATAAGGAACTGGTTCTGTTTGCCAATAATATAATGGCAAGCTAATCCTTTGCCAGGGTGGGACATTATAGAGGACAACTATTTGGAATAAATCAATATCCCAGTACCTGGCTATAATTATGTAGGCCATGCGGTTCTTATAGAGGTACTATAAAAGCCTATACAAATATTCCATAAGCGATAAAGTTCAGTCTTGAGATCTGTTATAGAGGAGTGATAAAACTCAGTCATCAAAACTCTTATAGACCAATGTAAAAATGCCAGTAGCACAGCACATGGGAAATGGTCCAACTTGGTGTTTTCTGCCAGTCTATGGGACCAAATTCTAGGAGATGTTTTGAACATTTTGCAATTAAATGGGTCAAAATCACTTGGTAGATCCTTTTTTATCCCTCACGTTTTCTATCCCTCGAAAACAGCATAGAGTATGACGGTTTATTGTATGAAATTGGCGTTTGCAACGTAATAACACAGTGTAATAACACAGTGTAATAAACATCATAATACACTAGGGTAATAAATATGCAAATGAGACTGCTAGAGAAAACATGCTGGGTGATCAGTACATCTTCGGTGTATGATGTTGTGCTTATGTGATAAATAGAATCAAACATTTGATGACAATATGGTGTTCATTAACTCTTTGCATGCTAGCGGCGAAAATATCCGCCAAACGAATTAGGAATACATGTAAATGTTTTATTTCTCTCTGTATATATAAATATGTCTTGAAATTTCATTAGAATTGTGTCCTCCGGACACAATTCTAATGAAATTCCAAGACATATTCATGACATTTATAAGAAGAAATAAAAGAAAATGTAATGAATTGTCATCTGCTATTTTTGAACTATTTATAGCCCACAAATTTCCCAGCATGCAAAGAGTTAAACATGTTGACTGATTCCATAAGAGACTCTGTATAGCCTTGTTTCCTATGAAATCAGTAAACTTATTTAACTCTTTCACCCCTAAGTAACTGGAATGGATTTTGATATGTTAATTTTGTAACCAATTCAACCATCACAAAATGATTTTCAGACTAATCCATTTATGAAAAGGGGGTGTTTTCTTAAAAATATGAAAGTTTCTTGCAAAAAGTGCAGATCCTGATGAGACGGCTCGTCACGAGTCTGCTCATCTGGATCTACACTTGTTGCTCATACCACTATACAGGCCTGTGGTTTTGAAAGGGTAAATAAATACCGTATTAAAGGTACATGCCCACTCATTAGGTACATAATGTTCTTTATAGGAATTAAACAAGAGCTCCGCGGAGCAAGATGTCCCGCCTGGCAAGTTTGATAGTACATAAAGAGCTTGTAAAACCTTGGGGTTAGTGAGCACCATGGGCTTTCTGTAGAATGATGCAGGATGATGTTACAAATGCACCTAAGAAATACTAGAGCATTCCATTAATGGAAACAGAAGTTATTGCAGATTAACCCCAATGTTAATTTTTGTGATGGACAGATGAACAGACGGATAAACAAGACAACTTTTGCATCCCTATATCCCCTTTTCGCTACGCGAGGGGATAATAAACTGAAACCAAAACACTTATTTTCCAACAAACACAGCTAAACACAAACAAGAATGCCACCAATGACATGTATCTCCTGGCACCGATGCTAAATTTCTATACTAGACATTTTTGAAGTCCGTGGCCTTGACCTTGGGGCTACCGGACACCATGAACTTTCTGCAGATGATGCGGAATGTTCTTACAAATGCATGTATGCAATATTAAAACATTCCATCTAGGGAAACAATAGTTACAATAAATTAACCCAAACATTAAGTTTTCAAAACTGAGCATTTTCTAAGCCCGTGACCTTGACCTTGGGCTTTCTGTAGAATCATACCGAATGTTGCTATAGTTTACACCTAAGAAATATTAAAGCATTCCATCAAGGGAAACAGAGGTTGTAATAAAGTAAACCAAGCGTTAAGTTTTCCAAACCCGGAATTTCTAAGCCCGTGACCTTGACCTTTGGGGTTAGCGGGCACCATGAGCTTTCTGTAGAATGATGCGGGATGATGTTTCAAAGGCATGTATGGACTATTAAAGCATTCCATTGAGGGAAACAGAAGTTACAACAAATTAACCTCAGAGTTAAGTTTTATTTAGAAACATAGTCAAACGCAAAAACTTAACGTTGAATGCATGTGAAAATTAGGTCAATGAACCATGAAAACTAGGCCAAGGTCACATGGGTTCCCTCTGTGTGAGATGGTTACACCACAGTGTTGATGTATACCAAGTTTGGAGGTCGTAGGACTTATAGTTTTCCGGAAATTGAGCTAAATGCAAAAACTTAACATTGAATGCATGTGAAATGTAAGTCAATAAACCATGAAAACTAGGTCACGGTCACATGTAATAAATTAAACAGAGCGTTAAGTTTTCCAAACCCTGAAATTTCTAAACCAGTGAGTGACCTTTGGGGTTAGCGGGCACCATGGGCTTTCTGTAGAATGATGGGCTTTCTGTAGAATGATGGGCTTTCTGTGTAGAATGATGGGCTTTCTGTAGAATGATGCGGGATGTTGTTACAAATGCATGTATGCCATATTATAAGGTTTGATCATGTCCAGCCGTGTGCAAATGTTTGCTGTGGCCCGAGGGAACTGTTTGAACCCCAAGGCCGCAGGCCGCGGGTTCAAACAGTTCCCGAGGGCCACAGCAAACGTTTGCACACGGCTGGACATGATCAAACGTTATTGTTACATTTTCAACAAAAAACAGATGTAATTTGAGCATTATATTCAGTATTTTCAGTACTTTTATAAAATCGTCCCATTCACATAGATAATTTTCGGTATGCATATTCCGGGGCCGCGACATGAACGTCATGAACGTCATGAAGTAGTGACGTCATGAAGGCACTTCCGCGTAGTGACATCATGAAGGCACTTCCATTACGCGCGGCCCCGGAATGAGCATTGCCTAAAGCCATGTGCAAACAGCACGCGCTATTTGTTTACAACGGAAACCATGTAACAATAAAGCATTGAGGGAAACAGAACCTGAGCGTTAAGTTTTAGAAACAGAGCTAAACGCAAAAACTTAACGTTGAATGCATGTGAAAAGTAGGTCAATGAACCATGAAAACTGAGTCAAGGTCACATGGGCTCCCTCTGTGTGAGATGGTTAATTCCATCGAGGGAAACAGAAGTTGTAATTAAATTAAACCGAGCGTTAAGTTTTCCAGTTAAGTCAGTGACCTTGACCTTTGGGGTTAGCGGGCACCATGGGCTTTCTGTAGTGATGCGGGATGTTGTTACAAATGCATGTATGGAATATTAAAGCATTCCATTGAGGGAAACAGAAGTTACAAAGCTAAACGCAAAAACTTAAAGTTGAATGCATGTGAAAAGTAGGTCAATGAACCATGACTAGATGGCCGCGGCCTGCATGTCGCGCCTTGGGGCGAGGCATGGACACTAAAAAAAGAGATATAGTAGACTGAAAAAAACTTTAACCAAAAAACTTTTACCAAAAACTTCAAAGTAATTTGACCTTGACATTGGGCACAGGGGCCGCACAGGAGGGGCGTAGAATGAAAATATAGATGATGATAAACACCCATGTGAAGTTTCAAAGTAATGGGCAAAGCAGTTGCAGAGATATAGTATAACGAAAAACTTTAACCAAAAACTTTAACCAAAAACTTTAACCGGACACACGTACGTATGCCAAAGTGCTGACTATATCTCGCTTTCCAAAAGCGGGCACGATAAAAACTAGGTCAAGGTCACATGGGCTCCCTCTGTGTGAGATGGTTACACCACAGTGTTGATGTATACCAAGTATGGAGATCGTAGGACTTATATTTTCTGGAAACTGAGCTAAACGCAAAAACTTAACGTGAAATGTTGACGCCGCCTACGCCAACGCCGACAGAAAAGCTATGCCTATGTCCCGCTTCTGCTAAAGCAGGCGGGACAATAAGTGTA
Organism: Conchocele bisecta; assembly: GCA_029237695.1. Taxonomy (NCBI): domain Eukaryota; kingdom Metazoa; phylum Mollusca; class Bivalvia; order Lucinida; family Thyasiridae; genus Conchocele; species Conchocele bisecta. Next base: position 8,113,712 of record CM055265.1, on the reverse strand, counting down.
TAATTGTGTCACTATTCCACCAGTTCTAAAAAATAGTGTCCGCTGTACAGATATCATCCTTTAGTAATATTTATTTTACTGATAGTGACTCGTGGTAGTATCAGGCTATTTTCATATGCAAATGAGGCATGATATTTTTAAATTATTTATACTAATTAAATGCGTCACCAGAAAAAATAATATTTTCGACAGATTATAAAGTATGATCAATGTACAGCAAAAAATAAATACAGAGAATAAACAGTAATGTCCGGTAACATTTTAAGGAAACACAATTATCACCCCTGATATCAATGTGAAAATTTACGTCTGATATAAAACGTATAATAATGTCAATCAATACGTGGGGTAATGGTGAATGAATGTTTATTTTGCCAGAAGATGTCTCAGATGATGTCCTCCGATATAAAGAACATTTTGTGACTACTGAGTGGGCATACTATAGGAATGAATGGCCTTTTTGTTGAATTTATCGGGGTATAAACTTGGAAAAGTTGCGTGAATACTGGATGAAGGCCGGAAGGCCTCGTCCAGTATTCCCGCGACTTTTCCAAGTTTATATCCCCGATAAATTCCACAAAAAGGCCATTCATTCCTTATAATTCCAGCATTTGAAATAAATTCATCAAGAAAATGTGTTTATTTTCCGTTTTCTTAAGAATTATTTTAACTGCGCCTGACGGTTACGGAAAGTAGTTTGGCATGGAGTTTACTGGGATATAAATTTTGAACGGAGACTTGCAACGGACCAATCTAATGTTAGGGAATTGTGTAAATATTTTTGTGCTGGAATTATTGTACCTTTAAATCATCACTGGAGTGGGGTCCTCTATATACCACCAATTAACCCAGTGTAATATGAATAGATATCACTTATTGATGACCTACACATGGATATTTTCTGATTTCAGCACAAACTAGTATGTTGTCACCACTCATTTGAACCATCTTCTTGAGATGATTCACATACATGATGAAATACATATTTGTTCCATGTAGAAATGAAGGAATATTTAGAATCAATAGTTTAGCAGCTGGCTTGAAATGGGTGCCTTTTACCATGAAATGGTTGTTGTGACACAACAATCTTGTTTTTATTTATTGGGCAAACCATCAGGAACATAAATCAAGGATATTTAGTGAAACGAAATGAAAGTGTCTGAGCATTGTCAGTTTAACCCTTAGACCGCTACTCACAACAATTGTCATCTGCTGTTGATTTTATATCTTGCCTTATTTCTCAATAAAAACATGGTTTGACAGCACTTCAGAATCATTTCCAATGGAAATGATTCTGAAGTGCTGTCAAAGCATGTTGTAAATTATTCTAAAGTGCTGTAAAAGCATGTTTTTGATGATAAAAATAGAAAATAGAAAATAAACAGCAGACGACAGGGTTAAATTATGAAGTGGCTCAAATAATGACGGATATACATGGACATGCACGCTTGCATGAGCTCATCCATCAATTATGGTAATATGATTTGTGATACCATTATGTTTTCTGTAAATGATGCAGAAATAGAGCAGTGGAACCTCTCTAAACCTGTCACCCCAGGGTGGAACCTCTCTAAACCTGTCACCCCAGGGTGGAACCTCTCTAAACCAGGGGGGAACCTCTCTAAACCTGTCACCCCAGGGTGGAACCTCTATAAACCTGTCACCCCAGGGTGGAACCTCTCTAAACCTGTCACCCCAGGGTGGAACCTCTCTAAACCTGTCACCCCAGGGTGGAACCTCTATGAACCTGTCACCCCAGGGTGGAACCTCTCTAAACCTGTCACCCCAGGGTGGAACCTCTCTAAACCTGTCACCCCAGGGTTGGGAAGGTTCCACTGTTGTATGGAGACCAGGGGGCCGTTTCACTAAACTTCGTAAGACTAAAATGTTCGTAAGTGCAAATTTAGGATCATCTGTAAATTTCAATTGATGGATCTACATTTATTGAGCATAGGCTGCATATGCTCAATAAATGTAAATCCATTAATTATTTACAAGAAAACAATGTTAATATGAAATTTACAGACTATCATAATTTTGCACTTACGAACATTTTAGTCGTACGAAGTTTAGTGAAACGGCCCCCAGTTTACAAGAACAAGACAATAAATATGGCTTACTACAATATTGTGTTCAACTGTGTGAAAGCAATTTCAAGACAGCTGTTTCCATAAATGGTAACAAAAATTTAAAGGGTCTTTACTAAAATACCAATTATTGTTTGCCCTAGTTTCTCGACCAATGAAAGCATAGCATTTCGTCTCAATTAATCACATATTTCGCTAATATGTATTAAATTAATCATTAAATGTTCAGTGCTATATTTATAACTGATTTTATGCTATTTAGAACTGATTTTATGCCAGCTTGTCATCAGTTCATGAGATGCAAAGCATATTACCGCCTACACATGCTCTCAATTCGTGTCACACTGACAATCACATAGTCATACTAGTATAGCGATTCAAAATCAAGTATAGGGGCGGAGCTTCACGGCTGGGCTGATAAACATCAAGTGAGTTATAGTTCACATATTGAATTTTTAATGAACTAATTTCTTGCTCGCTCAAAATTAATTTATTAAAAGTTCAATATGTGAACTATAACTATTACATACATAATGTCCATTTCATCTGAAACATGTCAAACGTTCCACATAATTTACGGGCAATATTCCCACAAACATTCCCATAAAACCAACATATGTGACAAATAACCCTTTCAATCCTAAATTAAATTTTGTTGTCTGCTATTTATTGTTTATATTTTGTTTTTCTTAATAAAAACATGTTTTTGACAGCACATGAGAATCATCTTTAGGAGATGATTCTCATGCACTGCCAAAATATATATATTTTTGCTAATGAATAAATTTAAAAAAAAAAAGCAGACGACAATTTTCAGTTCCCTCCTTTTAAGGATTAAGGCATCTACTGTTATCCCACACATGTAGCTATATAGCACCTGCTAACTAATCACACCCGCCCAAACAGCTAACAAAACCATTAAAGAATAGTCTCAAATAGTTTACCTGAATCCTTGTGTTCACCCTTCATGCGATTCTAAAAGTTGTGTCTCAAATGGCAAGCACACCTTAATTCTTCCCCATTCACCTGTTGTCAGCTGACAGACTGCGCTCCACCAGGGAAATGGTCTACCAGAGCCAGAACTCAGTATAGTCTGCTACAGTAAACCAGTCTGCTACAGAATTATGAACCAGTCTATTTGTTGCTAATCCTTTAACCCATACAGTGATGAATTAAAATTTGTTGTCTGCTGTTTATTTTATATTTTCCATTTTTCTTATCAAAAACATGCTTTGACAGCACTTTAGAATCATTTTCAATGCTGCCAAACCATGTTTGTATTTAGAGAAAATACAAAATAAGCAGACGACAACTTTGGTTCCCGCATTCTAAGTGTTAAATGCATGAATTGACCGACTATATATGTTAGATGCTTGTTTCAATGAGTTCTTATTCTACTTCATAAACATGTTTTATCTGCATATTAGAATCATCTCCAATGGAGACATTTGCAATTTGCAGACAAAGAACTCTTTTGTGGATAAAGAACTAAACAAAAGCACATCATAAATTACTGTGCCAATTTAAAATGTTAAATTAAATTTTGTCGTCTGCTATTTTTCTCAACAAAAACATGGTTTGGCAATAATTTAGAGTCGTAAATGATTCCAAAAAGTCTGAAAAAACATGTTTTTATTGAGAAAGGAAGACAAAATATGAAACAACAGCAGACGACAATTTCCCCCCCTTTCTAATGGTGAAATAACACCACCCATGTTATTGTTTCTCAACATAATCTTTTCTATGGCATTAGGTAGACAATCCACTGTCCATTCATTCCCCATTAGTGTAAAGACTGTTTTCTTCTGTCACAACATCCAAATCTAAATCAGATAAGACCCAGAACCTCTCACAATTCAAAGACAGATCTATTTATAGCATCAAAGTAGTTTACCTGTAAAATTCCTACCATCATGTGTTGGGTCAGTTGAAAAATACCTGGGGGCTGTTTCACTAAACTTTGTTGGACTAAAATGTTCATAAGTGCTAATTTAGGATTGTCTGGAAATTTCAATTGATGGATTTACATTTATTGAGCATAGGCTGCATGAAGCCTATGCTCAATAAATATAAATCCAATATTTCTTTACAAGAAAACAGTGTTAATGTGAAATTTCATAATTGATGGCTATAATAATTTTGCACACACAAACTTTTTAGTCGTACAAAGTTTAGTGAAACTGGCCCCTGGATCGCGAGTAAGATGAGACAATTTACACACACATTGGAAAGAAGCAGCAGAACAAAAATATTAATCATGACAATAACAAAATAATTTATCCGAGTTTTTGATCAGCATAGATCCTGATCAGCAAGAACACACATGGGCTAATACAAATCCAGAGGCATCAGGCACGTTTTCCCTCTGTAACAGTAAAACGGTGTAGGTCCTGATCAGACTGCATGGATGCAAACCGAATTTGCCTCTTTTTGTCATAACTGTTCACATATTAGGATTAACCCTTAGAATGCTGGGCACGAAAATTGTTGTCTGCTGTTGTTTTATATTTTGTCCTTTTTTCTCAATACGAGGATGGCCGTGGCCAACATGTCGAGCCCGCCGAGGCATTTGATGGTCTCAGAGTGTATTTATTTGAAGTTTGATGCCCAATAAGCATACACATTCAGAGGAAATAAAGAGTATATATATGTGCCCCCCCCCTCCCCCCCCTCTAGTGGCAGCTAACACTTAAACTGCTGAATAAAAGATTGTTGTCTACTGTTTATTTTGTACTTTCCATTTTTTTTCAATAAAACATGGTTTGACAGCACTTAGAATCATTTGCAATGGAACTGATCCTAAAGTGCTGTTAAACCATGTTTTTATTGAGAAAGAAGTCAAAACAATGACAATTTTCATCTAAGGGTTAAGTTTGATTACCGAGGCTAAAATGTTACGCATTGCAACAACTGTAGCCGATTTCATCAAAATTGCAAAGTATACTTATCTAGCAAAGAATACTTTGAGGGAGTAATCATTTACTTTTCCTGAAATGCATTATGTCATATAGAACTAACGACTGCATATATTTGATGCTTAAAAGTATGCAAAATTATTATACTGAATTTATTAATGTAATAAATTCAGTATAATAACAAGTAATAAATTTATCCTTAAATTTCTCCCTCAAACAACTATACTTTGCTAGATAAGTATACTTTGCAATGTTGGTGAAATAGGCTACTGATGTTGACCATGTGTGCCGAGTATGAAGTAAATCAGCTGAAAACTGTTGCAGTAGTTCACTGGAGAAGACAAAATGGGATTTCTGGAATCGAAAAAGGGGCATAACTCATGGGTCGCATGGGTGGGTTATAGAATGAAAATATGGATGATGACAAATAGGTATATGAAGTTTCAAGCCAATCCAACTTACTAATGTCAATAGAGATAGATTAGGTAGCCAAAAACCTTAAACGTTAACAAAACTCTCGGACAGACAGACAGCTGCGCAGATGGACAGACAAACAGAGGTACAGGATGGCGACTATAATTGGACCCCGAGAAAAATATTGTGGTAAAAAATGAATGTTTGGTAGTTACATCTCATTTCGTTATTTTTGTTCATTTTTCAACAAAAACACATTTGGGCAGCACCTTGGAATCTACCCGATTATATATATATATATATATATATATATATATATATATAAAACGTTAGCACAAGTCAAAAATATGCTTATGAAAGAAATAAACAGAATATGAAAATAACTGCAGACGATGCAAATCAGTTGTAATGGCCTGCGGTATGTACACGGCGGTGCAGTACAATATGCAGATTTCAGCACGATTACCTTTGGAAAATTCACAGACAGGTATCCAGGTAAATCTTGTGGCCCAAAACCAACAATTTAAAGTGGTGACCTCTCATGTGGAAAGTTTATGACACTGAACATCGCTTAATGGAGGTACGTTCTACATGAATCCTCGAGAAAACACGAGTAACGAGCATAGACACATATGCCAAGTAAATTTTAGAACAAACGTAATATAACTTGCATCGCCGAGCATGGCGAATATTGGCATATTATAAAAGAAACCTGTCAATATTTCATGTTTCAGCAACATTATTTCTAGATTTTCTGCAGTTTGTGAAAATTGTCTGATATTTACAAAATTTTCCCATTTCTAATTGATGGCAGTCTGGCATGAATGTGAAACCATCGAGCTGATCAGTTATTGAAAGATGAAAACATTATGGCGACATCTCCCAGTGTGATCAACTGTCAAACATTGTCACGATTGGACCAGAATTTTGTTCTTTGTCGATAAATAGTTTTTCTAGATTAACTTTCATTAACCCTTTCACCCCTAAAACTGGAATGGATTTTGATATGTTAATTTTGCAACCAATCCAACCGTCACAAAATTATTTTCAGACTAGTCCATTTATGAAAAGGGAGTGCTTGTCACGAGCCGGCTCATCTGGATCTACACTGTTTGCCAATACCACAATACAGAATAATCTCTGTGGTGTTGAAAGGGTTAACCAATGTCACATAAGAAATTTATTCACAGTAATAAAAATTTACAAAACTCTTTCTATTTTTCTTTATTTTTCAATGAAATTATGTTGTTACCACTCATTTGAATAGCCTCGATGAGTGGTAACATACATATACTTTTATTATAAGTAACAAAAAAAAATAGTTCCCAAAGCAAAAGTGTGCATCGCGAGTATGAAATTGGCTAAAACAGGTAGTCATCAAATATATACATGTATTTTAGAAATCTAATCGTTCCATACACGAAAATTATTTTCTCGAAAAACCTGACCACCCATGAGCTTACACATAAATGAGATAAGACGTATACTTCAAGCGCGTGTACCTGTGGTTGGATCTCGCGGACAGCAATCCTGATCCCTGTGACATCGCTGCGAACCATTTCCATCATGTTTAGCCTCATCTCGGAGTTCAAGAACTATTGAACCTTGCTTGGCACTGTCATATCCTTGTCTCACATTTAACCCGAGTGTCATAAAGTTTTACTGTGCACTGTAAATGTTAACACAAACTTACAAAACGGAAAAATAAATTGCCGTTCTATTGGAATAATTCATCTGCGCAGTTCTTTATTATCCTTCTAATGCGGGAAACCAAACTTGTCATCCGCTGTTGTTATATATTTCGTCCCTTTTCTTTAAAACATGGTTTGACAGCACTTTAGAATCATTTCCATTGGAAATGATTCTAAAGTACTGTCAAATCATGTTTTCGTTTTGAAAAATGGTAATTATATAAAATAAACAGCAGGCATGAAAGCTTAATCCAGCATTGCAAGGGTTAAAAAATTCTGTTTGACCCAAAACAAACCTGTTGCATTGTGCTGTAAGATGAAAGCGAGCTATAGAGACTGGAGCAAGGCAGGTCGCAGGGCTGCTGAATGCCTGAAGTGTCTCTCCAACACAAGCACCATTGTCACAGTTTCCTGCCGACCAAACAAACAGGAATAGGACATCCTCTACTTAAAGAACGACCATCAAGTCAGTGAGGCTGCGACAATCCTGATAAGGAACCGCACAGGCAAACCAACCTTCACTTAATCACTACCTAACCAGGCTTCCTTTGAATTCCACTATTCAACCAGCAGACATTTTATTTAACCGATTCCTTTTGGAATACACCTACGGGGTATGAAATTCATTCAATACTTTATTTTTATTTTTGTTATTTCTCGACGAGATGGTCCAAACGGTGGTCGCGACATATACTTTTGAGCGCATAGAAGGAAAATATTTAGGATTTTCTGCAAACATAATGGCGTAACCTCAGCATGAAAAGGGTTAACCCTTAGACCGCTACACACAACAATTATCATCTGCTGTTGCTTTTATATCTTGCCTTATTCCTCACATGTGATTCTGAAGTGCTGTCAAAGAATGGTTTTGATGATAAAAATGGAAAATAGAAAATAAACAGCAGACGACAAAAAATTAAGATAGCGGTCTAAGGGTTAAGCTATCCAACTGGGCTTCATTAACCTGTTGAACCCGAAAGTCCGCTATATCAGTTTATGCAAACAGTGCAGATCCAGATGAGACGGCTCGTAATGAGCCGTCTCATCAGGATCTGCACTGTTTGAAAGTAATTTTCATATTTTTGAGAACAACAAATACCCCCTTTTTATAAATGGAATAGTCTGAAAATCATTTTGCGATGATTGGATTGGTTGCAAAATTAACATATCACAGCCCATTCAGTTACTTAGGGTTAATTTAATAATCCAGTACATTCTGAAGACTCACAATTTTACTGATGGAACATTCAAAATAATTTCTTTACTGCCCATCAGAAATATACTGCTGTGGCCACTATTCGTCGAGATGGTTCAAATAAGTGGCCACAACATCTACTTTCATTGAAATAACACAAATAACATAAAATAGTTCATACCTGTAAATTAAAGATGTATACAGAATGCAATGTGATAACTGACTGCTAGACAGATTGATGAACAGACAGACATACAAACAGACAGACTTACCCACCACACAGAGCCACCTCCCACATCCCACCAACTTAATTACCAGAGTGATCTGTAGTCTGGTGGACCGGTGCCAGCACTGAAGTCTCCAACCAATTACCTGGCTTTATATCTGAGACAAGGCCCCTGCTAATCACCCACTCTCCACCAATAAACAACCTTAGTCATTACAATGGAGAATTAAATATTGTCCTCTGCTGTTTATTTTCTTGATGAAAACATGTTTTGGCAGTGCATGATAATCGTCTCCAATGGAGACGATTCTCATGTGCTGTCAAGACATGTTTTATTCAGAAATATAGGAAAAGCGGCAGACGACAATATTTGTTCCCGCATCTTAAGCATTAGCCAGTGTAGATCCAGCAGTTTATGTTACCACACTGGACACTAAAGGTCTGGACCGAAAATTGCCGCCTGCTGTTATTCATGTTTGTTCTATTCCTTAACAAAGAACAAATGTTGGCAGCGCATGAGAATCGTCTTCAATATCGTCTCCGTGGAGGCACTGCCAAAATATATTTTCATAGAGAAGAACAGAAAATAAACAATAGTCAGCAGACGACAAAATTTAATCCAGCATTGTCAGAGTTAACCCTTTCAACACCACAGGCCTGTATAGAGGTTTTGTCTGCTGTTGCTTTTATATCTTGCCTTATTTCTCAATAAAAACATGTTTTGACAGCACTTCAGAATCATTTCCAACGTGAAGTGCTGTCAAAGCATGTAAATTATTACAAAGTGCTGTCAAAGCATGTTTTTGATGATAAAAATAGAAAATAAACAGCAGATGATAACAAAATTAAGATAGCGGTCTAAGGGTTAACTATTGCCAATAAGGAAACTGTCTATGAGTGGAAATGGACATTTTATCATGAACACATAGTGCTATCACCCCGTGCTTCAAGAACACACAAATATTTGGCTGGTAAATCGTCGACACCCAAGACTTCCTGGTGTAGCGTGACGCTTATTTCTAAGTCCTTATAACCCTTTCAACACCACAGGCCTGTATAGTGGAATTGGCAAATAGTGTAGATCCAGATGAGCCTGCTCGTGACGAGCCATCTCATCAGGATCTGCACTTCTTGCAAGTAGTTTTGATATTTTTAATAACAAAAAGACCCCTTATTATAAATGGACTAGTCTAATTTTCATTTTATGATGGTCGAATTGGTTGCAAAATTAACATATCAAAATCCATTCCAGTTACGTAGGGGTGAAAAGGTTAAGCCACAAATCATGCGAGACCACCAACCAGTGTAGTGCCTAGGTCTCGGATCCACTAGTGCTGCATTCTATGTCGGTGTAAAATTTTTCACATAGAAAAATGCACCGGTTTCCTGCCGAGATGTCACTCAGCTCTACTTAGAGCTATATATAGCATCAACACATTTTCCATCTAGTAACTGTAAGCAATGTCTAGCATCGGTTAATACAAGACAAAAATGTGTTTATAAATGCAATATCCTCTGCATGTATACTGAGCAAAACTAGAAACGTCCCTCCATGTTTAAGGAAAGATTCATCAAAAACCAAAAGGGTTACTTTTAAAAATCAAAATGGAAAAACAAGTTCATTCATTTCTGTATCAAAGCCAATAAATTGCATTTGGATATCTTGTTAAATATTCGAGAGATAACCGACCAAGGGCGGCGGTAGGGGTCAAAATCAAAAATCACAAAAACTCAGAAATGTGTTACTTAATGTTTAGAGATGGAATTTCAATAAGTAATGTGGCAAATTCAGTAAATCTCGTTAGTACCGAGTGTGGCCACCATTTGCATGAATGCATGCAATGATCCTACGCCGCATCGACGTGACGTAACACAATACCAGTGCGTTGGGCAAATTCCTCCATTCCCGTTGTAACGCCCGTGTAAGATCGCGAACATTGTCAATCTGATGGTTAGCTCGTGCTTTGCGGCCCAGCTCATCCCATATGTGCTCAATGGGATTGAGATCCGGGAGACCGCGGGCCATGGCATGACGTCGACGTTGTTTTGCTGTAAGTATTGAGTGGTGACCCTGGCTACGTGAGGGCGGGCATTGTCGTGCATCAATGTCACACCAGGACCATGCTGACGGATAAATGGTAAGGCATGTGCATTTAGCACATCTGCAACATAACGTTGTGCATTGATGTTGCCCTGTACAACAACCAAATCTGTCTTCCGGTTTCCCATGATCCCACCCCAGACCATTACGCTCCCTCCCCCACCTGTGTTCTTCTCAACAATGCAACAATCGGTGAATCTTTCATTTTTACGCCTGTATACCCGTAATCTTCCGTCAGCATGACTAACTGTGAACCGAGATTCATCGGTGAACAAAACTCGGTTCCAGTCAGCCCTTCTCCAGTTCAGATGACGTCGCGCCCATAACAGTCTGGCAGCACGGTGACGTTGGGTCATTATCTGACCAGTGTACGGGCGGCGTGCCCGGATTGGTTGGGCGTTACGACGTAACCGGTTGCGAATGGTCTGCCCTGAGACACCGTATCGCCTAGCAGTGACTGTGGCTGCCAATCGACGTTGACGTAAGTGCGTCAACGTAATGTAACGATCAGCTCTAGCCGTCGTTTTACACGAGGCCTACCAGGTCGCTGCCGGTCGTGAACAGCCCCAGTCTGCTGGTACCGGGCTGCAAGACGATCAATCGTCTTCCGACAGCAACCAAACCGAGGCGCGACCGCCCTGGCGGCCATCCCACAACGCAAGCATCCCAATTGCCTGATTTTTTAATTTTCCGAATAGCCCCTATCGCATGAATGGTACGACATGAACTGAATCACCTTATCGATGACAAGTATAGCGTGCACGTGCAAAAAGTGGAAATCAACGTTCCGGTCACTGGCCGCTATGTAAACCGTGTGTATCGGCTAAACTCTACACGATCGTATTCTGAACATCGCCACGGTTTAAAATACATGTACTTTGAACATGTGGTACATACATAGACAGAGCTACACCGGCTATAAAACAGGGACGTTTCTAGTTTTGTTGAGTATAGTTGAATATGAATTCATCAGGGGGCCGTTTCACTAAACTTCGTACAAATAAAATGTTCCTAAGTGCAAAATTATGATAGTCTGTAAATTTCACATTAACATTGTTTTCTTGTAAACAATTATTGGATTTACATTTATTGAGCATAGGCTGCATATGCATATGATAAATGCTTTGTTGGTTTGTTGTGCTAAATTTATGTTATTGCAAATGTTTCTGTAGTCTAATGGTGCGACAATTAACCGCCATACTCGATTATTTGTGATTCATAACTCCATGGTTCGGTGCACAAATAGAGTAAGGTTTCTGAAAATTTGTTGTTGTTGTTGCTGTGAAATTCCTGCGCTTATTTCTTGTGCAGCGCTTTCCACTCTAGATTAATTATCAGTCTATTTGTCATCCATCAACACATACTGCGAAGAATTTTAGGACATTCAGTCCTTGGATTATATCTGCAAGGACATTATATTACCAGTTCCCAGACACAGTGGTAAGGTCCAAGTTCCCGTGCTGGGCAAACAATTGGTGGAAATTCAGACTGGGAGATAAGCATGTTAACTCATTACAAACTATTATTGGGACAGCATCATTCTGGTGTACAACATTCACTTCTATCTCTGGAAACTAGAGTCCAGCTGCGACTGGAGAAATGGGGCTTTGCAACCAGTGTAGATCCAGATCAGCCTGTGCATCTGCACAGGCTGATCAGGATCTGCACTGTTTGCCATTCTATCAATGAAACACCTGTCATGCTTTTAACAAGCAATATAGATTGTTATCAAGCTACAGGAATGTGTATTTGATCAGGAGCTACACTGGTCACAAATCCCATAAGGCCCATTGCTCCAGTCACAGCCACATACATGTATATGACCCACAGAGGAAAGATTGTAGCTTATTGAGTACTAATTGGGTTGGACGTATAAGGGAATAAACAACACATTTTAAGAATTAAATGATATAAATGACATAAAAGAAAAAAAGAAAACTAGTTGAAGGCGTTCTGCCTTCATCCAGTTTAGCTGGAATCTTAGTAAAATTCATCTATTATTTTTTTAAATGTTTACACCGAGATAAATTATCCAAAAATGTTGTTTATTCCAATAACAGACACAGGTGGTATGGCCTGTGGTGTGAAATGAAAGTATTAACCATTTCACCCCTAAGTCACTGGAATGGAACTTGATATGTTAATTTTGCAACTAATCAAAACGTGACAAAACGATTTTCAGACCAATTCAATCGGCACAAAATGAATTTCAGACCAGTCTATTTATGAAAAGGGTGTGTTTCTGTTCTCAAAAATATGCAAATTACTTGCAAAAAGTTCAGATCCTGATGATCGGCTCATCTGGATCTACACTTTTTGCCAATACCGCTATACAGACCTGTGGTGTAGAAAGGGTTAACCCTTTCACCCCTAAGTAACTGGAATGGAATTTGATATGTTAATTTTGCAACATAATCCAATTATCACAAAATGAATTTCAGACTAGTCCATTTATGAAAAGGGGGTGTTTTTGTCCTCAAAAATATGAAAATTACTTGCAAAAAGTGCAGATGCTGATGAGACGGACGGCTCGTCACGAGCCGGCTCATCTGGATCTACACTATTTGCCAATACCACTATACAGGCCTGTGGTGTTGAAAGGGTTACAATACATCTCAACCCTAGTAAAATTCAATTGCATCTGTAGGACAAATGGCTGCAATGAATAGGTACCTGTCAGTACTCATCAACAGCTGGTGTTGAGAAACCTTTGCAAAACTTTGCCAATTACAACTCCATGTGATTAAAAGTCACAAGGTGTCACATTACAATTCCAATTAGACTTTGCATTGCAAGCTGGCTGTTACAAGTGGTTCTAGCAGGCTGCTTTGAGGTGTTCACTTCCATTAGCATACATACATATCAGGAGAAACTGCGATCAGACAGAATATCCCACTCCAAAAACCCCGCATCTCAAACATACCCACACCAAGAGACAAGCCATGTGATTTTGTACCTTAGAAGATGCGTGATATCTGAAGAAAATATTTACGTCTTTTTCTGTAAACGACGTCTGAATTGACGAATATTTCGGCAAATTCCGACATCATTTAAGGAAAATGTCACAGATTCTGTAAATACATTTATTTCTCATATTTTCACATGAAAAATGTTCACATCTTCTTAGATACAAAATCACATGGCTTGTTTCATATGCAAGTAATACCAAATAATAACAAAAATCTAATGAATTAATTAACCTTTCTCTGTTGAATCTTTAGTAGATGGCAGGACATATTCTATCATTCTGTGATATCCCAACTGTTATAAAAACAAATAATTATTATTATGAATAAGGAGAGTTTGGTTACACCACTTTGGAGAATCAACATACTCGAATTACTCGAAATTCAAATCATACATATGCCAAGTCTCAACAAATCAAAGACCGTGATTTCCTTGTATAAATTCATTATCCAGCCGAGAGTGCCCGGATATTCCTACAAGGTGTAGACTAGATTCTCAGTGAGCCATGTTTCTCTAGACATGGCTGGCTGTCTTCAAGCAGGATTACCCAAGTGCACTATCAAGTGTGGGATAAGTGCCGATATTATCTGGGAATTCATTGTCCCGATGTCAGTACAAATCACACTTCCTGTCTTCAGAATAGAACCACTCCAGACCGCTCTGCAGGCTCCATATTGACGTCATTGTAGAGTATCGCAATCTGAATTATCTTTCGGACATTACAATTTACTGTCTAAAGGAGGAAACCTGACTAGCATATTTTCAGCTATACCAGAGTCAATTGCTTAGATCCTGGAACCTGACTAGCATATTTTCAGCTATACCAGAGTCAATTGCTTAGATCCTGGACATTAGTTCTGTCTCCTTTGAAAGAAGGAAGGATCTATCATGGTCTACTGCAGCTGTAATTGTTGGAGAATCAGGATTTCCCGGGGAGTATCCAGTCATTAGGCGGTTAAAATTCCTATTGTTAGCACTGGAGTTATAATGGTGCTTGGCTTTACAAATCGCTATGGCAAATAGGGAACTTGGTGTTCGCATGCAGTGTAGACACTGATCAGCCTGCACGTTCGTGCAGGCTGATCAATGTTTACACTGCATGCTGGATAACTAGTAAGGGGACATGAATGTGAGAGTGTGAATGTAAAACAACACTGTATTGGTTGATAGTGAAGTAGTGCATTTTGATGTGATCAACTGACATATATGACCTGTCCAGACAAAACGCGACTCACTGAATGAAGCATTCACCAGTGTACTCCCCAACCATCCACCCACACGCATGCATCAATGTTTGGAGCTAAACAGATAGAGCCATCGGAAATGTTTGCATACAAAATCACAGAGAAATCACTGATCTGAGCACATAGATTTATAGATTAAGCTCGGCTGGTCATGAACACATCTGGCCCCTGTTTTGATGGGAGACTACAAATAATGACATTATTATCAAGTGCCTGTCTAAAGGCCACCAAGAGACCAGAGATTCCAAAGGGCAAACACAATGGCACAGGATGCAATTTCTGGGGCTCTCAGTTAATTCCTTACAATTCCAGCTCTATTCAAATCCAACAGCAATTTTAATGTATAATAAAAGCTGCAGAATCACATTAAAAGTGCACCAGGAGTTTTTGTGTTGAATGTTTTGTTGGTAGTAAAGTTTTAAGAATATTTCACAAATCTGCAAACAATGTAGATCGCCATCAATGTAGATCTCATCAGGATCTGCAGTGTTAGCAGTTTGCTCCAAAATTCTTCAAAATAAAACATTGTTGACCCTTATCAGACTGTGTAGATGCACAAGCTGAACTGGAGCTACACTGGGTGTATATTAATTGACCCTTAGACCGCTACTCACAACACTTGTTGTCTGATGTTGCTTTTATATCTTGCCTTATTTCTCAATAAAAACATGGTTCGACAGCACTTCAGAATAATTTCCAATGGAAATGATTCTGAAGTGCTGTCAAACCATGTTGTAAATTATTCTAAAGTGCTGTCAAAGCATGTTTTTGATGATAAAAATGGAAACTAGAAAATAAACAGCAGACGACAAAGAAATTAAGATAGCAGTCTAAGGTTTAAATAATTATTGATATAGCAAGTCTTATCAGATCTGTAAATTATTCTAAATGATTCTCACAATGTAGAAAAACTGGCTGGCAAAATTCCAACACTGCATCCCATGGTACATCTCTGTGGACAGAAAAGTTTTTAATTCATATTTCAACCATTAATATCTGTGTGACATCTGGGAAATGGTCCACCACAGGTAATCGGAACACAATACAGTGAAACCTCTCTAAACCGGACACTCTGGGAGATCCCCAGGGTGTCCGGCTTAGAGAGGTTTCACTGTAAAACCTCTCTAAACCAGACACCCTGGGAGATCCCTAGCCCAGGGTGTCCGGCTTAGAGAGGTTTCACTGTAAATCAGGCATTTGATCATCATGAGCCATAGGTGTGTGCTACGGATCACGAACGGACATTATCACCCGAGATAAATGACCAAGACACACATCAAAAATAACATCACCGATGTTTTCTTGGGTGTCCGGTTGAGAGGCATTCCACTGTAGGACTGGCACAGGTAATTGGAACACAATAGGACCGCCACAGGCAATCAGAATACAATAGAACCGCCACAGTACTCGTTTTGCAGGTAACTGTTGCAACACCTCGTGTCGCAGATGATTATCGGCAACTGCTGCTTTCAACCACAGAGAAGACTTGTTACAGTGAACAGCCATCGGAAATCTCCACGGGTAGAATTACAGAACCAGCCAAGCAGACAGAATCACTATACAAACTACTTTTGGAAACACTCATTGAAATGTTTCCATAAATAATGGGATTATGAACTTTATGCTTGCAAGTGGTAATGCAGTACAATGCAAGGTTTTCATCAATCCGGATCCAAGCATATATGTGATTTGTGACTGGAGAACTGGGATCATGGGTTTTGCGAACAGTGTAGATCCAGATCAGACTGTGCATCCGCAGTCTGATCAGGATCTGCACTGTTCGCCATTCCATCAAGGAAACACCCATCATGCATCTATCAAACGATAAGGATTGTTACCAACCAACAACAGGAGTGTGCTATTTTATCAGGAACTACACTGGTCATACACAAATCTCATATGCCAAATTTCTCCAGTCGCAGCCACATATGGACACCTGGATGAGATATGGTATCTGACGATGTATGCGGCCAGTGTAGTGCCAGATCAGACCGCACAACTGGTTGTTAATCCGTCAGTCAAACATTGGTCATGCGATTACAGCAGGTTCTATTTGGGTGGGAGCAACATTTCAACTCCATATAAGGAAGAAATTGACAAAGCAATTGAGAATCTTATCTAGATTAGGCAGGAGTTTGCTATGGAAACCAGGGAAACGTATCGGAAGTCCAAATCGGGGTAAATCTCTACAGTCTAGATTTCTGCTTTATGAAACAAACAACCAGGAAACAAAACCGACCTCACAACGTTTTCACCAGATGTACCTCTGGATCGGCTAAGATCACTCTGATCAGGACTTACGTTATTTGCCAATTGGTCAATGAAAACAAGATTTCCAATACTATGCTACATGTGTTATCACTATGAAACTGTGCAAAACTGGCTACGATCAGGGTGTACAATGATGTGATTATGTCCAATTTGCCCATGGGTGCGAATATGATAAGAGTCGTCACAGGAAGGGGAGATAAGTGGCAGAAGCAACAAAACAAGTGGCTCCTCTAAAAACTGTCTAGGTCGTCCACTCACAAATCGCAACTTACACCGTTTACAACCAGTGGAACCCAGATTAACCCTTTCACCTCCGAGTAACTGGAATGGAATTTGATTTTTAAACTAGTCCATGTATGAAAAGGGGGTGTTTTTGTTCTCAAAAATGTGAAAATTACTGGCAAAAAGTGCAGATCCTGATGAGACGGCTCGTGATGAGCCGGCTCATCGGGATCTACACTGTTTGCCAATACCACAATACAGGCCTGTGGTGTTGAAAGGGTCAATCTTTTCACTACCACATATATGACACAGACTGGTCCACTCCATCATTCGGAATATTCCACTCATACAAAAAATGTTTAAATTGTGGCTCAAAACTGCAGTAAGAGTCTTATCCGGACCTACAGTGTTTGTGAATATTGGAATTATGGCCTGTGGGGTTGAATGGCAGGGATTCCGCTGGCGATCGCCACTTTCGCAATTGGCGATACAAATAAACAACTGGTGATAAAAAATTACAATTTTCGGGAAAAAAATCCCCCCCATCCCCCCCCCCCCCCCCCCCCCCAAAAAAAAAAAGGTTTTTTCTTTTCGAAAATTGTTATTTTGTATCGCCAATTGTTTTATTTTTTTTGAAGTGGCGATTTGTTTGTTTTCCCCAGCGGAATCCCTGGAATGGTCTACACTGTTCAGGCTACGCTGCAGAGGCATATTCAACTTGTGACCAGTACATATAGGATTTGTTTGTTTCTTTGTTTATTGGTGTTTAACAGCCTATCAACAGCTAAACTCATGTAATATCGGGCAAAACGGGCCCGTTTTAACCTGCTGCATTGGGGGAGAAAATCCCAAAATCGGAACGGAATGTTTACATGGAGAAAAAGTACATTCAGCTCTGAAATTAGAATAACCTGACCTGGTGCCATGTCCATACCACACCAACGTCACTTGGCCCCTTCCCCTAAAACAGCATTACGAATAAGCGTAATACTCACATAAGGGGTATAACCAGATTCAACTGTCACATACAAAATGCCAAATACGTATGTGAGGGCCAAACCAGGTCTCCAGTCGGAATTCCAGTAAGGATGAACCAGTGTAGCTCCCGATAGTTTTTTTGTTTATTGGTGTTTAATGGCCTATCAACTGCTAAGGTCATGTAAGGCTGGGCAAACCGATTCCATTTTAATCTGCTGCATTGGAGGGAAAATCCCAAAATCAGAACAGAATACTTACATCGAGAAAAAAATATATTCTGATCAAATAATAAACTTGTAGCCTGATAACAATCTATATTCCAATTTAGAAGTTCAGCATAAAAATGTGGGGCTCATTTCATAATGGGTCACATTTGTCAACACGAGGTACAGAATTCATAGACGTTTTGTTTCCATTGTAAATTATTCGAAAATGCTGTCAAACCATGTATTTTATGAGAAAAATGGAAAATAAACAGCAGACGACAGAATTTAATTTAGCAGTGCAAGGGTTCATGTTTAACCCTTAGACCGTTACTCACAAAATTTTTTGTCTGCTGTTGCTTTTATATCTTGCCTTATTTCTCAATAAAAACATGTTTTGACAGCACTTCAGAATCATTTCCAACGTGAAGTGCTGTCAAAGCATGTAAATTATTACAAAGTGCTGTCAAAGCATGTTTTTGATGATAAAAATAGAAAATAAACAGCAGATGATAACAAAATTAAGATAGCGGTCTAAGGGTTAACTATTGCCAATAAGGAAACTGTCTATGAGTGGAAATGGACATTTTATCATGAACACATAGTGCTATCACCCCGTGCTTCAAGAACACACAAATATTTGGCTGGTAAATCGTCGACACCCAAGACTTCCTGGTGTAGCGTGACGCTTATTTCTAAGTCCTTATAACCCTTTCAACACCACAGGCCTGTATAGTGGAATTGGCAAATAGTGTAGATCCAGATGAGCCGGCTCGTGACGAGCCGTCTCATCAGGATCTGCACTTTTTGCAAGTACTTTTCACATTTTTGAGAACATAAACACCCACTTTTCATAAATGGACTAGTATAAAAATAATTTTATGATGATTGGATTGGTCCGGAAATTAACATATAAAAATCCATTCCAGTTACTTAGGGGTGAAAGGGTTAACTTAGAATGGAGGAATAGACATTGGTCGTGTTGTTTTATATTTTGTCTTCTTTCTCAACAAAATCATAATTGGAAATGATTCTAAAGTGCTGTCAAAGCATGTTTTTGATGATAAAAAAGGGAAAATAAACAGCAGACAACAAAATTTTATTCAGCATCAGTCAACAGGTAACCCAATTCAATTCGAAACGATTCTAAAGTGCTGTCAAAGCATGTTTTTGATGATAAAAAAGGAAAAATAAACAGCAGACAACAACATTTTATTCAGCATCAGTAAACGGGTAAACCATTTCAATGTTACTTAGACAAAACATTGTTGTCCAGGGTAATAAAATCTTCTGACCATTCATTTGAGTCTCGGTTCTCAAATTTGGGTAAAACCCACACAATACAGGCCTCACTCGACAAATGCACTTGTGTATTTTATCATCTGAAGAGCTACCGTAATAACCATAAATATGCGCACACAATTTATTCTGGGAAACACATAGAAATATGTGCACACAATTTATTCTGGGAAACACATAGAAATATGTGCACACAATTTATTCTGGGAAACACATAGAAATATGTGCACACAATTGATTCTGGGAAACACATAGAAATATGTGGCGCCCACAAGAAAGAGAGTCCAGATGTTCAGGGGAGTTTTACTAAACTTTGTTTTACTAAACTTTGTATGACTAACAAGTGCAAAATACCAATCCACAAGAATATTTGTTCTAAGAGCCGATTTTGGAATATATTTCATGGATGTGCTACATTTAACTAGAGAAAGTGAGCAGGGACTCACGTATACCCCCGGACTCACGTATACCCCCGGCCATTGCCTGGACTAACAAATAAAAACTTAAAAACCTTTACCGCAAATATTTAAAAAACTTTAAGGCAAATTTCTAAGTAATTTGACCTTGACCGTGGACATGAAGGCTGCATGGGTGTGGTATGGAATGAAAATATGGATGAAGATAAGGAAGTACATGAAGTTTGAAGTAAATCCGACCTACCGTTGCAGAGATAATGGGTACCCGAAAACATTTAACGCAAATCTTACAGACAGACGCTCACGTATACCCCCGGCCGCTGTCTGGACCGACAAATAAAAACTTTTAACGCAAATATTTAAAAAACGTTAAGGCAAATTTCTAAGTAATTTGACCTTGACCTTGGACATGAAGGTCGCACGAATATGGTATGGAATGAAAATATGGATGATGACAAGCAAGTATATGAAGCTCGAGGTCAATCCGACTTACGGATACAGAGATGATGGGTACCCAACAACTTTAATGTGGACGGACAAACGGACGGAAGGACGAAAACTATATACCCTTCGAAATACTTCGTATGCCGGGGGTATAATGACGTTAACCATAGGTATAAAATGGTAGCATTCGAAAAAACATGTTAACCCTTTCAACACCAAGTAACTTAATAGGATGTTCCATGCCAATGTTTCACGCTATTTCATTGGTCCATTAAAATTCCATTCTTCAGAAAGGGTAATTTTTTCAAATTTGATAACTATTAACAAACAGTGGAGATCCTGATGAGACGGCTTGTTACGATCCTTTCAACACCAAGTAACTTAATAGGATGTTCCATGCCAATGTTTCACGCTATTTCATTAATTTTGTTCATTCAAATTATCCCATTCTTCTAAAAGGGTAATCTGTACGACGTTTAAAATTATTAACAAACAGTGGAGATCCTGATGAGACGGCTCGTTACGAGCCGGCTCATCTGGATCTGCACTGTTTGCAAACATTGTCTCTATAGAGGTCTGTGGTGTTGAAAGGGTTAATGTGGGAAGCAAATTCATAGAAATCTTCGTACGAACATTTTGGTTTGCCAAAACAAAAAGGTATTAGGATACAACTTGTTTTGGGAAACCTGTTTCCTAAAACAAGTTGTATCCTAATACCGTTATAGGGGTTTCCCCAAAACAAGTTGTATCCTAATACCTTATTGTGTCAAACGGTGTCCAATTATTTAGGGTTATTATGGTAACTTAAGAAGAGACAATGCAGTATTAAAATTAAATATATATAGGATTGAATGAGTTGAAATACAATCTTGAATATTGGAAAATAAATAATTTGTTGAGACTACAGTATTTTATGACTGTTTCCTAACTATTACTTTGCCTTCCAATTACCCAACACCCTTAATTTCACCCAACACCGCAGTTATCTTTACCTGTGTACAAGAATACACATGAATTCTACAAGTTGTACAATTACATTCATTATTCCAAGTATAAAGATTTCATTACCATTTTAATGGCCATCCTTGGCTCTTTAGAAAACAAGTTCCATTGTTCCGGGTCTGCCAGGCATGTTTTCACGTCCCCAACAGAATAATACCTGTGTGCACAGTGAATAGCAACTCTACACCCCCAGTGGCTTTATTCCAGTGAGAATAAATATGCCCATTAACCCTTGGAATGCGGAGCCGAAAATAGTTGTCTGCTGATAATTCATATTTTGTCTTTTCTCTCAGTAAAAACATGGTTTGGCAGCATTTTAGAATCATTTCCATTGGAAATGATTCTAAAGTGCTGCCAAACCAAGTTTTTGATGAGAAAAATGGAAAAAAAAAAAAAAATATTCAGCAGACGACACAAATTAATTCTGCATTGTAAGGGTTAATGTCTCTGGTATAAAAGGCAAAATTAGCAGCCTGTCACCCTAGTTTGGGTTTACAGGGAGTTCAGACTGCAGTGATTAACATAGCTTTACCTGACAAAATGCCATTTATCCAAGAGGCAATTTCACGATATGCATAAAACGCCACAACCTTGCGAGTCATGATGTACACCACGATCAGTGTTCATATTCACCAAAACAATCAGCATCTGTATTTATGCACTATACACAAACATCTAGAACTGTCAAACAATACAATGACAGACCAGTTGCACATATCAACCAATGGATCAGAGTTTACACTGGTTTTGAATGCCGGGATGTGTGCAAGACACCGTATTGGTTCAATTGCCCAAGAGGGGAATGCTGTACATTTAGTCCACAGAGCGAGACCGGTCTCAAGATGTCAACATTTGATAGAGCACACCTGATGTTTGTGGCAATGTTGGCCGCCACTAGCACACCTGATGTTTGCAGCTATACGAGACACCAGGCAAGAGCGCAAGTGTAAAAACAAACTTTGCCAAAGCAGCATAGTTCAGATTAGACAGTGCAGTCTGATCGGAACCTATCATGATTGTGGCCCAACAATACTTTAATTGAGGTAATTAACGCTGATCTGACTTCATAAATGTGCCACCTTATCTGTACCTATACTTATTATGATGGACAATGGTCGGGTTTCTCATTTGTCTATTGTAGGCTGGCTGGAGGAGAATGCGGTACTTTATAGGGTGACAAATATTAATGTATTTGTTCCGCAGGACATCCCCATCTCCTGGCTATATACAGGAAATAATGTAGCGTTGTAAAAACACAAATGCCAACACAGAATACTCAGAACTTCTCAAATGAATAGTTTATAAATCATCCAAATGTTAATATTAAATCAATACAGACATGCATGCAATGGTGCACAATTCAAACAAGAGTAAAATTCAAATCTGTGGTAAATTTTAAAGATTCCCATTAATCTCTGTTCCATTAAATTCCTGACATTCCAAGGCCGTGAATAAAGAATTTTATAAAGAACTCGCCAGCTCGGAGATTATTGCAAGTATTAGTGACCAGGGGCCCGTTTCACAAAACTTCATATGACGAGCCGGCTCATCTGGATCTACACGTTTTGCCAATACCACTATACAGGCCTGTGTGGTTGAAAGGGTTATGGGCGGTACAGCTCATTCCAGGTCTCTGGTCACAGTGGCTGCCCACTGGCTACAGGTATGTGTCACTGGAATACTTTCCCAGACGCACAGCTGCATGTCAATTAACCTATTCAAGTCTATGGACACAATATTTTTATAGATTATTTTCTTTATTTCTCCATAAAAGTATATGTTGTTACCACTCATTTGAACCGTCTCGTCGAGACGGTTCATATGAGTGGTAACAACATATACTTTCAAAGAGAAGTAGAGAAAATAGCGAAAAACATTCTCCAAACTTTAATACCACTGTATTTTTATTCAACCTGTAATCAGTAGACACAGCACTGCCATGTAGCTAAAGGGATTGACAACCGACTCAAAATGTTAATGGCCCAAAATGGCCATGTTTCTGGTACAATGTATTGCCAAACCAGACGGAATGAAAGTTCACATGCTCCACTGACACTCATTAACTCTGCATGCTAGCAGCGAAAATATCCAGCAAACATATTAGGAGTATATTTTTTATTTCTCTCTGTAAATATGTCTTGGAATTTCATTAGAATCGAGTCCTCAGGACTCAATTCTCATGAAATTCCAAGACATATTCATGATATTTACAAAAAGAAATAAAAGAAAATATGATGATTATTGTCCGCTATTTTTTAACTATTTATAGCCCACAAGTTTCCCAGCATGCAAAGAGTTAATATATAAGTTCAAACTACTTCTTACGTCTCCATGAAAACAAATATACCAACTAACCCTGCATTTGTGATCTATACAGAATTACACAGATATTATTTTCTGGTACATTTACTCTTTGCATGCTGGGAAATTTATGGTAAAGGGTTCAAAAATAGCAGATGGCATTTCATTATGTTTTTGTTTATTTCTCCCTGTAAATATCAGGAGTATGCCCTGGACATTCATTAGAATAGCGTCCGGGACACAATTCTAATGGAATTCCAAGATATATTTCCGGAGAGAAATAAGAAAAATGCTTCAAATTTCTTGGCTGTTGTTTTCACCGCTAGCATGCAGAATATTCCATTTATCAGGAAAGGGTATTGTTTTTAAAATCAGAAAATAGCTGGAAATGGTGCATAATGCTCACGAGATGGCTTGTTGCGAGCCGGCTCATCTGGATCTACACTGTTTGCAGACACAATGATAGAGGTCTATATCGTTAAAACAGTTAACCCTAGGAGATGCAGGAAATGTAAATTGTTGTCTGCTCTTGTTTTATATTTTGTTATCTTTGGCATGGTTTGACAGCGCATGAGAATCAATCTCACTGGAAATGATTCTAAAATACTATCAAACGAGGTTTTTACCAAGACAAATGGAAAATAAAGAAAAAATCAACAGATGATAAAATTTAATTCACCATAAAAGGTAATAAACCATCTAACCCACTGTTTCGACCAGAGGCCTTTATCAAGGAATGAGTTACTAAAATAAATGTTTCGGGCCGAAGCATAGGAAAAGTCAATTTGTGGTTTAATTAACCCACAGAATGCCGAGAACGAAAATTGCCGTCTGCTGTTGTTTTATATTTTGCCTTCTTTCTCAACAAAAACATAGTTTGATAGTATCGGAAATGATTCTAAAAACCTATGTTTTTGATGAAGAAAAATAAACTGCAGATGACAAAATTTTAATCAGCAGTGTAATGGTTAAGTGCTATTCAATATATATTACAGCAGAGCTTGTTTACATGAATAAAACAACTAAGGCTTAATAAAGGTTAGGGTTGGGGTGGGGTGGGGGGGGTGGGGTGGGGGTGGGGTAGGGTAGGTCACTATAGGAGGCACAAATAATGAATACATACTCTCACTGTGGAACAATCAGCAGGGGTCATCTTCACAAATCAGTTATAATTCATCAGGTTGTATTATATCCCAATTATCTTGTCAAAATTATTACATTAATTCTTGTATAAGATTGTCGGAACATCAGAAGGTAACAACAGTCGCGCTGCAAGTGTTCAACAAATACCGGATAATGGGAAATCTATGAGTGCATGACTAGAATATATAGCACAAATAATTACACCGCTGGAATTGATACCTTGAACCTGTGGGAACAAGCAAGGAAATTGTCAATCACAGAGAAACAAGCTTTTATCCGATTGTGAAATTGAAAACCAGTCTGTGACTAAATGCAATGCGTTGCATTTAGTCACAGACTGGTTTACTGAATTCACAAACTATTCCTCAAACAGGATTTGATTTGCATAAAACCGCAAACAAAAATCCCCAGAATAGACAACACATATCCCAAGGTTACGTTAATAAAACATGATTAACTGCAATCCTAGACTGGTCGGTTCACTGATAGACAAGGGACGACATGGGATCTGGTGACAACCGAGATGGTATCAAGTCCTGTGATTCTCCACTCAGATACCATTGTTTGCCGTCTCTGATAACGCCGACATGAAACTTTGTACCCGACTTACCTAGCACTTGCCTCAGGTAACCTGTTCCTGAAGTAAGGTAGATGTCAGACATACGTATATAGCGTGCGCATCACATGCAAACGCACGTACCTAGAAATGTGAGGTGGGTATCTGGAAATTTAATATATGCCGATTGTCAGCATTCTCAGATTTCGAAACATGTACAATATATGGCATGTCAAATATCATAAATTTAATATAATGATATTTTGTCTGTGATTTGTGTCAGGATTCACGGCAAATATTCGCAATGAATTGATTGATTTGGGTTTAACGTCCATTCAACAACTAGGTGATATACAGACAGATGATTGGGTAGAACCAGTCTGTACCTATGTTTGGCAAATTCAGTATTTCACAATGAACATTTTCATTTCGGTAGTGTGAAAAATTCAGATTTTGAAAATTGTATGCTCCAACTTTGAGTCGGTCAGCCAGCTTAAAGGCAATTACTATTAATCTTTAGAATGTGGGAAACAAAAATTGTCGTCTGCTTTTGTTCCATAATTTTGCTTTCTTCTCAATAAAATCATGGTTTGGCAGAACATTAAAATAGAAATGATTCTAAAATCTTTCAATTATAAATTATTCTAAAGTGTTGTTAAACTATACATATGTTTGTTGATAAAAATGGAAAATAGAAAATAAACAGCACTGATGGCAATATTTAATTCATCATTGTAAGGGAGTTAACACTTAGAAGTGAGGGAAACAAATTGTCGCCTGCTGTTCTGTTGTGTAATATTTTGCCTTTATTCTTTATAAAAACATGGTTTGGCAGCACTTTAAAATCATTTCCATTGGAAATGATTCTGAAGTGCTGTCAAACCATGTCTTTGATAAGAAAAATGGAAAATAAAACACAGTGTAATTCAGCAGTGTAAGGGTTAATCAGTGTATATTGTAAAGAAACTGAAATCAGAAATATGAAGAAAAAATATTTTTATTGAAATTTTTTTTTGTTACAAACATTACCTGTGACTGATTGTACCGAAACAATGGTAATGTATACCCTGACCGCTGGTTCCCCATACTGGTTCCGCAATGCGACGTGGGTGGACAATGTTGTTGCTCTACATTGTCGAGGCTGCTATCTTATCAAAGCATAACCAGCTCACTTATCTAGCTGTCTTGGAGTTTGAACTGTCCCACAAAATCTGTCACTGCCTGTCTGTAATGACATGTGATAACAAACACTGGCCGATGACATGTGACAACTCCACCCAGCATAATGTCCCATCACCCACGCCCTGTGCCAACCTCCCTGTCTACCTCTCATGGTCTGTCCATGGACCAAACCAAGGATCATCTACCCATGACTCAGAGCTGCAGATAAGCTGCATATTTGCTTAAATACCCAATTAAAATTGCCAAAAACCCAATTGAAATTAGAAGTGGCGAGTATCAAAAAGCAATAACAATTTTGTTGTACCTTTATCATACTGCAGAAAACAATACACAGACCACAGATATAGCATATTTTTCTTCTTTCCATGAAAACACATCTTGGTATTTCATTAGAATTGTCTCCAAGGAGACAATTCTAATGAAATGCCAAGACATGTTTTCATTTCGAAGCAAACTATTCAGATGTGTAAACAGTAGTGTGATTTTCTTTTACCCATTTACAATTTTTAAATACCCAATTGCTTCAGAAATGATGGAGTTAAAATACTCAATTACTAATTCCTTATCTGGAGCCCTGGTGACAGGATATATGTGGAACCTCTCTAAACTGGACCTCATGGGATGTCCCCAGGATGTACAGTTTAGAGAGACTCCACTGTAAAAGTGCAGGGCACGAAAATTGTTAAAACAGAGATGGCAAAAATAAGAAATTTACAAGAGAAAACTCGGAATTTCTACTCGTCCTGCATGCTTTCCCACTTGTCAGGACAAGTGGACGAGTGGAATTTTCATGCCCTGAAGTGGTACATCATAGGAGACTAACTTGTAAATTAGGCATACAGGCACTCCAAGAAATATTTGAGTGTTTGGTAATCGTGAACCGATGTTCTTATTATTTGAGATAACACAGCGAAACGCAGGAAAATAAAACATGTTAACATTATCTGCGTGTCTGGTTTAGACAGGTTCCACTGCAATTACAAATTGCGATAGCGTTGACTGCAATATCACAAGGACCAGATAAATATGATGAAGCAACATCACTGATAAGATGAACCCATTTCATGGCAGGCACTCTGATAATTCACTGGTTTCAAAATCAATTATTTTCCTATTTTCTTATTTATTGACGAAAGTATATCTTGTTACCACTCATTTGAACCGTCTTGAAAAGACGGTTCAAATGAGTGGTAACAACATATACTTTTGATGAGAAATAATAAAAGTAAACACTTTTTTATACAAGTAAAATATTTTATCTTTGATATAAAAGAATGAATTGGCAAAGGGTATTTATTGACTATCATATTTCCACCCGACTATGTGTGGGTGCAATATGTGCATATTTGCTCACCTACACCATGGTGGGCTAAATAGATCATACCCACCTGCTATTTTAACACGCTTCAATCAACATTTCTCAACATATTTTAGTCAATCCTGGAGCAAATTTGATGGGATAAAATGCAGATAGCCTGAACATTTTCACTGTATAACCTGATATATGATGCTGTCCTCGTAGCTGTGCCATTGCAGAGTTAGTTTGAGAAAACTTACATAACTGTAAGTTTTCTCAAAATAACTCAGAAATGGGTAAAGTTGTGAGAATGGCATCATGGAAGGACGATGTTAAAAACAATTTGCTCCAAAGCTTACAGAGACTAGAGAGCAGGGGCTCATGTACCCCCGGCCACCGCCAGGACCGACCAATAAAAATGTTAACACAAACATTTGAAAAATGTTAACGCAAATTTCTCTTAAGTAATTTGACCTTGATGATGAAGGCCATGTGGGTGTGGTATGTATTGATAATATGCATGATGATAAGGAAGTAGATGAAGTTTGAAGTCAATCCGACTTATCATTGCAGAGATAATGGGTACCCAAAAACTTTAATGCAAATCTTGCAATCACAAATGTGTAAGTAATTTGACCTCGACCTTGGATATGAAGGCCGCATGGGTGTGGTGTGGTATGGAATGCAAATATGGATGATGGTAAGGAAGTATATGAAGCAGAGCTCCAGTTAAGATGCGTAATTTGACCAAATATTCGAGGTATTCTTCACCAAAAATGGCAAGTTGGGAGTTCTTTAGAATCGTCTCAATGAGATTCATTATCCCTATAAAACATCTATCATTGACGGTAAGTGGCATTGAGCCCAATCAAAATTAAGCAGAACTAACATTTCTCTGTGTCTGGTTTAGAGAGGTTCCACTGTACAGGCTCACACACCACTATATAATGTATCAAATAGAAACAAACAGATAGAAAGTACCAGACACCGTGTGTGTTGAGTGACACACAATTACAATAATACGCCCACAGCTCTAACAAGCCAAGTCCCAATCCAAATGCATGATAAGTCGACATTAGAATAATTAAATCAGATTTACCTGGATATGCCAGCAGTTTGCAAACTTCAATGCACCTTCGTGGAGGTTTTCTATTTAAATGGCGGCTCTTCACAGACCGGTACCCTATAAAATCTGTGGCAATGCAAACAAAGATCTGGGACTGGGACACATAATCTCAAGATAAGAGGACAGAATACCTGATGTATGGGGTAGAAACCTGAAGTGTTTGTGGGAATTTGGAACTTTATCATAGTCCTTATACCTGTCTCAAAATCTCTTAACCTATTCTGGGTAGCCTGGCTAAATGCCAAACCTTGTGACTGGGAGAAATCTAGCCAACATTTAATTGAAACATTTTACACCTGAAGTTGATATCACTCGTTAAAATCTATTTCTTTGAGCTATGAAAAAGAGGTATATATTTTATTTAACCTAAACAAATAGTCACAAACACTAATGAAGAGAGAATAAACATATTAATATTTTCATTATTTCACCAGTCTAAACTGATGCAATTTGCACTTAACCCTTAGACCGCTATCTTAATTTTTGTTGTTGTCTGCTGTTTATTTTCTATTTAACATTTTTATCATCAAAAACATGCTTTTACAGCACTTTAGAATAATTTACAACATACTTTGACAGCACTTCATAATCATTTCCATTGGAAATGATTCTGAAGTGCTGTCAAACAATGTTTTTATTGAGAAATAAGGCAAGATATAAAAGGAACAGCAGACGACAATTGTTGTAAGTAGCGGTCTAAGGGTTAATATTCTATTTATGTGCCATATCGTATCGTATTATATCATATCATTTTGTATTATTCGTATCGCATCGTATATTATCGTATCATATCGTATCGCATTGCATCGCATATTATCGTATTGTAACGTATCATATTTGCAAGGATAAAGTATGAACACAATTATGTCTGTCAAAGTAAGATAAGTCGTAGGATATTTTTGTTATAGTGGACATCAAAGTTGTTGGGACACTGAAGATTATTGGTCGAACATTGAGGATTGACAACCCTATAATACTAGATGGCCGCGGCTCGCCCGCCGAGACTTTGATGGAATACCGAAAAACTTTAACCCGGACATAAGTAAGGATGTACGCCAATGTGCCGACTGTATCGCACTGTCCGCAAGCGGGCGCGACAAATACACCAAAGACGTTCAGTGAAATAAACTTGTTTGGTTCGGTAACTATCACAAATTAAAGAAATTACAAGATGCCTTATTAATAGAAATGTGATCCACAAAGTATGGTTAACTGTATGTTATTATTCATAATATTGCTTCTAAAGAATGACATTGCTGGCATATTCTAGGCAATATCATCAATTAAAGTGTCTGAAAACTATTTGCCCAGGTAACTGACTTCTCCGGACTTCTGAAGAAATGTTAACATTTACTGACAACTATGGCGTTCTATCTGATGGAGCACTAACATTAACTTTTCGCGTTTCTACTTCTTGTCACCGACATACAGACCCCGGTCCTGGGAAATAGCCTTAACCCTTCAACACTACAGACCTCTTTCCTTTTTTTGCAAATAGTGTAGATCATGATGAGCCGGCTCGTAACGAGCCGTCTCATCAAGATCTGCACCATTTGTGGATATTTGTTATTTTTTATAAAATTACCGTTGTTTTTCTGATTTATGCAAGTCTCATCAGACTTAGCATGATATACCAAGTCCATGTCAGTTACTTAGGGGTGAAAGGGTTAATATATAGAGAATACCATGCTAGTGTCTTTTGGTGTCAAGCATGCTCCAGATAAGGAATTAGTAATTGAGTATTTTCACTCCATCATTTCTGAAGCAATTGGGTATTTCAAAATTTTAATTGGGTAAATTAAATCACACTATTGTTTACACATCAACAGATAGCAATTATTGAATAGTTTGCTTCGAAATGTAAACATGTCTTGGCATTTCATTAGAATGAAATACCAAGATGTGTTTTCATGGAAAATAAGAAAAATATGCTATATTTGTGGTCTGTTTATTGTTTTCTGCAGCATAATAAAGGTACCTCAAAATTGTTATTGCTTTTTGATACTCGCTACTTCTGATTTCAATTGGGTTTTGGAAATTTTAATTTGGTGTTTAAGCAAATATGCAGCTTTCCCAGCATGCAAAGAGTTAAGTCAATGCATAGTGAGTTACCTGATAAATAGATAACTGTTACGTTGTTGAATTTTATATTTTCACAAGTGTAGCTATTATGGTTTAATAGTTTTACTTCTTACAAGGAAAAATTGCAAAATTCTAAGTCCAAAAGGGGGAGATAACCCATAACCCGGGGGTCAAATCTGCACCTCACAGGAAGCTGCATAACAAATGTCAAGTCTCCATCTATTATGGTTTAAAAGTTTTACTTCTTACAAGAAAACGTGATGGACGGAACGGAAACACACCCTCGACGAAAACAAAAAAATAGTGGGAATAGCATATACTGGACAAAGCAAATGGAACTGTTATCTCAACTCTTTGCATGCTGGGAAATTTGTGGGCTATAAATAGTTAAAAAATAGCAGATGACAATTCATTATATTTTCTTTTATTTCTCCTTATAAATGTCATGAATATGTCTTGGAATTTTATTAGAATTGTGTCCGGAGGACACAATTCTAATGAAATTTGAAAGACATATTTACAGAGAGAAATAAAACATATTCTCCTAATTCGTTTGGCGGATATTTTCGCTGCTAGCATGCAAAGAGTTAACATTATCATTATGAAAATTCTGCAAGCATACAAACATTGACCAATTAACCCTTACAATGCTGAATTAAATTTTGTCGTCAGCTGGCTAAAAGACAAAATATGAAACAACAGCAGACGGCAGTTTTAACCCTTAAAAGGTGGGAACCGAAAATTGTCGTCTGTTGTCGTCATATTTTCTCTTTTTCTCAAACTGGAAATAAAAAATAAACAACAGACGACAACATTTAATTCAGCATTGTAAGGGTTAAGGGTTAACCTAGCTAATCCAGACAAACCAGTTGACCCGACCTCTGTGGACATATTTGGCTGGTGTGTTGCAGATAGGAGTAATGAGTGATACCAATTTACATGCAGAATCAGGTTCGGTAAATAACACCAAGTCCAAACTCCAAGAGTGTATAGAATGTAGGTAGGATGTCAAAATGGGAGATAGGACCAGATACTGAAAGATAGCGGACATCTATGTGAAATATTAACTCTTTGCATGCTGGGAAACTTGTGGGCTATAAATAGTTCAAAACTAGCGGACAAAAATTCATCATATTTTCTTTTATTTCTCCTTGTAAATATCATGAATATGTCTTGGAATTTCAGTAGAATTGAGTCCTGAGGACTCAATTCTAATGAAATTCCAAGACATATTTACAGAGAGAAATAAAACATATAGTCCTAATTTGTTTGACGGATAGTTTCGCCACTAGCATGTAAAGAGTTAACTCTTTGCATGCTAGCCGTGAAAATAATGGCCAACAAATTGGGAGTATTTTTCTTCTTTCTCTCTGCCAGACTCAATTCTAATGAATTTATTTACATTGTGTATTTAACCCTTGGACCGGTACACACAACAATTGTCGTCCGCTGTTGCTTTTATATCTTGCCTTATTTCTCAATAAAAACATGTTTTGACCGCACTTCAGCATCATTTCCAATGGAAATGATTCTGAAGTGCTGTCATAGCATGTTGTAAATTATTCCAAAGTGCTGTCAAAGCATGTGATAATTTTTTGATGATAAAAATGGAAAATAGAAAATAAGCAGCAAATTAAAATAACGGTGTAAGGGTTAATGGTGTTTACCGGCCTGTCAAGAGCTACGGTCATATATGCCAGGTTAACAAGATCAAATCCCTATTTTAACTATTGTGATGGGGGTGGGGTGGGAAATCCCAAATTCAGAACTGAATATTTACCAATTATTTTTTTATTCAGCCCTGAAAGTATAATAAACTGACCTGGAGCCAGGTCCACACCAAACCAGAATCACTTAGCCCCACTCCCAAAAAGATCTATGATTAGTACTACTCACACTACTTGTATAATGGGTATAACCAGATTCAATTCTCAAGTAGCAAGAAAGCCAAATCTACCCGAGGATGAACACCCATCATTAAATTACCCTTCCCATGCTCCCGACCTCCACCCACTCAATCCCGATGAAACTCCAAGACATATTCATGATATTTACAGGAGAAATAAAATAAATTAATTGTCGTCTACTATTTTTGAACTATTAATAGTCCACAAGTTTCCCAACATGCAAATAGGTGACAGGATCACATGACAAAGTATCAAAGTTGCTTCAGGGAAAGAGCATAGTAAATATTACACAATGTCAGTGATACAGATAAGTGCGAGTTGAATGGAAGGGCCTCTGGCAGTGAAAGAAACCTTCCGACATTTGTAACAAATGTAGGTTCTGATCAGGACCTTGATCTACAGTAGTTGTCAGTATTTTTCAGTTTTTAAATATTCCCGACTTGATTGATGATGGGATCCAAAGGTTAGCATGGATCCGCCTGTTCCAGTTATAAACTGATTAAGTGGAATCCAGTTGAGGTGACAAACACAAAGTTTATCTTATCCAAATGGTATTTGGACCTGATTTAACCCTTACACCGCTATCTTAATTTTTTGTCGTCTGCTGTTTATTTTCTATTTTCCATTTTTATCATCAAAAACATGCTTTCACAGCACTTTAGAATAATTAACAACATGCTTTGACAGCACATACTTCAGAATCATTTCCATTGGAAATGATTCTGAAGTGCTGTCAAACCATGTGTTTTATTGAGAAATAAGGCAAGATATAAAAGCAACAGCAGACGACACTTGTTGTGTGTAGCGGTCTAAGGGTTAATCCTAAGTATCCCTATGATAAGATAGCGCCCAGCAATGGCCGACACAGAACAAGAACAAGCCACCGACTGTCACATGTGGCTGTAATCAAGGTGGTACCAAGCACAAAGCTCACATTTGTGTCTGTGACTGAAGAAATGGGGCTTATGGGATTTGTGACCACTGTAGCTCCTGCTGTAGCCTGATAACGATCTATATTCCTTGTTAGAAGCACGACGGGTGTTTCATTGATGGAATAGCAAACAGTGAAGCTCCTGATCAAATAGCGCACTAATGCAGAGGCGTCAGAAGTGGGGAGGCAGGGACGGCGAGTGCCGCCCCAATATTTGGACCAAAAATAAAAGGTGTCTTTTAAATGCAGCAGAATGCAGGAAATGGCATCTAGAATTTAACAATTTTCTGGACATCCCCCCCCCCCCCCCCTCTAGCACTAACTCGCTTCGCTCAGGTCCACATTTGCCTCCCTAATATTAATTTGCTTCCGACGCCTCTGTAATGTAGCCGGATAACAATGTATATTGTGTTTCATTGATGGAATGGCGAACAGTGCAGATCCTGATCAGCCTGTGTGGATGCACTGGCTGATCTGGATCTACACTGGTCGCAAAACCCATAAGCCCCATTTCTCCAGTGACAGTTCACTGTGGGGATGAGCACAGACTATGGCTGTGGAAATGGGGCTTATGACATCTGTGGCCAGTCTAGCTCCCCAACTATTACTGTTAAACTTTTGAACCTGAAAGCCTGCTATAGCGGTTTATGCAAACAGTGCAGATCCAGATGAGCCGGCTCGTAACGAGCCGTCTCATCAGGATATGCACTTTTTGAATGTAATTTTCATATTTTTGAGAACCAAAAATACCCCCTTTTCATAAATGGACTAGTCTCAAAACTATTTTGTGATGGTCGGATTGGCTGCAAAATTAACATATCAAGTTCCATTCCAGTTACTTAGGGGTGAAAGTGTTAAATGGGGTTTATGGCCCTTATATGTGACTGTCACTTGAGAAATAAGGACATATGTGGCCTGTCTAGCTTCAGATATGTGTGTAAAATCATCAGACCCTGCTGATGGATTAACTGTCTTATTACTAAATTAACTGTTCAACTAATGAACTAACCTGTCATGATGTCACTGGATAGTTCTGCTTCAAGTTTAATATCAATTTTGCTATGCTGATCCAGTATGCTGTTTGCCATTTTATTTGCACTACCAGGGGCCTATTTCACCAACATTGCAAAGTATACTTTCCTAGCAAAGTATACTTAGAGGGAGAAATTTTCAATTTTAGAATAAATTTATAAATTTTTATTATACTGAATTTATTACATTATCACAGCCAATTTTGGCTGTGATAATGTAATAAATTCAGTATAATAATTCTGCATAGTTTTAATCATCAAATATATGCAATCATTAGTTCTGCATGAAATAATGCATTTCGGAAAAATCAATGATTGCTCCCTCAAAGTATACTTTGCTAGGAAAGTATACTTTGCAATTTTGATGAAATCGGCTACAGATGCGCAGCATTAGCAGAAACACATGTGATGTCATACATGCATCACACAATTTACGTCACTTACCGACGTCAGAACGTTATGACATTTTACTGCACAGGCGTCTTTGAACTGTGTTGAATATTCAGGAAAGTTTCACTCAATATGGGTACGTTAATGAACCCTTAGACCGCTACACACAACAATTGCTGTTACTTTTATATCTTGCCTTATTTCTCAATAAAAGCATGGTTTGACATCACTTCAGAATAATTTCCAATGGAAATGATTCTGAATTGCTGTCAAAGCATGTTGTAAACAAAGAAATTATGATATCGGTGTAAGGGTTAAATTAATTTGGAAAGGCGTAGGTGCGCAGAATTAACCGACGCCATTGTACTGGTCACAATGATCAGTAGCCCCACATTGACCACTGTCCAGAGAGCACACAGCAAGCACCCTGTGGCTCTATATTAGGCTTTATGTGCATTTCAAATGATTGATGCAATTATTGATCACAAAATAAATGTTACTAGACAAATCACCAACACATGATGAAACAGCAACTTCCATCAGTGTATTAGTTGCATTTATTTCACACGCGTGACAGCTTCTGAAGATTGTATAACACAGGTAAAGCCTCATTAACTGAACAAAAATTTTGATAAATTACAGAAATGTTCGGAACCTGTTTGCGAGGTTGCCACCTGTAGGCTGCCACCAGGGGCCCGTTTCACTAAACTTTGTACCACTAAAATGTTCATAAGTGCAAATTTAGAATCGTCTGTAATTTTCAATTGATGGATTTACATTTATTGAGCATAGGCTGCATATGCAGCCTATGCTCAATAAATGTAAATCCAATAATTGTTCACAAGAAAACATTGATAATGTGAAATTTACAGACTATCATAATTTTGCACTTACGAACATTTTAGTGGTGCGATGTTCAGTGAAACGGGCCCCTGGTATGCATACATACACACCAGTGCCACCTGAAGGCTACCACCAGGTATACATGCACGAGTCATCAATAACCATAACACAGTGATGTATTGTGCAGCGACAAATACCAAACAACTCTACAAAAAACTCTACAAGTTCACCAAACATTGTATGTTACACATACAGCATGGGACTTTTAGGCGCCTAGGCGTCGCCAGGAGTTTCCCAGGGGGGTTCGACTGCCGAAGGTAGATGCCGACAGCCTGGCTGTAGGTGTGGAGACCACGAGAGGGGTATCCCCTCTCATTAGTCACGGGTTCGTGAGTCCTCCCCCCCCCCTGGTGATCACAACACATACCTTTGAGGTGACGATGTGTTTGACGATATATGGGTAAATACAAACATGAACATGTTGGAGGGAGTACACACAGTGTAATGTGTAAATAAAACCATAACCACGAGGACACACAGGTGGAATACTCGGACCGTTGACACAAAGAAAATGACCATTACAAAAAAATCCATTACCCCACCCACTTGGTCTCATACTATCTTCTATTATAGAAGATAGTACTGTATGAGACCAAGTGGGTGGGGTAATGGATTTTTTGTAATGGTCATTTTCTTTGTGTCACAGGTGCGAGTATTCCACCTGTGCGAGGACGCAGTCATGTATTGTCCATCACCAAGACAATAGAAGTGTAATGCCCCAACAAGGAATGCACCATGATTGACCGACCCATCACTAATAAAGTAATAAGTAAAAAGTTGTGATGGCCAAGGAGAGATCTATCAACACATTATTAGATCAGCATTCCATTATTAGATCAGCATTCCAGAGCTCCAGATAAGCTGCATATTTGCTTAAATACCCAACTAAAATTGCCAAAAACACAATTGAAATCAGAAGTAGCGAGTATCAAAAAGCAAAAAAAAATTTGTGGTACCTTTATCATGCTGCTGAAAACGTTAAACAGATGACAAGTATAGCATATTTTTCTTATTTTCCATGAAAACACATCTTGGTGTTTCATTAGAATTGTCTCCAAGGAGACAATTCTAATAAAATGCCAAGACTTGTTTTCATTTCGAAGCAGACTATTCAATAATTGCTGTCTGTTGATGAGTAAACAGTAGTGTGATTTTATTTTACCCAATTAAAATTTTGAAATACCCAATTACTTCAGAAATGATGGAGTGACAATATTCAATTACTAATTCCTTATCTGGAGCCCTGGCATTCATTACCAGAACAGTTGCTCTGGCTTTATTAATTGTTGACAGAAATAATATATTTTGTACCCCCCTCAAATGGTTAAATGCTGATGGCAACATATAGTTTTTGTCAAACTCCGAATCAACCAATCAACGAAAGCTTGAGCCGATGTTCAAAAACAGTCGACATGTGTGGGGTATATACAGACATGATACACCCACGGAATACACCCACCAACTTCCACAAAGAAAAGGTTTCCACAGGATTTTGTCCAGCTATCTATGTCCGATCGGAATCTACATTGTTGTCTTAGGCTACACCTGTGCTGGTTCTACATGCTGGCTCCAGCCTCTCTGCAGTGGCGTAGGAGCCGGGGGGCCAGGGGGGGCCGGGTCCCCCCAATATTTGGAGTGGGGGGGGGGCCAGAATATGCTTTGGCCCCCCCCCAATAATTGGTGGATGAAATTTCCTGTGTAGACCTTATTCTTTTTGTTCATCAATTATACGAGTTTTATCCCGGCTTCACCGCTTTCAATCATGTTCGTTAATACAGACAGAACTTATAAAATGTCAAGTCACCCTTCCTGTCTTGTGGCTTGAAGGGGTGCGCCGAAAAATAAGCGGCGGAACTTTGGAATACAACAACAACAACAACAACAATAAGTTTGGTGGCCGCGATTTGTTTCTACAAGAACAAGTCTGAAGATAGCCAGCCGCATGTTGTAAGTAATCAGTTGAAACTGTGGGGGCTAAAGCGCCCCGTTCATCCATCAGTAAACGTTGATGTATCAACACAATAAATTGTTGCAACCATATGGAATATTTTAACAAAACTTCACCCTTGCATACATATCAACTCAAATGTGTGTCACGCACAAGAACGACCACCTTCACACACCTGGTTTTGGAGATTTGGCTCTGAAATGTTGTGCATTGCGCACAAGTAAGTTGGGGCCCCGATC
The DNA here is from genome assembly GCA_029237695.1 of Conchocele bisecta. NCBI lineage: Eukaryota > Metazoa > Mollusca > Bivalvia > Lucinida > Thyasiridae > Conchocele > Conchocele bisecta. The sequence goes on along the minus strand of CM055265.1, from coordinate 8,075,001 downwards.
CAATCGGGATAATAAGTGGAAGGCCTGCCCCCCCACCACCCCGAATATTGATGATATAACAATATTGTTGGACATGGGGGGGCCTGGCCCCCCCAATATTGTTAAAAGTGGGGGGGGGGCCTGGCACCCCAATATTGTTTAAAAGTGGGGGGGCCTGGCCCCCCCCCCCCCAATATTAAGATGAAGAACGTTTTTTTTGGTTGTCAATAATAAATTCGCTTTTACCAACTTGGCACCCCCAATAATTGAAACGCTCCTACGCCTATGCTCTGTTGTCATAAATGGACAAAATACAACCGATTTCTGGAGAAAACTTATCTCACAAAGATAATTGATCATAACTAATAATAATGTTGCCAGGTAATTGACCGCTGACCGATCAAATGACTTGTAATGATCTATAGATGGTGAGGGTCAAAGTATTATTAACAAAACAACAGAATTATGAATCAAGAAAGCAATTAAACCCAATTATATGGTCATCTGCCATGCAACTGGAATGCTGATGATTATATATGTGGATCTAATGGAAAAATGGGGCTTACAGGTTTTGCGACCAGTGTAGATCCAGATCAGCCTGTGCATCCGCTGTGCACTGTTCGTCATTCCATCAATGAAACACCTGTCGCGCTTCTAACAAGCATATAACCCGTTATCAGGCTACATGAGTGTGTTATTTGATCAGGAGCAACACTGGTCACAAAACCCATAAGTCCCATTTCTCTAGTCACAGCCACAAACGATGGCAGGAAATGTTATTTATTGGGTACCTCGCTATGCATTGACTGATTACACACCGCCTGATAACACATTGTTGTATCCTGCATAAACTAGATACAACTACCCGAACCACAACAGATTCAAAGCTATTTTGTTGACGTTTTTGCTACTTTACGGTTGAACGTAGTTGCGAACGGTAACTCGTGAAATCTACTCCCGTACCGTCCGTAGACGGTACGGGAGTAGATTGCAAAAGTTACCGTTCACAACTACGGTTGAATGGTGTCTCATGATGTTACCAAATGATGTCGGTGTAATATGACATATTGTAAACAAGTACGCAAGAACTATGTTACATTGGCCCAAACCTTTACGTGAATCATAACCCGATACATACAGCACTCAGCTTCAAGTTTTCCATATCAAGTTTATCAGGCAAGGCTAAGAAACGAGTAGGAAATTCCGAGGCTTGTCGAGTCTGGAAACAGTAGGAATTCCTCTCTAAGCCTCGGAATTCCTACGCGTTTCCCAGCCTTACCTAATAAACTTGATATCAAAAGATACCAGCATTGCTAAGGATTTAACAGTCTGTTAAGCTAACAGAGTGTTTTGAGCAACTGAGCCCTGGTATACTCTACGTTCTCTAATCAGGTCATCATTCAGTTACAGAGGTAACAGAAATAGTGACTGCTATTGACAATCACTAATGATAAACCCATACACAAGCATTATCAAAATATGCACAGGGCTCCAGATAAGGAATTAGTAATTGAGTATTGTCACTCCATTATTTCTGAAGCAATTGGGTATTTCAAAATTTAATTTGGTAATATAAACTCACACTACTGTTTACACATCAACAGACAGCAGTTATTGAACAGTTTGCTTCAAAATGAAAACATGTCTTGGCATTTCATTAGAATTGTCTCCTTGGAGACAATTGTAATGAAATACCAAGATGTATTTTCATGGAAAATAAGAAAATTATGCTATGTTTGTGGTCTGTTTATTGTTTTCTGCAGCATGGTAAAGGTACCACAAATTTTGTATTGCTTTTTTGATACTCGCTACTTCTGATTTCAATTGTGTTTTTGGCAATTTTAATTGGGTATTTAAGCAAATACGCAGCTTATCTGGAGCTCTGATGCATCAATATTAACTAACACAGTTAATATTGAAGGAAGATTAATCCATTTCAGTCTAAGGATACGATAATTTTTGTAAAAATAAATCTCATTTATATGTTGCTTATTTCTCAATTAAGGTATATAAGTGGTAACAACATATATTTTGAGATGAAATAAATATAGGAATTTGTTCTCATAAAAGTTTCATACTAATATGAATCTAATATAATTGTATCCCGTTTTTAATGGGTTAAGATGCAACCAGGTTTCAGACTATTAATATCAGATTCAAACTATTAATATGAAGCTATTTTCACTAAACATTAGAGGTCAGCCATGCGATTTTCTACCGATGAAGGTATGCCATGAAAAGGATTTACAGAAATTGTGATATTTTCTGTAAATGACGTCGAAAGTAGACAAAATTTTCATAGCAAATATGGAATTCTAATCTGCATTTTCTCTGAACATATTCATCAACTTTTGAAGTGATTTACAGAAAATATTGTAAATTTTGTAAATAGCTTTCACGAGATATTGCGGCATCAAAGGATCAGACTACACATCTGTTCATGTTGATTACGGCCGACACTGCGACACAACAAGCAAACACAGGGTACGTTTGATCAATGAGTCGGCCATTTGTGATTGCCTCTGGCAGAATGTAGGAACACACATAAACCATGAAACATAGGGCACACCTGTATCATCATGCCAAAACATCGGCCTTATACATACGGAACACGGATATTGTGCTCTGCAATATGTTATGGTTTTCTCAGAGCCCATACGGCAGTCTACAGACCTCTATCATAATGCTCGCCAACAGTGTAGATCCTGATGAGCCGGCTCGTAACGAGCCGTCTCATCAGGATCTGCACTGTTTGCGGATATTTTCTGATTTCCAATAACAATACCACTTTCCGATATCAATGCAATTGTCTGAAAAATAACACCAGTGTCCATTGCACTTACTTAGTGGTGAAAGGGTTAGTTTTTACGACATTATAATTTATCAGAATGCCAGAATTGCTCATCTTGGAGATGGTTCTACTAACATGGGCCAGTGTAAAAAAATTCTGTCTCACAGCAAATCCATATTTTTACCAATTGCCAAAAATAGTGATTCCAAAAAAATAGGATAATTTCCGTAAATAATACCAAAAGTTGTACCAAAGTCATTTGACCTTGAGCACATGGGCCACATGAGTTGACTATACAATGAACATATGGATGATGATAAATAAGCGTACAAGGTTTCAAGCCAATTCCAACTTACGGTTACAAAGATAGTAGGTAGCCAAAACAAGGTGTGGCGTCACGTGTTTCCGAACGGCATGATGTCATTTTTTTAGATGTGTTTACAGTATATTTCCTTTAATATCTTTCGAATGGAATGACATAATTTTATGAAATATACCGCAGCAAATGCGTTACATGTTGCCCTTGATTGTATAGGCGGCTTTAACCCTTTCCCTGATAGAGACGACTTTTGACGCCTCTGCAGAAGATGTCTTTTGAAAACATTGTGGGAAAAGGAGAAATTGCTTGTAACAAGCAATTTCTCCTTTTCCCACAATGTTTTCTACTCTATCAGATAATTTAACCATCATTTGACCCAGCATTTGATTCTTTTATTCAGATGTTTTCGATTTGGATGAGTCGAAATATCGCAAAACAGGGAAAGGGTTAATCTCATAATTTTGTCATTTACAAAGAATCGGTTACCGTAAATGTAAATATAAACTAGAGCATGTGAATGTAAGAAATAAACGATACTCGATTGTTTGTGAAAGTTATCAGTTATTGTAAATAACTTTTAGAGCACCCATAAAACACATATGCCATCTATTTTGTGCGATACATATCATCAAATTCCGTCAAGCAATCTTTTGTTCCAATCCTCTTTACACTGCTTTTATACCTAAAAACTAATGTAAATTATTATTTCAAAAACTATGTTTATACCAAATTCTGTCCGTTTGTTAGGAAGATTTTAAAGAAAATCTACTGTAAAAATAATGTCACAGATTATGTCACAGATTAGGTCACGTCGGAAAATTGTGTTATACGCAAATATAGGACAAACAGACAACAGACAGGGTGGCAACTATATGTACCACAAACAAATTTAGAGGTACTAATTAAAAAGGGATTTGTTGAGTTTTTGCTGGTGTAACTTCATAATTATTTAACTAGCACTCAATTAACCCATTAAAGACGGGATACAATTATAGTAGTATGAAACTTTTATGAGAAAAAATCCCGATTTTTATTTCTTCGGGAAAATATATATTGTCACCACTCATTTGAACCGTCTCACCGAGATGGTTCAAATGAGTGGTAACAACATATACTTTTATTGAGAAATAAACAAAATATTAGACTTTATGTCAACACAAAAAATTGTATCCTTAGACTTCAATGGGTTAATGCAACCGGATACCGGTATTGAATCTTCAGTACAGGGAGCAAACTCAATAAAGCTGTTATTGTCACGGCGAATCAGCTACCTGTACTTGTCAGACATTATGCCTCCTATAGCCTGGGGCAGGCTTCTGTCCTGTAGTTACCGGCTATATTCAGGCAGTGCTGACACAAACAATTAATCCTCTCACACTGTTCTCTCTCCTGTGACATGCAGAAAATGGTCGGATGTTTTTGACCACAAAAATGGTACTTGAATGGGATTTTACTAATTACCCTAGTTTCTCAACCAATGAATGCACAGCATTTCATCTCAATCACATATTGCGACACTTTCGACAATATCTATTAAATTACTCATTAAATGTTGCAATATGTACAAAGTTATCTTCAGAAACACATGTCCCGCCTGAATTTCACCTGACTCGCACCATGTTACCATATGTGCACAATCGATTTGGTGTCACACCGCCAATGACATAATAGTATTGTAATTTGAAAGTGCGCTTATGAGTAGAGCATCCTTCAAACGAGTATGTACGACAGGGCGGGCCAAACAATAAGACAGTTATTGTTCACATTGTATTATAAACTAATTTATTAAAAATTTAAAATGTGACCTATAGGCTATAACTATTACTTAACATCTGATTAACAGCAAGGTTTAGTACAAACGGGTGAGCGAGTAGAACCAGGGAGCTAGCAACAGTATCGGGGGGAAACTGCAGATTCAGTACTGAATTGTTGAGAGCCTGATCTGGAACCAGGCACTCCTACAGCACATTGTAGATCAACTTAGCTGAGTCCCATGTTAGTCACCTGTTAACCCAACAGAAATGGGCTAAGACGAACAGCATACAATACATCAGACTATTCCTGATCTACAGCTGACAACATACACCCAAAAGCATGGTCTCAGCTGAAAAGGAGCAGGCTTTCAGCCCTTTCACCCCTAAGTAACTGGAATGGATTTTGATATGTTAATTTCGCAACCAATCCAATCGTCACAAAATGGTTTCCATTTTGTTCTGAAAAATAAGAAAATTACTTGCAAGCAGTGCAAATCCTGATGAGACGAGCCGGCTCATCTGGATCTACACTTTTTGCCAATACCACTGTACAAGCCTGAAAGGGTTGAAATGTGTGCTAAATCCACCATTCTATTTGGGTAACTTAGCAACCAAAAGGTCCAACTGTGAATGACTGACCCATCTACAGGTAAGTGTCCAGTGGTCACCTGACAGAAAGGTAATTAATCTCAGAATATCCTCCCACATTACCATGTGCACTCACCGGACAGAAATAAACATCATTTTCAAAGACGGTTTCTTTCAGAAGTTATAATGTAAGGTAATGCTTCAAAGGCTTTTAGCTGAAAGTCCCATAAAAAGCCAAAATTATATATCGGGTGTCCTGACAACAGAAGAGCTAACACAAACAAGTCCAGCCTAAACCTTAGAAAGCTGGAAACAAAAATTGTCTTCTGCTGTTGTTTCATATTTTATCTATTTTCTCAAAGGAGAATAATTTCCAATTCTGAAGTGCTACCAAACCATGGTCTTATAGAGAAAAATGGAAGTTAAGTTAAACAAGAAATGCGTCTGTCGAACGCAGATGCCACCTGCAGCATATTTGAGAAACTGTGACAAATTGGTTAACCGAAAAGTGTGACGGACGGACAGATGGACAGACAGACAGACGGACGGACGGACGGATGGACGGATGGACGTTCTTACAGTACTATACTTATGTGGCTTATCACATGTTAAATATTAGCCACATAAAAGGATTTTTTAGGTGGCTAATTGTAACCAACCCTATCATTTAATAAGTCCATAACCCTGTAGGGCTAGCCACATAAGTACCCTAATGTGTGCACGGATGGACGGACGGACGGACGTTCTTACATTAGGGTACTTATGTGGCTTATCACATGTTAAATATTAGCCACATAAAACAATTTTTAGCCACATAAAACGATTTTTTAGGTGGCTAATTGTAACCAACCCTATCCTTTAACAAGTCCATAACCCTGTGGGGCTAGCCACATAAGTACCCTAATGTGTGCCCGGACGGACGGACAGATGGACGGACGGTCCAAACACTATATGCCACCCGTTTCTTCGAAACCCGGTGGCATAAAAATAAACAGCAGACAACACAATTTAATTCAGCATTGTAAGAGCTAATGGAGAACTACATCCAAGCAGGCAGAGGATCAAATGGATAAACCAAGGTGAAAGTGAGTGTGCATGCCTCCAAGGTACATCAATGTACATTGTGCATTTAGATCGGGTTAAATGCTGGAAACTTAAACTGTTGTCTGCTGTTGTTTTATATTTTGTCTTGTTTCCCAATAAAAACATGGTTCAACAGAACTTTAGAATCATTTCCAATTGGAAATGATTTTTAAGTGTTGCTAAACCATGTTTTTGATGAAAAAAATATAATAAAAATAATCAGCAGACGACAATTTAATTCAGCATTGTAAGGGCTAATGCAGAACTGCATCCAAGCAGGCAGAGAGAGGATCAGATGGGAGAGATAGACGAAGGTGAAAGAAAGTGAGTGTGCATGCCTCCAAGGTACACCAAGGTACATTGTGCATTTAGATCTGGTTAAATGCTGGAAATGTAAACTGTTGTCTGCTGTTGTTTTATATTTCGTCTTGTTTCCCAATAAAAACATGGTTTGACAGCACTTTAGAATCATTTCCAATTGGAAATGATTCTCAAGTGTTGTTAAGCCATGTTTTTGATGAGGAAACACAGGAAAATAAACAGCAGATGACAATTTAATCCATCATTGTAAAGGTTACCTCTCCAACTTACTGCAGGACACTGAGTGTGATTTCTCAGGTAATCCCACCTTCAGAAATCACCTGGGAACAATATTGTAGAAATACAGTAATTTCCCCAAAATTGGTTACCATATTTAACCTTCATTCAGTGATTGCCATCAATGTTGGCGTGTGCATGGTACCAGGGAAATAACTGGAGATTAACCCTTACAATACTAAATTTGTCGTCTGCTGTTTATTTTTAGGTTTTCATTTTTCTCACCAAAAGCATGCTTTGATAATACTTTAGAATCATATCCAGAAAAAACTATTCTAAAGTACTGTGAAACCCAAGTGTTTATTGAGAAAGAAGACAACAGCAGACGACACTTTTTGTTTCCCGCATTCTAAGGGTTAAAACATAAACAGAAGACAGTAATGTCAATATAATTAACTTGCTGGATGATTTAGTGCAGTGCGTTTTACAACCAGTTACAACTCTTCCCATCTCACAGACCATAAAGCGAACACTGCAAACACTGTAGATCCAGATGAACCAGCTGATATAAACGAGCCTTCTCATCCGGATCTGCATCATTTGTCAATATATGTTGTTCTCATTAATAGAAAGGTCTAAAACTTAGCATGGTAAACCAATCTTGGATTTAATCCTTTCAACACCACAGGCCTGTATAGTGATATTGGCAAATAGTGTAGATCCAGACGCTCATCAGGATCTGCACTTTTTGCAAGTACATTTGTAATTTTCATATTTTTGAGAACAAAAATACACCCTTTTCATAAATGCACTTGTCTCAAAATCATTTTGTGATGATTGAATTGGTTAGAAAATCAACATATCAAAGTCCATTATAGTTACTTAGGGTTGAAACGGTTGAGTGGAAATTGGGGCAAAAATAAAAGGTTCGAAAAACAGATGCATCCTTAAAAAAAATACAATGCTCCCTGATGCACAAGTATCAACAAACACAACTGGTAATACATTTATATGGCTATTAAATCACACCATATAAAGATTTTGGTTCAATCTGGAAAATTCTACAGAAGTAATAAAATGATCCCCATTTTCTCAGATTACCCATTTTAGCATTTAACCCTTTCCCTGTTTTGTGATATTTCGACTCTTCCAAATCCAAAACATCTGAATAAAAGAATCAAATGCTGGGTCACATGATGGTTAAATGATCTGATAGAGTAGAAAACATTGTGGGAAAAGGAGAAATTGCTTGTTACAAGCAATTTCTCCTTTTCCCACAATGTTTTCAAAAGACATCTTCTGCAGAGGCGTGAAAAGTCGTTTCTATCAGGGAAAGGGTTAAGGAAGAAACCGCAAACCCAGCATTTACAATGTCAATAGGGACGTCTCCTGTTTTAGACGATAAACATGGTAATGAATTGCCAAGCAGACCCAATCACCATGGTGTATGATTTGTGTATGTAAAAGGCAGCTATCCTAAAATCATATTAAAATTCCTATGAAGATAAATGAAGTGGCACAGGAAAGAAGAGGCAAACTGGTATTTAACCCTTAGACTGCTACTCACAACAATTGTCATCTGCTGTGGCTTTTATATCTTGCCTTATTTCTCAATAAAAACATGGTTTGACAGCACTTCAGAATCATTCCAATGGAAATGATTCTGAAGTGCTGTCAAACCATGTTGTAAATTATTCTAAAGTGCTGTCAAAGCATGTTTTTGAATAAGATAGCGGTCTAAGGGTTAACCCTTAGAATGCGGAGAACTAAATATTGCCATCTGCTGTTTTTTCCTATTTTTTTATATTCTCTCAAGAAAACATGGTTTGGCAGCATTTTAGAATCATTTCCATCTGAAGTGCTGCCAAAGCATCTTTTGATGAGAAAAGTGGAACATACAAAATAAAGTCGACAAAATAAGTCTCTACAGTATCTACAGTGTTGTCAGTGTCATACATATCATCGACAAAACCTCTGGTATGTTTTAACTTACACCGCTGAATTAAATGTCGTCTGCTGTTGCCATTTAATCTCATCAAAAACATTGTTTCACAGCATTTTAGAATCATTTCCAACAGAAACGATTCTAAAGTGCTCTCAACAATGTTTGTATTGATAAAGAAGACACAATCTAAAACAACCGCAGACACATTTTGTTTAGTTTACAGCATTCAAATGGTTAACCGAACAAATGCTGATAATATTTTCAAATGCATTGCCTTCAATGCTGGGTGTGTATACCAAGTCTGTGTTTCTCCTTCTCGGCAACTAAATTAAGGTGCACTGAGACAGTTCCTTTAGTGGGCTTTATACACCATGGGAACACACTGAAGGTGGGAGAATTGCTTTCAAATTGCCCGTTTCTCATGCATGAAGATGCCATAAATGAATGGCGATATTGATAACTTTTCATACCGCAAACAAGCACCACTTTGTCATAAACCCTCGGGGTAAATGGAGAGGTCTGGAACCACCTGAGGAAGTGTTAACTGTTAAAAGGCGGGAATATTGAATATTGTTGTCTGCTGTTTTTCGTTTTTTGTCTTATATCTGAACAAGAAAACATGTTTTGACAACACATGAGAATCATCTCCATTGGAGACGATTCTCATGCGCTGTCAAAATATGTTTTCATTGAGAAAAATGTAAAATAAAAAAATCAGCAGACGACAAATTTAATTGAGAGTTGTAAGGGTTAAACGATTTGTAGCAAATGAAATCTATCTAAGATTTCGGTGTTTTTGTCAGGAATAAATAAACTACTCGGGAATAAAATGGCTGCTCAAACTCACGATACAATGGGGCATAAAACATCTACCATTGACAGCATAGCACCTGCTCACATAGGAGTTCATTCCTGCAGCATGATAGTAATAGAGGTCTATTATTTATTAGCACCTTCAGGAATATTTCACTGATCAAATTGTAAACATGCAGTGTTGACGATCAGGCGGGTGCCTAATTTGTGCGTGAACTAGTCACAATAAACCCATTTGAGGAACATACACACAGTATTGTCAAAACGGGATACGGACATAATCCCCCCCCCGGACATAATCCCCCCCCCCCCCCCCCGGACATAATCCCCCCACCATGCCTTTTGACACAGGAGGACATAATCCCCCCCCCCCCCGTCTAAATCCCAGGTAGGACATAATCCCCCCCATATAAAAACCCAGGTAGGACATAATCCCCCCGCTTTGTCAAATATATGTCTATATTTTACGGTCACTTTGATCTTAATTGTTTGAATCATTGATTTCTTGATGCTATTGTGGTTTCTTGATTATTCAACTGATGATACTCGACACCTGATTTGTTATTTATTAAATAGAGTTCATTCGGCATTCAAGTTAAAATACAGGATTTACATAATCACTCTCGCATATTTACACATGTTTTTGCGGATGGGGGAATTATGTCCTAGGCCGCATTTCCACAGGGGGGGGGGGGAGGGGGGGGGGGGGGGGGGGGGGTGAGGGGGGGGGGGGGGGGGGGGGGGGGGGGGGGGGCGAGTGATTATGTCCTACCTGTAATTTTGGACGGGGGTGGGGGGGATTATGTCCTACCTGCATTTTAGACGGGGGGGGATTTTGTCCTCCTGTGTCAAAAAACATGGGGGGGGGGATTATGTCCGGGGGGATTATGTCCTACACTCTGTGAAAACACACACAAGGCACAGCTCTGTTCACCATCTTTAACCCTTTCAACACTAGAGCCCGCACATGAAGTTTTAACCCTTAGACCGCTACGCACAACAATTGTCGTCTGCTGTTCCTTTTATATCTTGCCTTATTTCTCAATAAAAACATGGTTTGACAGCACTTCAGAATCATTTCCAATGGAAATGATTCTGAAGTGCTGTCAAAGCATGTTGTAAATTATTCTAGTGTGCTGTCAAAGCATGTTTTTCATGAAAAAATTGAAAATATACAGCAGACGACAAAAAGATAGCGGTCTAAGGGTTAATACAATAGTTGACACAGTAAAGAAGTTACAGCAGAATGGAGACATGCATCTATTGGATGGGAATTTTTTTTAAGTTATTATACCTTGACCTTGGGCATGGAGGAGCATGGCTGGGGCGGGGAATGAAAACATGAATGCACATGAAGTTTGAAGCCAATCGTCATTACAGTAAACAAGGTGTATGATCACATGGTACTAACAACAACAAGAAGTACCGATTCAAAGTACGTATTATTTTATAGTGTCCTTATTACGTAACGCCACGTGGTTACAACAACAACAACGTCGCCCACTCCAAAGTAAGTATTATTTGATAGTTTCCTTAATATGCAACGGATTTTGATGAAACATGGCGCATATCAAACGCGTCTTGTTAAGCTGCATTTGGTGGTCTCTGTATTTTCGCCCAAACTTCTGTCGTTTTTGCGAAGAATCGATTTCCGTGTCTCCGACATGGAAATCGATTCTTCGCAAAAACGACCTAAGTCTGTGCCGAACTCCCTGGACCACCAAATGCAGCTCATGAAGACGCGTTTGCTGCGCCATATTTCATCAAAATCCGTTGCATATTAAGGAAACTATCAAATAATACTTACTTTGGAGTGGGCGACGTTGTTGTTGTTGTAACCACGTGATCATGCACCTTGGTAAAGAAGGTATAGGAGAAGGTTTGTTCGTTTGTTGGGGTTAAACGGCCTATCAACAGCTAAGGTCATTTAAGGCCGGGTCAATGGGTTTAGTACCAAATCCCACATATTACCTGTACAAATGGGGGGGGGGGGGGGGGGAATCCCAAAATCAGAACTGAATATTTACAATATATTCAGCCCTCAAAATTGAATAATCCTGATCTGATGCCAGGTCTTTGCCACACCAGAATTACTGTGACCGTGGGCATGGTGGGATAATGGCTGGGGTGGGGAATGAACATATGAATGAGGAGAAACATGGACATAAAGGATGAAGCCAATCGCTGATACAGTAGTTATATACGAGCACAGATCTACTGGACGGGAATTCTTAAGTTATTTGACCTTGACATTGAGCCCGGCGGAAGCATGAGTGGAATGGGGAATGAAGATATGGATGATAAAAAATATGCATATGAAGTTTCAAGCCAATTGGTCATACGGGAAACAGGTCATAGCGATTTAAAATCGATGGATTTAAAATGTACTGAACCGAAATTTGCAACATTATTTGACCTTGACCTTGAGCATGGGAGGAGGATGGTTGAGGTGGTGAATGAACGATGATAATAAACATGCATATCAAGCCAATCGGTTATAAGGTTAACAAGTTACGACAGAATGGAAAGCATGACAGACAGACAGACAAATGGACGGATGGACGCCTTTTGCATCCGGGTATTTTAATGACTAGATGGCAACCAGTGCAGACCATGATCAGGTCTGGGTCTACTAAACTGGTCATAGGCCATAATCCCAATTTCATCGGCTAGTCACAAATTAAGAATGCAATAAAATATAGAAAATATCAAATGACAAGTGATATTTCCCATCATTTGTGAGTTCCATTTTACCATACAGTTCTTACACTTACAACAACAAACACATTTAGACAGGAAATCTATGCAACAATCCGAACATGCTACCCAATGAATTGAATGGAAATAAATAAACACGAATACTATCAGACAATACATGTGACTTCCGTGCACTAATCAAGCCAAAGAATAACTATCTCAATCTATTGTGAAACAAAACCATTACCTGGCATGTCCCAGTTACTGTCGACTCGTAAATGTCACACAAACGCCGCCCGCCAATATTGGCAGCATATCCAGGACTCTGCTACATGTATGTGCCTCGTGGAATGTTGTATTCAAATCTCCAATATAATACAATGTATGTATGACAATCAACAGGCACTATCACCAGGCTTTGGCATTAGTTACAATACCATGTTAACCCTTAGAATATGGGAACCGAAAATAGGCGTCTGCTGATAATTCATATTTTGTCTTTTCTCTCAGTAAAAACATGGTTTGGCAGCATTTTAGAATCATTTCCGTTGGAAATGATTCTAAAGTGCTGCCAAACCAAGTTTTCGATGAGAAAAATGGAAAAATAAAAAATATTCAGCAGACGACACAAATAAATTAATTCAGCATTGTAAGGGTTAAACATTGCAAGGTGGGAATACAATTTTAACCGTTACACCGCTATCTTTTTTTTTTGTCTGCTGTTTAATTTCTATTTTCCATTTTTATCATCAAAAACGTGCTTTTACAGCACTTTAGAATAATTTACAACATGCTTTGACAGCACTTCAGAATCATTTCCATAGGAAATGATTCTGAAGTGCTGTCAAACCATGTTTTTATTGAGAAATAAGGCAAGATATAAAAGCAACAGCAGACTTAATGCCTAATGAGGGATCGTAGCTAATTATCTCCCGTTGAATTTATTTATAGAAATCTGGTCCAAATTGTGTAGTTTAGGGCCTTATTGCTTGTGAAAAGAGAGAAAGTAGCATGAATTGTTATAAAAAGGAGCAATTATAGTGATTTCGACCAGTGTTGATCCAGATCATCCTGCATATATACACAATCTGATCCGGGACTACATTATTCTCCAGATTCATATTTTCACACTTATTGATTCTATTGCAATCAGAGTAGACTCAGATCAGACTGATCTGGGTCTACTCTGTTTGCAAAACTCATCTTTTGTGCTATTTGACTAAGAAGTATACGCTGAAATACAGCATTGGACCGGATTTCTATAAATAGATTTGCAAAGGGATATAACTAGCTACGATCCCCATTAATATTCATACTTCTCTTTAATACAAATATCTTGCAGCATTGCAGACGATTCTCAACAGATGCCACAAGATTTTTAAAAATAAAGAAAAAACTGAAAGAAAGCATGCAGGCAACTAAGCTGGTTTCGGAATTTAAATGCTGATAACGACATATTTGTGTTGATATTTGCTTGGATATAACAATTCTGCGTTGCATATACAGTGGAACCTCTCTAAACCGGACACCCGGGAGGTCCCCGGGGTGTCCGGTTTAGAGACGTACCACTGTAAATCAAACATATAAGCACTCATAGACACGTTTGTGTGTATTTCGATCATAAACAGACACTCCAAAGCGGATACACGTCATTTAACCCCATGAATTGTAGGAAACACAAGTTGTGTGGGTGTCCGGTGTAGAGAGGTTCCTCTGTAGTTTTATTCTGCTGTTAAATCATCGTGAAAACAGAAAGTGATAACTGTCTGCAAAATAATACCGAGATTCCATTGTAAAAACGACTGGTGTTGCCGATACAAATGTCAGAAATGCCCTAAGGCAGAATATGGCGCGATGCTGTTTACGAGCTAGCATCTGCCGCTGCGGCACTGTGATATTTAATGAGCTATAAATACATCTCCATGTTAGGACCCCAAACTACTGCTGGAATTCCAAACACGAGTAAAGGTTTGTAGTGGATCAACATCTATACACATCACAGACTACTGTCTGTTCCACGTTTTGCTGCCGACAAACTTTTGGCTATTAAACACATTAAATCTAAAAAATATTTAGAAGTACTTTTTTATCAATAAGAAAAAAGTCACCCTCCCCAAAACAAATTATTTGATGAAATTCCATCAAATATTAATTTTATTGCGAAAAAACGATTTTCCTAGGGGAATTTAACATGGGGACTAAAAATAGATTTTTTTTAAATATTTTTTTATTTGTGGACCGATTTTCAAAATCTAACTTGTTTTCTTAATTACATCATTTTCAAGTTATCTCGCCAGGTTTTGGAGTCAATTTCCATTTTTTTTCGTTTTTTGATCCTTCAGGATCAAAAAACGACAAATTTTGGAAATTGACTCCAATTTTGTTAAATTCCAATAGAAAAATATTTTTTTCGCAATAAAATCAATATTTGATGGAATTTTTTTTGGGGAGGGTGACTTTTTGTTATTGATAAAAAAGTACTTACTTTTAAACATTTTTTAGATTTAATGTGTTTAATAGCCAAAAGTTTGTCGGCAGCAAAACGTGGAACAGACAGTAGTTCTAAATTTAATTCACATGGTGATGTCTATTTACTCTTTCAACACAGCAACATTGTAGATGCAACTGAGCCAGCTTGTAATGAGCTCTCATCTCAACACAAGCTTCACTATTTGTAGATATGTTAAATTTTCAAAGTTAATCAGTTGTAAAAGTGTAAAAGTAACAAGAGTGCCGTAGGTAACAATATACGCCCGTTGAGGCAAAGCCAGTCAATAAGAGGAGATAACTCCATCTTGCCGTGATAAACATGTATACCGAATTTGCTTACGATTGGTCAAGTAGAACTTGAGTTATTGCGTGGACAAGGATACAGAATGCGACAATGAAATATGGCCGCCAAGGGCAGATAAGTCATCAGAAAGTTTTAAAAATCAACAGGCTTCTTCATATCGCTTTGATAAAAATGTATTCTAAAATTTGGTTACGATCGGTCAAGTAGCACTTTAGTTATTGTGTGGACAAGGATACAGAGTGTAACAATTAAAAATGGCCGCCAAGGGGAGATAGGTGATAAAAAAATTGAAAATCAAGTGTCTTCTTCGTCTTGCTGTAATAAACATGTAAACCGAATTTGGTTATGATCGGTCAAGTAGAACTTGAGTTATTGACTGGACAAGGTTACAGTGTGCGACAACTAAAAATGGCCACTAAGGGGAGATAAGTCAGCCAAATTTTTTGAAAATCAATAGGGTTCTTTGTCATGCCGTGCTAAACATGTAAACCAAATCTGGTTACGATTGGTTAAGTAGAATTCGAATTATTTCGTGAACAAGGATGAAAATAAATGGGCCTCTTAGTCTTGCCCTGATAAACATGTATACCAAATTTGGTTAAGATACGTCAAGTGTAACTAGTTATTACGTGGACAAGCTCTGGCCGAAACCCTACCACCTAACCCTACCACCAACCTGCCTGCCTGGACAAGGTGAATACATAATAAGTCCCGTTTTTTCAAATTGGCTTATAAAAATGGCGTTGAAAATGGTTATAATTATACCCACTTTTTTTGTAAACGGGTATATTGTTTTCGTCACGGGTGTCCGTCCGTCCGTACGTCCGTACGTCCGTCCGTACGTCCGTCACGTTTCTTGTAACTCGAAAAACTTTTTCACCTTCATACCTACGCGCCTGATATTTGGTATGTAGCTTCGTTATCATGTGCAGATGCGCAAAGTGAATTTGGATTTTTTGATCCGACCCTCCACCATCATGGATTATCTCCCCCTTTCGGACTCAGAATTTCCCATTTTTTTTTTTTTTTTCCTCTCCGTAACCTCGAAAAACTTTTTCACCTTCATACCTACGCGCCTGATATTTGGTATGTAGCTTCGTTATCATGTGCAGATGCGCAAAGTGAATTTGGATTTTTGATCCGACCCTCCATCATGGATTATCTCCCCTTTCGGACTCAGAATTTCCCATTTTTTCCTCGTAACTCGAATTTTTATTTTTCACCTTCATACCTACGCGCCTGATATTTGGTATGTAGCTTCGTTATCATGTGCAGATGCGCAAAGTGAATTTGGATTTTTGATCCGACCCTCCATCATGGATTATCTCCCCACTTTCGGACTCAGAATTTCAATTTTTTCCTCGTAACTCGATAAACTTTTTCACTTCATACCTACGCGCTGATATTTGGTATGTAGCTTCGTCATCATGTGCAGATGCGCAAAGTGAATTTGGATTTTTGATCCGACCCTCCATCATGGATTATCTCCCCCTTTCGGACTCACAATTTCCCATTTTTTCCTTGTAACTCGAAAAAACTTTTTCACCTTCATACCTACGCGCCTCATATTTGCTATGTAGCTTCGTTATCATGTGCAGATGCGCAAAGTGAATTCGGATTTTTGATCCGACCCTCCATCATGGATTATCTCCCCCTTTCGGACTCACAATTTCCCATTTTTTCCTTGTAACTCGAAAAACTTTTTCACCTTCATACCTACGCTCCTGATATTTGGTATGTAGCTTCGTTATCATGTGCAGATGCGCAAAGTGAATTCGGATTTTGGATCCGACCCTCCATCATGGATTATCTCCCCCGGTTTCGGATCACAATTTCCCATTTTTTCCTTGTAACTCGAAAAACTTTTTCTTTTTACCTTCATACCTACGCGCCTGATATTTGGTATGTAGCTTCGTTATCATGTGCAGATGCGCAAAGTGAATTCGGATTTTTGATCCGACCCTCCATCATGGATTATCTCCCTCTTTCGGACTCAGAATTTCCCTATTTTTCATTGTAAGTCGAAAAACTTTCTCACCTTAATACCTACATTTCTGATATTTGATATGTAGCTTCGTTATGATGTGCAAAGTGAATTCCGATTTTTTATCGGACCTTCCATCATGGATTATCTCCCCCTTTCGGACTTAGAATTTCACTATTTTTCCTCGTAGGTCGAAAAACTTTTTCACCTTAATACCTACGCGTCTGATATTTGGTTCGTAGCTTCGTTTTGATGTGCTGATGCGCAAAGTGAATTCGGATTTTTTATCCGACCCTCCATCATGGATTACCTCCCCCTTTCGGACTTAGCATTTGGGGAAAGTGGGTATATTGCGATGGCGCGCCATCGACTTTTTCTAGTTGAGGAATGATTAGAGGCACAACAAAATTAATCTATATATTACTAACTGTTGCACTTGATGGTTGTTAAATTAACTGTAACAAAGTATGCAGTGGAAAACAAGGACATGTATAACAATAGTCTTTTGGAACATGAATAGTGAAAGTGAAAGGGTTTAATGTCCAAGCAACAGCTAAGGTCAAATAGAGACTAGACCTCAGTTTAAAGTCTCATTCGACAGACCAGTGGGATGGAAATACTATGCGAGTATATTTCACGCCTAGGACGAGGATTGAACTCACAACCTTCGGTATTGAAGTCCAATGTCATATCTCATAGGCCGAGGTTCCCTTGCTATGAAAATAAATGTGCGACAGACAGAATCAAATTGTCCAGAATTTATATCCCAGTGAACTCCATGCCGAACTACTTTCCATAACCGTCAGGCGCAGTTAAAATAATTCTTAAGAAAACGGAAAATAAACACATTTTCTTGATGAATTTATTTCAAATGCTGGAATTATAAGGAACAAATGGCCTTTTTGTGGAATTTATCGGGGATATAAACTTGGAAAAGCCGCGGGAATACTGGCCTTCGTCCAGTATTCCCGCGACTTTTCCAAGTTTATACCCCGATAAATTCCACAAAAAGGCCATTCATTCCTATATTATTTTACGTCCATTCAGCAGCAAGTAGACAGGGAGACCAATGGACAGACAAGACATATACACAGACGGACATAAAGGTGTACATAATTCTCGCTGTCCTGCCTAAATCGAGTGGAGTCTAATAATTTGAGGCAGAGAGAATTACAAGGAAAAAAGTGGATCTGCTGAAAACCTGCAGCGGATTTCAACAATGGCAGATTAGAGCGCAGTTTTATTGAGAAGGCGTCAGGGGTAATTGCTTCACTCTGCGAGAGTGCCAAACCATTCCTTTATACAATATCATCGTAAATTGTCCGCGCTGCCGAGGGAACAGAGGGCCTACATCCCTACTTTCTCACACATTACTGAAACACCAGTTCATGTGACTAGAAAACGTTCTGAACACCTACTCTAATCTCATACTCGATTGATTTGATGTGCTTTATTGGTGTTTAACAGACGATCAACAGCTAAGTCATTTAAGGCCGGGCCAATGGGTTTGATCCCGTATACAACCTGCTGCATTAAGGGAAAATCCCAAAATCAGGACGGAATATTTACATCAATTTTTTTTTAATATAGTCAGCCCTGAAAACTCTCTTGAAATCAGGCAGTTTGATTGGTCGAGACGAAATCTTGAGAATGTGCTCGGAATTTTGTTTAACCACAGGCCCGTATCAAACAGTGCATACGCACATACTAATCATTATCTACAACTGTTGCAATGAAATCGGCAACGTAACCATACAGCACCCATAATCCCTGACACAAAGCAAATTAGCAAGTTGATCAGGATCAACATGTACGGCAAAGTTTAAAGTTGCCAAATTTTCGCTGCAAATCCTATTCCCCAAACCCTCCATTCCAAACCCATACACCTTTATATCCAGTCTTTTGTGCAGACCAGACTGTCTATTCATTAAGACCTGGCACTTATATGTGACGAGCTATCACAAATTGGTGCTTATTTATTCAGTGTAGCACCTGAATAGTTGGCATATGCATATAATCGGACGCGAATCAAAATCGTTAATTGGTGAATGCAAATTGAATCTGACTAAAAAGTGAAAAGTGTAGACCATAATACTGCAGGTTGATCTGGGTCTATAGTGGTTAGAAACACAAGTCATTTTTTGTCACAACACATCAAATATTACCAGACTTGGAACATTAAAAAGAAACTTCAATGTTTGAAGTTTTCCACACAGTTCTATACAAAGCTGGCATTGGCACAGGATGTAATTCTGAATACTTTGTTCCCTATTTGTGGCTGTGACTGGAGAAATAGGGCTTATGGATTTTGCGACCAGTATATATCCATATCAGCCTGTGAATCCGCGCTGTCTGATCATGGAACATAATGGAAAAATGGAACATAAAAAATTGTCTTGTTATTCATTTCAAATGAAAGCTATATTAAAGGTACATGCCCACTCAGTAGGCACAAAATGTTCTTTATATCAGAGACATCATCAGACATTTCCTGGCAAGATAAACATTCATTCACCATTACCCCATGTATTGATTGACTTTATTATACATTTTATATCGGACGTAAATTTCCACGCTGATATCAGGGCCGATAACCGTGTTTCCTTAAAATGTTAACAGACATTACTATTTATTATCTGTATTTATTTTTTGATGTGCAATGATTAAACTTTATAATCTGTCTAAAATACTATTTTTTTAGGTGAAACATTTAATTTGTATAAATAATTAAAAAATATCATGCCTCATTTGCATATGAAAATAGCCCAATACCACCTCGCGTCACTATCAGTAAAATAAATATTACTAAATGATTATATATGTATAGCGGACACTCGTAATTTTTAGAACTGGTTGAATAGTGACACAATTATACACTTATTTAATTCCTATAAAGAACATGTTGTGCCTATATACTGAGTGGGCATGTACCTTCAAATTTAAATGCATATGTAGCTGTGACTGGAGAAATGAGGTTTATGGGATTTGTAGTGTGGATCCTGATCAAATAGCACACTCCTGTAGCCTGATAACGATCTGTATTGCTTGTTAGAAGAACGACATGTTTCATTGATGGAATGGCGAGCAGTGCAGATCCTGATCAGACTGTGCGGATCTACACTGGTCGCAAAACCCTTACGCCCCATTTCTCCAGTCACAGCCAGATATGAATTCCGTACACGACACATTTTAAAATATTTACACCTTCTATACATTCATAATGCAAATGCCCATTTGACGTATTGCGTTTACATCACTATACAATACATTAGACCCACGTGACGTGCGCGATGTTGTTGATTGGTTAAAGTTTGTTTGACGTCATTAATATCCACAAGGTTGTCAATAACTGCACGCTATTGACCGGCAACGTCGCTGTTCCAGGAATTGTGACAAAATGACGTAAAACAAAGATTATTCTTAATTTTAACAACATATTTGGTTATTTACATGTTTGAAAATATAAGAAAATGCAGTGTAAATATAAGTAATAAGACCATGGGCAGTTGCGTTTACTGGAGTGCACAATACATTAGGTATGTTTAAAGTTTGCGAGGAGTCCGGGCGTCCATTAGAATCACCACTGGATCCGAAGTCCTGGGTGGGCGTTTAATAGAGGCAAGTGTGATTCAGCAAAGGGAAAATGATAAAAATATACGATTTTCTACTCTCTGAACAGAAACATAATGAAGTGACGTGTTACTCTCAAACATTTGTCGGACTTGATTGTACTGTCTGTCAGTTTATGAACGCTTCGGCCCATTTTGGTCATTATGGTAGTCGGTAAAAATGTTAAAATACTGGTAATGTATATATCCAGACAGCATCAATCATTAATGCTGATCAGATTTACGCCTACAAACGCTTCAGACCGTCACCGTTTCTGACCATGGACGTTTCAGCCCGTGGACGTTTCGAGCCGTATCATGATCAGTGCGATTAATTTCGGCCCACGGCCATGTCCAGAACAAGCCATACTTATTTTTGCTCATCTCCTAGGAAATATGGGGCAACAATCCAACATGATGTCAATTTCACCCATATTATACGAGATGGGTTTCAGATGCTTTGAAAATGGCGTCTCCATAACCGTGTAAATTCTGATCGCCCACTGTCCGTGCAAATAGCTACCTGCTGATGAGGAATTTACTGTGACAACGGAAACAGTCCAATTTCGCTTCCGCTTTTGAAAGGGAGTAGCAATTATGTTTTTCCCCCCAGATTTTCAAGGAAGTTGCCTTCGAAATAATGGAAAGAAATGAAATTTAGTTGGACAATTAGCTCCGATTTTGTTAGTACTGGGCGTTTATTTGAGGCACTAATTTCGTGAAAATAAGCCAAAAAATGTGTAATTTTCAATGTAAAAAGTGGGGGGTGGGCGTCTATTAGAATATTTACAGTAATTATATGCTTTGAAATTATTGCAAACAATACGAACTGTAGCACTAAATAGGTTGACTCTTTCAACACCACAGACCATATAGTGGTATTGGCAAACAGTGTAGATCCACATGAGACGGCTCGCAATCTCATCAGGATCTGCACTTTTTGCCAGTAATTTCCATATTTTTGAGAATAAAAACACCCCCTTTCATTCCAGTTACTTAGGGTTGAAAGGGTTAACCAGAAGATGTTGACCTTCAAGACAACTCCATTGAAGTTTGCATCATGAAGAAACTGTAATTGCATTTTGATGTAAATGAACATATCGTAAAGATTCTAGTAGACGCCCATGCTCTAATAGATGCCCACCCACCCACCTACCCACCGCCTTTTTGACGTTGAAAATTACCAATTTTTCGGCTGATTTTCACGAAATTAGTGTGTTTGTTTGTTTATTGGTCTTTAACGGCCTAAGGTCGTGTAAGGCCGGGCAAATGGGTTCGATCCTGTTTTAACCTACTGCATTGGGGGAAAATCCCAAAATCAGAATGGAATATTTACATCGAGAAAAAATATATTCAGCCCTGAAATTCGAATAACCTGACCTGGTGCCAGGTCCATACCACACCAAGGTCATTTGGCCCCTTCGACTAAAATAGGATAACAAATAATCGTAATACTCACATAAGGGGTATAACCAGATTCAACTGTCGCATACAAAATACCAAAGACATATGTGAGGGCTAAACCAGGTCTCTAGTCGAAATTTCGGTAAGGATGAACCCCGATCGTTAAATTACCCATCTCATGCTCCCACCTGCCACCAACAAAATTAGTGCCTCTAATAAACGCCTATTGCTAACTTGAAACAAAATTGTAGCTAATTGTCTTAAATCTGATCACCATTAACGATTAACACCGAGTTGATATATACATTACCAGGATTTCAACATTTTTTTACCTACTGTACCATAATGACCAAATGTGGGCCGAAACATTCTTGGTCCAAAATGTCCATAAACAGACAGTACAATCAAGTCCGGCAGACATTTCAGAGTAACGTCCCTTCGTTATGTCTTTGTTTTGTTCAGATACAGAAAATCGTATATTTTTATCATTTTCCCTTTGCTGAACGAACAACACTTGCCTCTGTTAAACACCCACCCACATCTTCAGAGACAGTGGTGATAATCACTCTAATAGACGCCCGGGAATCTATTAAGAATCTTTACGGTACATTCAGATGGACAATAGGACGGAACTTCAAGACCAATGCGATATCAATATCATATGATCACGTGGTACTAACAACAACAACAAGTACTGAAACTTCCAGAATCCATCCGATTGAAAGTACGTATTCTTTTATATTGTCCTTATTACGTAACGGATTTTGATGAAATATGGCGCATCAAATGCATCTTGTTAATCTGCATTTGGTGGTCTCTGTATATTCGCCCAAACTTCTGTCGTTTTTGCGAAGAATAAATTTCCGTGTCTCTTTGCAAAAAACGACATAAGTCTGTGCCAAACTCCCTGGACCACCAAATGCATCTCATGAAGACGCATTTACTGTGCCATATTTCATCAAAATCCGTTGCATATTAAGAAAAATATCAAATAATACTTACTTTGGAGTGGGCGACGTTGTTGTTGTTGTAACCACGTGATCATGCACCTTGAATATGCCCTGCTTGCGATCACAAACAGGGGATATAATGTCCAATACTGGCAAGTTAGAGTAGTAGTGTGGGGACTTACCATGTCTGGCTATCATCGTTCTGTCCTGGGAATGGAGGAGGACCTTCAGTAGCTAGACCATGTCCCAATCGCAGCACTGGTACACGGCAGTCGGAGTCTCCAGTTCGTGGTTGCTAGGTACCGCAGCTGTAGTCACACCTAAAATGGAATGGGTACATGTTTGTTGCTCGATTTAACCCTTAGCATGCGGGAAACGTGAATTTTCGTCGGCTGTTTTGTTTTATATTTTGTCTTTTTTCTCGATAAAACATGGTTCGACACAATTTAATTCCGCATTGTAAGGGTTAAGGGTCCCAACTGGACTGTAGAGTGGGATTGTAGTCGAGAGGTTACGACGTCTGACTCACTCCGGCGGCCCAGGTTCGATCCTTGATCCCGGAACTGGAGTTTGTGAAATACAATTGTATTACCCGCTCTACCGGATGGTTCTACCTAGGAGTGCCATATAGCAGATTGATCTGCGGGTATTCAATGCCTAAGAGCCAATTGGGACCCTTAAATCGAGCAACAAACAAACAAATGGTCACAAATAGCTCTCAGGCCTTGAACACCTGCGGTCCAAGCCCCTATATGGCACAGGATGGTTCCTGGGTGTGTGCTAAACCTCTCACTCTCACCCCTCCATATCTGACATGAACTGTTCCCGCGTTAATTTCAGGCCAATCAAGCAACCAGAAAAGGAGTGGTCTTGCAACAAATCAGAAAATATTCACAACCAGCGCATATCCTGATGTGATGAGATCATAATGAGCCATCAGGATATACACTGTTTATAAACACTGTTCTGTTCAGTCATGTACCTGATCAGGCTATTGCATTCATCAGAAATTCAGGAACTCAACCAGGGCGCCACCCCAAATAGAGCCGACTTAATTCTCACATCCAGTGATGAAAACTTAAAGGTACATGCCCACTCAATAGGCAGAAAATGTTTTCTATAGGAATTAAATAAGTGTATAATTGTGTCAATATTCCACCAGGTCTATAAATTACGAGTGGCCGCTATACAGATATAATCATTTAGTAATATTTATTTTACTGATATTAAATGCGTCACCTGAAAATAAAATATTTTCGACAGATTATAATGATCATTGCACACCAAAATATAATGCCAATCAATACGTGGGGTAATGGTGAATGAATGTTTATTTTGCCACAAAATGTCATATCTACAGAATATACAAAACTATCTGTGTTTCCCGATACCCTATATTATAACATACTGAGTGGGCATGTACCTTTAATGCTCAACAAAACATTGATGTCAGCTGAACAGTAGATACACAAAGATGCTGGTGGAACAGGTTTCTGCATAGAATAAAAGAAAATAAGAACAAAACATGCAGATGCATCGTAACTTAAAAGTTGCCGGCGAAATGCAGACAGCTCATCTGTTCCCACATTGTTCAACTTCAATAAAAGCTTAACTGTAAACAAACACTTACCATCTCCCATTAACCTTTACAACATTAGCAGACGACACACACATGTAGCAGACGACACCTTACACCTGACAGGTAAATCGTCCAGTGACATCCCGGTCCATAGCAGACGCAATCCCTGCCTTCCTGCCGCAATTCTACACACACTGCCTCAGCCAATCAGAGAAGCCCGTCTGGAAGACAGTGTCACAGTAAATATGTAGAAGAAACAGGACAAGTTTAACTCTTACAATGCTAAATTATTTTTTGTCGTCTGCTGTTTATTTTCCATTTTTCTCATCAATGCTTTGCATGCTTTGACTACACTTGAGAATCTTTTCCAACAGATGGTTCTCAAGTGCTGTCGCATGTTCTTGATGAGAAAGAAAGACAAAATATAAAACAACAGCAGACGACATTTTTTGTTTCCCGTTCTAAGGGTAAGAAGTGACCTGAAACACTTGTTAAAGGTGCCAGTTTGTCCAGGCACGAAGTAATGCACACAGCCATTAAGTGTTCAATTATATCTATTTTTAGCACAGAGATCCATTTGTTGCTGTACGGCCTGCCAAGATTCGGGACATTCAGGGACCGGATGCAGACAATGCATGGTGGAATGAAAGTTACGTTTATCAATTACTTTATCAGGATCTGAATATGTAAATATCCAGTTTAACAAATGGGGCATAATTATTGAGACAAGTCATGCGATTTTGTACCAAATGAGATGTGAAATATTTCATGACAAATATTTATTATAGAGAATTTAATTACTATATATTCCTGAATTGACGTCAGAAGTTGACGAAACTACAGCAAGTGAACACAGGCTCACTGATACCCGCCCCCCCGGCTTCCGCCTGAACCAACACACACAATTGTATGGACAGACGGACGTCTGTGCCTATGATACAACGCTTAGGTGTCATATCAGGAGCTTGGACAGTAGCACCAATGGGTGGCCGATATAATCTCGGTGTGCAAGAAATTATATAGGAATGAATGGCCTTTTTGTTGAATTTATCGGGGTATAAACTTGGAAAAGTCGCGGGAATACTGGACGAAGGCCGGAAGGCCTCGTCCAGTATTCCCGCGACTTTTCCAAGTTTATATCCCCGATAAATTCAACAAAAATGCCATTCATTCCTTATAATTCCAGCATTTGAAATAAATTCATCAAGAAAATGTGTAGCCTATTTCACCAACCTTGCAAAGTATACTTTCCTAGCAAAGTATACATTGAGGGAGAAATTTTCAATTTTAGGATAAATTTATTAATTTTTATTATACTGAATTTATTACATTATCACAGCCAAAATGATACTGAATTTATTACATTATCACAGCCATTTTGGCTGTGATAATGTAATAAATTCAGTATAATAATTCTGCATAGTTTTAATCATCAAATATATGCAATCATTAGTTCTGTATGAAATAATGAATTTCGGAAAAATCAATGATTACTCCCTCAAAGTATACCGTACTTTGCTAGATAAGTATACTTTGCAATTTTGATGAAATCGGCTACAGGAGCTTGGATAGTACAAGCACCAATGGGTGGCCTATATAATCTCGGTGTGCAAGAAATTATGTCAAGTGAAGAATGATACATCTTACATGCATCAAATACAATTGATAAAACCACAAAAGAACAGAGATTTATCAAATTAACAAAAAGACAACATTGCATTTTACATCTAAATGGTTTCCTCACTTTAAAGGTACATGCCCACGCAGTAGGCACAAAATGTTCTTTATAGGAATTAAATAAGTGTATAATTATGTCACTATTCCACCAGTTCTAAAAGTGCCCGCTATACAAATATAATCATTTATTAATTATCAATTTACTGTTAGCGACGCGCGGTGGTAACAGTCTATTTTGATAATGTACGTGCGGGGACGACGACTTTCACATCACGGCTTGCGGTGCGCATGCGCAGTATACTACGTGCCAGTAGGCTTCCCAATATGTAAGCAAGAATATCAACATGTCGAAACGTCCAGGACGGAAATTGTATGAAACGGCGTCTGCCAAAAAAAAAGGCAAAATGTCTGAGGGACAGGCAGTACAGAGAGAGAGAGAGAGTGGTTAATATTGGCGACCAGATCACCAAATGGAAAGAGTTACGTGGAGATTTAGATTTGGACTCGAACAGAGATTTTTCTTCTCAACTTGCGATACTGCACTGCGCATGTCAAAGATGTGATATGATTGACGCGTATTGGTAAAAATAGCACGAGGTCGGAAAACACCCTTTCTGGTCGCAGCATCTAAAATGCGATTTAACACCAATTAACACGCGCCGTAATTAAAAATAACTCGTTAGTGGGTAGACAAATGGCTCATATAAGGCATGACAGAAAATGAAAAGTAGTAGTACAGTGTAACCTGCTGCATGGGCATGTACCTTTAACACTTACAATTATGAAGAACAAAAAAATGCTGTCTGCTGTTTATTTATTATTTAATATTTCTCTGATGAAAACAATGGAGATGAACCACATGTGTTGCCAAACTATATTTTTGCCAACGAATAATACAAATGTGAAAAAACAGCACTCGAATAATACAAAAGTGAAAAAAAACAGCAGACGACCATATTCGGTTCCCACCGTATGGGTGAATGAGTCAGACGAGAGATTCTGTGTCACAAGACTTAGAACCAGAATGTAATACCCCAGATTCCCGACCTTCAATGTGCAAACGTGAGACTGACTTTCGATAGAATTTCAAATTTTGCTCACACAACCGTAGGTATTATAAGTGCAAAAAAATGCCAGATCACAGTCACATGACACATATGGAATATTACCTTTGTGACCTCCGTAATCCCAGAAATGTATATACATCCAGTCTGATCAGTAGCCTATTTCACCAAAATTGCAAAGTATAGTTATCTTGCCAAGTACACTTTGAGGGAGAAATTTTCAATTTAAGGATAAATTTATTAGTTTTTATTATACTGAATTTATTACATTATCGCAGCCATTTTGGCTGTGATAATATAATAAATTCAGTATAATAAGTCATCAAAGATATGCAGTCGTTTGTTCTGTATGAAATAATGCATTTTTGGAAAAATAAATGATTACACCCTCCCTCAAAGTATACTTAGCTAGATAAGTATGCTTATTAGCAATTTTGGTGAAATAGACTACAGGTGTTGCGCTGTTTGCTATGTCACCAGTGCAACATTTCTGAGCGTTCTAACCATCAATTTAGGTCAACATGAAGATGACTGGGTGTACCAGCTGATCAGGAGCTACACTCGTGAGAATGCCGATCAGATTGTTTTTGTAACGATGGATCACGTGATGCCTGGTACATTCCACCTGATTGCAGGCAAACATTCGACTCCAATACTCGATACTCGTGACTATGAAATTTATTTTTAATCGTGTTTTGAAAAGTTGTGCCTAAAATTACGAATCTTGATTGGCAATGAGTTTGATCAACAAACTGGAGTATATGACCAAAAAGTTTGATTATAATAGGCACTGATACAATACAAGACGGTGCATCTGTGAGGTCTGTAGCCGATTTCATCAAAATTGCAAAGTATACTTATCTAGCAAAGTATACTTTGAGGGAGTAACCATTTCATATAGAACTAAGGACTGCATATATTTGATGATTAAAAGTATGCAGAATTATTATACTGAATTTATTACATTATCACAGCCAAAATGGCTGTGATAATGTAATAAATTCAGCATAATAACAATTAATAAATTTATCCTTAAATTGAAATTTCTCCCTCAAAGTATACTTTGCTAGATAAGTATACTTTGCCATGTTGATGAAATAGGCTACTGATCAGAGTATACTGTATTCCCCATGCACTCACTTGTATGTGGGTCAGCAGTTGATTAAACCATTTCTTTCGGAATACACCTTTATGGGATTGAAATTTACTTAATATTTCAGTTTGATTTTTCTTATTTCTCCATGAAAGTATATGTTGTGACCACTCATTTGAACCGTCTCAACGAGACGGTTCAAATGGTGGTCACGACATATACTTCTAAGCACATATAAAGAAAATATTTAGAATTTTTCACAAACAAAATTACATATCCTGAGCATGAAATGGGTTACATAAGAACCACTGTAGATCCAGATGATCCATGTATCACATGCACTCACACTCAGCCTTTTTCACGGCCTTACATACCGGATTCGTGCGATAGGAGAATGAACTAGCTAGGTTAAATTAACCGCCTCATTGCCTCCTTCATTGCCTTGGTCATTGGCCTGCCATTTTTGGTCTCAAATGCCCGGGTTTGGAAGGTCCTCGAGCCAATTCCTACCCTTAAATATAAGATAACAAGAGGGCCATGATGGCCCTAATTCGCTCACCTGACTCCATGAACACCAGAGGAGAATGGACATTGAGTTCATATGTGTTTTAAATAAATTGTGCTACTTTTAGATGGCGGTCATCTTGGATTAAGCGATGACTCTCATTTTACCAAATCTGGAAATGCTTCACCCAAGGATCTTAACTTACTATGAAGTTTGGCCAGCATCGGCCAGCATTGGCCATGTTGGCGGCCATATCATGGATGACATAATCATCCGATTCCAACAAATATTGTACCAGAGCAATCACCTCATCGATACCTTCAATTTTATATATGATATCAGCATATTCGGTCAAAAATAAAATTTGATCCCATGGGCCACGCCCATTTTTGACCTCAGGGTCACCATTTTAACACCTTTGAAAGAGATTCTACATCAATCATTCCTACCAAGTTTCGTCGAAATCCGGCTGGCAGTTCATGAGAAGATTTTTTTTTAAGAATTTGTGCTATTTTTAGACGGCGGCCATCTTGGATTAGCGACGACCTCCGTTTTAACAAATCTGATAATGCTTCACCCATGGATCATAGCTGTGAAGTTTGGCCACCATGGGCCAAGCGGTTCGTGTGAAGAAGAATTTTGAAATCTCTAATAAAAGAACGACCATTTGACCTTTCGGCGGCCATCTTGGATGACATGACCATCCAATTTCGACAAAAAATGTACCAGAGCGATCTCCTCTTTGATACTTCGATTTGATATAGACATGACCATATTCGGTCAAAAATAAAAATTTTACCCCACGGGCCACGCCCATTTTTGACCCCGGAGTCATTTTAACAACTTTGAAAGAGCATTGTACATCGATCATTCCAACCATGTTTCGTCGAAATCCGGCTGGCGGTTCATGAGAAGAAGATTTTATAAGAATTTATGCTATTTTTAGACGGCGGCCATCTTACTTTAGCGATGACCTCCATTTTAACAAATCTGAAAAGGCTTCACCCATGGACCATAACTTTTAAGTTTGGCTACCATGGGCCAAGCGGTTCATGTGAAGAAGAATTTTGAAATCTTTGATAAAAGAACGACCTTTTGACCTTTCGACGGCCATCTTGGATGACATAACCATCCAATTTCGACAATAAATGCACCAGAGTGATCGCCTCGTTGATAGCTTCGATTTGATATATAACATGACCATATTCTGTCAAAAATTTGACCCCAATTTGACCCCACGGGCCACGCCCATTTTTTACCCCGGGGTCACCATTTTAACAACTTTGAAAGAGCATTATACATTGATCATTCCTACAAAGTTTTGTCGAAATCCGGTTGGCGGTTCTTGAGAAGAAGATTTTTGAAGAATTTGTGCTATTTTTAGACGGCAGCCATCTTGGATTACATAATGACGTCATTTTAACAATGACCATGAAGTTTGGTGACTATAGGCCCAATGGTTACCGAGGAGAAGACGTTTGTAAATGTTCACGGACGACGGACGACGACGACAGACGAAGGACACATTGCGGTAACAATAGCTCACATGAGAATCGCTCAGGTGAGCTAATAATAATAATCCAGATGATTACTGCTACATCAACAGACATGGAACCCATTACGACAAGCAAATAGACACAATTATTGCACAAAATGGGCTTTCTCAGTTTAATAACAGTGTAATAAAAATCATAATTCACTAGTGTAGTAAATATGCAAATGAGAACGCTACAGAAAACATGTTAAGTCATCAATACAGCTTCAAATTGTGATGATGTGCTTATGCAATAAATATAATCTAACATGTGTGCTGAATTAAAATGATACTTGTTAATTTTGTTGACTGATTTCATAAGAAACTCAACATAGCCTTGTTTATGAAATCAGTGTTTAATAAACATCATATTAACTCTTTGCATGTTGTGAACTATCAAGGTGTATGATCACGTGGTACTAACAACAACAAGTACTGAAACTTCCAGAATCCATCTGATTCAAAGTACATATTGTTTTATATTGTCCTTATTATGTAACGGATTTTGAAATACGGCGCATCAAACGCGTTTTGTTAAGCTGCATTTGGTGGTCTCTGCATTTTCGCCCAAACTTCTGTCGTTTTTGCGAAGAATCAATTTCAATTCTTCGCAAAAACGACATAAGTCTGTGCCGAACTCCATGGACCACCAAATGCAGCTCTTGAAGACACATTTGCTGCGCCATATTTCATCAAAATCAAATTACTTTGGAGTGGGCGACGTTGTTGTTATTGTAACCACATGATCATGCACCTTGACTATGTGATCTGCCATGACAAAAAAGAGCTTACTGCCTCTGATGTACATCAAGCAAATGCACAATTTATATTTCATCAAATTCGCTACATTAACTCACAGACTGCGACAACAGGGGAGATAATTCAATAATGATTTCCGCCATAACTGTCCCAGTCAGCACATGTTGTGAAACATGTTTGTCTGTGAAATTTAAATTAATATAATTTGTTTGTTTGTTTGTTGGGGTTTAACAAAACTTACATTTGACAAGCGGTTATTTTTCAATATAACATGTTTTTTTTAATAAATTAATATTTATTTGTGCACATAGGTTCAGACGAGATGGTCGCGGGCCGCATGTCGCACCCACCAAGGCTTAGATAGTATACCGAAAAACTTAAAAAAATATTTTTAACCAAAAACTTTAACCCGGACACGTACGGATGTACGGACAGATGTATGCAATGTGCTGACTATATCGCGCTGTCCGCAAGCGGGTGCAACAAAAAATGGTACAAAGCTACAATTAAATTATTTTTACTTTAATACTAATTACATCACTTTCTATGAATATCTGTGATCCTGTGAGTGTATGCCCTAATCAGATTACACAAATGCAGATACTGATATATCTATAACGGTCATAAATTAAGCCCCCTTCGTCATAATGTGTCGCATATGTGGCAATGACTGGATCAACGGAGCTTATCACTTTTGTGTCCAGCCTAGCTCTCCAGCCTAAGCTCCTGTAGCCTATTTCACCAACATTGCAAAGTATACTTATCTAGCAAAGTAGACTTTCAGGGAGTAATCATTTATTTTTCCCGAAATGCATTTATGTCATATAGAACTAACGGCTGCATATATGTGATGATTAAAAGATTGCAGAATTATTATACTGAATTTATTACATTATCACAGCCTGGCTGTGATAATGTAATAAATTCAGTATAATAATAATAATAATAATAAAAAAATAATAATAATTATAATAAAAAAATAATAAATTTATCATAAAATTGAAAATTTCTCCCTCAAAGTATACTTTGCTAGAAAAGTATACTTTGCAATGTTGGTGAAATAGGCTCCTGATCTAGCCCACTCAGGCAACCACATACTGGTCTCCCTGTTAATTAGTAGGACTTGAGTTTCATGGACTGATATGCGAACAGTGTAGACCTGAACAGACTTGTTCTGGATCTACTCTGGTCGCAAAAGCCATCAGCCCAATTTCCCCCGGTCACAGTCACCTATCATGTAACCGTGTTTCCTTCCTGTAACACAGCGATGCTATAGTGTCCTTGATGCACAATATCCGCACAAAACGGCAAAAGTTGACATATGACACCAAAACTCCTAACCCAACAGGTAAACATAGAGACAATGTGTGGCAACACGTGCCAAAACCGGACTTTGTATATGTTCGATAAGCAACTTTGCTCCTGATCATGTAGCACATATCTGAAGCCAGATATGGATCTAAAATATTCCAGGAAAGATTCACCGATTTAATAGAATTGAATTTAGATCTGGGTCAGCACTGATTTCAAAAGTAATTCCACACATGTTCACCCACATGACACACCATTAACCCTTTTCATGCTGAGGACACGCTAGTATGTTTGCGGAAAATCCTAAATATTTTCCGTCTATGCGCTCAGAAATATATGTCGCGACCACCATTTGAATCGTCTCGTCGAGACGGTTCAAATGAGTGGTCACAAAATATACTTTCAAAGAGATACAAGAAAATTAAAAACAAAATATTTAATAAATTTCATACCCATAAAGGTGTATTCCGAAAGGAATGGGTTAAACTCCAAACAACACCAGAACAAGCTATGTTCTTGTCTGTCAGGTTTCCGTGATAGACGGCATAAAGCATTGTCATAGTGCTGAATGAAATCAGCCGAGTTTAATATTCAAGTGAGTGACAATGAATATACTTGTGATGTTATTTTGTTACAAATTACAGACACTGTGCAACGAACTAATTGAAAACAAGTGCGGTAATTTTCCAAAATATATATTGGACATTGACTGGTAAAAGTCCAAGTGTAGCCCCATATCAGCCTGGGTATCCGTAGTCTGGTCAGGGTCTACGCTAGTCACCATTTAGAAAACACAACATTTGCAATCAGTGTAGCCCCATATCAACCTGTGACATTCGTACAGTCTGGTCAGGGTATACGCTAGTCACCATTTAGTCAACACAACATTTACTATCAGTGTAGCCCCATATCAACCTGTGACATTCGTACAGTCTGGTCAGGATCTACGCTAGTCACCATTTAGTCAACACAACATTTACTATCAGTGTAGCCCCATATCAACCTGTGACATTCGTACAGTCTGGTCAGGGTCTACGCTAGTCACCATTTAGTCAACACAACATTTACTATCAGTGTAGCCCCATATCAACCTGTGACATTCGTACAGTCTGGTCAGGATCTACGCTAGTCACCATTTAGTCAACACAACATTTACTATCAGTGTAGCCCCATATCAACCTGTGACATTCGTACAGTCTGGTCAGGATCTACGCTAGTCACCATTTAGTCAACACAACATTTACTATCAGTGTAGCCCCATATCAACCTGTGACATTCGTACAGTCTGGTCAGGGTCTACGCTAGTCACCATTTAGTCAACACAACATTTCCAATCAGCGTAGCTCCATATCAGCCTGTGAATTCATACAGTCTGGTCAGGATCTACGCTAGTCACCATTTAGTCAACACAACATTTACTATCAGTGTAGCCCCATATCAGCCTGTGACATTCGTACAGTCTGGTCAGGATCTACGCGAGTCACCATTTAGTCAACACAACATTTGCTATCAGTGTAGCCCCATATCAGTCTGTGACATTCGTACAGTCTGGTCAGGATCTACGCTAGTCACCATTCAGTCAACACAACATTAGCTATCAGTGTAGCCCCATATCAGTCTGTGACATTCGTACAGTCAGGTCAGGATCTACGCTAGTCACCATTTAGCCAAAACAACATTTGCTATCAGTGTAGCCCCATATCAGTCTGTGACATTTGTACAGTCTGGTCAGGGTATACGCTAGTCACCATTTAGTCAACACAACATTTACTATCAGTGTAGCCCCATATCAGTCTGTGACATTCGTACAGTCAGGTCAGGATCTACGCTAGTCACCATTCAGTCAACACAACATTTACTATCAGTGTAGCCCCATATCAGTCTGTGACATTCGTACAGTCAGGTCAGGATCTACGCTAGTCACCATTCAGTCAACACAACATTTACTATCAGTGTAGCCCCATATCAGTCTGTGACATTCGTACAGTCAGGTCAGGATCTACGCTAGTCACCATTCAGTCAACACAACATTTACTATCAGTGTAGCCCCATATCAACCTGTGACATTCGTACAGTCTGGTCAGGATCTACGCTAGTCACCATTCAGTCAACACAACATTTACTATCAGTGTAGCCCCATATCAGTCTGTGACATTCGTACAGTCAGGTCAGGATCTACGCTAGTCACCATTTAGCCAAAACAACATTTGCTATCAGTGTAGCCCCATATCAGTCTGTGACATTTGTACAGTCTGGTCAGGGTCTACGCTAGTCACCATTTAGTCAACACAACATTTACTATCAGTGTAGCCCCATATCAGTCTGTGACATTCGTACAGTCAGGTCAGGATCTACGCTAGTCACCATTTAGCCAAAACAACATTTGCTATCAGTGTAGCCCCATATCAGTCTGTGACATTTGTACAGTCTGGTCAGGATCTACGCTAGTCACCATTTAGTCAACACAACATTTGCTATCAGTGTAGCCCCATATCAGTCTGTGACATTCGTACAGTCTGGTCAGGTCTACGCTAGTCATCATTTAGTCAACACAACATTTGCTATCAGTGTAGCCCCATATCAACCTGTGACATTCGTATAGTCTGGTCCGGGTCTACGCTAGTCACCATTTAGTCAACACAACATTTGCTATCAGTGTAGCCCCATATCAACCTGTGACATTCACACAGTCTGGTCAGGGTCTACGCTAGTCACCATTTAGTCAACACAACATTTACTATCAGTCTAGCCCCATATCAGCCTGTGACATTCGTACAGTCTGGTCAGGATCTACGCGAGTCACCATTTAGTCAACACAACATTTGCTATCAGTGTAGCCCCATATCAACCTGTGACATTCGTACAGCCTGGTCAGGGTCTACGCTAGTCACCATTCAGTCAACACAACATTTACTATCAGTGTAGCCCCATATCAGTCTGTGACATTCGTACAGTCAGGTCAGGATCTACGCTAGTCACCATTTAGCCAAAACAACATTTGCTATCAGTGTAGCCCCATATCAGTCTGTGACATTTGTACAGTCTGGTCAGGATCTACGCTAGTCACCATTTAGTCAACACAACATTTACTATCAGTGTAGCCCCATATCAGTCTGTGACATTCGTACAGTCAGGTCAGGATCTACGCTAGTCACCATTTAGTCAACATAACATTTACTATCAGTGTAGCCCCATATCAGTCTGTGACATTCGTACAGTCTGGTCAGGATCTACACTAGTCACCATTTAGTCAACACAACATTTGCAATCAGCGTAGCCCCATATCAGTCTGTGACATTCGTACAGTCTGGTCAGGGTCTACGCTAGTCACCATTTAGTCAACACAATATTTACTATCAGTGTAGCCCCATATCAACCTGTGACATTTGTACAGTCTGGTCAGGATCTACGCTAGTCACCATTTAGTCAACACAACATTTGATATCAGTGTAGCTCCATATCAGTCTGTGACATTCGTACAGTCTGGTCAGGTCTACGCTAGTCATCATTTAGTCAACACAACATTTGCTATCAGTGTAGCCCCATATCAACCTGTGACATTCGTACAGTCTGGTCCGGGTCTACGCTAGTCACCATTTAGTCAACACAACATTTGCTATCAGTGTAGCCCCATATCAACCTGTGACATTCGCACAGTCTGGTCAGGGTCTACGCTAGTCACCATTTAGTCAACACAACATTTCCAATCAGCGTAGCTCCATATCAGCCTGTGAATTCATAGTCTGGTCAGGATCTACGCTAGTCACCATTTAGTCAACACAACATTTACTATCAGTGTAGCCCCATATCAACCTGTGACATTCATACAGTCTGGTCAGGGTCTACGCTCACCATTTCGTCAACACAACATTTGCAATCAGTGTAGCCCCATATCAACCTGTGATATTCGTACAGTCTGGTCAGGGTCTACGCTAGTCACCATTTAGTCAACACAACATTTGCTATCAGTGTAGCCCCATATCAACCTGTGACATTCGTACAGTCTGGTCAGGATCTACGCTAGTCACCATTTAGTCAACACAACATTTGCTATCAGTGTAGCCCCATATCAGTCTGTGACATTCGTACAGTCTGGTCAGGGTCTACGCTAGTCACCATTTAGTCAACACAACATTTGCTATCAGTGTAGCTCCATATCAGTCTGTGACATTCGTACAGTCTGGTCAGGGTCTACGCTAGTCACCATTTAGTCAACACAACATTTGCTATCAGTGTAGCTCCATATCAGTCTGTGACATTCGTACAGTCTGGTCAGGATCTACGCTAGTCACCATTTAGTCAACACAACATTTGCTATCAGTGTAGCTCCATATCAACCTGTGACATTCGTACAGTCAGGTCAGGATCTACGCTAGTCACCATTTAGTCAACACATCATTTGCTATCAGTGTAGCTCCATATCAACCTGTGACATTCGTACAGTCTGGTCAGGATCTACGCTAGTCACCATTTAGTCAACACAACATTTACTATCAGTGTAGCTCCATATCAGTCTGTGACATTCGTACAGTCTGGTCAGGGTCTACGCTAGTCACCATTTAGTCAACACAACATTTGCTATCAGTGTAGCTCCATATCAGTCTGTGACATTCGTACAGTCTGGTCAGGGTATACGCTAGTCACCATTTAGTCAACACAACATTTGCTCTCAGTGTAGTTCCATATCAGTCTGTGACATTCGTACAGTCTGGTCCGGGTCTACGCTAGTCACCATTTAGTCAACACAACATTTGCTCTCAGTGTAGTTCCATATCAACCTGTGACATTCGTACAGTCTGGTCAGGATCTACGCTAGTCACCATTTAGTCAACACAACATTTGCTATCAGTGTAGCCCCATATCAACCTGTGACATTCGTACAGTCTGGTCAGGGTCTACGCTAGTCACCATTTAGTCAACAAAACATTTGCGACCAGCATCGCCTCAGATCAGCTTGTGCATTCGTACAGTCTGGTCAGAGTCTTCAAGTCAATCAATTGTTGTCTGCTGTTTATTTTCTATTTTCCATTTTTATCATCAAAAAGATTCTTTGACAGAACTTTAGAAAAATTTACAATCATTGGAAATGATTCTGAAATGCTGTCAAACCATGTTTTTATTGAGAAATAAGGCAAGGTATAAAAGCAACAGCAGATGAAAATTGTTGCAAGTAGCGGTCTAAGGGTTAAGATCAATCTCTGACAGCAATTAAAAACATGAATATCTACACTGGCCACATATATATGCACTAAGACACCATTTGTCAGCAGGTGGCTCACAATTATAGCCGTATCAGTACATGCATGCCTGTAACCTGATACCTAATGACGATGCCAAATGTGGCTGCCTTATTTGGAATAATGTTACAAGATATGGGCCAATGGCTGAGAAAAGGTACCTTACAATATTTGCAACCTAACCATTTGGACCACAGGTTGAAGTAACGGACCGAGGTCTATAAATACATTAAATATACCTGAAAGCATCGATAAGTGAAAATAAATAAGAATTTTGTTAAGCTTATTTTGTTTTCACTTATTGATGCTTTCAGGTATATTTAATGTATTTATAGACCTCAGTCCGTTACTTCAACCTGTGATTTGGAATTGGCACATAATATGCTTATGGATGGTCTAGTTTTGCTGAAATCCTGACATTAATGAATGAATGAACAGCGTAGGCCCTGATCAGACTGCGCGAATGCGCAGGCTGGTCTGGGACCACGCTGGTCGCATATGCGATAGGTACTCAAATCCCTTTGCTGGTGGCAGTAACCATGAGCTATTGACTGAATGGCGAACAGTGTAGGCCCTGATCCCACTGCATAGACGTGCAGGTTTATCTGGACACAAACATTGTAAGGTCCCTGGGGCCCGTTTCACTATACTTCGTACGACTAAGAAGTTTGTAAGTGCAAAATTGAAACCCACAATAACATTTGTTCTGACAGCCGATATTGGGAAATCTTGCATGGATGTGTTGTATTCACTGGCATGAACCAACCACTAGGTACAATATGGCAGCAATACTGCCCTCCCAAGTCAAACAGCAGTATCTGTTAAACTGCAGTATCTGCACTGTGATGCTATGCTGACCATGTGCAATCATCCCAAGTCAAACTGCAGTATCTGTTGAACTGCAGTATCTGCACTGTGATGCTATGCTGACCATGTGCAATCATCCCAAGTCAAACTGCAGTATCTGTTAAACTGCAGTATCTGCACTGTGATGCTATGCTGACCCTGTGCAATCATCCCAAGTCAAACTGCAGTATCTGTTAAACTGCAGTATCTGCACTGTGATGCTATGCTGACCCTGTGCAATCATCCCAAGTCAAACTGCAGTATCTGTTAAACTGCAGTATCTGCACTGTGATGCTATGCTGACCCTGTGCAATCATCCCCAGGTGGGGAAGATTGCACAGGGTCAGCATAGCATCATATGATAGTAAACAAGGCAAAAGTCAAAGTCTGAAAGGGAGAGATAATCCATGGCCCAGTGTCAAATCAAAAATAGAAATTCACTTTGTGCATCTACACACCATAAAGAAGTTACATACCAAGTATCAAGCCTCCAGCTATTAGTTTAACCCTTAGACCGCTACACACAACAATTGTCGTCTGCTGTTGTTTTTATATCTTCCCTTATTTCTCAATAAAAACATGGTTTGACAGTCAAAGCATGTTGTAAATTATTCTAAAGTGCTGTCAAAGCATGTTTTTGATGATAAAAATGGAAAATAGAAAATAAACAGCAGACGACAAAAAATTAAGATAGCGGTCCAAAAGGGGGTCATAATTAACCCATAGCCAGGTGGTAAAAAAAAAATGACTTTAATTTTGCAAATCTACACACCATAAGGAAGTTATATACATGTACCAATTTTCAAGTGTCTATTACGTTTTAAATGTTTACAAGGTTACAAGGTCTGTTATGGACGAACGGATGAGTCTAGACAGAAGGACGGTCAAGGGTAGCACTAAATGCCCCCTCTAAAATCGTGGTGGGGCATAAAACGGCAATGCTAGAATGAAATTGCCTAGGGCTGTCCACTTGTTCATGACAGCGGCATAATTACAATAATGTATTGGGCCATGTTAATATTATTTCTTCTTGTAAACAAGCGCTGTACGTTTTTGCCCATTAAAAGTCAAGAAGCCATTTCTTGTTGCTTGCATTGGCAGCCAGTATTTATATGTGGCTGTGAGAAATGGGGTCTATGGGTTTGACAACCAGTGTAGATCCAGATCAGCCTAAGCATCAGCACAGTCGGTCGGGTTTGCTGAATCTCCTGTCGTGCTGTGCTGTCTGTGTGTGTGTTGGTTGGTCAGTCTATCCATCATGTTGTCATTAAATGTTATTTCCCCTTTTTCCCTCTAACCCTTTCAACACCACATGCCTCTGTGTTAATGTTTGCAAACAGTGCAGATCCAGATGAGCCGGCTCGTTACGAGCCGTCTCATATGGATCGGCACTATTTGTGGATATTTCCGAAGTTTTAATAAAATCCCCCGTTTGGATTAGTGAAAGTGTGAAAATTAAACTATAATATTCCATTCCAGTTACCTAGGTGTGAAAGGGTTAATTGTCACATTTTACATTTTCGACACGTTGTCTTCTAATTTTCATCTGATTCAATTGAAACGTGTTTCTAACCAGAGTATCTCTCAGCCAGCTCATAATGCAGTAACTTGCCATTCCCATGCTACTTGTTGTCCAGCCCACATTTCAAGAGTGAGACATGGCGATCAAAATGATGTCCATCCGTCTGTAAATGTGTGCATTCGTCTGTTCGGAATCTGCATCTACAGATTTAAATTTCTTATATCTCTGTTACCATAAGCCATGTTGACTTGAAATGCTTCATATGGTTATTTATCATCATCCATATTTCCATTGTATGGCTCACAATTATGACCCGCATGCCCAAGGTCAAATTCATTCATGTTTTTGCAACATTTATGGTATAAGTTTTCAAGTAAATTATATCGGTACAACGGTAAGTCAAATTGACATGCAACTTGATATGCTTGTTTATCATCACTTATATTTTCATTCTATAGCAGCCCATGCAACTCCAAGGTCAAACTCAAATGACATGCTAGTGGCATTTGTGGTCCGTTAAAGGTAAATGCCCACTCAGTAGGCACAAACTGTTCTTTATAGAAATTAAATAAGTGTATACCGGTAATTGTGTTACTATTCCACCAGTTCTAAAACTTAGGAGTGCCCGCTATACAGATATAATCATTTAGTAATATTTATTTTACTGATTGTGACGCTCGGTGGTATCAGGCTATATTCATATGCAAATGAGGCATGATATTTTTACAAATTAAATGCGTCATGTAAAAAAATAATATTTTCGACAGATTATAAAGTATGACCTTTGTACATCAAAAAATAAATACAGAGAATAAATAATAATGTCCGTTAACATTTTAAGGAAACACGGTTATCGCCCCTGATGGCAGCGTGGCAATTTATGTCTGA
Source organism: Conchocele bisecta (assembly GCA_029237695.1). NCBI lineage: Eukaryota > Metazoa > Mollusca > Bivalvia > Lucinida > Thyasiridae > Conchocele > Conchocele bisecta. Next base: position 8,033,740 of record CM055265.1, on the reverse strand, counting down.
TATAAAATGTATACTAATGCCAATCAATACGTGGGATAATGGTGAACAAATGTTTATTTTGCCAGAAAATGTATCCGATGATGTACCTGATATTAAGAACAGTTTGTGCCTACTGAGTGGGCATGTGCCTTTAACATATTAGCTTTAACTTGGCAGTTAACCTCCTTCCAAACCAAGCAGCTTCACCCAAACTAAAATCAAGTATGAGTCACTGATGGACCACTGGGACCCATTTCACTAAGCTTCGTATGATAACAATTTGTACAAAGATTTCCATACATTTGTTTCTCACAGTAATGTGTTTCTCTATTCTGCCCTCCCAAGTCAAACTGCAGTATCTGTTAAAAAGCGGTAGGTGGGGCATCCATGTTCAATTAACACATTTTCTAGTTAGAGAAAGTGAGCATAGGCTCACAGATACCCCCGGCCGCCGCCTGAACCAACAAATAAAAACTTTAACGCAAATTCTGTAAAAAGTAATTTGGCCTTGACCTTGGGCATGGGGACCGTATGGGTGGGGCTTGGAATGAAAATATGGATAATGATAAACATGTATGTGAAGTTTCAAGTCTGTGGAAGAAGTGGTTAGGAAACTATGGAGCACTGAAAACTTTAAATGTAAATAGGGACGGACGGACGGAATTACGAAAAAAACAACTTAATGTTCAAATTTCAAATTAGATACTTTACCCAAAGCCCACAATTAAAATCTTTCTGACCATATTTCAGCTCAAACGATCAAACTGTTTTTTTAGAATTTTAATTACCAATACATATTTTATTTATCAGAACAGATTATATGACACAGGGGACCAGAGATCTCTGGTTCACCATACAAGTGCTCTACCATACAGTGCTCTACCATGCAAGTGCTCTACCATACAAGTGCTCTACCATGCAAGTGCTCTACCATACAAGTGCTCTACCATGCAAGTGCTCTACCATACAAGTGCTCTACCATACAAGTGCTCTACCATGCAAGTGCTCTACCATGCAAGTGCTCTACCATGCAAATGCAAGTGCTCTACCATGCAAGTGCTCTACCATACAAGTGCTCTACCATGCAAGTGCTCTACCATACAAGTGCTCTACCATGCAAGTGCTCTACCATACAAGTGCTCTACCATGCAAGTGCTCTACCATACAAGTTACCATGCAAGTGCTCTACCAACAGGGTTAACCAGGCACAGATACACAATTCCTGATTGATTTACATTCCTACCATCCTATTTACATTTAAACAAAAGCAGGTAATTATTCAATACAAGTGTGCGGGCAGCGGATTGCAGCATGCGAAGGGTAAATTGGGAATCCTGATATCCCTGGTTTGATCCTGAATCTGGCTATAGCTACTATAAACGTGATAAGATGTGTACTAGTCCTATTACTTTTATGGAGTGGGGCTAAGTGATTTTGGCAGGTATCAAATTTCAGGGCCGAAGAATACAAATCTGTAAATAGTCAGTTCTGATTTTGGGATCCCCCACCCCATTCCCATCCACAAAGGTGAAAACGGGAATTCGACCCCAATAACCCTGGCTAAAGTAATAATGACCTTAGCTGTTGGCTGTGACTTGAGAAATGTGGCTTCTGGGTTTTGTGACCAGTGTAGATCCACAGGTGGAAGACTCGGACCTATGACACCAAAAAAATGCCTATTAAAAAAAAATCCCATTACCCCACCCACATGGTCTCGTACAGTACTATACGTTAATTCAAGGTGACTATAAATAGCGCTATTATAGAAAGAGCCCTCTTTTTTCCGGCTCGCACAAACACAATAAACATCGATTAAATGTATGAAATATGTCTCTGGCAATCGATAAAGGTATTAGGTGTGTGAATATACTCACTTCAAATCGCTGTTTCAAGTATTTATTGAGTTATTCGCGTTTTGATTACCCCATCCAAAGCGAAAGTTGCGTGTACGAAAGAATCTCACACAGAATCGAAGGCCGTCCGGCGTGGATTATCGGTCATATTTGACCAATAACTGATCGACAGCTCAAACTAAAGTGGTGCACCATGACCATATACATAGCAACTCCAACCATACAAAGTTCGTCCAATTGTGATCATTCACCGATCTAAAAAACACCTTTTTTCCACTTTCATTCATGATTCACGCACTATCAGATTATGTCTTCCGCAATCCCGAAATAGGTTGAATGACGTCATACAGTTTAGATTTAGCCAATCAGAGATGTTCTTTACATAGACGCTTCCGGTTGTATTATGGAAGATGGTGCATTGACCCAGTTCCAGATAATGAACGAAATAAGACAAAAAAGTGTTTTATAGATCGGCGAACGATCACAATTGGACGAACTTTGTATGGTTGGAGTCTCTAATGTATATGATCATGGTGTACGACTTTAGTTTGAGCTGGCGATCAGCTATCGGCCAAATATGACCGATAATCCAGCCGGACGGCCTCCCGATTCTGTGTGAGATTCTTTCGTACACGCAACTTTCGCTTTGGATGGGGTAATCAAAACGCGAATAACTCAATAAATACTTGAAACAGCGATTTGAAGTGAGTATATTCACACACCTAATACCTTTATCGATTGCCAGAGACATATTTCATACATTTAATCGATGTTTATTGTGTTTGTGCGAGCCGGAAAAAAGAGGGCTCTTTCTATAATAGCGCTATTTATAGTCACCTTGAATTAACGTATAGTACTGTACGAGACCAAGTGGGTGGGGTAATGGGATTTTTTTTAATAGGCATTTTTTTGGTGTCATAGGTCCGAGTCTTCCACCTGTGTGTAGATCCAGATCAGCCTGTGATTACGCAGCCTGATCAGGATCTGCACTTATCACCATTCCATCAATGAAACCCGTGTCATGTTTCTAACGGGCAACCTACTGTCTGTTCCACGTTTTGCTGCCGACGATCTTTTGGCCATTTTTTATTTGATGAAATTCCGTCAAATATTGATTTTATTGCGAAAAAAATATTTTCCTATGGGAATTTAACATGGGGGCTAAAAATAGATTTTGTTTAATAACTTTTTATTTCAGGACCGATTTTCAAGATCTAACTTTTGTTTTCTTAGTTACATCATTTCCAAGCTACCTAACCCGGCTTTGGAGTCAATTTCCAAATTTTTCTCCCCATGTTAAATTCCCATAGGAAAATCTTTTTTTTTCGCTATAAAATCAATATTTGATGGAATTTCATCAAACAAAAAAATTTGGGGAGGGTGACTTTTTTGTTATTGATGAAAAAGTACTTACATTTAAATATTTTTAAGATTTAATGTGTTTAATAGACAAAAGTTTGTCGGCAGAAAAACGTGGCACAGACAGTAGATCTTTATTAGCCAGCTAAATGAAATGCATGCAAAGAATATACAAACTATTTTACACACCGCTGGGTTCCGCTGACTACCATTAACCTCTGTAAAGGAAATTAAGCACTAAAACAATAGAAAATACATCACATCATCATTTGGCCGGAGGGAATTTGGAGGCCAACCACGAGATAGGAGACAACTATAACCCTTTCAACATTAGAGACCTCTTTCCTAATATTTGCAAATGGTGTAGATCCTGATGAGCCGGCTCGTAACGAGCCGTCTCATCAGGATCTGCACCATTTTTACAAAATGACCCCCTTTTCTGCAAAATGGAACAGTCTCAAAACATGAAATGGTCCATGTCGGTTACTTAGGGGTGAAAGAGTTGACTTTCGCAGTGGAGGTCTTATAGGTGAAGTGGGTATTCATATAAACATGGACCCCTATGTAACTGTCATGGGTTCTTCCATGTTAACTTGCAAACTGTTTTAATAATTAGTTCAGGGGTAACTTTAGCCAATTATTGATACAATAATTTTTATTACTTTGTTTATTTTTGCATAAAACTACATGTATATTTTGTTACCATTCATTTGAACCATCTCATCAAGACGGTTCATATGAGTGGTAACAACATATACAGTGACACCTCTCTAAACCGGACACCAAGCAATTGTGATCTCATTTTGAGAGGTTTCTTGGTAACGCATCTCAGATAATAATGCATGTTCGTGATTTAAAAACACATCAGTATGTCCCGGAATGATCATATGCCTGATTTACAGTGGAACATCTCTAAATCAAACACCCTGGGGACATCCCAGGGTGTTTGATTTAGAGAGGTTTCACTGTACTTTGGAACAGAACTAGAGAAAATAGCGTGGGGGAATGTCTCAAAAGACATCAGTATGTCCCGGAATGATCATATGCCTGATTTACAGTGGAACATCTCTAAATCAAACACCCTGGGGACATCCCAGGGTGTTTGATTTAGAGAGGTTTCACTGTACTTTGGAACAGAACTAGAGAAAATATAGAACGAATCTCAAAAGATTCATACTACTACTACAATTGTATCTGGTCTATAATGGGTTATGTATACAACAAGAGAACATATAATCTATAAACAGTGCATCTACTGAGGTGGCTCATTATCAACTGATCAGTAGCCGATTTCATCAACATTGCAAAGTATACTTTATACTTTTCTAGCAAAGTATACTTTGAGGGAGTAATAATTTATTTTTCCTGAAATGCATCATTTCATATAGAACTAATGACTGCATATATTTGATGATTAAAAGCATGCATAAGTATTATACTGAACTTATTATACATTATCTTTTAATGTAATAAATTCAGTATAATAAAAATTAATAAATTTATCCTAAAATTGAAAATTTCTCACTCAAAGTATACTTTGCTAGAAAAGTATACTTTGCAATGTTGGTGAAATAGGCTACAGATCTGGAGCCACACTATTTCCAAACTCGGGATCAAAGTCTGTAGAATTTAAATGGCTAACCATTTATAATTTGAGGAAACACAATATACTTACGGAAAAAGATTATATTATTAGTTCTTTGTGACAGTGTACTTTCACTGTATATAAACTTCCACTTGAGATTTTGTTTGTTTGTTCATTTATTGGGGTTTAACGGCCTATCAACAGCTAAGGTCATTTAAGGCCGGGTCAATGGGTTTAGTACTAAATCCCATATATTACCTGTACAAGTACAAATAGGGGGAAATCCCAAAATCAGAACTGAATATTTACAATAAAAAAAACTATATATTCAGCCCTGAAATCAGAATAATCCTGATCTGAGTCCAGGTCCTCGCCACACCAGAATCATTTGGCCCCACCCACTTGAGATTTAATACATTCAACTGGATCATATTTGGATGTAAACCAATTTCAAGCCAGATAGATACTCATTCACAGGTATCAAAATTTACAAATATTTTTATTTCTATCTTGAATTTTCTTTCTCATTAAAAGTATATGATGTTACCACTCAGTCTGTACGAGACGGTTCAACTGAGTGGTCACAACATATACTTCTGCTGTGCAGAGAAATGAAAAATATTTAACATATTCAGTCAGAAAAATTATGTATTTCAAAATGAAGTGTTAAAGGTACATGCCCAGTCAGTAGGCACAAACTGTTCTTTATATCAGAGACATTTTCTAGCAAAATAAAAATTAATTCACCATTTGCCCACGCATTGATTGGCATTATTATACATTTTATATCAGATGTAAAAGTTTCACACTGATATCAGGGGCGATAACTGTCTCCTTAAAATGTTAACGGACATATTTATTCTCTGTATTTATTTTTTGATGTGCAATGATCATACTTTATAATCAAAAATAATTAAAAAATATCTTGCCTCATTTGCATATGAAAATAGCCTGACACCACCGCGTGTCACCATCAGTAAAATAAATATTACTAAATGGTTATATCTGCACTTGTAATTTTTAGAAATGGTGGAATAGTGACAGACTTATACACTTATTTAATTATATAAAGAACAGTTTGTGTCTACCGAGTGGGCATGTACCTTTCATAAATGTGAGTAAAATACTATATGGAGCTCACAGGAGAGCAATTGGCAAGGTATGGACTATATATGTGATCAATCGATGAACAAACTGTACCTCACAATGATTGTGATCAGTGTAGCTCCAGGCCAGCCTGCACAACCGTGCCTCATTTGGGGCACTTTTCACTAAACTTCCATTTTAATTGAATTCAGTCAAAATATCATGACAAGTTTGGACCTCTGTGATTAGGAAAAAGATGACATTGTAAACAAGAAAATGATGGCACACAAATGCCTCCGGTGCTAGATTGGAGAAACTTGCGCACAAAGTTCTTACCAGACACACACGCGAACGGACACATGTACGCACAAACAGTGTAAACACTATTTGCCTCCACCAGTATGCATGCAGCTAACGAGGAACTTCCCGTCGGAACAGTCTGATACCGTATTCTGCCGATTATAGGTCGCAAGAGTGTATAAGACGCACCCCTATTTTCAGTCCAAATCTGGGGGAAAATGTCTACATGAGATTATAAGACGCACCCATTTTTCCTAAAAAAAAATAAAAAAAAAATATAAAAAATACCCTCAGCATGAAATGGGTTACTGATTGCCCCATGATGCGAGGATGAAAGTCGCACGTTCGCCACGTCTGCGGCACATCAAAAGGCGTGTTGACCAATCAGTGCAATTTCAAAACATAGCCTAAAGGTCACACAGTTTACAGCCTCGTGCTGAATGATGACATAAGATAAACACCTGTTAGTTGACACGACTGTTATCGATTTTTTTCCACAAAGCAACACACAACTTTCGCCTATGGAATATTTAAAAATCAGTCGTATCTTCCGTAAATGACGCTGAAAGCAGCCTATACCTATGACAAATTTGCATTGTCCGCTGACGTAATTATAATGTTTTTAATTAGAGATTGGCGAGCATTGTAAACCATGTGCAGACTACGCGAATCCACCGCCTGGTCTGGCCGCTAATGCAAATAAGCCAGGATTTGTCAGAGATAGAGACCAAATTCACATAAACACGTTTGCCGTGTCATAAATAGAGTCTGGTTCTCGGTAGTATTGTTTCACTGGGACGCATCAGACAGGGTACCAGTTTAGTGACGAATACGAAACTGACGTCAGCAACCGCGTGTATTGATATTTGATATGGCTTTGTGTTGTAAATCTTGACACGCGGTGTGTTTGATGTCGGCCAGCTGACTTAGGCTTGCCACTTTCATCAGCATCGTGTAAACACACAGTTTCGAAACTAATGATGGAGTTTTACCGTTAATGGCGTCATGCAATATTTTTCACGGCAAAATGACACCGACCGATATGGGCCCGGTAAATGTTTTCAAAAGATAATTAAAATGATAGAGGCCTTCGGTATAGAAAATGTGTACCGAATGTGACACAGGGCCGGAACGAGTAAGGTGCGAGTAAGGCGTGAACTGTTTAGAATACGAATCCAATATTCCAATACCGGATTTTACCCCAAAGACTAACAACAACAACAAATATAGGAACGCATTTTATTTTTTTGATTTTTGGTCATTTATGTCAATATTTCGGGTGGAAAAAAATGCTCATGTATCTACATGTATTTATAAGACGCAGGGGCTTTCTGGGATACAAATCTGAGTAAAAACAAGAGCTGTAGGAGAACAGCATAGCTCGACTACGAGGGTTGTCGATGTACACATAGCTTGACAAAGAAGGTGGCTGCGGCCTGCATAAAAACCTTAACCAAGGTTGACTAAAAACATTAACCAAGGGAAATTAAGTAAGTAATTCAAGGTTAAATGTAGGTCAATGTCAGATATAGGTCAGGGGTTATTGATGTACATCATTAGGAGATAAAGTTTTCCAAGTATGGTTGCTGTAGGCCCAGGAGTATTCCATATACAAGCTTGAGTAAAAACCGTAACCAAGGGGAGATAACTAAGTAATCCAAGGATAAAAGTAGGTCAAGGTCAAATATAGGTCAGGGATTATTGATGTACATCACTAGGAGATGAAGTTGTCCAAGTATGGTTGATGTAGGCCCAGAAGTATTCCATATACAAGCTTGACTATAAACATTAAGCAAGTAATTCAAGGTTAAATGTAGGTGAAGGTAAAATAAAGGTCAGGGGTTATTGATGTACATCCCTATGAGAAAAAGTTATCCAAGTATGGTGTCTGTATGCACAATAACAATAGTATTCCATCTATAAGCTTGACTAAAAACCTTAACCAAGGTTGAGTAAAAACCTTAACCAAGGGGAATTAAGTAAGTAATTTAAGGTTAAATGTAGGGCAAGGTCAAATATATAGGTCAGGGGTTGTTAATGTACATCACTAGGAGATGAAGTTGTCCAAGTATGGTTGGTGTAGGGCCATGAGTATTCCATCTACAAGCTTGACTAAAAACCTTAACCAAAGAGAATTAAGTAAGTAATTCAAGAGGAAATGAAGGTCAAGGTCAAATATAGATCAGGGGTTATTGATGTACATCACTATGAGAAAAGGTTGTCCAAGTATGGTGTCTGTATGCACAAGCTTGACTAAAAACGTTAACCAAGGGGAATTAAGTAAGTAATTCAAGAGGAAATGTAGGTGAAGGTCAAATATAGATCAGAGGTTGTTGATGTACATCACTAGGAGATGAAGTTGTCCAAGTATGGTGGGTGTAGGGCCAGTAGTATTCCATATAGAAGGTTGACTAAAAACCTTAACCGAAAGGAATTAAGTAAGTAATTGAAGAGGAAATGTAGGTCAAGGTCAAATATAGATCAGGGGTTATTGATGTACATACCTATGAGAAAAGGTTGTCGAAGTATGGTGTCTGGATGCATAATAGTATTCAATGTACAAGCTTGAAAAAAAACCTTAACCAAGGTTGACTAAAAACCTTAACCAAGGGGAATTAAGTAAGTAATTCAAGAGAAAATGTAGGTCAAGGTCAAATATAGATGAGGGGTTATTGATGTGCATTGCATATACAAGTAGTATTGCATATACAAGCTTGACTAAAAACCTTAACCAAGGTTGACTAAAAACCTTAATTAACCAAGGGGAATTAACCAAGTAATTCAAGAGGAAATGTAGGTCAAGGTCAAATATAGATCAGGGGTTATTGATGTACATCACTAGGAGATGAAGTTGTCCAAGTATGGTGGGTGTAGGGCCAGTAGTATTCTATATACAAACTTGACTAAAAACCTTAACCAAGGCGTGACGGTGACGCCGACGCCGACGCCGACGTGACAACATAAGCTCTACTTATTCTTCGAATAGTCGAGCTAAAAATGCGACTTATAATCACAAGAATACGGTAATAGCTGTACGGGGGCCGTTTCACTAAACTTTGTACAACTAAAATTTTCGTAAGCGCAAAATTATGATAGTCTGTAAATTGCAAATCAACACTGTTTTCTTGTAAATAATTATTGGATTTACATTTATTGAGCATAGGCTGCATATGCATATGCAGCCTATGCTCAATAAATGTAAATACATCAATTGAAATTTCTAGACGATCCTAAATTTGCGCTTACGAACATTTTTAGTTGTAAGAAGTTTAGTGAAACGGGCCCCAGGTACCCACATGCAGATGCTTGAAAATAGGTCATTATTTGTAGCTGTGATTGGAGAAATGGGGCTTATGGGTATTCTGACCAGTGTAGATCCAGATCAGCCAGTGCATCCACAGTCTGAATAGGATCTGGACTAGTCGCCATTCTACCAACGAAACAGGATAGGAGCTGTTAATAACAATTTATGTAATCTATGTAGCTCGGATACAGAAACCATTAAGACATATTTTTTGGCAGTGTCCCCAAACAGAAAAATTGCTAATTAATTTGACAGAATTGCTAAGAAATAATAACATAACAATAGAACTAACAGAAAAATATTTCCTATTTTGGGCTTTTCGAAAATACGACGTCTGAAGTAGTCAAAATTATTTTTATGGAAACAAAAGCATATATATACCGATCAAGAACAATAAAACAGAATTTATATTTCACTGCACTAAAATCAAGACTGACAGAAACATACAAAATTCATCGTCAAATTGCGCACGACAACAATACATTAGATAAATTTGACGCAATATGGGACACTAATTACAAAACTATATTCATGAATGCACAACACCCTTGATGAATAGCTAATAAACAATGATAATATGAAATAGAATTGCATGTCAACTTAACAATACCTTACTATAATCAACCAGCCACCAACCTTCCATGTCTTTTACTTGATTGATTGACAATTGCATATTTTTTTGTATGCAGAATTATTATACTGAATTGATTACATTATCATAGCCAAAATGGCTGTGGTGGTGTGATAAATTCATTATAATAAAAATTAATAAATAAATCTCTGCTTTAAAAAAAACAAAAAATTCTATCAACGAAACACCTGTGATGCTTCTATCAAGCAGTATAGATTATTATCAGGCCATAGGAGTATGCTGTTTGATCAGGAGCTACACTGGTCACAAATCCTGTGACTGAAATTGGTCTGCCGGTTCGGGAGAAGATCAAGAATTTGACCTAATTTTTTATGGCGATTATCTTCGATTATGCGACGACATCCATTTTAACATGAAAAGGCCTCACCCGCGCACCATAACTGCGAAGTTAGACCAGCATCGGCCAAGTGGTTCACGAGAAGAAAACATTTGAAATCTATAATAAAAGGATGACCTTTGGACCCTTCGGCGGCCATCTTGGATGAAGTAATCATCCGATTTTGACGAGAAATGCTAGAAGTGATGGTCTCCTCGATACCTTCGATTTGATATATAACATGACCATATTTGGTCAAATGTGAAATCTGATGCCTACTTGACCCCACAGGCCTGCCCATTTTTGATCATGGGTTCATCATTTTAACATATCAGAAAGAATATTGAATATCGATCATTCGTGCCAAGTTTCATCGAAATTGGTTACCGAGAAGATGCTTGAAGCATTTTACCTAAGTTTCAATGGTGGCCATCTTGGATTTTGCGACGACCTCCATTTTAACAAATATAAAAAGTCTTCACCCACACACCATAACTGTGCAGTTTGACCAGCATTGGCCAAGCGGTGAAGATAGCTAACTTGAGCATTTGGCACAGATGTTTTAAAATAGAGTTTACAATGATTTGATTGAGACGAAGATAACGGCAGCAGGTGGGGGATTTCACTGACCAGCGCCAAGAACAGGTTGAAGAAGAGACCTTACCTTAGAATCTACTGCTATACATGAAGCCAACATCTAGCTGAACTTCCGTAGTCTGAGCATTCTGATAATGGCTGTACAGATACCCAAGCGTCGCAGTTGCTGGAAAATAGGTCATATTGTGGCTGTGATTGGAGAAATGGGGCTTATGGGTTTTGCGACCAGTAATATCCAGATCGAACTGTGCATCTGCACAGTCTGATCAGGATCTGCACTGTTCACCATTCCATCAATGAAATGCCCATCATGCTTCTAACAAGGAATATAGATCGCTATCAGGCTACAGGAGTGTGCTATTCGATCTGACAGGAGTTACACTGGTCAATAATCCCATAAGCCCTATTTCTCCAGTGAGAGCCACATTGTATGCCACTAATGTGGAGAGTGATCAAGAGCAATGCTGGTTACATATCAGCTAAGATTTGACAAAAGAATACTACAAGTGTACATCAAGATGGCTATTTGCAGACGTGCAGTCAGATCAGTGTCAACATGGTTCACCATTCAATCTATTATCTGAAATATTACCATGTTAGCAACGTGTGGCAGCTGATCAGTAGCCTAGTTCACCAACATTGCAAACTATACTTATCTACCAAAGTATACTTTGAGGGAGAAATTTTAACTTTAAAGATAAATTAATTAATTTTTATTATACTGAATTTATTTACAGCCATTTTGGCTGTGATAATGTAATAAATTCAGTATAATAATTTTGCATACTTTTAATCATCAAATATATGCAGTAGTTAGCTCTATATGACATAATGCATTTCGGGAAAAATAAATGATTTCTCCCTCAAAGTATACTTTGCCAGATAAGTATACTTTGCAATTTTGATGAAATTGGCTACAGGTATACACAGGTCAGAGAGGAAATAAGCGCATGTTATTCTGTCTTGAAGTTGACCAAATGTTGACAATGTTCCTTTGCCCGTAAATGCATTTATTTTATGATAAAACAAGAAGTATGTCTTTAAAATCAGTGATGTAACGTTGAAATAACAATATGATGGAAAGCAGAATGTCGCTAAGAATAAACACGAAAATGAACAAATGTCAGTAATTTCTTTGCAATATTGTGTATTCCGCATTTGAAATTTTGATTGATGCAAAATTTCAACTGTTCCGGAATTTATTAATTTCTGAACTCTTGCTATTTACCTGGTCGAGGCTACTCATGGCCAATGAAAATGCTCAACAAGAGTGCCTCAACTCTTTGCATGCTAGCATCCAACAAGTTACCAGTATGTTTTTATTTCACTCTCTAAATATGTCTTGGAATTTCATTAGAATGGAGTCTGGAGGACTCCATTCTAATGAAATTCCAAGACATATTCATGATATTGATAGTGAAAAATAAAAGAAAATATAATGAATTGTCTATTTTTGAACTATTTATATCCCACAAATTACCCAGCATGCAAAGAGTTAAGTCCCAAAATAAGCCCGTCGAAGATGGGCCAGACAGTGAAGATGCAGAAATGTGAAGCTGCCACTAAGGCAAAAAACATTAATGAGAATTTGGAACTCTATAGCATTATTTCTTCCTCTCGTTGTGCTAAACAGGTATACTAATTTAAGTACAGATGTGTAAAGTAGAAATTATATAGAACTGGATACAAAAATGTAGAACAAATGGCTAAGTTAAAAAAGATGATATTTTTTTCTGCATAAAAACATCAAGGTGCACATCTTCAATATGTGTAGAAGATGTGTGTATAGTTTCAGATTGATCGACTGAATGGTTTCATAGATGTGTATACACAAACTCTGTACCCTATATGGAATTAAAAGTTAAAAAGGTGATATTTTTGTTAAAAAAAAAAAATTCGGCATCAAAACACCAAGGTACACATCTTCAATATGTGTAGAAGATGTGTGTATAGTTTCAGATCGATCAACTGAAAGGTTTCATAGGAGTTGTGTACACAAACTATGCAGTTTTTCTGTCCGTCGCCGGCCCACCCCGCGGTAAAACATAATACGTACCGTATTTTTAAAACAGTTGTATAAAAAGTGGTACAGTCAACCCATATAAGGCCTCACCACATAAAAGTAGAAGCCATTAACATAAACAATTGCCTCCGTAAGTTGTAGATAAAAGCGCGGCAGTAGGTAGCCTGTAGTCAGGAGATCTAAAACAATGATGTGTCACAATTCAAGTGTTTTACGATGCCAGAGCTCCAGATAAGGAATTAGTAATTGAGTATTGTCACTCCATCCTTTCTGAAGCAATTGGGTATTTCAAAATTGTAATTGGGTAAAATAAAATCACACTACTGTTTACACATCAGCAGACTGAAATTATTGAATAGTTTGCTTCTAAATGAAAACATGTCTTGGCATTTCATTAAAATTGTCTCCTTGGAGACAATTCTACTGAACTACCAAGATGTGTTTTCATGGAAAAATCTGCTATATTTGTGGTCTGTTTATTGTTTTCTGCAGCATGATAAAGATACCACTAATTTTTCATTGCTTTTTGATACTCACTACTTCTGATTTCAATTGGGTTTTTGGCAATTTTAATTGGGTATTTGTGCAAATATGCACCTTATCTGGAGCCCTGCGATGCACAATGACAGCAAATGGAAACAAAGAACTAACTGCTGTGCTGTCATCTGTAACTGTTTCAATATTGCATGCGCAATTTGTGGCTGTGACTGAAATGGGAAATGTGAATGGGGCTTATGGGTTTTGCGACCAGTGTAGATCCAGATCAGACTGTGCATCCGATCAGACTGTGCATCCGCACAGTCTGATCAGGATCTGCACTGTTCGCCATTACATCGATGAAACACCCGCCGAGCTTCAAACAAGAAACATAGGTCATTATCCGGCTACAGGAGTGTGCTATTTGATCTGGATCTACATTAGTCACAAACACCATACGCTCCATTTCTCCAGTCACAGCCACAATTGTACACTCACGGTATGTGGTTAGTTCCCATTAGTTTGCTGGCGGCTCAAAAGATGTCTGGAGTGTTCATGCAAAATTACAGTGGAACAATTCTTAACCGACCCTGTGTCCTCCAAGGGTCTGATTTACTGTAGTTTGGTAGATATGGGATACATAGAGTTAATCCTTACTATGCTGAATTAAATTTTATCGTCTGCTGGAAATGTTTTATTTTCAATATTTCCCGATAAAAACCTGTTTTGGCAGCGCATGAGAATCGTCTCCATTGGAGACGATTCTCATGTGCTGTCAAAACGTTGTTTTTTTTTGTTAAGAATTAAGGCAAAAATGAAAAACAGCAGACGACAACTTTCGTCTCTTGCGTATTGAGGGTTAAAGGTACAAAATGTTCTTTATAGGAATTAAATAAGTGTATAATTGTGTCATTATTCCACCAGTTGGTATAAACATATTTTATTAAATAGTAATTACATCATTTTTCGATATACAAGCAGTGTAAAGAGTATTGGAATGAAAGAAGTGAAATGGGTCCCAGTGGTCCATCAGTGACTCATACTTGATTTTAGTTTGGGTGAAGCTGCTTGGTTTGGAAGGAGGTTAACTGCCAATTAAAACTAATATGTTAAAGGCACATGCCCACTCAGTAGGCACAAACTGTTCTTTATAGAAATTAAATAACTGTATACCGGTAATTGTGTCACTATTCCACCAGTTCTAAACATTACGAGTGCCCGCTATACAGATATAAATATTTACTGAGTGGGCATGTACCTTTAACCCAATACAGACAGTACACACTTGTGGTTGTGGCTGGAGAAATGGGGGTTATGCGATTTGTGGACGCACAGGCTGATCTGGATCTACACTGGTCGCAAAACCCATATGTCCTATTTCCCCAGTCACAGCCCACCGCGCGTAGACACCACCACAGCAGCCACGGCGCGCCATGGCACTATTTTGACTCTGGAACCATTTTGAGGGTCTAGGTTGAATTTATGTTTCTGGGAGCCTGCTCAATAGATAATAGTCCGCCGTGGCATTATTTAATTCACTGCTACAGGCCTGCAGCCACACACCTGCAGTCTGATCATGAGTTACTATGGTCAACATTCATCAGACCTACTCTTACTGCCAGCAATAAAATGACTGCATCCTAGAAATCCCATTGTGAGAATAAGGAGTATAACCCTTCCTACGCTGTTGACGGAAATTGCCGTCTGCTGTTTTTAATTTTTGCTTTAATTCTTAACAAAAAATTGGTTTTGACAGCACATGAGAATCGTCTCCACTGGAGACGATTCTCATGTGATGTTAAAACCAATTTTTTGTTAAGAATTAAAGCAAAAATTAAGGGATAAGCATCAGGATCGGCTATGAATCCTGTTGAATCTATTTATAGAAATCCGGTCCAAATTGTGCCTTATTGCTTGCAAAAGGGATGAATGAGCAGGATTTGTTGCGAAGAAGAGTCAATATATTCATTTAAACTAGCGTTGTTCAAATCATCCTACACATCTACGCAATCTGATCTGGGACTACAGTATTTTCTACATTCATATATTCCCACTTAACCCTTAGACCGCTACTCACAACAATTGTCATCTGCTGTTGCTTTTATATCTTGCCTTATTTCTCAATAAAAACATGGTTTGACAGCACTTCAGAATCATTTCCAATGGAAATGATTCTGAAGTGCTGTCAAAGCATGTTGTAAATGATTTTAAAGTGCTGTCAAAGAATGTTTTTGATGATAAAAATGGAAAATAAACAGCAGACGACAAAAAAAGTAAGATAGCGGTGTAAGGGTTAATAATGTTATTGCAATCAGTGTAGACTCAGATCAGACTGCACATATGTGCAGTCTGATCTGGGTCTACTCTGTATGCAAAACTAATTTGTTCTGCTATTCAGTAAGAAATACACGCTGAAATACAGCATAGGACTGGATCTCAATAAATAGACTTGCAAAGGATAATAACTAAATACGTTCCCTCACTGTTAAAAATGCTGTAGGTCTATTTTCTGGGCTGGGGCAATATATGGTAATACAGTATGCAGTTCATGCATGGAATATGGAATTTGAAAATAAACTTGGAATATGGAAATCTGCATCTGGGCCAATACCTGTATTGCCTGTATTTGTAACAGCTATCCAATATTGATCACCTACAGAAATGATCTAGCCTTTCCAATCTCATTTATTCCAATCTGGCACCACATGCCAGTGGCTGGCGGACAAACAGGAATTAACCACATATGATGCCAGTGAAGACCCTGGAATATACCCCCCCCCCCACCGACAGCTTGACCAGGTGTGACTTATTCAAAGGCAGCATCAAAAATGTTGATTAGTGTATCAACCCTGATTTAGACTGTGTGCATAGCAAGCCTGATTTATACTGATTTATCACTACACTGGCAGACAGCCTTCTAAGATACCTTATGACAGCTAGTGGTCCATATACATCCCCACTCTTGTGTAAATGGTCCCAGTTATGGATGTATCTAGGAGAGCAGCAGGCAAACCCCTGAACATTGGAAGAAAATAATATGTCTACAGTGCTCCAGATAAGCTGCGTATTTGCGTAAATACCCAATTAAAATTGCCGAAAAACCCAATTGAAATCCGAAGTAGCGAGTATCAAAAAGCAATAACAATTTTGTGGTACCTGTGCTGCAGAAAACAATAAACAATCCACAAATATAGCATATTTTTCCATGAAAACACAAGGAGACAATTCTAATGAAATGCCAAGATATGTTTTCATTTCAAAGCAAACTAATTCAATAATTGCTGTCTGTTGATGTGTAAACAGTAGTGAGATTTTAAATTACCCAATTAAAATTTTGAAATACCCAATTGCTTCAGAAATGATGGAGTTAAAATACTCAATTACAAATTCCTTATCTGGAGCCCTGTTTCTAAATCCCACCTCTCTTAAATATATCTTGAGGATTCGGTTAGCTTTATTTTCATAGAAATGTCAGTACATAACACTTGTGGACACTTAATATCGCCACACCAGAATGTTTAGTCATCTTATTAGCACCCTGGGTTGTTCGGTTGTCTAATTCCCAATAATTCCAGCACAAAAATATTTACACAATTCCCTAACATTTGATTGGCCCGTAGCAAGTCTCTGTCCAAAATTTATATCCCACGCCAAACTACTTTCTGTAACCGTGAGGTGCAGTTAAAATAATTCTTAAGAAAACGGAAAATAAACACATTTTCTTGATGAATTTATTTCAAATGCTGGAATTATAAGGAATGAATGGCCTTTTTGTGGAATTTATCGGGGATATAAACTTGGAAAAGACCAGTATTCCCGCGACTTTTCCAAGTTTATACCCCGATAAATTCCACAAAAAGGCCATTCATTCCTACAATGTATGCCTGCTGCTCCATAAGGTGGAGTAGTGAACAGTGAACGGGTTTAACATCCTAGAAACAGCTAGAGATTATATAGAGACAGGACGTCGCTTCAAGTCTCATCAGAAAGATCAGTGAGATGGAAATACTATGTAATTTTCCTACCAAGGGTGGTGCTTGAACCCACATCCTCCTGTATTTAAGTCTAATGCTCTACCCAGAGCTCCAGATAAGTTGCGTATTGGCGTATCTTACGCCATTATTTTAGCTGAATACCATTGATTATCAAAAGTGGGAGTACAAAATATGCACAGCAATGTGAAAATATGCATTGATTTTCAAATTGAGTAGTGAAAATACTGTCATAAAGTTGAACATTCACTTAGTTGAGCTGCAAAAAGCAGTGTTTGATTTTTGCAAATCAAATTAAATAAGTGAATGTTTAAATTTGTTATATTTTTTATCATTTGTTCCCCATTTAGTATTGAAGAAAATCAATAATTCATTTGTAAAAGTAAAATATGCAATGATTTTGAAATCAGAGGGTATAGTACTCTTTAGACACAAAGCTTAGCTGGAGCTCTGGCTTTACCACCGGACTGTCAATCCATGTATGGGTACAATAAGGCAGTTATCAATGTCTTCCACATCCGAGGTGGGTGGAATTGCATGGAGCCCCGCAGTGGACGTAGAATTCTTTTTTTTATTAATTCTTTCCTACGAAATAACAATTTGTTCCCTCAATTTAACAATTCGTTCCCATGAAATAACAATTGTTATAATTCGTTCCCACAGGAACAAATTGTTATATCATGGGAACGAATTGTTACTTCGAGGGAACGAATAGCTAAATTGAGGGAACGAATTATCATTTCGTGGGAATGAATTGTTAATTTGAGGGAATGAATTGTTATATCATTGGAACGAATTGTTATATCGAGGGAATGAATTGTTATATCGTTGGAACGAATTGTTAATTCGAGGGAACAAATTGTTAAATTGAGGGAACGCATTGTTATTTCGTGGGAACGAATTAATAAAAAAAAATCCATGTCTGTGCGGGGCTCCGTAGATTTGTAACCAACCACAGGGGTCCGCAGTTATGCTGGTAAAAGTGTACGGAGTCCGAATCGGGGCCGAATCCGATTCGGACTCAGTACACTTTTCCCAGCACAACTTCGGACCCTATAAGACAGACGCCCACCGACTAAGACGTCTACCGATTCGGACTCGGTACACTTTTCCCAGCACAACTTCGGACCCCTGTGTAACCAACTATGGAGATATTAATTCGCCAAAAGTCTGCTTATAATCTCTTATCTCTGGAAAATGTTGAACTCAGATTTAACCCATTTCAGCCTAAGGATACTATGATTTTTGTTGAAAAAATCTCGTTATTTTGTTCATTCATCGATAAAGGTATATGTTGTTACCACTCATTTGAACCGTCTCGTCGAAACGGTTCAAATGAGTGGTTACAACATATACTTTTGAAAGGAAATAAAGAAAATAGGGATTTTTTTCTCTCAAAAGGTTCATACTACTAAAAGTGTATCCCGTCTGTAATGGGTTAATTCCCAGGTGGAACATAAGGTACTGCTAATATTTGAATGTGGTGAAATGTAGACGGTTTTCATTTTTGCAGGCTGATACAGGAAAAATACAGGAATCAATGATTTACTCTTGACAACCAGAGTAAAGTTGGGCTGCAAGCCCGGTTTTGTCCGATCATCGTCCATTTGATTGAGTTCCACGAAGTTTACCTGAAACGCTTCCACAGTGGCTCAGCCAGTCTTTGTCCTGCGACCATCTGTGACACAAGTAACAGACTCGCCTGTTGTTCCTTGCTATTGATTCCTGTCAGGAATATAGGAAACGCATTCACAATATAAGGGTCTATGACCGTCTTTGCAACCAGTGTAAACACTGATCAGCCACAGGTTGAAGTAACAGACTGAGGTCTATAAATACATTAAATATGCCTAATAGCATCAATATGGAGTGGAGGGAGTAAAAACAAAATTAGCTTTTTTTTTCATTTATTGATGCTTTTAGGCATATTTAATGTATTTATAGACCTCGGTCCGTTACTTCAACCTGTGTGATCAGCCTGTGCATCTGAACAGTCTGATCAGGGTCTACACTGTTCATAATATGTATTAAATATAATTATATTGTGACATGTCAAATGGTTAATACACGACACTTTAAAGGAATATTAGGAATAATTAGGTGAATTTCTTGTTTGTACATTTCGCCGTTCACCTCTAAAATATGTATAGTGACCATTCCACCTGCCTCAACTAGAGTTGTTTTGTATGCAAAATGTTATGCCAAATTTTATTGTTGGACCTTTGTATTTTACAAGCAAAAAGTCCGCCGGATCTGTGATAAAATTGAAATTGTCATCATCATTCAGTGGCGATGCTAAATCCGTTCTGATTATTGTCTTATAAGATAATTTTTGGTTACACAAACGAGTATTTACACATGGTGTGACGAGTCATTTAATATGAAACAGACACATATTTCTACCTTTTTTCTTGTGATTATCCTCTCGGACCTTCAAAAAAAAAAATCAGACATTTCACTTATTTCCTTGTTAGGTCCCGGACCTACTGGTAAAAGCAGCTATTTTCAGGCCCTGAATGTGCAAAAAATAAATGGGCCTCAACTAAATATTAGGACATACAGATTTACCTGGTACTGCAGCACGTGTGCAGTACCGTACATTGACAATTCATGTGTAGTATTGGCAATCAGCCGATCTGATAGTAAATTACAAATGTGGAAAATTGTCTTAGAACAAATTCAACACTAACAGAATGTGGGAAACGAATACTGTCGTCTGCTGTTATTTTATATTTTGTCTTCCTTCTCAATAAAAGCATGATTTGACAGTACTTTAGAATAATTTCCATTGGAAATGATTCTAAAGTGATGTCAAAGCATGTTTTTTTATTGAAAAAAATGGAATATAAACAGCAGACGACAAACTTTAATTCAGCATTGTAAGGGTTGCGGTATTTCTTGATGTTTGAACTGGCATAGCTTATACAGCTATAGTTTTTACATTATGCAGCTTAATTGTTTTTTAAACAATGACAAGCTAATAAACATTGTAAAAATGAAAAATTATGCAAATTCCTTTCCATGCCAGTATTTTGAAATTCTTCATGATATATGGCAATATGTTTTACAGTAAAACACAATAAACAAGAGGGCCATGATGGCCCTAATTCGCTCACCTGACTCCATGAACACCAGAGGAGAATGTGACATTGAGTTCATGTGTTTTAAAAAAATTGTGCTATTTTTAGATGGCGGTCAACTTGGATTAAGCGATGACTCTCATTTTACCAAATCTGAAAATGCTTCACCCAAGGATCTTAACTTACTATGAAGTTTGGCCAGCATCGGCCATGTGGTTCCTGAGAAAAAGACGTTAAAAATCTCGAATAAATTGACCTTTTGGTGGCCATCATGGATGACATAATCATCTGATTCCGACAAATATTGCACCAGAGCAATCGCCTCATCGATACCTTCAATTTGATATATGACATGAGCATATTCGGTCAAAAATAAAATTTGACCCCACAGGCCACGCCCACTTTTGACCTCAGGGTCACCATTTTAACACGTTTGAAAGAGCATTCTACATCGATCATTCCTACCAAGTTTCGTTGAAATCCGGCTGGCGGTTTCATGAGAAGATTTTTTAAGAATTTGTGCTATTTTTAGACGGTGGCCATCTTGGAATAGCGACGACCTCCGTTATACAAATCTGAAAAAGCTTCACCCATGGACCATAACTGTGAAGTTTGGCCACCATGGGCCAAGGTTAGTGTGAAGAATAATTTTGAAATCTCTAATAAAAGAACCTTTTGACATTTCGGCGGCCATCTTGGATGAAATGACCATCCAATTACAACAAAAAATGTACCACAGCGATCGAGGCTCTTTGATACCTTCGATTTGATATAGGCATGACCATATTCGGTCAAAAATAAAATTTGACCCCACATGCCATGCCCATTTTTGACTCCGTGGTCACCATTTTAACAACTTTGAAAGAACATTGTACATCGATCATTCCTACCAAGTTTCGTCGAAATCCCGCCAGCGGTTCACGAGAAGATTTTTTTTTAAGAATTTATGCTATTTTTAGACGGCGGCCATCTTGGATTAGCGATGACCTCCATTTTAACAAATCTGAAAAGGCTTCACCCATGGACCATAACTTTTAAGTTTGGCTACCATGGGCCAAGCGGTTCATGTGAAGAAGAATTTTGAAATCTCTGATAAAAGAACGACCTTTTGACCTTTTGGCGGCCATCTTGGATGACATAACCATCCAATTTCGACAATAAATGCACCAGAGTGATCGCCTCGTTGATACCTTTGATTTGATATATAACATGACCATATTCGGTCAAAAATAAAATTTGACCCCACAGGCCACGCCCATTTTTGACCCCGGGGTCACCATTTCAACAATTTTGAAAGAGCATTGTACATCGATCATTCCTACCAAGTTTCGTCGAAATCCGGCTAGCGGTTCAAGAGAAGAAGATTTTTTAAGAATTTATGCTATTTTTAGACGGCGGCCATCTTGTATTAGCAATGACCTCTATTTTATCTGAAAAGGCTTCACCCATGGACCATAACTTTTAAGTTTGGCTACAATGGGCCAAGCGGTTCATGTGAAGAAGAATTTTGAAATCTCTACATTTCGGCGGTCATCTTGGATGACATAACCATCCGATTTCGACAAAAAATGCACCAGAGTGATCGCCTCATTGATACCTTCGATTTGATATATGACATGACCATATTTGGTCAAAAATAAAATTTGACCTCAATTTGACCCCACGGGCCACGCCCATTTTTGACCCCGGGGTCACCATTTTAACAACTTTGAAAGAGCATTGTACATCGATCATTCCTACCAAGTTTTGTCGAAATCCGGTTGGCGGTTCTTCTTCAGAAGATTTTTGAAGAATTTGTGCTATTTTTAGACGGCAGCCATCTTGGATTACATAATGACGTCATTTTAACAATTTTGTAATCCCCCTACCTAAGGACCATGATCATGAAGTTTGGTGACTATAGACCCAATGATTACCGAGGAGAAGACATTTGAAAATGTTCACGGACGACGACGGACACATTGCGGTAACAATAGCTCACATGAGCTTCACTCAGGTGAGCTAAAAACTTGGATTTGAGAAGCGAAAATGTTTGAAAATACATTTAAACATAATACAATGTAGATAATTAATGAATAGAAATAATGATAGAATGTAATGAAAGAAGGATTAAAACTTTATTTTTTATAATCATGTATAATTCTAAATGAGTATATCTTATCCGGAGGTTGTAAGTGTATGAAAATGTGTATTAACCCTTAGACCGCTACTCACAACAATTGCCGTCTGCTGTTGCTTTTATATCTTGCCTTATAATAAAAACATGGTTTGACAGCACTTCAGAATCATTTTCAATGGAAATGATTCTGAAGTGCTGTCAAAGCATGTTGTAAATTATTCTAAAGTGCTGTCAAAGCATGTTTTTGCTGATAAAAATGGAAAATAGAAAATAAACAGCAGACAACAACAAAAATAAGATAGTGGTCTAAGAGTTAATTTATACTTTTATATCAAAATTGTACTGTTCAAATTATCGACTTCCTTTGGGAATAAACTACTATTACATTGGTGAGTGTATCACAGGCAAACACCTCAACGTACAGGCTTCCAATTGCAAACGGTCAAATTGTAAACAATGAGAAACCTGCTAATTGTGACACGTGTACATGTATGTGCAATTTCATTTGCCTTACACTGCTGAATTAAATATTGTCGTCTGCTGTTTATTTTTTTATTTTCGACTTTCCTCATCAAAAACATGCTTTGACAGCATTCCAACGGAAATGATTCTACAGTGCTGTCAAACCATGTTTTTATTGAGAAAGAAGGCACTATATAAAGCAACAGCAGACGACAATTTTCGTGCTGAGCAGTCTAAACAGCATTGGCAACTTCCCATTGCATGTTATGATATTCCATCGAGAACAGACCAAGTAATATCAATGCATGCTGTTCTCGATCTACACTACATGAAAACATGCAGTTTCATGAAGTTTCTTGTTTTCTCAGGCACCTCATTAAATAATGGCATTGCATGCTGGCGCCACGATAATCTGTGACAGCTGGTGTGACAATATTCCACTTAATGACACAGCACATCTAACATCAGTGTAAAATATGATCAACTCCTCGGTTAACCTGATAAGGATATAATTTTCTAATCATGTCCACGCTGTTCACTATGGAATACCTATCAAGTTTCTTTTTAACAAGAAGCTATTACCGTACCGGTAATGGGAAGCTAGATTTGTCACAAATGCCACAAGCCCATTTTGCCCGTCCCAGCCACACATTCGTATCCGCCCGATATATGGTATTGGTACCAGGAAAAACATCGTCATTGGGCAGCAGTGCCCGCAGCAATATGGGCCTATATATGAGACACGCCATGTGATTTTGTACCTTCGGACATCTGCGTAATTTCATTAAATATGTTAACAAAATTTACAATATATTTCATAAATCAAATCAAAAGTTGACCAAATTTTGAAAATTACGCATGTACTCTGAAAGCTAAAAATGTCAGCTTTTTACTTAATTTAGGAAAAAATATTGTAAACATATTTAATGAAATTACGCAGATGTCCGAAGGTACAAAATCACATGGCGTGTCTCATACACGTATGTGACTCTGACTGGAGAAATGGGGTTTATGGGATTTGCGACAAGTGTAGATCCAGATCAGCCTGTGCATTCGCACAGTCTGATCAGGATCTGCACAGTTTGCCATTTCATCAATGAAACACCCGTCAAACAATATGGATTGTTACCAGGCGACATGGGTGTGCTATTTGATTCAAGTCTACACTGGCCACAAATGCAACTGGCCCCCATTCCTCCAGTCACATCCATATCAGAAACTTCATTAACTAGTTGTATTGATTCAAGGGAATATTCTAAAATGTTTTGCTTTTTGATTTCAGGTTTTCCAAATTAGTATTGCAATATTCTGGCTTTTCAATCGTGTTTGTAAAGTACGCACCAGACACCACAGTGCAAGTTTAGCTCAGTAGAATGCCTTTAAAGAGCCCAACTACAAGATTAGAGAATAAAATTGTTAACCCTTACAATGCTGAATTAATTTGTGTCCTCTGCTGAATATTTTCCATTTTTCTCATCAAAAACTTGGTTTTGCAGCACTTTAGAATCATTTCCAATGGAAATGATTCTAAAATGCTGCCAAACCATGTTTTTACTGACAGAAAAGACAAAATATGAATTATCAGCAGACGACTATTTTCAGTTCCCGCATTCTAAGGGTTAGAATGTCAATATATTACAATTTCACATTTTGTTGTTGTATATATTTAATGATAAACACAAACTGTTTGTAATTTTAATGTCAAATATATATACTGTATGGTGTTGTAAAAAGTAAGAATAAAATGTCACAGAGTACCTGAATTACTTCAACAGAGAAGTAGTTCAGGATCGGAAGCAGGAAGTATCTGAGCTGATTGGCGCGAAAGTCTGACAGAGTATATCAGAGTGGCTATTACAATGTCACAGAAAACCGCATGTATTATTGTTAGCGATTTGTTCTTTGATAGTTATAAAATTACAAACCATCATAACATAGAACATACATGTACCGTAAAGATTCTAATAGACGCCCATGCTCTAATAGACGCACACACCCCACTTTTTACGTTGAAAATGACACATTTTTTGGCCGATTTTCACGAAATTAGTGCCCCTAATAAACGCCCAGTACCGACTTGAAACAAAATCGGAGCTAATTGTCAAATTAGATTTTTTTCTTTCCATTATTTCGAAAGCAACTTCCTTTAAAATCGGGGAAAAAACATAATTGCTACTTTCACTTTCAAAAGCGGAAGCGAAATTCGACTGTTTCCGGTGTCACAGTAAATTCCTCATCAGCAGTAGCTATTTGCACGGACACAGGGTGATCAGAATTTACATGATTACGGAGACGCCATTTTCAAAGCATCTCAAACCCGACAGATCCGAAACGCTTACGCTGACGAAACGTCCGTAGGCGTAAATCTGATCAGCATTAATGATTGACGATGTCTTATACATTACCATTAAATTTAACATTTCTACCGACTGTACCATAATGACCAGAGTGGGCTGAAACGTCTTGGCCCAAATGTTTATAAACGGACAGTTTGTTTGTTTGTTTATTGGTGTTTAACGGCCTATCAACAGCTAAGGTCACGTAAGGCCGGGCAAACAGGTTCGATCCCGTTTTAACCTGCTGCATTGGGGGGAAAATCCCAAAATCAGAACGGAATATTTACATCGAGATACAACATATTCAGCCCTGAAATTAGAATAACCTGACCTGATGCCAGGTCCATACCGCACCAAAGCCACTTGGCCCCTTCCCCTATTTAAAAGTAATACCGGTAGGATTACTCTTATAAGGGGGGGTATAACCAGATTCAACTGTCACATACAAAATGCCAAAGAGGTATCGATGGTCTAGTAACATAAGGTCGTAACTGCTATGCTAAAGCAAACATAGCAGTTACGACCTTATGTTACTAGACCATCGGTATGTGAGGGCCAAACCAGGTCTCCAGTCGGGTTTCCGGTAAGGATGAACCCCGATTGTTAAATTACCCATCGCGTGCTCCCACCTGCCACCCACTTATAAACGGACAGACAGTACAATCATGTCTGGCATTTGAGAATAACGTCCCTTAGTTATGTTTTTGTTCAGATAGCAGAACATCGTATATTTTTTTATCATTTTGCCTTTGCTGAATAACACTTGCCTCGATTAAATGCCCACCCTGGACTTCGGAGCCAGTGGTGATTCTAATAGACGCCCGGGCGTCTATTAGAATCTTTATGGTATATGCATCGGAATTGTTATTATAAGCAAAATTTGTCAAGAAAACAGTGGTAATTCAAACATGACACATGATGTGGATCACATGAACAGTCAGTTTCATATACTCACAGACCTCACATTTAGACCGCTATCTTAACTTTGTTGTCGTCTGCTGTTTATTTTCTATATAAATCATAGGAATATGACTTTATAAGTGCTGTAAATAACGGGATCTCAGCATCTTTGAGAACTGTAGCCAATTTCAACAAAATTGCTAAGCATACTTATCTAGCTATGTATACTTTCAGGGAGTAATCATTTATTTTTCCCGAAATGCATTGTGTCATATAGAACTAAATGACTGCAAATATTTGATGATTAAAAATACGTAGACTATTATACTGAATGTATTACATTATCACAGCCAAAATGGCTGTGATAATAAAATAAATTCAGTATAATAAAAATTAATAAATTTATCCTTAAATTGAAAATTTCTCCTTCAAAGTATACTAAGCAAGATAAGTATACTCTGCAATTTTTGATTTCACCAAAATTGCTAAGTATACTTATCTTTTTAAGTTTTTTTGTTTATTGGTGTTTAACGGCCTATCAACAGCTAAGGTCATGTAAGGCCCGGCAAACGGGTTCGATCCCATTTTAACCTGCTGCATTGGGGGGAAAATCCCAAAATCAGAACAGAATATTTACATCGAGAAAATATATATTCAGCCCTGAAATTAGAATAACCTGGCCAGGTCCATACCACACCAAAGTCACTTGGCCCCTTCCCTTAAGATAGGATTACGAATAATCGTAATACTCACATAAGGGGTATAACCAGATCCAACTGCCACATACAAAATGCCAAACACAATTGTGAATATTCTAATTTATATTTGAACATGATGTTTTTACCAATTCTGTCTGTCGTGTAGATCCAAATTTCTTCTTGTTTCTATTTTTTCCCCACATAAGTATATATAATTCCAGCACAAAAATATTTACACAATTCCCTAACATTTGATTGGTCCGTAGCAAGTCTCTGTCCAAAATTTATATCCCAGTAAACTCCCACGCCGAACTACTTTCCGTAACCGTGAGGCGCAGTTAAAATAATTCTTAAGAAAACGGAAAATAAACACATTTTCTTGATGAATTTATTTAAAATGCTGGAATTATAAGGAATGAATGGCCTTTTTGTGGAATTTATCGGGGTATAAACTTGGAAAAGTCGCGGGAATACTGGACGAAGCGATAAAAAATTACAATTTTCGAGAAAAAAATCAAAATTTTTTTTTTTTTTTTTTTTTTTTTTTTTTCGAAAATTGTAATTTTTTTAAGGCCTCGTCCAGTATTCCCGCGACTTTTCCAAGTTTATATCCCCGATAAATTCCACAAAAAGGCCATTCATTCCTTATAATTCCAGTATTTTAAATAAATTCATCAAGAAAATGTGTTTATTTTCCGTTTTCTTAAGAATTATTTTAACTGCGCCTCACGATTACGGAAAGTAGTTCGGTGTGGGAGTTTACTGGGATATAAATTTTGGACAGAGACTTGCTACGGACCAATCAAATGTTAGGGAATTGTGTAAATATTTTTGTGCTGGAATTATATATACTTATGTGGGGAAAAAATAGAAACAAGAAGAAATTTGGATCTACACGACGACAGAATTGGTAAAAACATCATGTTCAAATATAAATTAGAATATTCACAATTGTGGAGATGCGATAATTTATAATCATAACCATCCATCAATTGTGAAATATTGAACGTCTGAGAATATATTCCACGTAACAGCTGGTATGAAGTTATGGGTTCTGAATACAGCAATGATATTCTGCGAGATAATGTATGGCGCGTCACCACACGAGTTTCGACCAGTGTAGCTGGTGATCAGCCATTACAATGGTGTAGTCCGATCTGGGTATACACTGATCAGAAAAGAGATACTCATTCGTATTATAATTATTTGATGATTGTCATTAAACATAGATTCACACAGATTGTATAAAATAGTCATTATAGACGATACATGTACATGTTGTAATAATTCCAGCACAAAAATATTTACACAATTCCCTAACATTTGATTGGCCCGTAGCAAGTCTCTGTCCAAAATTTATATCCCAGTAAACTCCCACGCCGAACTACTTTCCGTAACCGTGAGGCGCAGTTAAAATAATTCTTAAGAAAACCGAAAATAAACACATTTTCTTGATGAATTTATTTCAAATGCTGCAATTATAAGGAATGAGTGGCCTTTTTGTTGAATTTATCGGGGATATAAACTGGAAGGCCTTCGTCCAGTATTCCCGCGACTTTTCCAAGTTTATACCCTGATAAATTCCACAAAAAGGCCATTCATTCCTATAATAAAACTAGATGGTCGGTAAATCCGACATATGCTCCCCGATGACGCCTGGATTGAAATTCAAAGTACTTGACCCTGGGTATTGGTGTAGTATGCTTATTAATCACAATAAATGGTGAGCAATGTGTATATTATATTTCGAGTTGATATCGCAAGCGGTCACAGAGATATAGCAATTTGAACAAGAGTGCTGTAAGTAACAAAATACGCCCGTCGAAGATGGGCCAGACAGCGAAGATGCAGAAATCTGAAGCTGTCACAAAGGCAAGAAACATTAATGAGAATTTGAAAATCTATAGCATGAATTCTTCCTCTTGCTGTGATAAACAGGCATACTAATTTAGGTAGAGATGTGTAAAGTAGAAATTATATAGAATTGGATACAAAAATATAGAAAAAATGGAAGTTAAAAAGGTGATATTTCTGTTAAAAAATATTTTTTAGGCATAAAAACACCAAGGTGCACATCTTCAATATGTGTAGAAGACGTGTGTATAGTTTCAGATCGATTGACTGAACAGTTTCGGAGGAGTTTTGTACACAAACTATGCAATTTTCTGTCCCCATGGTAAAACATAATACATACCGATATTTTTCTAAAACGGTTGTATAAAGACTTTAACATAAGCTTTAAAAAAACACTCTATGTCATTTGACCTTGGGCTCCTGGGCAGCATGGGTAGGGTATACAATGAAAATGTGGATGGTGATCAATGTGTATAATTATGAAGTTTCAAGTTGATATCGCAAGTGGTCACAGAGATATAGCAATGTGAAAGACTTTAACGAAAAACTTTAACAAAAGGTTTAAAGTCATTTGACCTTGACCTTGGGCTTCTGATCACCATGGGTAGGGTATACGATGAAGATATGGATGGTGATCAATGTATATATGAAGTTTCAAGTTGATATCCAAGCAGTCACAGAGATATAGTAATGTGAAAAACTTTAACGTAAAACTTTAAAACGTTCAAGTCATTTGACCTTGACATTGGGCTCCTGGGCAGTATGGTCAGGATATACAATGAAAATATGGACGGTGATCAATGTGTATATGAAGTTTCAAATTGATATCCCAAGCAGTCACAGAGATATAGCAATTTTAAAAGGTTTTTAACGTAAAACTTTAACAAAAAATTTAAAGTCATTTGACCTTGGGCTTCTGGGCACCATGGGTAGGGTATACAATGAAAATATGGATGGTGACCAATGTGTATATGAAGTTTCAAGTTGATATCCCAAGCAGTCTCATAGAGATATAGCAATTTGAAAAACTTTAACGTAAAACTTTAACAAAAAGTTTAAAGTAATTTGACCTTGGCATTGGGCTCCTAGGTAGCATGGGTGTGGTATACAATGAAAATATGCATGTTTTTCGAGGAAGGAAAAAATACATTGTGTTTCAACTTCATGGACAAACATTGCATTCCAAAAATAATAGTTTCCTTTGCTTTACACACAGAAAAAGACATGTTGAAAGGGAGGTAATTTCAAGAGAATGCTGTATAAAGATGTATCCATCTATGACTTGCAGAGTTAGCTTTCTTATTTTATATCTGTCATAAAAGGTTTCTGAATTTAATTCAACATATCAATATGAATATCAGATGATCAATAGGAAAATTAACATACAATCCTGGATATTTATTCTGTTTTCATCATATTGTATTATTACTTATTTACTTATGTATACTGTAATACAGTTGAACATTTACTTATGTTAATTTACTGTATAGTAATTACAGTGAACATTTACTTATGTATACTGTAATACAGTTGAACATTTACTTATGTATACTGTAATACAGTTGAACATTTACTTATGTATACTGTAATACAGTTGAACATTTACTTGATCTTCAAATTGAGTAGTGGAAATACTGTAATAAAGTTGAAAATGTACTTAGTTGAGCTGCAAAAAGCAAACACGTGGAAATACTGTAATAAAGTTGAAAATGTACTTAGTTGAGCTTTCCACTACTCAATTTGAAGATCAATGCGTATTTTCACATTGCTGTGAGTATTTTGTGCTCACAATGTTGGTAATCAATGCGTATCCAGCTAAAATAAGTGCGTAAAATATGCCAATATGCACCTTATCTGGAGCTCTGTGTTTCACACAATGTTCAATGATTGATTGGATGCAGTTGCACACTTTATAGGCAATATAATGGTCTACACCGCACACTGCAATCAACTGCAAACATGCAGTCAACTGCAAACATTTGCGGAATAATGTTTTTTAGTTTGCGCACTAAAATATTGAAATAATTTGCAGGGCATTGATGTTCATACTTCGCTATATTGTAGTTGAGAATCAGGCAAAAATATGAGATAGATATTATCATAAACCCGCCTAATAAAGTTTGTAGCAAATGTCTAAGTTCACCTCCCCATGAATGATCAATGTATAAACAGCAGTTACTCCAGGGTATACATGTCAACTTATTTACGAAATACGTGTGTAGAGGTATTTATATGAATTATTATTTGCGTCACGTGTATGTGCTTTTATAAATTCTAACATAGGGCACTATGTAATGTATACGTTATATTGATGATCATACATACAAAACACCATTATTTCGAACTACCTTAAAGGTATATGCCCACTCAGTAGGCACAAACTGTTCTTTATATCACAGACATCATCTGAGACATTTTCTGGCAAAATAAACATTCATTCACCATTACCCCACATATTGATTGGCATTATAATACATTTTATATCAGACGTAACTTTCCACGCCTATTAATGGTCCGTACTCGGACGGCCTCGAGACAACGGACTCTCACGAAACAGTCAACCGATTTATATCATTTCCTCCAATTGCCTAAGTTAGGCAAATGTTAGCCCTCCGCAACGATATATTCCCCGATGCGCTATGTCAACACATTTTCGAGCTAGATATTATTTTGTTCAACAGTAACATTTTTCGGGCCTATACTACTATATGACAGTGCAAACATCTGCTTCAAACTACACTTTTACGTCGTCCGGACCCGTTAAGAAACAGTTTGCATTGAAACAACATTGTTTCCAATCGAACACTTGATCAAACCTCATATACCACCAGCTAGTCCAATGCGTCATGACAGACAATTCAATCGCACCAACATATCTATCATTTCTCGGGAAGCCATATTGTCTAATTGTTGATGCTAAGCTTATGATTGGTTGACATTCGTTACCAACCAGTCACCAGTTTACCTTGTAAGCAAAACTATGAAACGGTACCAGCTGACGAGTCACTGGGAAAGTCAAAGAAATAAATGTGTCTGATGTCTTCTTACTAGAGACAAATGCGGAACTTTGTTGGAACAAAATAATCCATAGCTCGAAAACGCGTTGACATAGCGCATCGGAGAATACATCATTGCGGAGGGCTAACATTTACCTAACTTCTGCAATAGGCGAACATGATATAAATCGGTTAATTGTTTTGTGAGAGTCCGTTGTCTCGAGGCCGTCCGAGTATAGTCAAGAACATCACCTAACCAATCAAGTTGGGTCGTGATGGCTGCTATTTGTTTATTGGCATTTACATTTATAAACACACATCAGCATTATATTGTTGATTTCAATACAATTTTCTACCAAAAATCTTTTTTTATTTTCTATAAACAATAAAAATTTACCAGATGGCCGCTGCCCGCATGTTGAGCCCGCCGAGGCATTTGATGGTCTCAGAGTGAATTTATTTGAAGTTTGAATTAAGGGTTGTGAAGATATAAGGTATGTAAAAGCTTTAACGCAAATTTTAGTCATTTCACCTTGATCTTGGGCATGTGAGCCACATGGGTGGGCTATAGAATGAAAATATCGAAGATATAAAGAATTATTTGAAGTTTGAAGTAAATCGGAGTGAGTGTTGTGGAGATATAAGGTATGTAAAAACTTTTAACACAAATTTCAAAGTCATTTGACCTTGACCTTGGGCATGTGGAACACATGGGCAGGCAATAGAATGAAAATATGGATGATGAATAAGAAGTATTGGATGTTGGAAGTAAATCGGAGTAAGTGTTGTGGAGATATAAAGTATGTAAAAACTTTAACACAAATTTAAAAGTTATTTGACCTTGTGCATGGGCAGACTATGGAATGAAAATATGGATGATGAAAAGGAAGTATTGGAAGCTTGAAGTAAATAGGAGTAACAATTGTGGAGATATAAGGTATGTAAAAACTTTAAAGCATATTTTATAAAAACAGAAACTTTTAAGTCATTTGGCCTTGACCTTGGGGCAAAGGGGCCACATGAGTGGAACACAGAATGAATGTATGGATGATGCCCAATAAGCATACAAAGTTTCAAGCAAATCTGACTTACGGTTACAGAGATAGTAGGTACTAGAAAACTTTAACAAATTTTGACAGAAACTTTAACGCAAACTTCTAAGTCATTTGACCTTGACCTAGGGGCACAGGGGCCACATGAGTGTTACACAGAATCAATATATGGATGATGACCAATAACAATACAAAGTTTCAAGAAAATCTGACTTATGGTTACAGAGATAGTAGGTATCCAAAAACTTTCAACGTAAATTTGACAAAAATTTAACGCAAACTTCCAAGTCATTTGACCTTGACCTTGGGCACAGGGGCCGCATGATTGGGATACAGCATGAATATATGGATGATGACTAATAAGCATATGAAGTTTCAAGTCAATGTGACTTAGGACTGCAGAGATATAAGGTATTTAAACCTTTAACGCAGAAGACGGACGGACGGTCATTGTGATCACTGTCTCGCTTTCCACAAGAGGGCTCGACAAAAATATTTCACAACTACTATTTACATGCATATAGAAATAACCCACAAGTTATTTTATTTAAAAAAAATATGTAAATTTGATACTTTAATATCACAGTTTTTGAAAATGCCCTCATGATTGTATAATATTATATACTATATATATATCAAGACCAGGCCCGTACGCAGAGGGGGTGCGACGGGTGCGTACGCACACCCCTTAACCCGTTCGACACCACAGGTCTGTATATAGTGGTATTGGCACAAAGTGTAGATCCAGATGAGCAGGCTCGTGACGAGCCGTCTCATCAGGATCTGCACTTTTTACAAGTAATTTTCATAATTTTGAGAACAAAAACACCTCATGTTCACAAATGGACTGGTCTGAAAATCATTTTGTGATGATTGGAATGGGTTGCAAAATTAACATATCAAAATCCATTCCAGTTATTTAGGGGTGAAATGGTTAATCTGCCAAGGTCCGTCTGTGAATGTGCAAAAAAACAATGTTTAGCCCTTCGCGCCGTCGATAACGCATCCCCCTACAGCTCATAAAAAACATAGGAACCGTTGTAATGTGTTATAATAGGAGAATAAAAAAGTGTAACTTAATTTTGTTTCACTTATTGAAACTGTTAGGTGTATTTATAGGCCATGGTATGTTACTTCAACCTGTGGATAGTTCTAAGATCGTGAATAGCGGTGAATGATTTTACACAAGAGGTCAATAACAATAGCATATAGCTTGCAGTCAACGATTTAACCATTTTGTACCTGAATTAATATGCTAATATATATTCCCCTCGCCTAAACGCTTTGTTCTGTTGGAAATACAATAGTATAATAAAGTTTACAAAAGCAGGAAGTGCATAGTAGCAGAATGACATTTGGCGGGAAATGCGGTGTAATGAGCCATCTCGCCCTTTACTTAACTCGACCAAAGACAACTCGGCCACATTTTTATAAGTCAACTCGCCCCATCATAAGCAAATCGCCCGAACTAATAAGCCCCACACATATTTAACTGAGGCTGTGACTGGAGAAATTGGACTTATTCATAATTTGGTTTGCGACCAGTGTAGGTCTTTCTTTTAATGAGCAATATAGTGTAACCGGATGGTTGTTTGTTGTCACTCAAAGGCGTTGTGTTTATTGACTTATGTATAGTGGTTTATCCGGAGGTATTTAGAAAATAGCCCTTAATTGTCGCGTATACAGTGTACCTGACCAGCAAACACGACAACGGTACCTGTATAATAATTTGAATGTGTAGGTTCGTTCAATCTAGATCCATGATGGTACACGGGTAGTGGCTATTAGGACAGAAAATAGGAACTCGAACAAATGTACATATTTTGAATGATTATTGGTGTTTTTAGAGGTTTACAATAGAATTCAAGAATATATGTTTAAATGTAGTAGAAAGCAAATAGTAGATGTGAAACCTAGCCCGCCCCATTATATGTTTCTATAATTAATTATAGACACCCAAGTTAAGGGTGAATTATAGGTTACCCCTGAAATTTAGGGTTGACCATATGTAGGCAGGCCTCACACGTGGCGATAACTCACCTTTAAGTGTGTAAGCTAGCCGGTCAGAACTAGTACTGCGCTCGGCTTACATAGCGAGTAACGCCGATGCACGTGCAATATCGGCATAATCTCGAACCTACAAATGGATATTCTGATCTGGGTTCTAATAAATAGTATGGCATGAAATATATGCCAGACGTGCTAGATAATATAATAATAATAGTAATACAATGCCAGTATAACCCATGACCACCGACAACTGCTGGGAACCCCACACACATGTACATGCAGCATTATTCGAGGCTACATGGACATGTATGAGGGTCGCCATAAACTATTATATAGCAGCAGCTAGGTGTACATGTTTTACAGGCAATTGCGTTTCCCGTTACAATAGATCATTTATATCAGGTTACATGAGTGCGCTATTTGATCACATATCATAAGCCCAAATTCTCTAATCACTGCCACATATGTGATATACAGTATAACTGGTGATGCGACTTAATGTCTTATCATAATTTGTGGGACGACATACCTTATATTTCTACAGTCTATATATATGACTTAGATAGTATTTATAATTATTTGTTTTAATGGATAAATATTTTCTAAGTCATTTGGCTTTGATATTGGGCTTGCATGCCGTATAGGTGGAACAGATTACACAAAAGGATGCAGGATGATATTAATACATTGACCAAATATGAAAGCATTACATGAAGGGAAACAGAACTCAAGAAAATGTCTGTTTTTGTGTTACGGACAATGGAAAACAAAGACATAAGTCAATGACCTTGACCTTGGGACGAAAATAGGGTTGGGCATTTCGCACAGAATGATGTAGGATGGTCTTAGTAAGTCGTCAGCCAAAGATGAACGCATTCTATGAAGGGAAACAGACATTACAATAAAGTTTATGTGTTACGTACAGTCATGAAAACAAAGACAATAGTGAATGACATTGACCTTATGGTGAAGGTATGGTGGTGAAATTTGCACAGAATGATGCAAGATGCTGATAGTAAGACATCAGCCAAATATGAAAGTATTCCATGAAGGGAAACATAACTTGTAACAAAATGTTAAGTTTATGTGACGGACGGGCAAAAGCTACATGCCCATCGACATACATTGTACTTCGTATGCCAGGAGTACAATCACACCAATGTAGAAATCTCAATTATCACATATTTGTCTAATTTGCGACATAAATCCACTGTGGAGATTCGTGATGTAGAACGTACGTCTAGCTCCCTGTGCGCTCTTCCAGTGACGTTATTATTTCCTCGATCTGTGCTGGTCGTCGAACAGGACAATCATTTCGACAGTTGTGCACACTATATCATAATCTATGTTGATATTACATGTGTTCCATTGAGTATCGCTTAAGCTGGCACCAGTAGCATATTTCACCAATATTGCAAAGTATACTTTTCTAGCAAACTATACTTTGAGGGAGTAATCATTTATATTTCCCGAAATGCATTATTTCATATAGAACTAACGACTGCATATATTTGATGATTAAAAGTATGCAGAATTATTATACTGCATTTATTACATTAGCACAGCCAGAATGGCTGTGATAATGTAATAAATTCAGTTTAATAAAAATTAATAAATTTGTCCCTCAAAGTGTACTTAGCAAGAAAAGTATACTTTTCAATATTGTTGAATAGGCTACATGAGTCTTCTTTTGTCGAGGACTGTGTCAGTATTAACTCAATCCGTCGCAGACAACGGCACTTGCAATGTATATTATTTTTCGTAGTCGTGTTCGCCAATTATAATGGATCTCTTAAAGACCCGTCCTACCCGCATGATCATCGTATGATTAAAGCACAATTGCTTCCTACTTGTGATGGGATATATGTAAAATATTATATATGTGAACATTGCCTCGTTACTGTATCCTATATGGTTCAGCTAGCGGCCAGCTATGCCATCTGTGTGTGTTCAAGCCATCAGCTAGTTTCACATATTGTACCGTTTGAAAAAGAACGGAAAATACTATGTAGAACATACGGTATGATATAATGTAGCTAACCACGTGTAGAAAAGCCGGGAGAACACACTGCTATAAATTATATCTGAACAGTTTTGTACTTGATTTTATAACAACATAAATGGCCATTGTACATAGACTTGTACACAGACAAAGGCACAGTGTGTCACATTTACCTGGCTGACCATTCGATTTGGCTCATATTTAAGGGTGGGAATTGGCTCGAACACCTTCCATACCCGGGTTGACCAGACAACACATACCATATATACCCACTATTGTACTCTATTATTAGACACTATTACAGCGTACGTACCTATATATGTAATGAATGTTTTGTACGAGATAGCATGCATTGCTTGACTTCAGTAGAACACGACACCCCTGATGGCGACTTACTATTGAGAACGGATGGACAAAGGCGAGCAGAGTTTTTTTCTGATCTCGGCCAACACAGTATTTTACGAGACGTCAAGAACCGATTGTAGTCATAGTGAACCATCTTATACATGAAAATCATCTAATATGCAGCTAATCATGTACGGTATTTAAAATATCAAATCATATATGGTACTGCAGCTATTTAGCTGCTGAAAGAAGAAGAAATAGTAATGGATGAGCGGGTATAATTACGAATCTGTAAACAGCGATATGGTGCGTCAGCAGTTTATTAATTTAATATATACAAGGTTACTCACATTGTACATACACTTAACCACTTTTATAATCGGTCAGACTACAAAGTGCCGTGATTTCTGTGCTATGGCAAGTATCAGTACGAACCTTCGCACAGTATCATTTTATAATGGTATCGACTTGCCCGATCCATAATTTCAACCATCTGTTAATGCAAACCACTTATGCGTTACGAGTGGCACGAAATCAATTTATTTGCACATGCAAACGATGTGTCGTATGTATTGTCTCAAATACCATATGTGTATATGAAGCCATACATTTGGCAAGAGATAAAAACATAAAATATCAAAGATAAATGGCATGGATGACGGTAGAGGAAAGGGCGCGTGCCGTGGCCATACTGACCGGCAGTGCTACGTTCAGACAGGTATGTAGAAAAGTCGTTAATTGAGCAACAAATCACTTTCAATCGGGTTTAAACTCTTTTAAATTCAACACAGGATCCGTTTGTAACATTAAAATCCCCGTCAATGTAACTCCCATATCCACCCCTTTTCTCTTCACACAACGAGCCAGTTATTTTTTGTTCAAGAAAATATAAATGATGAACGCCCCGTGTCACGTTGCCCGAGAAACCATCATCATGTTCAACGACAACCGCATTCGACTGCTACCATGGCCCGCAAAATCGCCAGATTTGAACCCGATAGAACATGTTTTGGGACTTGTTAGGCACACTAAGACTGGGCCCAGAACCTGTAAATTTGCAAGCCCTCGTTGGCGCCCTGCTTCGGGAGTGGGCAAATCCGATTCAGCGCGGGCTCCACAATTATATAAATTCGATGGGGAGCAGATGTCAATCAGTCATTGCAGCACGTGGGGGTTATACGCGTTACTGATAGGTTTTAAACATCAAAACATGAATTGTGTGATTTTTCGAATCACGGATGACCTACTTTAATTGTTACTTCTAAGGTAGCCCCACATGCCAAACACGTGAATTTTCGGTTGTGTATTGTAAAATGGTTATGAATACATGTGACTACCATACATTTCATCTGCATTATTTATTTGCACTGAAAAACATATGTTGCCTGACCGATTATAAAAGTGGTTAAGTATATTGTTTCTCTTTTCATACCTGTTTTTCCATTCTCTGTCAAATTACAAGATACCATCATATCACACGCTCATACCATCCATTATTTCTTCTTCTGACAGCTGCTACAAATTACAAAACATAATTTGATCTTTAACATACTAGTAGGTTATATTGTTGCCACTTAGAGGATATTCACGTTGAATAGTTCAATCACCTGCATTTATAAACTATTACTAAATGTATATCCATGCAAAGCATCTGGTACTGATCAGTTACACCAACCACCAACCACCCTCAAAGTCACTAAAGCGTGAAACATTTCTAACTAGAGAAAATTAAAGTCGATGGCACGCCATCGCTAATACCCAATTTTCCAAAGTCCGAAATGAGGAGATAATTTACGAGCCGGGAATCAATAAAAATATAAATTAAATGCGAATATACACACCATAAGAAAGATACATACCAAATATGACGTCTCCAGCTATTACGGTTTAAACGATTTACTTCCCACAAGGCGAACCTGCGAAATTCTGAGTCCAAAAGGGGGAGATATGGGGGTTAAATAAAAACAATGAAAATCACATTGAGCATCTTTACACAATAAGGAAGATACATACACAAATAGCAAGTCTCCAGTTATTACGGTTTAAACGTTTTTCTTATTACTAGGAAAAAATGCCAAATTCTAAGTCCAAAAGGGGGAGATAATCCTTGACCCGGGGGTCAAAGCGAAATTCACTTTGCGCATCTACACACCATAAAAGATATGCATACCAAATACCAAGCATCAGATATTACGGTTTAAAGTTTTATTCCTTACAAGGCATAATTGCAAAATTGGGGGAGACACCATGACCCGGGGGTCAAATCAAACATCTAAATTCACTTTACGCATTACCACACCATAAGGAAGCTGCATACCAAATATCAAGTCTCCATCTATTACGGTTTAAAAGTTTAAGTCTTACAAGTAAATATGACGTACGGACTGACAGACTGACGAACACCCGTGACGAAAACCATATACGCGTTTTTTCTCTCTCAAAAAGTGGGTATAATTATTTCGAAGAGTGCATACATAGCTCCAATATACCATAAAACGGAGCGAAAACTACGGAAAACAGTAGGCTAATTTCCTATCTATCTGTCTGTCTGTCTGTCTGTCTGTCTGTCTGTCTGTCTGTCTGTCTGTCTGTCTGTCTGTCTGTCTGTCTGTCGTCTGTCTGTCTGTCTCTGTCTGTCTGTCTGTCTGTCTGTCTGTCTGTCTGTCTGTCTGTCTGTCTGTCTGTCTGTCTGTCTGTCTGTCTGTCTGTCTGTCTGTCTGTCTGTCTGTCTGTCTGTCTGTCGTCTGTCTGTCTGTCTGTCTGTCTGTCTGTCTGTCTGTCTGTCTGTCTGTCTGTCTGTCGTCTGTCTGTCTGTCTGTCTGTCTGTCTTGTCTGTCGTCTGCCTGTCTGCCTGCTGTCTGTCCTGTCTGCCTGTCTGTCTGCCTGCCTGCCTGCCTGCCTGCCTGCCTGCCTGCCTGCCTGCCTGCCTACCTAAGGAACTTCTTGTAAGCTGAATATCCAGTGTATGCATGATATGTGTAATTTCTATTTGTTTACACATATATTTCCACAAGTACTAATGAGTATTTTACACCAGCTATATGTGTATCAATTTCACACAAGACGATTCAAATGGTGAACCATCTGTCTTTCTATCTGTGCACAAGACGGTTCAAATGGTGAACCACCAGGTATGGCACTGCACCCATTCTCGTCAATGGCCACCACGCATACACGCCTTCCTCGTATCTACCCTGTCGATTTACCAACACGTACACTGGGGAAAAAGGGCTTGTTGGACCTGGAAAATACAAAGGGACAGAAATCCTTTTACCCATGCTATC
The DNA here is from genome assembly GCA_029237695.1 of Conchocele bisecta. NCBI lineage: Eukaryota > Metazoa > Mollusca > Bivalvia > Lucinida > Thyasiridae > Conchocele > Conchocele bisecta. The sequence continues at coordinate 7,993,079 of CM055265.1, read as the reverse complement.
TTCCCAAAGTCAACACGTTCACACCATATCATTTCACTCAATTTACCACACAAATCGACAAAATCGCTCCATCTATCTACAGTCTACTTACCCCTTATTCCATTTTCTCTCCACTGCACATCTATCATCACAACATTTGTCCTTCTCACATATTCACACCAGCTTTGTCAACTATGTCTGGCTTCCAACTGCCCTATCCACAATCCCTACCTATATTGACCAAGTAAAAGTATACCCATTGTGTTTTACTGGACAATACACAGCCAGAGGAACAATGCCAAGCTTTCCCTCCCAACATTATCACGCATGCCCCAAAGGTATCATGTAATTCACCTGTGAAACCTACCTTTAAAGGTACTGTACACATCCATAGCAAGTAAATTTGTTACACCTACCTATCTGTCTATCTATCTATCTCTGTGCCTGCTGCTTACCTGGCCGCCCGCCATTTCGCCCCCGTCTTTCTCTCTTGCGCTCTCTCTCGCTCTCTCTCTCTCTCTCTCTCTCTCGTGCTCTCTCCCTCCCTCCCTCTCCCCTCCCTCCCTCCCTCCCTCTCTCTCTCTCTCTCTCTCTCTCTTCTCTCTCTCTTCTCTCCTCTCTTCTCTCTCTCTCTCTCTCTCTCTCTCTCTCTCTCTCTCTCTCTCTCTCTCTCTCTCTCTCTGGTCCTAGATCTTATGCGAGTACGGACCTCGTGAAGTGTTCTTGGCCGAAATGTTCTAGGACCGATGAATTACAAGTTTATGCTAGAGTTACTTCCCATTGGAACCAAACCACTGATCACAACAAAAAGTAGTTCTACAGTTACCTCCAAATAATATAGTTTAATCTATGGACTTTCCGTATAACTATGCCCCATATGCATGGTTTAATACACTGACTGTCTCCATTATATGGTAAATATTGTTTATATTATTGCAATTCCAATATGTAAACAGAATATTTGGCGGATGAATATTTCATTGATTGAGTTGTCATAATCACCTTGGAATCAAGCAGCCCGAATCAAGATGGTTTACAGCAATCGAATATTTCGCATTTCTCTCCATATTTTTCGTTAACCATGCTACAATTTTCGATTCACAAAGCACATATCTGGTAGAGAGTCTTTAATTTGATAATGTTGACATGGTGTGACAATATAAACCACGTGAAGTAAGTAGTAAATCATGCTTTTGTGGCTTGAAGTTAAACTGTTGATGTTCGACAGGCACAGGTGCGTGACGAACTGTAGATACATATCGGTCGCGGATACATAAATAATTGCAGGTGGTCTGTAATTACAAGTCGGCATAGCAAAATAGTAAAGTCTGGAGGTTTTCCCCCAGGAAATTTTTAAATGCCAGATTGCGGCAGATGCGATTTCCCTCGATGCGGACACCCCCCCCCCCCCACTGTATCAGTGCCTGCATATTTTGGTGATCTATGGTGTCCGTCATTTCAGATTTGTTACCAACATGCAATACCTCACGTCAGTGTCATGTGGGAGGCATCTTCCACGAATGGCACATAAAAAGTAGCTCCAAAGATGCGAAAGTGAACTGTGAGCCACGTACAGTGGATCATATACCTAGGTTCTGGATACTAAGCCTTCGTTGGCCAGTTACTAGAGCTATAAGCATACAACAACAATTATTCCAATTAACTTTTTAAAACAATAAACTTATCATAAAAGTGCTGTGAAACCAGATTTATCTAAAAGTCCTGCTTGTTTCCATGTCGTCCATTTTGTTAACGTATCATCCAGGCGCTTGTAGAAAATAGACTGTAACCTTAGACTCTGGATTTTTGTTGATGGGTTATTCTCATCCTGTAGTGTGGCGCACCATCGCATCAGAGTAAAAAAAGGTTATCTAAATTATCAGAAGAGTGTACAGTAAACAATTTCCACCATTTCATTTGCCAGTCATAAATGACAAGAATATTATCACAAGGCTATAATAATCATAATGCAAGATGCTTTCAGATCACGTTTAATTTTCATTTGTGGTACATGCTATTTTACCATTCATTACACTACAGGCAGGATTTATACCAACAACAAGATAATAACAATCTACAAACTGTAGACTATTATTCTGAGCATTTTTATATTCAACAGAACAATAAATTCTATTAAAAACACAGAGTTTATATATCTACATCTGTCTAATCAAATGTAATTATGTGTTAGTTTTGTTATTGTTTTTCATATAAGACCCCCCAGTATAATGAGAAGCTCTATTCTGGTAATTTGACAGCTACCAGTCTGTGTTTACATGATATTGACTGCTCAAAATGGCTAAAGAATCCAGTGACGGAGACTGACAGAACCATGCTTTGTAAATCTTTTTCAATAATGATGTTTATGAGTGGACAAAAGTGGGAATAGCTGAAATACAACATTTTGATTAAAACCTTACATGACCAAGGGCGATGTGGAATATTTTTCTCCATTTGACAGATAGGTGTCTTCTGCAAAAAATATCTGGGAAACTGACCGTGAAAGTTTCCGTGATTAGAGATAAATGCGGTTTACGGAAATTCCCGACGCGGGGGGTAATCCCGACAAATGGTTACACTACTGTACGTTTTTTTAGTTTCCCACATTTCTAAGCGTTAAAGGTACATGTCCACTCAGTATGCACACCATGTTCTTTATACGGGCGACGAAGTAGCTCGCTTTATGTTACACGTATATGAAAACTTTCCATTCAGTGAAACTAGGTTGAACATATGATTGAAAGTGTAAAATTTGTTTTACTGTAAACCAAGCTGGAGCTAGGTGTTTTACGACCGGTGGTATTTTACTAATACGGGTGACAAATAATTTGGCCTGAAGGGTCAAATGCTTCTAAAACAAAATGTAGATAACATCGGAAAGTATACTGAATATAGCTTACGAAGTTACTGCATTTCAAAATATTTGTGTTGTCGTTGAAGTCGCACCTGTTGCTGTAGTCCAAGATACAAACACATCTGACACAGCACTGGGTTTATCAAAAGTAAATGTAAACACAATTGATACAATGGGCAAAATGTGTATAACTCCCGAAGTGACAGTCGTGCTCAATGACGATTGAGATTGCGAAAATTGGGAATAATATCACTGAAGATGCTTAGCCTTGTAATTTTTTCTTAAAATGATCGTAAATGTACTAATACAGTTTGTTTAATGCCTATTAATGTACTATATATGAAAAGCAAATATCTAAATTGTATCATTGCTTCAAATAAGAGAAGTGCGCCAATGACACCATTTAATTATAATAGAGAAGCTGTAACACCGTGGTAGTTGCGGGAAGTAGCTCTGCAATACTACAATATACTACGGTACCGTTTATAGCATACTAACTTCATGGTAAAGCTATCAATTGGTAAATTTACTTTCATACACTAACGTCGCCCGTCATAGGTAGTACCTATTTCATATTAGGAATTAAATCAGATAGTTTTGTATATTCTGTAGATATGACATTTTCTGGCAAAATAAACAGTCATTCACCATTACCCCACATATTGATTGGCATTATTATACATTTTATATCAGTCGTAAATTTCCACACTGATATCAGGGGCGATAACCGTGTTTCCTTAAAATGTTAACCGACATTACTACGGTATTTAGTATCTGTATTTATTTTTATATGTTATCTCCCTTGGAGATAGCATATTACGCAAATTTATATGGGGGCAGCTTAACCACTTAACACATTATTATTATTTTTTTAAATCCTGATATACCCCTTTAAATAACAGTGTACATGTACATGTAATTCTACAATGTAATTCTACAATGGAACTTACTCCCTCGTGGAAACCAAGAAAATAGTCAGGCAAACATACTGTGGAAGTGGCTTGAATAAACACTGAACTTTAGACATCGACCCTTTTCATGCTGAGGATATGCCAGTATGTTTGCGGAAAATCATAAATATGTTCCTTCTATGCGCTCAGAGTATAGACGGTTCAAATGAGTGGTCACAAAATATACTTTCATTGAGACAAAATTAAATATTTAATAAATTTCATAACCGTAAATGTGTATTCAGAAAGGAATGGGCTAAGGCACAAGTTACAACTTTCATAGATAAATGAATGGTCATTCAAGAAAAAATATTTATCAATGTACAGATACCAGTGACCTGTATAAGCAAATGATGGCCATATGTAGTTTCTGTTCAGTTATGCAGATATGTTTCAGGGATTCCGCTGGGGAAAATAAAAAAATCACCACTTTTTTTTGAAAATTGTAATTTTTTATCTCCAATTGTTTATTTTTATCGCCAATTGTGAAAGTGGCGATCGCCAGCGGAATCCCTGATGTTTACTAAATATCTATGCTGCATGCTATATAGTTTCTGGTCAATATATTAGTATATGTAATCTTTACCAAGAGATGGTAGCATTTAGTTTAAACAATATTTATTAAGTTATAAGTCATGTAAAGGAACAATACATGGTATAATACAAACATTAAATAATGTGTGGATTGCAAAACAAGCTTGAAAAAGCTTATATGAATTCTTCTCCACTATAAGCGTGAGTACAATATACATGGCATTACTGTCAGGCAGGTTATGACTAGTTAATTATCAATGGTGACTGAAATAACAATTGATCATTTATATTTGAAATAGATGGTAATATGTGTAGATTGATGGTGGAATATGTATTTTAAAGCATTATTTATAAAGCTATAAGTTCAGTATTTCAGTACTAAGCATTGAAGGGAGTACACACATAAAATGATCAATGTAATCAAAATTATAACTATTGTATGGTGGGGACGAGGTAACTGGGTGGGGGGGGGGAGGTAAAGGGATGCACTAATTGATGGCATGGCTGCTTGTACTGGACATCTGCCCACTTGTCTCCTCAATTGCTGAAACGCCTTGTAGCCACGATGTACTTTTGGACCTGCTTAAATACGAAGCTGTTTTCCTCGAATGTCAAATGTTCATTGCCGCAGAGCAGTGTGTCTGCTGTGGGAGAACATGGAAGGTTGTCAATATGTGTGTTTCGCTGAAGTGTATATTTGTTGCAATACAACAGAAAGTGGCTGACTGTTTCTATAGATCCGCATGTGCAATGTGGGGTGTCAACAATAGATCTTCTGTGAAGGTCGAAGTTGAGAGCGCTACATGAAAGACGAAGGTGTGTATGAAGAATTTGTCCTGTCCTGTTTCCGATGTTAAAAAGGGGTGATGATTTGACAGAATTGGCGTTTAGGTTTGCTTTGAAAGAAGACAGAGATTGAGAGTCCTGTATGTTCCGATTCAGTGCATTCCAATCACGAATGGTGGATGGTAAGTATGATTGGTTGTACTGTTGTGTGCGACAATGTATGTGAGGTATATCGCCAGCATTTCTAAGATTGTAGCGAGGCTGCTTTTGAACGGGGATTACATTTGCAAGATAAGATGGTGTAAGATTGTTTAACATCTTATAGAAATGGACTAGTCAATGTTTCCCACTTGAGTTCCTGATAGAGTCTGGCTATGTTGCAAAGTTTGATCGCGTCCACACTATTCTGGCAGCTTCAGTTTGCACAGCCTCCAGGTCATCTTTCATCTGGTTCGAGCAATTATCCCAGACAACATCGCCATATTCAAGGAGGGGACGAATAAATGAGAAATACATATAGTATAACTTCGATCGCTCGAACCGGCAACGGAATCGAGTTTGAGTTCGAGCGATGCATAGTTCGAGGGAATGAAGTTTCAAAAATGTACTGTCACATTCAGTCAATAAAATCACTTATGTGAATATATGAGATGACCGATGTGACATGCCATTGTATATGCATTACATTTGGAGGGAGAAATGAAAAATACAATTGTAAAGTTGCTGTTTTATTCAATATTTACATGTAATTATATGTCAAATAAACCGCTATGTTCCGCTTTGCGTCTATATATAATACTGGTGTTCCCAGTGTCTAAAAATAGCACATAGCACAGTGGTTGGAATAAATATACAAACGGAAAATATAAACGAAACAATGTCAGTATACAATTATAAACACTATAAATTAACGCCTGAAGAATTCCATGATCGCGGTTTGTTTGTTATTGGCACATCTTCTGTCAAAGTTAAATTTAAGTAAACGTTTGTTCATGACACATAGCGCATTCACTGTGGTTCACGCCGCTATTGTTTGCGATTCGTGATTTAATGTCATCCCGCATCAAGGGAAACTACTCAACGCGACCGCCCGCAATGGTGGAATTCGCACCTCGTTAGACAAACAGCTGATCACAGACTTACCTGTTCGAGTTATTAGCGGTAATTACCACTGTTTGACCGTCCACAGGACTAATCCACAGGTTCGACTGTTCGAGTAATTCATAGTTCGAGTTTAAGGTGTTTTATTACATGAATTATATAGGAAATTTGCCGGGACTGTCGAACCAGTTCGAGTTTTCCATGGTGTTCGAGCCAGACCTGTTCTAGTTATCGAAGTTCTACTGTACGTTCCAACGAGGACCTTTTAAGACGAAATTTTAGAGATCTCAAATTGCATTTTCCTCAAAACATACTGGCATATCCTCAGCATGAAAAGGGTCAATGTCTAAAGTTCAGTGTTTATTCAAGCCGCTTCCACAGTATGTTTGCTGACTATTTTCTTGGTTTCCACGAGGGAGTAAGTTCCTTTATTCCACCGACCCTTTCCATTGTAGAATTACATGTACACTGTTATTTAAAGGGGCATATCAGGATTTAAAAAATAAAAAAAATAATGTGTTTTCATCATGGCCCATCATGGTAAAGTGGTTTAATTGAAGATACATGATGAAACCAGGACTGCTTGGTTGTTTCAATTTTCACCGATATCAGTACATATCAGATGTACCTATATGGGAGTGGGTGGCAGGTGGGAGCACGCGATGGGTAATTTAATGATCGGGGTTCATCCTTACCGGAATCCCGACTGGAGACCTGGTTTGGCCCTCACATACGTCTTTGGCATTTTGTATGTGACAGTTGAATCTGGTTATACCCCTTATGTGAGTATTACGATATTCGTAATCCTATTTTAGGGGAAGGGGCCAAGTGACTTTGGTGTGGTATGGACCTGGTACCAGTTCAGGTTATTCTAATTTCAGGGCTGAATATATTTGTTCTCAATGTAAATATTCCGTTCTGATTTTGGGATTTTCCCCCCAATGCAGCAGGTTAAAATGGGATCGAACCCGTTTGCCCGGCCTTACATGACCTTAGCTGTTGATAGGCCGTTAAACACTAATAAACAAACAAACAAACCTATATGGGTGAAAATATAAATAACCCAGCGGACCTTGTATCGTCATATACATGTATCTTCAATTAAACCACTTCACACAAAAATCCTGATATGCCCCTTTAACTGTCAGATAAGCGATGACAGGTGCCTACTGTATAATATCCATCTGCATTGGTTTGCCTTCAGGTCATGGGTGTGAAGGACGTCGAGAGCCATGATGATGAAGATGACTATCGGAGTCGGGACAACGGCTGGACGTTACCGCTGCACCCCTTGCAAGTTGTGGCCTGGGTATTGGTGCTGGTGTTCACGTTTATCTACATGACCTCCCTGGTCCCGGCCATGTCCGTCTCCTGGCAACCCGCCGGCTATATTGTATCCTTAGAAAATAAACAGCAGACAACAAAAAGAAATAAGATAGCGGTGTAAGGGCGAACCCTTTGAACCCGAAATCCCGCTATATCGGTTTATGCAAAAAGTGCAGATCCAGATGAGCCGACTCGTAACATCAGGATCTGCACTTTTTGAAAGTAATTTTAATATTTTTGAGAACAAAAACCTTTTCATAAATGGACGAATCTGAAAATCATTTTCTGACCATTGGATTGGTCGGAACATTAGCATATCACAGTCCATTCCAGTTCCTTAGGGTTGAAAGGGTTAAGGTAAATAATAACCCTATACATAATTTCTTTGATTTGCCATTTTCTTGAAGAAAAAAAGATGTACACTTCTCCTTTTTTTTGCATGAATTTCTTTTCATCCTAGCATATCTAGCAAGCAGCACTCTTGATTTTAAATATGCCAGAGCTGAAATATCTCTAGATGTTCGTTTGTTAGGCTTCACGACTAATGATTATAAACTTTCTGAGGAAACAAAGTTGAAAGTTAAATTATTTGAGCTGTATGCTTTTTTTTTTCAGCTCAAATAAGGGAATTTCAAACATTCTACTCTTCAGTATGAAAATCAGTGAGTATTTTTATATTGTGAGTATTTTGTATTCCCACATTTGAAAATCAATATATGTATACTTAGCTAAAATAAATGTGTAAAATGCACCTTATCAGGCTTATCTGGAGTCCAGTAGCCTATTTCATCAACATTGGAAATTATACTTTCCTAGCAAAGTATACTTTGAGGGAGAAATCATTGATTTTTCCGAAATGCATTATTTCATGCAGAACTAACAATTGCATATATTTGATGATTAAAACTATGCAGAATTATTATACTGAATTTATTACATTATCACAGCCAAAATTGGCTGTGATAATGTAATAAATTCAGTATAATAAAAATTAATAAATTTATTCTAAAATTGAAAATTTCTCCCTCAAAGTATACTTTGCTAGGAAAGGTTGGTGAAATAGGCCCCTGGATATTGAATCACTATTCCTTAACCAGCTGTGCAGATACCAGGCCTGGCTTTACTGGTGCATATAGCAACCCACATCATTGCCAGCACAATCAACCCCGCTGACCCGGCCGTCCTACTGAAGAAAAACGGGAAACCAGCGCCATTTGACCGAGCGAAGCACGATCACGTGATCGAGAACTGCTACTGTTACATCTGTGAAGTTGATGTGTAAGTTTTTCAGAATATGTGGCTGTGATTGGAGAAATGAGGCTTTTGAGATTTGTGACCAGTGTAAACTTCTGTAGCCAATTTCATCAAAATTGCAAAGTATACTTATCTAGCAAAGTATACTTTGAGGGAGTAATCGTTTATTTTTCCCGAAATGCATTATGTCATATAGAACTAACGACTGCATATATTTGATGATTAAAAGTATGCATAATTATTATACTGAATTTAGTACATTATCACAGCCAAAATGGCTGTGATAATGTAATAAATTCAGTATAATAAAAATTAATAAATTTATCTTTAAATTGAAAATTTCTCCCTCAAAGTATACTTTGCTAGATAAGTATACTTTGCAATGTTGGTGAAATAGGCTACATATCAAATAGCACACTCCTGAAGCCTGATAATGATTGATATTGCTTGTTAGAAGCTTGATGGGTGTTTCTTTGATGGAATGGCAAACAATGCAGATCCTGATCACAGGCTTATCTGGATATACACTGATCACAAAACCTATAAGCCCCATTTCTCCAGTCACAGCCACTTAGGGGGTTATCCATACAGCCATGCATGGCTATCAGGATCTGTACTGTTCACCATTCCAGAGCTCCAGATAAGCTGCGTATTTGCGTAAATACCCAATTAAAATTGCCAAAAACCCAATTGAAATCAGAAGTAGTGAGTGTCAAAAAGCAATGAGAACATTGTGGTACCTTTATCATGCTGCAGAAAACAATAAACAGACCACCAATATAGCATACTTTTCTTATTTTTACATGAAAACACATCTTGGTATATCATTAGAATTGTCTCCAAGGAGACAATTCTAATGAAATGCCAAGACATGTTTTCATTTCGAAACAAACTATTCAATAATTGCTGTCTGTTGATGTGTAAACAGTAATGTGATTTTATTTTACTCAATTAAAATTTTGAAATACCCAATTGCTTCAGAAATGATGGAGTAACAATACTCGATTAGTAATTCCTTATCTGGAGCCCTGCCATTCCATCAATGACACATCCATTTGCTTCTAGCAAGCAATATACATGTATATCATTGTCATACCGCAGATAAATTTCTCGGGTTTTGATTGGTCAGCTTGACAGTTATACATGAGCCGATATTACCTGTTACGCCCATCAACATGGCTCGACTCTAGAAGTCGTATGGACTGGTAACGACCTATCTAAGAAACCAAAAGTTACATTTTGAAAATCCATCCAGAATTACAAAGTTATTAACAAATTTCTACGTCGGGTAATTTTTGTAACATCACGATGTCGTGTCGTGCAGGTGTCTTATTTATATCTACCAATATCAAATATTTATTAGAAATTCTGAGTTATTATACCCCGGCATACAAAGTATGACAAGGCTATATAGTTTGTGTATGTCTGTCCGTAAGATTTGTGTTAACGTTTTTGTTTGTCGGTCCGTGAGCGTTTGCTATATTTTGCCATTTTTCAGGGAATCTGCGTCGAAGCACTGCAGCGTGTGCAATAAGTGTGTCAGTGGGTTTGACCATCACTGTAAATGGCTGAACAACTGTATCGGCAACAGGAACTACAGGTATGATCCTCAGATATGTGACACGCCCTGTGATTTTGTACCTTCTGACATCGGCGTAATTTCATGAAATACGTTTACAAATCTTTTTACAATATTTTATTTTCCGTAAATGGCGTCAAAAGTAGATGCATGTACTCTGAACATTTTGTCAACTTTTTACTTTATTTATGGAAAATATTGTAAATTTTGTAAACATATTTAATGAAATTACGCAGATGTCCGAAGGTACAAAGTCGTATGTCTTATATATGGCTTGTCCAGAACTCAACTGTTGGAGAAATGGGGTTTAACCCTTACAATGCTGAATTAAATTTTGTCGTCTGCTGATTATTTTATATGTTCCATATTTCTTAACAAAAACATGGTTTGGCAGCACTTTAGAATCATTTCCAATGGAAAAATATGAAACAACAGCAGACGGTAGTTTTCGGTTCCCGATTTTTAAGGGTTAAGGCATGTGACCAGTCTAATTCCTGGTATGTTAGCACACTTGTGCAGTCTCTGAAAAAATTGTGACCAAAATATTTGTTTAGCTGCTGATCATGTAGCTCATGTAACCTGATAACGATCTTTATTGCTTGTTAGAAGCATGACGGGTGTTTCATTGATGGAATGGCGAACAGTGCAGATGCATAAGCTGGTCTGTATCTACACTGGTCGTAAAACCCATAAACCCCACAGCCACATATCCTGTTTGTTAACAGCGTGGGTACCGGTTTTTGAATGATTGAATGGCAACCAGCGGTTTCACAGGTTGGTCTGGGTCTACGTCTACACTGGTCACAAAAGCCATTTCTCCACTCACCGCCACAATTTGTAGGTTCTGATCCAGTTGAATTAAGTAACAACATAATGACTACCATAATGACCCTAAATATTCGGACACAAGTCGTTTTGGAAAACCCATATTTACAATAACAATGTGTTTGGATACAATTTGTGTTGGAAAATATACACATGTAATATTTACCAACTGTCGGGAGATGAACACCACATGTCTGGCAACCCATGATTACATTGCAGATGGTTCTTGGCGACGTTGGTGTCTGGCATCGTGGCGTTGGCTCTCGTTGTCATTGTTGCCATTGCCGAGTTTGTTGGCTACTACACGGATCAAACCTCGCGGGTTATACTCCAGCCGTTTATAGGTATAAAAACCTCTTTAACCCATGTCATACTCACAGACAAAAATGAGCATTTTTCGTATTTCTCACCAAACGTATATGTTGTTACCACTCAGTTGAACAGTCGCATCGAAACGGTTCATATGAGTGGTAACAACATATCGATGGTCTAGTAACATAAGGTCGTAACTGCTATGCTTTAGTTACGACCTTATGTTACTAGACCATCGATATAGTTAATAAAGCAAATAAAAAAATGGTGGTAAATTTTGATACCATACCTGTGAGTTAGTATCGCGGATGAATTGGTTAAACGGACACACAGAAAACCTAGGTGTGCTTGGTTTTAATACATAATATTGCAATTTATCTCTGTTGATAATGTCTGTTCATGATTGCAAAGCACATATGCATGTCTTGGAGTAGTCGTATGTATGATTCACAGTAGAACATCCCCAAAAGTGGACACCCTGGGACTTTTCTAACGTGTGACTATAACCGTAACTGACCTTTTCTTGAAAGCCTTGATTTAAGTATGTTTCATTGATTGATTGATTGAGACAGAACTGTATCATAAAACTGTATGATTTCCAACACAATATGGAGTTGTGTATGACCTGGCTCAGATGACCTGGTATTTGGTCCTATGTACATACCCACCTACAGTAATCCTGCCAACTCTGGTTGATGATCCTGAACATGCACTAGAATCTAATACTTCTTATTACTACATTATAGACCAGTAGCCTGTTTCACCAACATTGCAAAGTATACTTTTCTAGCAAAGTATACTTTGAGGGAGAATTTTTCAATTTTAGGATAAATTTATTAATTTTTATTATACTGAATTTATTACATTATCACAGCCATTTTGGCTGTGATAATGTAATAAATTCAGTATAATAATTCTGCATACTTTTAATCATCAAATATATGCAGCCGTTAGTTCTATATGAAATGATTTATTTCAGGAAACATAAATGATTACTCCCTCAAAGTATACTTTGCTAGAAAAGAATACTTTGCAATGTTGGTGAAATGGACTACAGATACAATTACAGCAGTGTGTAAACTTGGAGAATTTTATTTTGGCGATTTTCTCTGTTTCTGTTCGAAAGTATACGCTGTTGCCACTCATATGAACCGTCTCGACGAGACGGTTCATATGAGTGGTAACGGCGTATACATTTATGGAGATTTAAACAGAATAAGCAGATTTATTTTTTTCAATTAAAAGTATAGGTTTCAATGGGTTAAGCAGTTTCATTGGTTGAGTAATTGTCATTCGTTTAATATTTTCCAGATTTGAACACCACTGTGACTATACAGAAGCTGGTAAGTACCGTGTGTTTGTGAATCAAAATATCTTTATACCTATTGTGTTGAACATGTTTCATTCATACATCATAATGGAGTGAAGGGAATGTACACATGTGTTAAAGGTGTCACAGGACATCCTCTCATGCCTGAATCTTGTCCTCCCCCATGTGAGTCCTTCCTCCACCCAGGAAAATTCTGCCACCATCCTCAATTGTCCCCAAATTTATTAAAAATTTCATTTGCATTTAAAGTATATATGACTATGAGACAGCCATGTGATTTTGTAACTAAGAAAACGTGTGATTTTTCATGAAACATTTACAGCAATTTTATAATCGGGATTCTTTCTTACCAGAATCCCGATTGGAGACCTGTAGCCTATTTTACCAATATTGCAAAGTATACTTTTCTAGCAAAGTATACTTTGAGGGAGTAATCATTTATTTTTCCGGAAATGCATTATTTCATATAGAACTACCAACTGCATATATTTGATGATTAAAAGTATGCAGAATTATTATACTGAATTTATTATATTATCACAGCCAAAATGGCTGTGATAATGTAATAAATTTAGTATAATAAAAATGAGTAAATTTATCCCAAAATTGAAAATTGCTCCCTCAAAGTATACTTTGCTAGAAAAGTATACTTTGCAATGTTGGTGAAATAGGCTACTGGTGTGACCCTCAGGTACATCTTTGACTTTATTGTATGTGAGAGTTGAATCTGGTTATACCCCATATAAGAGTAATCCTACCAGTTACTTTTAGGGAAAGGGGCCAAGTGACTTTGGTGTGGTATGGACCTGACACCAGGTCAGGTTATTCTCATTTCAGGGCTGAATATATATTTATTTTGATGCAAATATTCCGTTATGATTTTCCCCCAGTGCAAGCGGTGAAATGCGGTATCTAACCCATTAGCCTGGCCTTAAATAACTTTAGCTGTTGATGGGCCATTAAACACCAATAAATCAAATCTGTCAATGATGCTGAAAATGGATGAAATTTTCATATCAAATGTGGAATTCTGTTCCGCATTTGGCATTTCATCTACTTCCTCGGCATCATTTATGGAAAATATTGTGAATTTTGTAAACACTTTTCACGAGATATCACACATCTTAGGCACAACATCACAAGCATTGTCTCATATTTTGATGGAGTAAAGCTGCAATTATGACACAACAACATATTTATTGCAGTTAAAAGACAGTATTCAATGGTTAAATTCCTAAATTCACACCTGTGGCTATGTGATATGGCATGGTTAGGGCGCGAGCCACCAGATCAGGATTTCAGGGCTTGAAATATATTGTAATTTACATACTTAGTGGGTTCATACTTGCTATATTTTTGTTTGTAGATTTTCAAATAGTTTACCAGACGGTGGGGCACAAGGGCTGGTTGGCGCTGATTGGGACAACGTTTATCCTCAGTGCTATTGCAATCGCTCTCATTGTGCATCTGTTTGGATTCCACGTCTACCTGAGTAAGCTTTCAGTTTGTGTAGCTCAGTGGTTCACCCTTTCAACACCACATGCCTGTATAGTGGTAGTGGCAAACAGTGTAGATCCAGATGAGCCGGCTCGTGACGAGCAGTCTCATCAGGATCTACACTTTTTGCAAGTAATTTTGTAGTGGCAAACCAAATGATCTGCACTAATGGCAAGTAATTTTTGTATTTCTGAGAACAAAAACACACCCTTGTCATAAATGGACTAGTCTGAAAATCATTTTGTGACCATTGGATTGGTTGAAAAAATTAACATATTAAAATCCATTCCAGTAACTTAGGGGTGAATGGGTTAAGCATTGGACATTGAAGGTATATGCCCACTCAGTAGGCACAAACTGCTCTTTATAGGAATTAATTAAGTGTATACTTGTGTGACAATTCCACCAGTTCTAAGAATTACGAGTGCCCGCTATACAGATGTAATAATTTAGTAACATATATTTTACTTGTAGTGACGCTCGGTGGTATTGCACGATTTTCATATGCAAATGAGGCATTTTTAATTATTTATACTAATTAAATGTGTCACCTGAAAAAATAATATTTTTTACAGATTATAAAGTATGATCATTGCACATCACAAAATAAATACAGAGAATAAATAGTAGTGTCTGTTAACATTTTAAGGAAACACGGCCTTGGTATCAGTGTGGAAATTTATGTCCGATATATAAAATGTATAATAATGCCAATCAATACATGGGGTAATGGTGAATGAATATTTATTTTGCCAGAAAATGTCTCGGATGATGTCTCTGATATAAAGAATATTTTGTGCCTTCTGAGTGGCCATGTATCTTTAAAGATACATACCCACTCAGTAGCACAAACTGTTCTTATAGGAATTAAATAAGTGTATAATTGTTGTCACTATTCCACCAGTTCTAAAAATTACGAGTGTCCGCTATACACCATTACCCTACATATTGATTGGCATTATTATACATTTTATACCAGATGTAAATTTCCACTGATATCAGGGGCGATAACCGTGTTTACTTACAATGTTAACAGACACAATTATACACTTATTTAATTCCTATAAAAAACATTTTATGCCTACTGAGTGGGCATGTACCTTTAAACCCAGTTGTCAGTAGGGTCAACTGTCAGTAGGGCCACTGGACATTTTGATGTGTCCTTGGGCAAGTTGCTTTCATGTTAGCCCAGTCAAGATGAAAGTGACACTTAATTAATTAATTTTTAATGACTATTTTTTCAATCCCACGACCCAAAAATCCGGTGCCTTCCTCTCCATACAATCAATTCTGGAATCACCCTAATAGAGTCTGCTGTTGTCTCTGTATCTTTATCATCTCAATATATCTTGGACTAAATGGCCGGAGCTGTTGGCTGTATTAAACAAACCTTACAACCACCAATCCATGTGCTATTGTATTGTATTCTGTGAATATTGAGCTGGTATCCTGTTTAATTATTAGGGATGGAAGGGTAAAGGTGGAGAATGTGGCTGTTTCTTTGTGTTAATCAGACATCGGGTAGTTTGAAACGTATGGATGAAAATCAACTATGTGATGTCCATTTGATTAAAGCTGCTGCATCGAACTGAAGGTCTAAAATTAGTACCGTCTAAACAAATCCTTAACAGACTGTATCATACACAATGTTAATAGATATTACCTGAAAACATACGAGGTCGAAACGGGAGAAATGGTGCTTATGTGATTTGTGACTAGTGTAACTCCTGATCAAATAGCACACTCCTGTAGCATGATTACGATCTATACTGCTTGTTAGAAGCATGACGGCTGTTTCATTAATGGAATTGCGAACAGTGCAGATCCTGATCAGACTGTGTGGATGCACAGGCTTATCTGGATCTGCACTGGTCATAAAAACCCATAAGTGCCCAGTCTCAGCGACATATTCAGTGTTCCGTGTGTTGTGACTGCAGTGTGTAAGCACATGACGACCTACGACTACATCGTGTTGCTACGGGAACAGGAGAAACAGAATGAGAAAGATGCAGAGGTTGTCAGTATCAGCAGTGGCAAGCGCAGCAAACGGGTAAGCATGGGTCCTCATACGAGACACGCAATGCGAGTTTGTACCTTCGGACATCTGCGTAATTTCATTAAATACGTTTACTAAATTTAAAATATTTTTATGCCCCACCATGATAGTGGAGGAGGCATTTTGTGTTACCCTTGTCTGTCCCATCCTTCCATCTGTCCGTCACCAAACTTGTAAGTCATAAAACTTTTAAACCATACTAGCTACCCCGGGGTCATGGATTATCTCCCCCTTTTCGACATAGAATTTTCCAATTTTGGCTTGTAAGTTGTAAAACTTTTAACCTGTAATATCTACAGACCTGCAACTTGGTATGTAGCTTCCTTATGATGAGTAGATGCGCAAAGTTTATTTCGATTTTTGATTCGACCCCCGGGTCATGGATTATCTCCCTCTTATCAACTTAGAATTTGGCAATTTTGCCTTGTAACTTGCCAAGGGCTTTATATAGTTTATAAACACATTGTTGTTAATGTTCCAGAACCGTGTGATGCCCTCTGCCATGGACAAACCCAGGAACAGTATTATGTAAGTACAAAGCTTGGCTTTACTCAGCCACGTTCACACATGTCACTACCAATTCATGACTTGGGAAATGGGCCTTTTATGACCAGTATATTCCACGTCTTTCTGCCAACCAAATGCTGTCAAACTCATTAAGTCTAAAAATACAGTTAAATGTAACTTTTTCATCAATAACATAAAAATCACCCTCCCCAATTCTTTTTATCTGTTGAAATTCCACCAAATCTTGATTATATAACTTTAAACAATTTTCCTGTGGGAATTTAATATGCGAACAAAAAAA
This sequence comes from Conchocele bisecta, assembly GCA_029237695.1. Classification (NCBI taxonomy): domain Eukaryota; kingdom Metazoa; phylum Mollusca; class Bivalvia; order Lucinida; family Thyasiridae; genus Conchocele; species Conchocele bisecta. The sequence goes on along the minus strand of CM055265.1, from coordinate 7,975,888 downwards.
AGAGCTGGAGAGTGAGGTGGAGGGTCGAACTATAAAATCATCATGCAAACACTGTAGACGCAGATGAGCCAGCTGAACTATAAAATCAACATTTGCAAACACTGTAGATGCAGATGAGCCAGCTCATCTATAAAATCAACATTTGCAAACATTGTAGATGCAGATGAGCCAGCTCATCTATAAAATAAACATTTGCAAACACTGCAGATGCAGATGAGCCAGCTCAACTATAAAATCAACATTTGCAAACACTGTAGATGCAGATGAGCCAGCTCATCTATAAAATCAACATTTGCAAACACTGTAGATGCAGATGAGCCAGCTCATCTATAAAATCAACATTTGCAAACACTGCAGATGCAGATGAGCCAGCTCAACTATAAAATCAACATTTGCAAACACTGTAGATGCAGATGAGCCAGCTCAACTATAAAATCAACATTTGCAAACACTGCAGATGCAGATGAGCCAGCTCAACTATAAAATCAACATTTGCAAACACTGTAGATGCAGATGAGCCAGCTCAATTATAAAATCAACATTTGCAAACACTGTAGATGCAGATGAGCCAGCTCAACTATAAAATCAACATTTGCAAACACTGTAGATGCAAATGTTGATTCTATAGTTCGACTCCCCACCTCACTCTCCAGCTGTTTTTTTTTGCATATTAAATTCCCACAGGAAAATTGTACTGTATTTGTCAGTATTTTTCAGACTTAAAAAAATCGATCTATATCATTTATTTAGGGGTGAAAGGTTTAAACCGTATATTAAACCATTTAACATTGCACCTTGCCCAGGTCTACGACGATTGACAGCAAGGACTACCAGAAGATGTTGGAGGAGGCAGAGGCCGCCCACAGAACCGAGGGTGAAACCCCGCCCCCCTCCGCCAGCCCCGTACACCGTGAAAACAACAACAACAACAATGTGAGTAACTCAGCTGGAAATTAACACTTTCTGTTGCAATGGTCAAAGCTCAACCAATCGTGACTTATTTCAAGCTTTATAACATTCTACTTTATACTTGGCATCTACGATTGTAAACTGAGCATGAGCTCAGTATTTCAGATTGAAAATAAGCTTTTCGAGTTGTTGAGTCTGAGCCCTGAGCCAAACTATTTGATTACGAGATAATAAATTCTCAGATACATTAAATAATCATCAGGTATGATTGTTTACCCATTTCACCCCTAAGTAACTGGAACGTATTTTGATATGTTAACTTTGCATGCAACTAATCCAACCATCCGAAAATGATTTTCAGACTAGTCCATTTATGAAAATGGGGTATTTTTTGTTCTCAAAAATATGAAAATTACTTTAAAAACGTGCAGATCCTGATGAGCCGGCTCGTTGCGAGCCGGCTCATCTGGATCTGCACTGTTTGCATACACTGCTATAGCTGGCTTTCGGGATCATATTATTATGGTTAAATAGAATGTTTTCACTTTGGAAGTGTGATCAGCTTGTACAACAATGAAATGTGAAAATAGAGTAGCAACAGCTGAAAATCGGTCGAGATCTCACAACAAATTGTATTATTATATGACTGACAATTTCAACCAATGAGATTGTCCAATTTCGGGTCACATGATTGTGGACATATATATAGATATTCACCTAGATATCAGTCTCGGACTCGTCTCATTGCGCGATAGCACAGGTATAGCAGCATGCGCATGTTACTGATCACGCAATCAAAGCATGAGACAGATCGTGTGCTGTTGTATCATATACGTTCTGTAATATGGGTCATATAATAAAATAATTATTGTCTTTTGAGTTGGTGTACACAAGATTTACGGACCTTCGAAACGTCATATTCACCTCGGCCTTCAGCCTCGGTGAATATGACTTTCCTGAAGTCCGTAAATCTCGTGCACACCTCCTCAAGAGACAATAATTGTATCTTGTATATTTGTCATTTCAGTATGATAAATCAGGCAGCTTTACAGATAAAACAGCGATTAAAAAGTTACGGAAAAAGAAAAAGAAGAAACAGTCGATTACAGATGAGAATATCAGTGAAATATCCACAATAGGTAACCACAGGCTGCAGTTTTATTGCACAAATACAAATGACTGGCTGTGTATTATTAATATCTCTCTTTTTGTGCAGAAATAATCTGACAATAAATATGAAAGCGTTGACACATGTAGTTGTGGCTATATATGGTGATCAGTGTAGACCCGGATCAGCCTGAACATTTGTGCAGTCTGATAAGGATATGCACTGTTTGCTATTCAGTACGTGAAACTCCACTGTCTGTTCTACTTTTTTCTACCGACAAACCTTTGGCTATTAAAAACATTATATTTAAAAAATATTTAAATGTAAGTACTCTTTCATCAATAACAAAAAAAGTCACTCTCCACCAATTTTTATTTTTTGGATAAAATTCCATCAAATATTGGGAATTCAACATGGGGTGAACAGGAGGTGCAGGAGCTGGGGGAGGAGTCAAAAAACAAAACAATTGTAATTTGACTCCGAAACCTGGTTAGATAGCTTGGAAATGATGGAACCAAGAAAACAAAAGTTAATCAAATAAAGTTTTTGGGGGAGGGTGACTTTTTGTTATTGATGAAAAAGTACTTTCATTTAAATACATTTTACATTTCATGTGTGTAATAGCAAAAAGTTAATCGGCAACAAAACATGGAACAGACAGTAGTGAAGTTCCTGACAGTGTAGAGTCTCATCAGACTGGAGGAGCGTCCTAGTGGATCAGGTGCTAGACTGGTCACAAAGGCACAAGGCTCATTTCTTCAGTCGCAGTAACATCTAATTGGGGTTCATCGAAAATCCAGATGTTGGTCTGACCAGCCTATTTCAGCAATTTTGCAAAGTATACTTTAATATCTACGAAAGTGTACTTTGAGGGAGAAATTTTCAATTTTAGGATAAATTTATTAATTTTTATTATACTGAATTTATTACATTATCACAGCCATTTTGGCTGTGATAGTGTAATAAATTTTTATAATAATTCTGCATACTTTTAATCATAAAATATATGCAATGATCATTTCTATATGAAATAATGCATTTTGGACAAAATAAATGATTACTCCCGCAATGTATACTTTGCTAGAAAAGTATACTTTGCAATTTTGATGAAATCTGCTACTGTCTGTTCATCCGGAATCCAGAAGCCGATTTCATCAAAATTGCAAAGTATACTTATCTAGCAAAGTATACTTTGAGGGAGTAATCATTTATTTTCCCAAAATGCATTATTTCATATAGAACTATTTCATGTTTGTAACTATGCAGAATTATTATACTGAATTTATTACATTATCACAGCTAAAATGGCTGTGATAATGTAATAAATTCAGTATAATAATAAAAATATTTTTATCCTTAAATTGAAAATTTCTCCCTCAAAGTATACTTTGCTAGATATTAAAGTATACTTTGCCAGGTTGGTGAAATAGGCTACAGATATTTGTCTGACCAGGGCCTACATGGTTCACTACTGTCTGTTTCACGAAACCTACCCAAATTTTACGGCTATATAAACAATGCAAAAATAATATTTTTTGGATAATATTAATTTATATCAAAATTTAAGAATGAGCCTTCTTTTTATTTGGTCAAATATTGATTTTATTACGAAAAATTATTTCTATATGGGAATTTAACATTAGGGAAAAAGAGGTGGAGAACCTGCAGGGCGAGTCGAAAAATGTATGGAAATTGACTCTGAAACCTAGCTAGATAGCTTGGAAATGATCTAACAAAACAGAAGTTAAATTTTGAAAATCGGTCCACTATATCTGAAATTAGAAAATATTCCCCATGTTAAATAGTGAAGATGCCTAATGAGATTTAACACACGGGAATTGTTTTTTTTTGCAATAAAATTGATATTGGATGAAATTTCACGAAATAAAAAGAAGGCTCATTCTTAAATTTTGCTATAATTTTAATGTTATTGAAAATATTATAATATTATAGCCCAAAAATTTGGGCAGGTTTCGTGAAACAGACAGTAATGCATTGGGGAAATGTTCCTGAAGATTACCAGGCCACATAGCATGCTGGAAAGACAAAGAATATGTGAAATACCAGATAAAAAAAAAATACAGTGAAACGTCTCTAGGTGTGTCCGGCTTAGAGCGGTTTCACTGTACATCAGACATTCGATCATTCTGAGCCATATGAAAACACATCTTGGTATTTCATTAGAATTGTCTCCTTGGAGACAATTCTAATGAAATACCAAGACGTGTTTTGTTATGTTATATGTGATCACAAACAGACATTCTAATGCACCGAAAATAGAAAGCACGCATCTGATTGGTCAATTGAAATCACAGCCTATAAAATATGAACAATCACAGCATATAAAATCTCCGTTTTACCAGTCTGTGTTTTACAACTTGACAGATTTATGTAACCCTACCCACTTTTGTAAACAATGGCCAGCGGCGGGGCTTGCAATTATTTCCAAATTAATTTCGGTACATTTTCGGTTATCCATTCTGCCATATTGACCTGTACAAACCGAAGTGGAAAAGAAAATCTAACAACGACTGACAAACGTGACTTCAGTGTGGTGGCCCTTCAACAAATTCCCCAAAATATTACCCCACCTGCCCAAAATACTGAAGAATTTAATAAAGTGCTCAAATGCAAACTCAATATGCCAGTACCAGCCTATAACTTTACGAATTCCAATGTGCACATACATGACTATACATAATAAACTGTTTTGCAGATGGGTAATCACCTGAATTAGGCATAAATCCAGGGAAATCCTAGGCCTGTTGACACAACAAGTTGTTGACATTTCCTTTGTAAAAATCACACTAACCCAATTCAGAAATGTTGGCATTTCTTTAAATGAATAAAAGCAAATAACTGTTGCAACTACACATATAAAAACAATACAATTGTTAAAATAAACATTACAGTTGAATAAATGTATAGATGTCTTAGAAAAAGTCCCGTTAATCTCTATTTGAAATGGGAATATTCTTCGGCGGAGTTACATTTCATTAACTTCATTTGGTGTGAGGCGGTTATCTATCGATGACGACAACAACCTGCTGACGTAATGAAAAATATCACTGTTTGTGATATGCTACGACCTTGCAGAAAGTGGGGAGCACACTAGGTGCATTAGAATGGGGATAACCATGCTTTGTTTTTCGATTAGGAGCGGTATGTGTGAGGTTTTATGGTCTGTGAATCAGTTTTACGGCTCCCCTAATTATCATCTGAGATAAATGACCAAGAAACTCATAAAAAATAAGATCACAGGTGTTTTCTTGGTGTCCGGTTTAGAGAGGCTCCTCTGTATAGCAATATCTGTGTGTATAATTTATTGAAAACTTAGTCTACATTCCAGAAATTCTCTGCCAGTTGCTAACTGCTGTAGAGGTTATATTATCCCCTCGCCGACAGCAACTAGGAGATATAGCTTTAGTCCATGTACCTACATACCATAATGTTACCTTTCATTTTTCAATAACCCCTTCACTGATTTTAATAATATATGGCCGCAATGTGTCTTAGGGATGGTACTTTGTTTTGCATACGACCCACGTCCGATCGCCCAAGGTCACTGAGGACTTATGTTCATCTTGTTTGTAAGGCAACTGTGTTAAATAGGGGATTAACTTGGTGATAACGATGCCCTTGTTGTACTCAAATTCACATTAGTGTATACAAATCAATAAAAGCCTTAGGGAGTTTAGTCGTGTTTTCAAAACATCTATATATGAATTATAGTTTACACTACTACTGATCTGCTAGATGTGACAATCATCACAGTGAAAATTTCACCCTCATTGGTCAACAGGGGGCAAGACAATGAACATGCATATTTGATTTTACTATGGAATTGAAATATACAGAAAATGTCCAAATTTGTTGTTTAACCCTTTTATAGCATGCGGGAACCGAAAATTTTCGTCTGCTGTTGTTTCATATTTGTATTTTTTCGGAATAAAAACATGGTTTGACAGCACTTGAGAATCATTTCCATTGAAAATGATTCTCAAGTGCTGTCAAAACATGTTTTTCAGGAGAAAAATAAACTGCAGACAAAATTTCATTCAGCATTGTAAAGGTTAAACACTAAAGGGTGAACGAGTTGCTGGTGAAATAGCTTCCCTCATCCAATTTACTTGCAGACCACCCGAGAATGTACCACAGTAAAGATTACACGATAACCAAAGTGGACATTCCGCCACAGATGAACCCTGTGCGGATAATGCCCCCACCCCCGTCGTTGACGCCCACCCCCCAGGGGACGGGGGCGGCCCTGGCCTACGACTCTGACACGGCCGACTCCCTACAGGAGGTGCCCACAGACAAGTCGTTCAGCATGAACACACACGGCTCAACTGACTTTACCAACTCTCTCATGTCTGACTCTGTTAACTCCCATGGGGAGAAGAAACACGGGAAAAAGGTGAAGCAAAAAAAGAAGAGAAAAGAGAAAGACGGTGTTGGATTAAAAAGTGATGACGAGTTGAATGACACAACAGTGTTTACGCTCAATAAATCGGCAAAGCTGAATGCCGATGGCAGTATTAATTACACCGATGGGTTTCGTCAGCTGCCATTTACACCGAAAAGTTCGAAAGACAATGTGAAAAGCGACCTGAATGTGCCTCCTTTGGACTTCACAGCTCTCGCGGCCAGCAGCGACAGCCTGTCGTTCCAACCATACACAGCGACATTCCGGTCCACCGACACGCACTTCACAGACAGACTGTTGCCCGCATTGAAGGAGGAGCGGCTTCAAAGTCGACTGAACATGGTCGCCGATACAGAGGTGTAGCATAGTCATGCCATGCAAGTTGTATTGTAACAAGTGCTTTCACACAATTGAAATGGTTTTTGGAAGAATTGGACTAAGACCCATTATGGACTTAGCCCGCTTCTTCTACTGACCCCTTCAATTGTTTTATAGTAATAAATTATTTGTTGAACCATGCAATCGGGTTAATTGGTAGCTGCACTTGATTTATTTTTACTTAGGACGTCAGCTGTGATTAAAACATTTTTGTTACGCCTGCTTTAGCACCGTATATAGAGGGTGAGCGTAGTGGTTGGTGCTGCAGTTTTCTCACATCTGCTCGCAGAGAGTGGTATAGTGAATGCAAGGATGTCCGGGTGGCCAGGTTTCATCTGAACTTGAGGTTTATGTTTTTCTGTTGGTTGGTTCGACATACTGGCTGCCGTCACCTCAATGATGCCCTTAGTTTTTTTGTATTAGTTGTCTAAAGATTGTTTGTTTAGGATCACCCAATCTTGCATAGCATTTTTCGCCAAAATTCTCCCACCCTAGATTTCTTTCGACATTTCAGTCGAAGTAAAGACTACTGAACAAACAATTTTTAGACCACAAAAAAGAATTGTAACAAACTGAAACAAATGTTTATGTTACCAAACATGTTCAGATCAAGTGGTTTATGATATATATGTAATGGTATAATCAGTATTTAAACAAACTGCGATATTTTCTGTAAATGATGCTATAAGTTGGCAATGCTTTCAAAGCAGATGCTGAAATAACCCTTTCACCCCTATATATATATATATATATATATAACATGGTTTGTCCCATGTTAATTTTTGACTATTCCATTAATAAAAAAAAAGGGATATTGTTATAAAGTCCTAACAATAAATACAAAAACTGCAGATCCTGACGAGACGGCTCGTTACGAGCCGTCTCATCTGGATCTAGTGTTTGCGAATGTTGGTTTTGTGGTGTTGAAAGGGTTAAATTTTGTACATGCTTCAAATTTCAAACATTCAATTCATATAGTTTATTTAGTTGTAAATAGTGTAGTTGCGCTGTACTATGGAATGTTGTATATATAATACTGGTATACAATTGTCTGTGATATTTGCCATTGTCTCATCAAAATGTGTGCTTTATGTAGCGGTCTCCGCGAAAATGCCAAAATTTTACAGGACATTCGGTCTGGTAAACTTGAAATTATTACCAGACCGGGCAAAAATTTACCAGACCGAAAAAGTTTTATAAAAAATAAAATAGATTTTGAGTGATATTTAAGAGTTTTTTTTAGTTTAAGTTTATTAGTCATACCCAAGGAAGGTGATTTCATGAAAGATTAGAATATTTTTTTTATTGTTTACTATTTTTTTATAGTCGGACATTCGGTCCGGCGACTTCCGGTTTACCGTCGGACCGGTGGCAATTTTAACGGACATGTCCGACGGACTGACATCTTTCGCGGAGACTGATGTAGTGAGATATCTACATTCCATTGAATGAAACTTAAATGTGGCGTGGGTGGTTGGTCGGGCGAATGCGACGGTGTAAATTAACGGTAGGGGTTCCTCCTTATAGGAATCACAATTTTCCTGGTTTGGCCCTCAGGTACGTTTTTATCTTTGGCTCTTTTGTTACCCGGGAGTTAATTGGGTTATTGCCCATTATAAAAGTAGTAAGATTATTACTGATCCTACTGTTTTTGGGAGGGGGCCAAGTGATTCTGGTGTGGCGAGGACCTGGCATCACATCAGGATTATTCTTATTTCAAATGCTTCTCTTTTGTGTTGATGGGCCGTTAAGCACCATTCCATTTCAGGGCTGTTTATGTAGAATTTTGTAAATATTCAATTCTGATTTTGGGATTTTTCCCCCATTTGTACATGTAATATATGGGATTTAGTACTAAACCCATTGACCTTAGCTGTTGATAGGCCGTTAAACCCCAACAAAAAAACAAACACAATTAAATGTGGCTGTTACTGGAACAAGTGCTCTCACCGGACACAAAGAAAACTTCTTATTTTTCCCTGGTCTCTTGGTCAGTTATCTCAGGTGATAATTTCTGTTCATGATTGCAAAGCACACAAATATGTCTCAGAATGATCATATGCCTGACTTACAGTGGAACATCTCTAAACTGGACACCCTGGGGATATCCCAGGGTGTCCAGTTTAGAGAGGTACCAGTGTGTTTGTTTTCCATATTGGAATCTTGATATTTGTGACTGGAGTATTGTTCATATGCACGGGTATGGGACAAGGATATTGTACCCGAGTGGCTAGAATATGTTGTCGTAAATGATGCTTGTCAAGTAAGAAAACTGGGCTATCACAGTTTGATAATACTGCACATTGATCACTAGAGGTACAAGTGATGTGTTGGTGGCCTAGCAGTGAATATGGTAGATCCTGATCACAGTGCATGTATGCATGGGTTGATCATGGTATACATTTGCTGCAAAGGCAAAAGTATGTCAGTTTTATCAGATATTGTGGTCTATGTGGGCCATCAGTGGACAGATCTTGCAAAATTACACCCGCTTAGTGGCGGACCAGCATACGCATCTACGCAGTGTGGTCCGGGCCTGTGTTGTACATTCAGTTCATTGAAGTCCACTTAGAGCCACTAATCCTGTCACAGGGTGAGAAAATTGTGCACTGGCCCGGGACTCGAACCCGGGACCTGATGTACCATACCATCACTCTAACCGACTGAGCTAACCTGGCACAGATACACACTTCCTCCCCATAGTCAGTTACCGGTACATACCGACTATGACATACTCCCCCACCAAAATGAAATTCATCCCATAATTCCAATGTTAAATCGTCTCTGAATTTCATATATAATATTTGGTACATTTTAGGGAGTATACACACTTCCTCCCCATAGTGAGTTACATACTGACTCTCACATGAATGTGCAAAATAACCAGTATCTATAATCGTGGTAAATGTTGAAAGGTGCCTTAGCTGGCAGCCCATATATATCATCACTTAACCCAGTACATGTACATTCTACGGTAACACCATTTTAGTGTTATAAATTTCAAAATATTTCCTTAATTTCTCATCAGAAGTGTATGTCGTCACCACTCGTTTGAACCGTCTCATCGAGACGGTTCAAATGAGTGGTGACAACATACACTTTCATTGAGAAAGAAGAAAAATGGAAAAGGAAATTGTTCAAAATATCTATATATACGGTATATAAAGCATATTGCGAATGTAAAGGGTTAATGAGCACTGGTGCATTATGTGCCACAACAGTAGTAATAGCTCGCGACAAGGAAACCATGTAGATAGAATAGATGCTTTTTATTTATTTATTTATTAAGTTTACTAGATGTCAAATTCATATTTTATACCCGTTATATTTATATGTTTATAACCTTGTGTTATGTGCATGCCGTCCATTTTAAATTATTGTGTACTACTGTCTGTTTCACGAAACCTGCCCAAATTTTACGGCTATATAAATAATGCAAAACAATATATTTTTATGCCACCGGGTTTCGAAGAAACGGGTGGCATATAGTGTTTGGACAGTCCGTCTGTCCGTCCATCCGTCTGTCCGTCCGTCCGTCTGTCCGGGCCAACATCGGGGGTTTAGGAGCTTAGGGTAAGGGTTAGTAACAAAGGATTCCTTTGTTATAGTCGGTAAGCTCCTAATTCCATTGATCTTTAGGAGCTAATCCTTTGATCTTTTAAAGAACAAATAGCTCATAACTCTCAAATGTTTGAACGTCCGTCCGTCCGTCACACTTTTCGGTTAACCACTTTGTCACAGTTTCTCAAATATGCTGCAGGTGGCATCCGCGTTCGACAGACGCATTTCTTGTTTGATATTAAATAATAGCAAAATTTAAGAATGAGCCTTCTTTTTATTTTGTGAAATTTTGTCCAATATTGATTTTAATGCGAAAAAACAATTCCCACATGTTCCCTGAGGCTTGTACCTCTATGTCAGAAAAGCGGACGTTAAACCCTATTCACTCACTCACTCACTCCCACATGTTAAATCCCCATAGACCTCTTCAGAGTGAAGATGTCTATGAGGATTTAACATAGAAAAATAAGAAATAGTGGACCGATTTTCAAAATATAACTTTTGTTTTTTAGTTAGATCATTTCCAAGCTATCTAGCTAGGATTCAGAATAAATTTCCAATTTTTTTTGTTCTTCGACTTCTTTTTTCCCCCATGTTAAATTCCTGTATAGAACAAATTTTTGTAATAAAATCAATATTTGACCAAATTTCACGAAATAAAAAGAAGGCTCATTCTTAAATTTTGCTAAAATTTAATACCGGTATTCACGAAACAAAATACAAGTAAAATTTGGGCAGGTTTCGTGAAACAGACAGTAGGTATTGTTCTAATTTTTATACGCCCGTTTGACAAGAAACGGGATGTGTTACTGTACCTCTGATGTGCGTCCCTGAGTTTCTGGCATAGATTCTTTAATTTCATCATGAAGGTTTTTCTATTCTGTTAATGTGAAACTATTCCGTGTAGATCCTGAGGAAATGCCTGGGGGCCGTTTCACTAAACTTTGTACGTCTAAAATGTTTGTAAGTAACAAATTATGATAGTCTGTAAATTTCACATCAACACTGTTTTCTTGTAAACAATTATTGGATTTACATGTATTGAGCATAGGCTGCTTATGCAGCCTATGCTCAATAAATGTAAATCCATCAATTGAAATTTCCAGACGATCCTAAATTTGCACTTACGTACATTTTAGGTCTCGCAGGACAGTGGGCAGCTAGCTTTAAAAAGGGGGTGGACGATTTTCTATATACTTCACTACCGACCCTGTAAGTTACAACACCAGTGTGTCTAGAAAAATAGGTTTATGGATATTTCTTGACTTAGGGAGGGTTGACTAGGTGTATTTTTTAGAGTATTTCATAATTCTACGAAACTGAATGTTAGCTTTTGACATCTTGGAAAATGTCGCCTGCTATGCTGTCTCGCCGGTACGGTTTCGCGTCAGAATTTAAGGTATTTTTCGGGCATTTGTAGCGAAAATTTGAGCTGGTTATGACCCCGCTTTGAAATCATGTTCAGAAAATGGTGTGGTGTTACAAGTGATAGAACAAGACATAACAAAGTATCTGTGCCTCATATTTTCATGAAAACAATTCCGATAAATTCAGTCGTGTTGAAATTTCTGGCCAAAAATAGGTGGGTTGGGTAACACATCTGATGCGGTTACTGAATTTTTATTGTGGCGCACGATTTGTACTTCATTTGCGAGTATTTTTCAATACTTGTCGCAAGAGCCTCCTTAACTGATTGTGAGAGGCGGTGATTTTTATAAGTCACCTGCCGCCCTCAGAAAAGCAGTCAATTTTGGCTATTTTCAACCGTCCCGTGATGCCTTAGTCGTACAAATTTTAGTGAAACGGTCCCCTGGTTATCTGGATGTAGTAAGTTTGGTCATGTTGGAAAGGTGCGTCTATATGTGGCTCTGACTGGAGAAATGGGGCTTATGGGATCTATGACCAGTACAGCTCTTGATCCAATAGCACACTCCTGCAGTTCCGATAACGATTACTATTGCTTGTTAGAAGCAGTACAGGTGCATCGATGGAATGGCGAACAGTGCAGATCATGATCAGACTGCGGATGCACAGGCTGATCTGGATCTACACTGGTCACAAAACCCATCAGCCCAATTTCTCCAGTCAGAGCCACATATAGTTTTTCCAAATCATACTTTGTTGTGTACGGTAGTATAGTCGCACCCGACACCAAGAGTCCAGTAGCCTATTTCACGAACCTCCGTTAGTCGACTAAACTGTTAGCAGACTAGACTAAGTTTAGTCGACTAACCATAGTCTGCTAAACTTTTTGACATGTTTGCATTTCGCGAACGATTTTGTAAGCCACGTTCAAAACAACCGTGGGCGCCGCCATCTTGGAATTCCGTCATCTGCTATTTTGCTTAGTAGACTAACCGAAAGTTTAGCCGACTAACAAAGAGGTTAAGCAAAGTAGACTTTGCTTAGTCGACTAACGTGTTTGTGAAATGCGTTTTTTCCCCGTTAGTCGACTAACGGCCTGAAGTTTAGCAGACTAACCGAGTTTAGTTGACTAACAGAGGTTCATGAAATAGGCTACTGATGTGGTTAATGCTGATGGGTTAAGGACACATGGGACTGCTGATTATCATGACGCGATCATAATTGCTTCCTAAATGTGATGTGATATGCATTGTATATGTATATCATTTCTATGTTAGCATTGATCGTTACTGTATAATATACGGCCCATGGAGTGGCCCACTCAGCCATCTTAGTATGTTCAAGCCATCAGCCAGATTCACATTTTGTCGCATTTGACAAAGAACGGAAAATGCGAAGTAGAACATATGCTATAATATAGCTAAACATGTAGAAAAGCCAGAACAACATATTTATACATATATTTCATCACATTTAGGAAGCAACTGTTTAAGTCATATGATGATCAGGGGTCACACGAGTCCTTAATGTTCACCGTCATTTACCTCTGATGATAATGCCTGTTTATGATCACAAAGCACACACACACATAGCTCAGAGTAGATATGTGCAAACAGTGGAATATCTCTAAACTGGACACCCTGGGGATCTCCCAGGGTGTCCAGTTTAGAGATTCCACTGTATTGTTAATGAAATCCCATGCCAAAAGGTTTTGATTTTTTAGACCGGTGTTGCTTCTAATCACTGGGTCCCAGGGGATCCATTCTCACTGGGTTCCATCAAATTCCACTCACCCCTTCATTGTGGAATGGTACAGTGTGTAACCGGGCCATATTTGTAGGCTGATCGGCCTAACCGGGCCATATTTGTAGGCTGATGGGCCTGAAACTATGTGTGCTGCCAGGACAAATCGATGGTCTAGTAACATAAGGTCGTAACTTACGACCTTATCTTACTAGACCATCGAAATAGGGGTTTATTGGGTTTGTGACCAATATAGTCCCAACACAGCCTGCACATTCACAGATAGAGCTGGACATACACTGTTTACCATTGTGTTGGGACAATGTACGTGATTGATCGTTCGAACACATCGTATTGGTCTGTACATGCTAGCTGATCAGAAGCTACATTAGGCAAAAACCCAATAAATCACTTGTTTTAGCAGTTTTGTATACATATATACGGTCCCCTTATGGAACAATTTACCGGGTATGGAAGGTGTTCGAGCCAATTCCCACCCTTAAATATAGGCCAAATCGAATCGAACGATTTACTAGTGGGCATTCTGAATGTATTCATGTTTCCATCAGAATAAAATGGTAGAAAATAAAAAATAGAACCTAAATACGCTTCACTTTTTTATTTTACCCACACATACAAAATGGCATCAACACTCCACTCAAATTATTCATTCATGCACATTTTGATTATATTGAGAACACCGAAGATATGACAGCCAGGGCCCGGTTGCTCAAAACATCAGTTAGCTTAACGGACTGTTAAATCCTTAACTGAATGGTTAAAATCTCTGTTAAAACAGAGATTTTAACCATTCAGTTATTAAGGATTTAACAGTCTGTTAAGCTAACGGATGTTTTGAGCAACCGGGCCCAGACTGCTTTCTGTGGGTGACTATAAAGTGCTCAGGACCACAGGTGAACGGCATGTTGATAGGATAGTGTATTGTACTTTTTTTAGCCGTGCCGATCGCCTGTGGTCCTGAGGACTTCATATATATATGTATTATAATACATATAATACTTTGACTATAGAATGACATTTTTTTTTATATACATCGATTTGCGACCAGTGTAGATCCAGATCAGACTGTGCAGCCGCACAATCTGATCAGGATATGCACTGTTCGCCATTTCATCAATGAAATTCCAGTTGTGCTTCTAACAAGCAATATAGATCAGGCTACATGTGTATGTTACTTGATCAGCAACTACACTGGTCACAAATCCAATAATTCCCATTTCTCCTTGGGACTATTGTTATTACATATATTTGGTATTCGCAGTCATATGAAGTTAATAAATAAAGAAATGAATGCGATATACGAGTCTTGTGCACTAAATCCTTTAATTAATATATCAAGGACTGACCATTAATTGTTTAAAAGATAATTAACATCGTCAATGTGATGAAATATTTGTATACTTTATATCTGACCCTGTTCTTCGATTTGCCATCTGAGCCGTCTTAGCAAGGACAAACTGTCGGTCAGTTTCTTCATTATAGCAGATGATTTTTTGGAGAAAAAGTTTGAAAATCATTCAAGCAAAACAAGCAGGCTAACAACTACCATAATGATCCGAAGTATTTGGACACACTTTGGATTGGGAAACCCCTAACAAATTGTATCAAATACAATGTACATTGTACAAATGGGGGGGAAAATCCCAAAATCAGAACTGAATATTTACAATAACAAAACTATATATTCAGCCCTGAAATCAGAATAATCCTGATCTGATGCCAGGTCATCGCCACACCAGAATCACTTGGCCTCCTCCCAAAAGCAGTAGGATCAGTAATAATCTTACAACTTTTATAATGGGCAATAACCCAATCCAACTCCCAGGTAACTAAAGAGCCAAAGATAAAAACGTACCTGAGGGCCAAACCAGGCAAATCGTGATTCCTATAAGGAGGAACCCATACCGTTAATTTACGCCGTCTCATTCGCCCGACCACCACCCACATATTTATTTGTGTTTGAATATTTAGGGTTATTACGGTAAACTGTTTTTAACAACTCTCGGCGAGCTGCATGTGATGAATTTAGCAAAATCATGATGTGCTCATCTAACAAAACACACATCACCTACATGAGGACATGAAACTATGACGGCTGGATGATGGTAGAAATGTTGGTACAAAACACACATCACCTACATGAGGACATGAAACTATGACGGCTGGATGATGGTAGAAATGTTGGTACAAAACACACATCACCTACATGAGGACATGAAACTATGACGGCTGGATGATGGTAGAAATGTTGGTACAAAACACACATCACCTACATGAGGACATGAAACTGACGGCTGGATGATGGTAGAAATGTTGGTACAAAACACACATCACCTACATGAGGACATGAAACTGACGGCTGGATGATGGTAGAAATGTTGGTACAAAACCCGCCGACAGCTGCAGAACGAGACACTTGTGCCATGTGAGTTTGTACATGTGAGTTTGTACATGTGAGTTTGTACCTAAGAACATGTGCAATATCTCGTGAAAAATATTTACTAAATTCACAATATTTTCCGCAAATGACGTCAAAAGTTGACAAAATTGTAAAGAAAATTTTGTCAACTTTCGATGTCATTTACAGACAATATGACAGTTTCTGTAAATATAATGTCATGAAAAATCACACATGTTCTTTCTTACATACAAACTCATATGACACGTCTCAAATGGTTCAACCATTTTTCTACAGTAGAACCCCTCTAAACCGGACACAGAGGAAGATTAGTTGAGCTTAATTTAGATGTTACATTGCCATTTACCTCCGATAATAATGTCTGTTCATGATCGCCAGGTACCCACGCGTTAAACATGCAGTTCATTCGAGACGAGTAAACATTAAAATACAATCAATGCTGGAAGACAAGAAATCAATAAATATTGAACACAATGTAAGAAGTTTTTTAAAATAACTTTATAAAAATCAGGGAAACACACAAAGAGCACATCAATGTTGTAATTATTCCTTTAAAATATTGTATCTGTTGACAAACTAAAATACTGTTAAAATC
The DNA here is from genome assembly GCA_029237695.1 of Conchocele bisecta. NCBI lineage: Eukaryota > Metazoa > Mollusca > Bivalvia > Lucinida > Thyasiridae > Conchocele > Conchocele bisecta. The sequence continues at coordinate 7,959,363 of CM055265.1, read as the reverse complement.
TTCAATATACAATGCATATATTATATATTTCTTTTCTTTCGTAGCGGAAAACAAAACAATAAAACAAACATGTAAACTGTTCTCACATTCGTTTTCATTCAATCTAAATGATTTACAGACAAATATGTGGCTTTGACTGGAGAAATGGGGCTTATGGGTTTTGCGACCAGTGTAGATCCAGATCAGTCTGTGCATCCACACAGTCTGATCAGGATCTGTACTGTTCGACATTCCATCAATGAAACACCTGTCCTGCTTCTAACAAGGAATATTGATTACTACCAGGCTACAGGAGGGTGCTATTTGATCAGGTGCTATGATGATGACCAAACCCATAAGCCCCATTTCTCCAGTCACATATATAGAGAATAAGTACCAGTCTATGTGGATACAGAATATATTTCACGAGACGGCCAGACCACACAATCCTGTGGACTCGTTAGTCGACCGAACTATGGGGTCTGGCCGTCTCGTGAAATATATGCTTTATACAACATAGACTGGTAGTTTTCTATTTTTAAATGCTTTTCTTCCAAATTAATGACTAGTCTGGAAATAATAATACTGTCTTGAGGTGTATGAATGGTATCGGGGGTTGTGTAACTCCGCCCATCAGTTTGTTGTGATTTGTGAAATACCAGTGCTTCGTCAGAGCATGGAAATCATTCAAAACGCTCGTTTAAATTGAAAGCTGAATGACTGTGATTTTCTAACGCCAATATTGATTTTCTTGCGAAAAAACTATGGGGATTTAACATGGGTAAATCATTCTAATTTCAGAAATAGTGGACCGATTTTCAAAATTTAACTTTTATTTTCTTAGATCATTTCCAAGCTATCTAGCTAGGTTTCAGAATCAATTTACAAAATTAAAAGAAGGCTCATTCTTAAATTTTGATAAAATTCACACTAAGTTTTTTTTTATCACCCGACATGTTGCTTGTTATTGATTTCTTGGGAAACAAACGTGCATAAAAATAAACAAGTTTTAAATAAACATAACAACCAAGATAGTATAACAAACAAATTTAACAGAAAACTTTACAATGTGCCGACTATATTGCGCTGTCCGCAAGCGGGTGTGACAACAAATCAATGGCATTCAGTTGGCGCACACAACATGTTATCTCTGACAGCACATTAGGTTGTGTAGGGTATTGACCTATACACATAGCTACACGTATACTCATACAATTATGGCAGCTTTTCTGAAATATATACCCAGTTCGATTATAAAACATGGGTAAAACGGATTTTCAGAAAATATGCCATAACTCCGAATGGATAGCCTATTTCACCAACATTGCAAAGTATACTTTTGTAGCAAAGTATACTTTTTGAGGGAGTATATCATTTATTTTTCCTGAAATGCATTATTTCATATAGAACTAACGACTGCATATATTTGATGATTACAAGTAAGCAGAATTATTATACTTAATTTATTACATTATCACAGCCAAAATGGCTGTGATAATGTAATAAATTCAGTATAATATAAATTAATAAATTTATCCTAAAATTTAAAATTTCTCCCTCAAAGTATACTTTGCTAGTTAAGTATACTTTGCAATGTTGGTGAAATAGGCTACAGACGAAGAGCCAATAGTTATCGGTTATCGGTATTTGATTTGTATGTGGATATATGCACAAGTTCCGCAGCGTGCTATAGTGCGCGACTTTTGGAGCGCAGTATCATTGTGCAGAGGAACGAGTGGTATTTTCCACATACAATTTATATGCGCCTCAAAAATTATACAACATATAAATAAAATAAACAAATGAATTTGTTATAATTTAAAAGGAACTAGTTTACGATGTCGAACATAGTTCGGCACTGACCAATATAAACTCACGAGATATGGACAATGTTTGTTTGTTTATTGGTGTTTAACAGCCTATCAACAGCTACGGTCATGTAAGGCCGGGCAAACGGGTACAATTCCATTTTAACCTGCTGCATTGGGGGGAAAATCCCAAAATAAGAACGGAATATTTACATAGAGAACAAATATATTCTCCTTCCTCTAAAATAGGATTATGAAAAATCGTAATACTCACATAAGGGGTATCAGCAGATTCAATTGTCACACACAAAATGCCAAAGACGTTTGTCAGGGCCATGATGAACCACGATCATTAAATTACCCATCTCGTACTCTCACCTGCCACCCACTCAATATATATGGACAAATATCGACGTCTTGCGTTCCAAACAAAAGTATGTATTTTATAATTTTGTGCTTCAGTTCACACTGCTACACCTGTAGCCTATTTCATCAACATTGCAAAGTACCGGTATACTTTACTAGCAAAGTATACTTTGAGGGAGTAATCATTTATTTTTCCAGAAATGCATTATTTCACATAGAACTAACAAATGCATATATTTCATTATTAAAAGTATGCAGAATTATTATACTGAATTTATTACATTATCACAGCCATTAAATGGCTGTGATAATGTAATAAATTCAGTATAATAAAAATTAATAAATTTAAAAAAAAATTGAAAATTTCTCCCTCAAAGTATACTTTGCTTCTAAAGTATACTTTGCAATGTTGATGAAATCGGCTACTGATGGTATATCATGTATACCAAGTATGCGGTCGGTCAGATAAATCTGTAGTTTTACTGACAGGCAAAACTTGAGATATAACTCCATATGGATCTGAGGCAGAGCAAACAATACGCAATTGAAGGGGTCAGTGGAATAAGGAGGCTAATCAACTGTTGGAGTAAAACTCTCTGTTGGAGTACAACTCCCTGTTGGAGTTAGCCTCCTGATGTCACTGACCCTTCAATTGTAGTTTGTGTAAAGGCACATAATTGTGATAAGGACTATAGATGTCTAATATCAAGATTTACAATTTACAGGAGTGACACAGCAAAATTGGAAATAAATTCTACAATTGGTCTACATATTTATATGTCTCCACATATTCTGGACATGCAATCAAATAACCACAGGATGTAGAAACAGTTGCATTATTTATTGTATTGGTAAACTGTTGTCATGGCATCACACTGTCACATATCAAAACATTACATAACTAGTCGGGTGGGGAACACTGCAATCCGCTGATATGATGTACAAAACAGTCAACACTACAAAACTATATAAATGTAACATTTGTATATGGCTGCGGCCCGCATGTCGAGCCTGCTGAGGCTTTGATAATATCTTGTATTGATGCCCACATGATATATGTACAGTGGAACCCCGCTATAGCGATATTTCACGATTACAATGACACTGCGGACCTACAAGGGCTCCTAAGAAAAACAAAGTTTGATTTGAAGAGAAATCATGGGATTTGTGAAAACTAGGTGTCAGAAGGGATATTTGTTCATCAGCTGCAGAGGCATTAGCAACATATCCCATGGAGCTACGACAAATCATTGAAGACGGGGGATATGTTCCGGAGCTGGGGCCCGTTTCACTAAACTTTGTACGACTAAAATGTTCATAAGTGCAAAATTATGATAGTTTGTAAATTTCACATTAACAACGTTTTCTTGAAAACAATTATTGGATTTACATTTATTGAGCATAGGCTGCATATGCAGCCTATGCTCAATAAATGTAAATCCATTAATTGAAATTTCCAGACGATCCTAAATTTGCACTTACAAACATTTTAGTCGTACAAAATGAAACGGCGCCCAGATCTACAGCTGCGACAAAACTGGCCTTTGTTACAGGATGATAGCTGCTTGGTGAGCCGCCAGCTAGTGCAATACATGGTATCAATTACCTGCCTGCTTGATACCTGGCATATAGGATAGGAATTCGGAAGTACTGTGGTTCAAAATTAGGTGACTCATATGTCAAAACTGACTGACCGTTTCAATAAGAGTGACACAATGTGAGACAAACATAACTTGAACACAAAATTGATTTTGGGTATGTGGGCCATATGGGTGGGCTACAGAATGAAAGTATAGATGATGATTGTATGAAGTCAATATGGCTTAATTGCAAATATATAACACATTTAAAAACTTTAATGTAGATTCCGGGTACATACACATAGGCATCATTGTGATCACTATCGCTTTCTGCAAGTGGCCTCGGCAAAAAATCATATCCCATCCCAGCGATATCAGACTTATTTCATACCTTACTGTCCATTTACTTTATTATCAGTACCTACTGAGCCTGGACAGTCCATTTCGCCTATAGATTGCACAATATATATATATGTGCTTGTGACTGGAGAAATGGGGCTTAAGGGATTTGTGGCCAATGTAGCTCCTGATGAAATAACACACTCCTGTAGCCTGCTAACGATCTACCGGTATATTGCTTGTTAGAAAAGCGACAGCCGCTGATTTATGGAATGGTGAACAGTGCAGATCATGATAAGACTGTGCAGATGCATAGACACATCTGGATCCACACTGGTCACACAACCCATAAGCCCCATTTCTGTAGTCAAAGCCACATATTGTTATTGGTGGGGTAATATGTATATAGACATGCGGTACTTAACCATGTACATGTAATAAGCCATCATCTATAAATTTACATTTGACATTAGTCAATCCAAATAATTGAAAAGGAATTTACAAGCATTAACTTAATGAATAAACGAGATGTATATACCACATTAAGCTAAATAGAGAATTTAATATAAATAAAGTTGATAAATGTGTAAAATACGAAAGATATTGCACACTCTCGCAAACATATTGCATAAATATTGACTACAGTAACACACAGAGTTGCATAAATCACGTTAGGTTTGATTTGTTAAAAACCAATCTCTAGCACCATCGTCAGGCATCACTGCTCATCATTCCCCCATTATGCTGACTTTGATGGATTTACATTTATTGAGCATAGGCTGCATATGTAGCCTATGCTCAATAAATGTAAATCCAACTAACCAACGTTGACAAAACAGGCATTACAACATGTCAAACAATTGCTGATATGAGGCCCCTTGCTTATACAACTTATAGTCTCTCGCAATCAGGAAGTTTGATTGGCCAAGGCTGAGCTGTGCTCAATCTTGGCCTATCAAACTGTCTGATTTTGAGTACAAATTTGAATAATGTTCTTATAAAAGGTACTGAGTGAGTGAATAGGGTTTAACGTCCGCTTTTCTGACATAGAGGTACAAGCCTCAGGGAGTCTACACGCAGACGGGTCAACGGGGTCGTGTCCCGTATCCACCTGTCCGAGGGGGGTAAATCCCAACTTCAGAACTCAATATTTACAATCAAAATATATATTCAGTCCTGAAATTAGAACAACCTGATCTGGTGCCAGGCCCTCGCCACACCAGCATCATTTATCCCATCCCCTAAAAGTAATAGGATTAGAGCTAATCTTACTTTTATATATGGGGCATAGCCTGACTCAACTCTCACATACAAGAAAGCCAAAAATGTACATGAGGGCCAAATCCGGTATAGTGGGTTCCGGAAAGTATGAACCCAATCGTTAAGCCAGTTTAGTCGCCTTTTACGACAAGCAATGGCTACTGCAGCACTATTCTCAGGATCAGTTGATCCCGCCCCGGTGCCTGCACGGGGCATAAAAGGTACTGAGTATCTACTTCACTATCATGCCAGACCTCCAGATAAGCTTTGTATCTAAAGTGTATTATACAAGATTTTAAATTCAATGCATATTTTACTTTTACAATTAAATATGGAACACATGATAACAAAATAAAACATTAAAATATTCACCTATTTGAGCTGCAAAAAGCAAACACTTCTTGCAGTTGAACTATTAAGTAGATTTTCAACTTTGTTACCGTATTTTCACTACTCAATTTGAAAATCAAAATATATTTTCACATTGCTGTGAGTATTTTGTACTCCCACTTTTGATAATCATTGCGTATTCTGCTAAAATAAGTGAGTAAAATACACCAATACGCATCTTATCTGGAGCTCTGTCACGCTAGGAACCACAGTTTCATTTGTCGACGCTGATCCTTGGCCAATCAAACCCTGATTTTGAGTATGAAGTTGGAGAACATGGGAGAACATTCTTTAAAGTTTTATTATAAGGACCCGTCCTTATAATAAAATCCACACAGTCTGATCTGAGCCTACGCTATTCAGTCACTGTCGAGTGCATGCTACCATCGGAAAAAGGATTGATGTGCAAGATAACCAGGGCCCTGGTTATCTTGCACATCAATCCTTTTTCCGATGGTAGCATGTACTCGACAGTGACTGAATAGAGTAGGCTCAGATCAGACTGTGCGGATGACATACATTGTGCGGTTCAAGTTGGATGATATAAAGTTATGGACATTTCATTACATAAACATGGAATAAACAATGCACATGTACATGACACACATCTATTGAGCAATGGCAGCAATTGGTATAGAAATATAAACATTAACAAGGGTATCGTTATCCCTCAGCCAATCACCTCATTAGCAGCCTTGATCATACAAGTTACTGAATAAACAAAAAAAACTTTCATGAATTTGCCTCACAAAAAATGTGAACATAAATCGTCAGTGACCTTGACCTCAGGCAGTCGGACGTGGGTCGCATGTAAAACAAAGCATATGCCCTCGACTCACATTGTGGCCAATTATTATCAAAATCAGTGGTGAGGTTCATAAGTTATTGAAAAGAAAAAAGGTCTTACTAACGTACACACATACATACATGGACTAACACTATACCCCCTCTTGGCTATCGATGAGGGGGTAATAAAGTAAACAGGCAAGGCACTAGGAATATGACGGTATTTATTGTTTATGATATAATTATTTCTATCACACCAATATTAAATGCTGGTTATTATCATCTAACTATACTGTGGTTTGTATTATACATCACGCAATATATAGGAGCTTTATAATATTGAGTTTTTGACTAGTGTAGCTCACTAAACTTAGTACAACTAAAACGTTCGTAAGTCCAAATTTAGGATCGTCTGGAAATTTCAATTGATGGATTTACATTTATTGAGCATAGGCTGCATATGCTCTGACAATAAATGTCAATCCAATAATTGTTTACAAGAAAACATTGTTAATGTGGAATTTACAGACTATCATAATTTTGCACTTACAAACATTTTATTCGCTAAAGGACAATGATCTAAACGACCATCAGTGTATGCCCTGATATGGCCACATTAGTCACAAAGCCATTAAGCCCCATTTTTGTTCACGAGTCATATGTGGTTGTGACTGGAGAAATGGGAATTATAGGTTTTGTGACCAGTGTGGTGCCTGATCAAATAGCACACTTCTGTAGCCTGCTAACAATCTATATTTCTTGTTAGAATGGTGTTTCATTGATGGAATGGCGAACGGTGCAGATCCTGATCAGACTGTGCGGATGCACAGGCTGATCTGGATCTACACTGGCCGTAAAGCCCCATTTCCCCAGTCACAGATATCAGTATTCTCTATTCTTTTCCTTCATTTTTCGTCTCTGTCTGTGCACCACCTTCCTGTACTACAGGTGGTACACCATCACCACCCACAGCTGCAGTCCCGCCAACTGGTGCCTCTCCAGTTCCCGTACTATTGCGCGCCGGTATACCACCATCAAGCTCTATATTTCCACTAGATGTGTTTTCTTCCATTACAGTTGTTATAGAATCCTCCACTTCAAGGCGAGTATTATCATCATTGACTATTTCCCCATTCTCCTCATTATCAACCTTAACATCAGCTACAGGTGCATGTTTACCATCTACGCCGGCATCTCCCAGTGTTACCGACAAACATCCAGTATCACCTTCCCCAGCATCAATTATCTGTCCACCACTGCCAACATCACCACTGCCAACATCACCACTGCCAACGTCAACACTGCCAACATCACCACTGCCAACGCCACCACTACCCAGCTCAGCCATGACAACCTTCTCTGTATCCGTGCCGTTCTTGTCCTCGTCAACAGCCCCGGCATCCCCGGCCCCGTTCAGGAGAGGGTCCACCTGGTTGTAGTAGTCGTGCATGTTGATCATCTCATTCTCCTCTTCATCCTCGGAGCCAGAGTCCCAGGTGTGGCGGGCCTGCTCCATCGTCACCTGCATACCCTCCATGTCGACACAAGCATCGTAAGCCTCCACACCCTCTGTCGCCTGCACACAAATGTAGAAAATACCAGGGTAGAGCCGGTTGATAGCAAGTTTATCAAACAAGCAAGAAATTCAACCGCAACTCAGCAGTTGCGTTGCGGTGGAATGTCTACTAATTCAGGGCCGAGCCTGATAAACTGGATACTTGATTTTGTAGCATGAGGAAGAAATGCTGACAAACTATTGGATATGGAACATGGCTAGGTGCTTCAACAACCATGTCAAGTTTAAAAAGTTTGAGATCATGTTAATGATGGAGTTAGTGTGTCCACATGTATTAAGTGTCTGAACATGGATGTGCTGGAATGATGAAACAAGACATGCAAACATTTCAAACTAAAGAACCAAGAGTGGCCAGAAATTCGAGAGAAAAGTATCACCTGCTATCACATAGGGAGCAGAAAAAATAAAAATATTCACAAGCGTTATGTGTTGGCGATACTCGAGTGTTAGCACCATGACGACTACATTGAGAATGATCCTCATTAATCTACTGACATTTCACCGTCAAGTAAATGGTTTTATTACACTCTTGCAAATTATTTGCACGGATTTCGCTGTGAGAGAAAACCCGTAATCAACTCCTTACAAATAATACACAGTGAAGAGAACACCCGTAATTGCGCACCTGTTTTCTTGGAAACCACAAGCTACCATGCAAAATGTTTAATTTTTATTACAGTCAAAATAAAGTTATTTGAAAATTTGGAAAGGGTCTCGACTAATCTGGAATGTTAATGTTTGAACACATTCCAAACATGCACTCAAATATATCTGGCTCATAGAAACAGCTGCGTAATTTGGATTTCAAAAAGTTTACATGACGTCACATTTGACATCACACAACGTAAAGTAAAAACGAGGGAAAACACGTCATTGTAGAACTATTCATGCGCACATCACAATTCATTGATTATAATCTCAAAAATAGACTAAATGTGCATATATATCCGCCGTGGAAGTGTAATAAATAGGATATTCCATCGTACATGTTTGAATAGCGGAAATAATACACTTGTGTCCTTCGGCATCCGTGCAAGCAACAGAATATTTACATAGAGAAAAAATATTATTCAGCCGTGAAATTAGAATAACCTGACCTGGTGCCAGGTCAATATCATACCAAGTCACTTGGCCCCCTTCCCCTAAAATAGGATTACAAATAATCGTAATACTCACATAAGGGGTATAACCAGATTCAAATGTATCATACAAAATGCCAAAGATGTATATGAGGGCCAAACCTGTAGCCGATTTCATCAAAATTGCAAAGTATACTTACCGGTATCTAGCAAACTTTGAGGGAGTAATCATTTATTTTTCCTGAAATGCATTATGTCATATAGAACTATCGACTGCATATATTTGATGATTAAAAGTATGCAGAATTATTATATTGAATTTATTACATTATCACAGCCAAAATGGCTGTGATAATGTAATAAATTCAGTATAATAAAAATTAATAAATTTATCTTTAAATTGAAAATTACTCCCTCAAAGTATACTTTGCTAGATAAGTATACGTTGCAATGTTGGTGAAATAGGCTACAGGTCACCAGACGCGATTCCGGTAAGCAAGTAATGGTGGCATGAATGAGTTACATAACTAGAAATGGACGCTTGTCGACAAGCGCATGTGTATCCCCCTCCCCAGATACACAAGTAGTTTTAAAAAAGGGTGTTCGAGTTATGCTCCGGAGACAAAATCAGTGACGGAAAAAAACAAAGGGTGATAACTAAAAAATTAGTGATGCAAGAGTTGTCATTCTTGCGTGACACACCTTCAGCGTTGTGGTCTATGCATGTGTGAAGTTTCATGAAAATATTCCAAAGGGTGTTTGAGTTATGCTCCGGACACGAAATCAGTGCACGAAACAACAAAGGGAGATAACTAAACAATTAACGATGCAAGAGTTGTCATTCTTACGTGCGACACACCTTTGGGTCGTCTTCTATGAATGTGTGAAGTTTAATAAACTAGAAAATGTGTTCATAGAACACGGATGTCCCACATATCGCTTTGATAATAAATGAGGCCAAATTCCAAGTCAAAATTTTCTTTTACCTCAGCGTTAAAGTTTTTGAAGCACCAAGTATGTGACCTTGACCCTGGGCTTGGTGGGGGCAGGACGAACGTGGATTTGGCACAGGGCAGTAGAGGACCATTAGAGCAATGCATATATGAAATATGAAGCTGATCCGTGAAAGAAAACAGAAATTATAAGATATTTACCTGAGCGTTAAAGTTTTTGAAGCACTAAGTATGTGATGTTAACCCTGGGCTTGGCGGGGGCGGGACGAACGTGGATTTGGCACAGGGCGGTAGAGGACCATTAGAGCAGCGTATATGAAATATGAAGTTGATCCGTGAATGGAAAGAAAAATTATAAGATATTACCTGAGCATTAAAGTTTTTGAAGCACCAAGTATGTGACCTTGACCCTGGGATTGGCGGGGGCAGGACGAACGTGGATTTGGCACAGGGAGGTAGAGGACCATTAGAGCAATGCGTATATGAAATATGAAGATGATCCATGAAAGAAAACAGAAATTATAAGATATTTACCCGAGCGTTAAAGTTTTTGAAGCACTAAGTATGTGACGTTGACCCTGGGCTTGGCGGGGGCAGGACGAACGTGGATTTGGCACAGGGCGGTAGAGGACCATTAGAGCAACGCGTATATGAAATATGAAGTTGATCCGTGAATGGAAAGAAAAATTATAAGATATTTACCTGAGCGTTAAAGTTTTTGAAGCACCAAGTATGTGACCTTGACCCTGGGATTGGCGGGGCAGGACGAACGTGGATTTGGCACAGGGCGGTAGAGGACCATTAGAGCAAAGCGTATATGAAATATGAAGATGATCCATGAAAGAAAACCAAAAGGATAAGATATTTACCCGAGCGTTAAAGTTTTTGAAGCACTAAGTATGTGACCTTGACCCTGGGCTTGGCGGGGGCAGGACGAACGTGGATTTGGCACAGGGTGGTAGAGGACCATTAGAGCAATGCGTATATGAAATATGAAGCTGATCCGTGAAAGAAAACAGAAATTATAAGATATTTACCCGAGCGTTAAAGTTTTTGAAGCACTAAGTATGTGATCTTAACCCTGGGCTTGGCGGGGGCAGGACGAACGTGGATTTGGCACAGGGCAGTAGAGGACCATTAGAGCAATGTGTATATGAAATATGAAGGAGATCGGTCGAAGGATGAAGGAGATCGGTCGAAGGATGAAGAAATTATGAGAGATTTACCCGAGTGTTAAAGTTTTGTGACGGACGGACGGACGACGGGAGGACGGGAGGACGGGACGAACGTTCCTACGAATGAATACTTGTTGGGTTTTTACTCTATAAAAATACCCAACAAGAGTACCCAACACTATCCTAACCTTACCCAATAAGATCCCCGTACGCTTTCAACAAGTACCCATTCGTGTGTGCGGACGGACGGACGGACGGACAAGGGTAACACTAAATGCCCCCTCCACTATCGTGGTGGGGCATAAAAATATTCCAAAGGGTGTTCGAGTTATGCTCTGGATACAAAATCAGAGCACGAAACAACAAAGGGAGATAAGTAAACAAGAATTCCGCGGAATCAAATGCCTCGCCTTGTCCCGCCTTGACCTCGAGCCTGGGCCCGAAAGCAATTTTCACTGGCCCGAACATATTATACAATTATTGACTAGTGAGCCATAGAATATCAGATTATATTCTATGGCTCACTAGTCAATAATTGTTTTATTATATGATAATAGTCTGTATATAGCACTTACGACCTTATGCTACTAGACAAAAATTGAAAAAGAATTTGAAAAAAAAAATGAAAAAAGAAATTGGAAAAAAAAAGTTTAAAAATTAAAAATAATAATGCTTGCTACTGGAGCCCAGAATTTTTTTTTAATAGTCCTATATTTATGTACATATATCTGCACAGGTCCACATAATGCCACAATATTTTCAACACAGTTTACGGAAATGTAATATACAATTTTTTTTTTTAAAAAATAATGCTCGCTACTGGAGCCCAGAATTTTTCTTAATAGTCCTATATTTATCTACATATATCTGCACAGGTCCACATACTGCCACAATATTGTCAATACAGTTTACGGAAATGTAATAATGTACCTGTATAAATTACCTGTAATAAGTTAGTGGTCAGTTAACTAGATGGCCGCGGCCTGCATGTCGCGCCTTGTGGCGAGGCATGGACACTAAAAAAAAAAGATATAGTATAACGAAAAACTTTTAACCAAAAAACTTAAGCAAAAACTTAAACCGGACACACGTACGTACATACATACGTACGTACGACAAAGTGCCGACTATATCGCGCTTTCCGCAAGCGGGCGCGAAAAAAACTTTAACCAAAAACTTCAAAGTAATTTGACCTTGACATTGGGCACAGGGGCCGCACGGGAGGGGGTAGAATGAAAATATAGATGATGATAAACACCCATGTGAAGTTTCAAGGTAATCGGCAAAGCAGTTGCAGAGATATAGTATAACGAAAAAATTTAACCAAAAAACTTAACCAAAAACTTTAACCAAAAAACTTAACCAAAAAACTTAAACCCAAAAACTTTTAACCAAAAAAGAAAAATGAACCTTAAAACAAAAACTTCACAAAAAGGTAAAATTTGTAATGAAAAATGAATTTGGCACCCAGGGGACCGCCAAGGAGGGGGGGTAGAATTGAAAAATATAGATGATTGACTTTCACCCATGTGAAGTTTTATTCAGGTAATAATGGGCAAAGCAGTTGCAGAGATATAGTTTATCGAAAAACTTTATTAACAAAAAACTTAACCAAAAACTTTAAACCAAAAATTAATTAACCACAAAACTTAACCAAAAACTTCAAAGTAATTTGCCTTGACATTGGGACTTAACCAAAAAACTCAACTTCAAGTAATTTGACCTTGACATTGGGCACGGGAGGGGGGTAGAATGAAAAATATAGTTGATGATAAACACCCATGTGAAGTTTTCAAGGTAATGGGCAAAGCAGTTGCAGAGATATAGTATAAACGAAAAACTTTAACCAAAAAAACAATGTAACCAAAAAACTTTAACCAAAAACAATATTTCCAAAAAACTTTCCAAAAAAAGTTAATTTGACCTTTGAACTGAAAGTATGACTGAACATGCAAAGTTGCGAGATATAGTATAACAAAAACTTTAACCAAAAAAACAAACAAAAACTTTAACCAAAAAACTTAACCAAAAACTTCAAAGTAATTTGACCTTGACATTGGGCACAGGGGCCGCATGGGAGGGGGGTAGAATGAAAATTATATATGATGATAAACACCCATGTGAAGTTTCAAGGTAATGGGCAAAGCAGTTGCAGAGATATAGTATAACAAAAAACTTTAACCAAAAAACTTAACCAAAAACTTTATCCAAACAAGAGGGCCATGATGGCCCTAATTCGCTCACCTGACTCCATGAACACCAGAGGAGAATGTGACATTGAGTTCATGTGTTTTAAAAAAATTGTGCTATTTTTAGATGGCGGTCATCTTGGATTAAGCGATGACTCTCATTTTACAAAATCTGAAAATGCTTCACCCAGCATCGGCCATGTGGTTCCTGAGAAAAAGACGTTAAAAATCTTGAATAAATGGACCTTTTGGTGGCCATCATGGATGACATAATCATCCGATTTCGACAAAAAATGCACCAGAGTGATCGCCTCATTGATACCTTCAATTTGATATATGAAATGACCATATTCAGTCAAAAATAAAATTTGACCCCACGGGCCACGCCCATTTTTGACCCCGGGGTCACCATTTTAACAACTTTGAAAGAGCAATGTACATCGATCATTCCTACCAAGTTTCGTTGAAATCCAGCAAGTGGTTCATGAGAAGAAGATTTTTTAAGAATTTATGCTATTTTTAGATGGCGGCCATCTTGGATTAGTGATGACCTCCATTTTAACAAATCTGAAAAGGCTTCACCCATGGACCATAACTTTTAAATTTGGCTACCATGGGCCAAGCGGTTCATGTGAAGAAGAATTTTGAAATCTCTAATAAAAGAACGACCTTTTGACCTTTCGGCGGCCATCTTGGATGACATAACAATCCGATTTCGACAAAAAATGCACCAGAGTGATCGCCTCATTGATACCTTCAATTTGATATATGAAATGACCATATTCAGTCAAAAATAAAATTTGACCCCAATTTGACCCCACGGGCCACGCCAATTTTTTACCCCAGGGTCACCATTTTAACAACATTGAAAGAGCAATGTACATCGATCATTCCTACCAAGTTTTGTCGAAATACGGTTGGCGGTTCTTGAGAAGAAGATTTTTTAAGAATTTGTGCTATTTTTAGATGGCGGCCATCTTGGATTACGTAATGACGTCATTTTAACAATTTTGTAATCCCCCTACCTAAGGACCATGACCATGAAGTTTGGTGACTATAGACCCAATGGTTACCGAGGAGAAGACGTTTGAAAATGTTCACGGACGACGGACGACGGACGACGGACGACGGACGACGGACACATTGCGGTAACAATAGCTCACATGAGCTTCGCTCAGGTGAGCTAAAAACTTAACCAAAAAACATAACCAAAAACTTTAACCAAAGAACTTAACCAAAAACTTCAAAGTAATTTGACCTTGACTTGGGCACAGGGGCCGCACGGGAGGGGGGGTTAAATGAAAATCATAATGTGTAAAACACCCATAGAAGTTTCAAGGTAATGGAAAACAAAGCAGTTGCAGATATGTATAACGATGGGGTTTAACCAAAAAAAAACTTAACCAAAACAACTTAAACCAAAAACTTCAAAGTAAATTTGACCTTGACATTGGGCACAGGGGCCGCACGGGAGGGGGGTAGAATGAAAATATAGACGATGATAAAGACCCATGTGAAGTTTCAAGGTAATGGGCAAAGCAGTTGCAGAGATATAGTAACTTAACCAAAGAACTTAACCAAAAACTTTAACCAAAAAACTTAACCAAACAACTTAACCAAAAACTTTAACCGGACACACGTACGTACGTATGTACGAACATACATACGTACGTACGCCAAAGTGCCGACTATATCGCGCTTTCCGCAAGCGGGCGCGACAAAAACCTTAACCAAGGGGAATTAAGTAAGTAATTTAAGGTTAAATGTAGGTCAAGGTCAAATATAGGTCAGGGGTTGTTGATGTACATCACTAGGAGATGAAGTTGTCCAAGTATGGTTGGTGTAGGGCCAGGAGTATTCCATCTACAAGCTTGACTAAAAACGTTAACCAAGGGGAATTAAGTAAGTAATTCAAGAGGAAATGTAGGTCAAGGTCAAATATAGATCAGGGGTTGTTGATGTACATCACTAGGAGATGAAGTTGTGCAAGTATGGTGGGTGTAGGGCCAGTAGTATTCCATATAGAAGGTTGACTAAAAACCTTAACCAAAAGGAATTAAGTAAGTAATTGAAGAGGAAATGTAGGTCAAGGTCAAATATAGATCAGGGGTTATTGATGTACATACCTATGAGAAAAGGTTGTCGAAGTATGGTGTCTGGATGCACAATAGTATTCAATGTACAAGCTTGAAAAAAAACCTTAACCAAGGTTGACTAAAAACCTTAACCAAGGGGAATTAAGTAAGTAATTCAAGAGGAAACGTAGGTCAAGGTCAAATATAGATCAGTGGTTATTGATGTGCATCACTAGGAGATGAAGTTGTCCAAGTATGGTGGGTGTAGGGCCAGTAGTATTGCATATACACACTTGACTAAAAATCTTAACCAAGGGGAATTAACCAAGTAATTCAAGAGGAAATGTAGGTGAAGGTCAAATATAGATCAGGGGTTATTGATGTACATCACTAGGAGATGAAGTTGTGCAAGTATGGTTGGTGTAGGGCCAGTAGTATTCCATATACAAGCTTGACTAAAAACCTTAACCAAGGCGTGACGGTGACGCCGACGCCGAAGCCGGGGCGACAACATAAGCTCTACTTATTCTTCGAATAGTCGAGCTAAAAAGGGAGTAACTCAAAAATTAGCTACGCAAGAGTTGTCATTCTTGTGCGCGACACACATCCGGGTCGTGGTCTATGCATGTGTGAAGTTTCATGAAAATATTCCAAAGGGTGGTCGAGTTATGCTCCGGACAGGAAATCAGTGCGCGAAAACAAAAAAGGGAGATAACTAAAAAATTAACTATGCAAGAGTTGTCATTCTTGTGCATGACACACCTTCGGTTCGTGGTGTAATTGAATATGTGAAGTTTCATAAAAATATTCCAAAGTGTGGTCGAGTTATGGTCAATCAGTGCGCGAAACAAAAAAGGGAGATAACTAAAAAATTAGCTATGCAAGAGTTGTCATTCTTGTGCGCGACACACCTTCGGGTCGTGGTCTATGCATGTGTGAAGTTTCATGAAAATATTCCAAAGGGTGGTGGAGTTATGCTCCGGACACGAAATCAGTTCGAGAAACAAAAAAGGGAGATAACTAAAAAATTAGCTACGCAAGAGTTGTCATTCTAGTGCGCGACACACCTTCGGGTCGTGGTCTATGCATGTGTGAAGTTTCATGAAAATATTCCAAAGGGTGTTCGAGTTATGCTCCGGACAAGAAGTGTCTGCGGCGGACGCGGACGCGGACACGGCGCGCTGTCAAATCCATAGTATCCTCCGGGGGATACAATTATGTTCACATGTACGTGTACTAAAAATAATGTAATAAATCCATCTTATGAGAAGTTATGTTAGGTGATCAGCAGTTTCAATGTATGATGCTTTGCTTCTGCCGTAAATACCATCTAACATTTGCATTGATTTACTGATACTCATTGACTGGTTCATCAGAAGCTTGGCACAGCCGCATTTCTTATGAATTTATTTATTGGTGTTTAATGACCTATCAACCTATCAACGGGATTGATCCCGCATTTAACTTGCAGCATTGGGGGGGGGGGGGGGGGGGGTGGGGGGGGGGGGGGGGGGGGGGGGGGATATTTACATCGAAATACATATATATTCAGCCCTGAAATTAGAATAACCTTAGTGGCAGGTCCATACCATACCAAAGTCACACATGTCTTATGAAATCAGTAAACTTGTTTAATATCATAAATATAATATTAAATTAGAGCAAGTGAGCAGAGGCTCATGTATACCCCTGGCCGCCACCTGGACTGTCAAACATTAACTTTAACGCAAATATTTAAAATACTTTAAAGCAAATTTGACATTGACCTTGGACATGAAGCCATATCGGTGTGGTATGGAATAAAAATATGGATGATGATAAGGAAGTATAATGAAGTTTGAAGTCAAGCGGAGTTACCCTTGCAGAGATAATGGGTAACCAAAAACTTTTATGTAAATCTTACACACGGACAAACGGACGGACGGACTGAATGACGAAAGCTATATACCCCTTGACATACTTCGTATGCCGGGGGTATAATCATCACTCATGTAAGATCCTCTGAGAGAGGATCTTACATGAGTGAAGATTTAATATATCTACTTACGTCCATTTTCTCCACCATGTACTTGATGAGTTTCTTGTGGCTCTGGTCGATTGCGAGCACGTACATGAATCCCCCGCCGCCCGCCCCCGCCATACACATGCCCAGGGCGTACGGCCGGAACTGGGCCATCAGCTTCGTTACTGCCTCGGGCTCACAGCCGGGCGCCATCAACTTCTTGAGGCGCCAGTACAGGTCCATACACTTGCCCACAGCCGTCATGTCGCCTGGGGAAGACACAACAGCTTACTCACTGTTCCACTTTTTCTTTCTGCCGATGAACTTTTGGCTATTAAACACATTAAATCTAAAAAATATTTTTTAGATTTATGTTTTTAATAGCCAAAAGTTTGTCGGCAGACGTGGAACAGACAGTAGTTTACACAATAGTGATTTTATCACCGTAATAAACCTAAATGTTTAGATACCGTTTATTCTGAAAAATGTGAATAAAAGGTTTCTCACAACAATGTCCTCTACTATTTAGGGTTAGTATGGTTGTACTGGCTTATAATAACAATGTATTTGGACACACTCTGTTTTGGTAGATCGCTATTTTACTAATCGCGTGGATACAGATGTGGGCTACAGAATGTGGAAATTAATAATGGCCGCCACAGGGATTTAACGCATATTTTTTTGCCATGACAGTGGCATAGCCAGAGCATGAAAAACACAGAGGCAATAACATTAAAGAAGACATGGTCACAAATAGTCAAATCACGATCTGCTTTCATGATGAAAGTGTGCCTCAACGTGGCTACGACACTGCATGGTCAATATTAATGCTGAATTTGGTGAAGATCCATAACGTAGAACTTGAATTATCATGAGGACAAGGATACAGCATGCAAAAAATAAACAATTTGAAAATCAATAAGGTTCTTCCTCTTGCTGTGATAATCATGTACACCAAATTTGGTTACGATCCGGTAAATAGAAATAAAGTTATTGTTAAGACAAGATGGGCCATCCCATACAGTGTGAATACATGAAATGCCCTGTAACACAAAGTTACTACATGCACTTGATTGTGTAGCATCCATACTACTACTGATATACCCATTGATACAAGGCTACTGGCTTGTCACCCCACCCACCTTCTATGAAGTACTTGGATGTGTTGGTGGCCAGCTGAACTAGGTCGTCCTCCGTGCGCAGGATCTGGGGGTTCCGCGCGTACCAGTTCCTCACCACATCCTAAATATGGTAGATAAGATATTACACATCACAAATATAAGGAACAAGATATTACACATAACAAATATAGGGTACACAATATTACACATCACAGATATAGGGGACACAACACAAATATAGGGGACACAATATTACACATCACAAATATAGGGAACAAGTATATTACACATCACAAATATAGGGGACAAGATATTGCACATCACAAATATAGGGGACAAGATATTGCACATCACAAATATAGGGTACAAGATATTACACATCACAAATATAAGGGACAATATATTACACATCACAAATATAGGGGACAAGATATTACATATCACAACTATAGGGTACACACTATTACACATCACACATATAGTGGACAAGATATAACACATCACAAATATAGGGGACAAGCTATTAAACATCACAAATATAGGGTACACAATATTACACATCACAAATATAGGGGACAATATATTACACAAAGGGTACAAGATATTACACATCACAAATATAAGGGACAATATATTACACATCACAAATATAGGGGACAAGATATTACATATCACAACTATAGGGTACACACTATTACACATCACACATATAGTGGACAAGATATAACACATCACAAATATAGGGGACAAGATATTAAACATCACAAATATAGGGTACACAATATTACACATCACAAATATAGGGGACAATATATTACACATCACAAATATAGGGTACACAATATTACACACCACAAATATAGGGGACAAGATATTACAGACCACAAATATAGGGGACAAGATATACACATCACAAGTATAGGGTACACAATATTACACACCACAAATATAGGGGACAAGATATCACACATCACAAATATAGGGACAAGATATTACACATCACAAATATAGGGGACAAGATATTACACATCACAAAATTTAGGGGACATATATTCACAATAATTACACACACATATAGGGTACACTATGATACACATCACACATCACAAATAGGGACAAGAAATATTACATCACAAATATAGGGACAAATATTACACATCACAAATATAGGTACACAATATTACAACTTACCACATATAGGGGACAAGATACACACATCACAAATATAGGGGGACACCCGATATTACACATCACAAATATAGGGGACAATATATTACACATCACACACATAGGGTACACAATATTACACATCACAAATATAGGGGACAATAAACTACACATCACAAATATAGGGACAAGATATTACACATCACAAATATAGGGGACAATATATTACACATCACACATATAGGGTACACAATATTACACATCACAAATATAGGGGACAATAAACTACACATCACAAATATAGGGGACAAGATATTACACATCACAAATATAGGGTACACAATATTACACACCACAAATATAGGGGACAAATATCACATCACAAAAATATAGGGACAAGATATTTACACATCACAAATATAGGGACAATATATTTCACATCACACATATAGGGTAACACCAATATTACACTCGCAAATATAGGGGACAAGATATTACACATCACAAATATAGGGGACAATATATTACACATCACACATATAGGGTACACAATATTACACATCGCAAATATAGGGGACAAGATATTACACATCACAAATATAGGGTACAATATATTACACATCACAAATATAGGGGACAAGATATTACACATCGCAAATATAGGGTACAATATATTACACATGCACAAAAAAAATATAGGGACAAGATATTACACATCACAAAATAGGGTACAAGATATTACACATCACAAATATAGGGGACAAGATATTACACATCACAAATATAGGGTACAAGATATTACACATCACAGATATAGGGGACAAGATATTACACATCACAAATATAGGGGACAAGATATTACACAACACAAATATAGGGTACAATATATTACACATCACAAATATAGGGGACAATACATTACACATCACAAATATAGGGGACAATATATTACACACCACAAATATAGGGGACAATATATTACACATCACAAATATAGGGGACAAGATATTACAAGATGGTGGAACCTCTCTGAACCGGACTTCAAGAAAAACCACTGTATGCATTTTGTATGGACTTCAGTGTCATCTGATCTCTGTTGGTCATGTCCATTACTAATCAACATAAACATGTGTCTTACATCAGGGCTCCAGATAAGGAATTAGTAATCGAGTACTGTTACTCCATCATTTCTGAAGCAATTGGGTATTTCAAAATTTTAATTTGGTAAATGAAAACATATCTTGGCATTTCATTAGAATTGTCTCCTTGGAGACAATTCTAATGAAATACCAAGATGTGTTTTCATGGGAAAATAAGAAAAATATGCTATATTGTGGTCTGTTTATTGTTTTCTGCAGCATGATAAAGGTACATTGTACCACAATTGTTCTCATTGCTTTTTGATACTCGCTACTTATGATTTCAATTGGGTTTTTGGCAATTTTAATTGGGTATTTACACAAATACGCAGCTTATCTGGAGCTCTGTTACATGCTCCCATATCTCATGAAAAATATTTACAAAATTTACTGTAAATGATGTAGAAAGTTGACAAAATGTTCAGATCAATGTGGAAAAAAATTCGGCATTTGCTATGAAAATGTTGTCGTCTTCCTACGTCATTTACAGAAAGTATCACAGTTTCTGTAAATAACTTTTCATGAAAAATCACACATCTTCCTAGGTACATAATCACACGACTTGTCTCATTGAGGCACCTGTCTCTCTCGTCCCACGTTACCTGTAGCAGGTTGCGTGCGAGTCGGGTCTTTCCGGTGTAGATGAGCACAATCCGGTCGTTGAACGCCTTGATCGTGTCCTCGCGCAGCTTCAGGTCGACCGCGTCCACGTACAGCGGCAGTTTACTGTCGGAGATAGCCAGGCGGATACCGCCCAGGATACCGCCGACCTGGTCTTGCCATCCCCCACCCGTTGTCAGTAACTGCTCCAGGTGTAGTACCTGACATATAGATATGTGGGTCTATACATTATAGACATTTCAAATTCTCAATATACTAGTATTTGGGCAGTCAGTTGACATTTTTTAACTTCAGTCAAATATGGGAAAGTAGCTCGAGTGTTAAAAAATAATTTGTTAACAAGAAATGAAGCCTATCAATGCACAAATGCACCCGGTCGCATCCAAAATAACCCCAAAAGCGACCAGCCAACGTTTCAGTGACCTTGAGGTGAAACATGTCATCCCATGTTAAAGGTACATGCCCACTCAGTAGGCACAAAATGTTCTTTATATCAGAGACATCATCTGGGACATTTTCTGGCAAAATAAACATTCATTCACCATTACCCCATTTATTGATTGGTAATATTATACATTTTATATCAGATGTAAATTTCCACTCTGATATCAGGGGCGATAACCGTGTTTCCTTAAAATGTTAACAGACATTACTATTTATTCTGTGCATTTATTTTTTGATGTGCATACTTTATAATCTGTCGAAAATATTATTTTTTGCAGGTGACACATTTAATTAGTACAAATAATTAAAAATATCCTGCCTCATTTGCATATGAAAATAGCCTGATACCACTGCGAGTCACTATCAGTAAAATAAGTACTATTAAATTATTATATCTGTGTAGCGAACTGGTGGAATAGTGACACAATTATACACTTATTTAATTCCTATAAAGAACATGTTGTGCCTACTGAGTGGGCAAGTACCTTTAACGGTGACATGATTGTGTTACATTTGGCCCATTGTATTAAGTTTTCAAATATTGAAGAAAGTCTTCAAGTGATACTAAAGTTAAGTCATGTAGGAGAAAGTCTTACAAACTTCTTAACCGACAAATGGTTTTAAATATGGATGGCAACGAATATTTATTCGTCATCCGAATATTCAAATATCAGTTATTCAAATGGCAAAACAACTTTTTTTAAATGGTAGCGTGTTGACAGCTTGTACACAGACACCGGAAGGCATGCGGGTGGTTAATCCGTACTTAAATTGCAGTAAAGGATAAGTCTTGTTACTCGATAAAGATCTACCCCTGCTTTATCGGCGCACTGTCGTTTGCAGTGGCATATGTGTTTGATAAATTTCCATTGGTTAACCAATCAGTAAATGAGTAATGAATTAATACCTGATTTGCACCAATGCTATTTTTTCAACTTTATGAAAATAAACAAAACCAAAACTAGAAATGTGGCCTGTCGGCACACGAATGCCTCCGCTGGCAGCCAAAGAAAACGAGGCATATTTGAGTATAAGCCATTTACCCGAGCGTTAAGGTTTTGAACGCACCTTGACCCTGGGCTTAGTGGGGGCGGGACGTGGATTTGTCACAGGGCGGTAGAGGACCATTGTAGCAATGCATGTGTGAAATGTGAAGCAGATCCGAGCAAGGAAACACAAATTATAAGCCATTTAACTGAATGTTAAGAATTCAAACGCACCAAGTCTGTGACGTTGACCCTGTGCTTAGCAGGGGCAGGACGAATGTGGATTTGTCACAGGGCGGTAGAGGAGCAATGCGTGTGTGAAAGTTAGTGTAGGATTGAGAAACGCGCACGTAGATTTGTCCCAAAGTGGCAAGTAAACAATTAAAGTGGAAAAGGTGAAGGTCAAAGGTCAAGATCGAAGTACTGGGTGGTGGAGTGTGTAGGGCATGTTCATATGTATCATGTGTATAAATATTTAAGGGATTGGCAAAAGTATTGAGAAGTTATTGTAGGATTGAGAAACGTGCACGTAGATTTGTCCCAAAGTGCTAAGTAAACATTTAAAGTAGAAAAGGTGAAGGTCAAAGGTGAAGGTCGAAGTACTGGGTGGTGGAGTGTGTAGGGCATGTTCATATGTATCATGTGTATAAATATTTAAGGGATTGGCAAAAGTATTGAGAAGTTATTGTAGGATTGAGAAACGTGCACCGTAGATTTGTCCCAAAGTGCTAAGTAAACATTTAAAGTAGAAAAGGTGAAGGTCAAAGGTGAAGGTTGAAGTACTGGGTGGTGGAGTGTGTAGGGCATGTTCATATGTATCATGTGAATAAATATTTAAGGGATTGGCAAAAGTATTGAGAAGTTATTGTAGGATTGAGAAACGTGCACGTAGATTTGTCCCAAAGTGCTAAGTAAACATTTAAAGTAGAAAAGGTGAAGGTCAAAGGTGAAGGTCGAAGTACTGGGTGGTGGAGTGTGTAGGGCATGTTCATATGTATCATGTGTATAAATATTTAAGGGATTGGCAAAAGTATTGAGAAGTTATTGTAGGATTGAGAAACGTGCACGTAGATTTGTCCCAAAAGTGCTAAGTAAACATTTAAAGTAGAAAAGGTGAAGGTGAAAGGTGAAGGTCGAAGTACTGGGTGGTGGAGTGTGTAGGGCATGTTCATATGTATCATGTGTATAAATATTTAAGGGATTGGCAAATGTATTTAGAAGTTATTGTAGGATTGAGAAACGTGCACATGGATTTGTCCCAAAGGGCTAAGTAAACATTTGAAGTAGAAAAGGTGAAGGTCAAAGGTCAAGGTCGAAGTACTGGGTGGTGGAGTGTGTAGGGCATGTTCATATGTATCATGTGTATAAATATTTAAGGGATTGGCAAAAGTATTGAGAAGTTATTGTAGGATTGAGAAACGTGCACGTAGATTTGTCCCAAAGTGCTAAGTAAACATTTAAAGTAGAAAAGGTGAAGGTGAAAGGTGAAGGTCGAAGTACTGGGTGGTGGAGTGTGTAGGGCATGTTCATATGTATCATGTGTATAAATATTTAAGGGATTGGCAAATGTATTGAGAAGTTATTGTAGGATTGAGAAACGTGCACGTGGATTTGTCCCAAAGGGCTAAGTAAACATTTGAAGTAGAAAAGGTGAAGGTCAAAGGTGAAGGTCGAAGTACTGGGTGGTGGAGTGTGTAGGGCATGTTCATATGTATCATGTGTATAAATATTTAAGGGATTGGCAAAAGTATTGAGAAGTTATTGTAGGATTGAGAAACGTGCACGTAGATTTGTCCCAAAGTGCTAAGTAAACATTTAAAGTAGAAAAGGT
This sequence comes from Conchocele bisecta, assembly GCA_029237695.1. Classification (NCBI taxonomy): domain Eukaryota; kingdom Metazoa; phylum Mollusca; class Bivalvia; order Lucinida; family Thyasiridae; genus Conchocele; species Conchocele bisecta. The sequence continues at coordinate 7,934,497 of CM055265.1, read as the reverse complement.
GAAGGTCAAGGTGAAGTCGAAGTACTGGGTGGTTGAGTGTGTAGGGCATGTTCATATGTATCATGTGTATAAATATTTAAGGGATTGGCAAAAGTATTGAGAAGTTATTGGAGGATTGAGAAACGTCAGCACGTTAGATTTGTCCCAAAGGTGCTAAGTAAACATTTAAAGTAGAAAAGGTGAAGGTGAAACGGTGAAGGTCGAAGTACTAAAGGGTGGTGGAGTGTGTAAGGCATGTTCATATGTATCATGTGTATAAATATTTAAGGGATTGGCAAAAGTATTGAGAAGTTATTGTAGGATTGAGAAACGTGCACGTAGATTTGTCCCAAAGTGCTAAGTAAACATTTAAAGTAGAAAAGGTGAAGGTCAAAGGTCAAGGTCAAAGTACTGGGTGGTGGAGTGTGTAGGGCATGCTCATATGTATCATGTGTATAAATATTTAAGGGATTGGCAAAAGTATTGAGAAGTTATTGTAGGATTGAGAAACGTGCACGTAGATTTGTCCCAAAGTGCTAAGTAACCATTTAAAGTAGAAAAGGTCAAGGCCAAAGGTGAAGGTCGAAGTACTGGGGGGGGTGGAGATAAAGGGATTGGCAAAAGTATTGAGAAGTTATTGTAGGATTGTAGAAAAGGTCGGTGCACGTAGATTTGTCCCAAAAGTGCTAAGTAAACATTTAAAGTGGAAAAGGTCAAGGCCAAAGGTGAAGGTCGAAGTACTGGGGGGGTGGAGTATAAATATTGACATAATATGTGAAGCCATGTAGAGTTACTAAAGAATATGGTAATATCGGGACGTACGGACGGACGGACGGACGGACGGACGGGACATACGGGACGGACGTACGGACGGACGCTGGTAACACTATATGCCCCCGTAGCGGTTTTCCGCGAGTGGTTTTCCTTTCAATATTTACAATATCGTCACATGATGATTCGTCCCAACCTGAATTCGTCCCAGAGGCAATGTTAATTACATACAGACAAAAGGACGCAGTCGTGAATTAGTGACAAGGTACAGACTGACACGTCGTTAATTGTCGTGGTTTATGAAATCAGGTGGACATCAAGGTTTTTCAGCCGTGAAATTGTGTAGATATGGTCAGTGTGTCACCTTTGACCGCTTCCGTATGATCGGTTTCCAACAAGTAGTGCCGCTTAACAGAGCTGGATCACAGCACTGGTGCCAGCGACCGGCGCCATTATAACATACATGCAGCTAGAAAATGTGGTCTGTAGAAGGACTTAGGGCCCATATAAGTGATTTGAAAATAAACAGACAGATGGACGGACGTATGATCAGTAGCAAGGGTAATTGTATTGATGTGGAAGGATGTATCGTTACTAAGTAATGCATGTGTGCAATATGAAGATATTAGCTGAAGGCAAACAGAAACTAGAGAAAGTGAGCAGGGGCTCACGAATACCGTCGGGCGCCACCTGGACCGACAAATAAAAACTTTAATGCAAATATTTAGGCCACATGGGTGTGGTACGGAATGAAAATATGGATGATAAGGAAGTTATATATGAAGTTTGAAGTCAATACGACTTACAGTTGCAGAGATAATGGGTACCAAAAACTAACGCAAATCTTACGGGTGAAAATTTCCAAGTAATTTGACCTTGGACATGAAGGCTGCATGGGTATGATATGGAATGAACATATGGATGATTATAAGGAAGTATATGAAGTTTGAAGTCAATCCGACTTACTGTTGCACAGATAATGGCTACCTGAAAACTTTAATGCAAATCTTACGGATGCAAATTTCTAAGTAATTTGACCTTGACCTTGGACATGAAGGCTGCATGGGTGTGGTATGGAATGAAAATATGGATGATGATAAGGAAGTGTACAAAGTTTGAAGTCAATCCGACTTAACGTTGCAGAGATAATGGGTATCCGGAAACTTACGAAATCAATACAACGTGTAACAACGTGTCAAAACCGCTGTTTGGGGCGAGTTGTCAGCATAAACAGTTGCTAATACATCAATATAAATCTCAAAGATTTTGAGTGTAAACTGTACCAATACACATCAAAATAACATAAATTTGCTTCTTAAAATCAAACACATTTCACTCGTGTCAGATTCTAATTTCAGGCAAGTTACACATACAGGTGTGGCCATCTCCCCCATCCCCAGTACTTACGGCATGGACGAGTCCACTCTTGTCACATGACTTGCCGGCAGCCTTGAGTAGAGACGCCATCACAGCACCCGCCAATATACTGCTTGTGCCCAGACCTGAGACAAGCCAAGTAATTTTGAAGATGTGCGATTTCATGAAAGATAGCTGAAGCAAGTATCAGGTGAAGGTATATGTGAAACACCACCAATAACTCACAGTAACACAACAAACACTCTGTATCAGCTAACAGGTTACCTGATCCACGAGGTAGGTTGGCCCAGCTATGCAGTGGAACACGAAACATAGATAGCTTATAGATTGCCAAGAACACACAGTAACACAACACAATCTGTGTGTCAGCTAACATACCTGATCCGAAGGTAGGTTGGCCCAGCTAGGCAGTGGAACACGAAACATAGATAGCTTATAGATTGCCAAGAACACACAGTAACACAACACAATCTGTGTGTCAGCTAACATACCTGATCCGCGAGGTAGGTTGGCCCAGCTATGCAGTGGAACACGAAACATAGATATCTTATAGATTGCCATGAACACACAGTAACACAACACAATCTGTGTGTCAGCTAACATACCTGGGGGCTGTTTCACTAAACTTTGTACGACTAAATTGTTCGTAAGTGCAAAATTATGATAGTCTGTAAATATCACATTAACAAAGTTTTCTTGTAAACAATTATTGGTTTTACATTTATTAAGCATAGGCGGCATAATTTATGCAGCATAAATGTAAATCCATAAATTGAAATTTCCAGACAATTCTAAATTTGCGCTGAATAACATTTTAGTCACACAAAGTTTAGTGAAACGGGCCCCTGATCCGTGAGGCAGGTTCGCCCAGCTATGCAGTTGAACACGGAACATAGATAGCTTAAGAGATTACCAAGCATACACAGTATAACACAACACAATCTGTGTGTCAGCTAACATACCTGATCCGCGAGGTAGGTTGGCCCAGCTATGAAGTTCGAAGCCTCCCTTGTACTTGGAAAGGAGCTGGTCTTGGAGACTCTTGCTGGATTGGAGGTCAATCAGCTCGGCACACACAAACGCAGCCTTCAGCAGGGCCCCTGTAGCCGATTTCACCAAAATTGCAAAGTACATGTACAGGGATCCTCTAGATTATCGGACAAAAATGGCCGTTTTTTTATGATATCTTTCTTAAAATAGCAGCTACGGGCATACAATTTTCGCATAACCAATCGTCGGTTCTTGCTTTCTCAACGCATGCAAACTATTTAGCAAACTGTGCCATCTTTCTCACTTAAAATTGGGTCAGATCATCAGTCGTAAGATTGCCCCAAAATTAACATCGACAATCAATTATCCGGACAAATGTATAACCGTCTTATAACTTGTATTCTCACCTTAAAATCATAATGCTCTCGCCTGAAAAGCAGTGTAAACAGCATTGTGTAGTTCTGCAGAAAAAACAATCACCATTCGCTTCTTGGAAAACATCGTCTGTCGATTTTACCCACAAATTAATATGGGTGCGAAATGGTGTGTAATGGTTTGGGTCCGACATGGCTTGGGGCGATTTGGTCTTGAACAATTATTATTTGTTTTTGGATAAGTAGCTCTTCGTTCGTTTTCTATCATGATACATTTTCGCATTCCTTCCTATCTGCTCTGTATTGTACATTGTGTATTAAACCGTCTGAAAATGATATTGGAGGAATGCATCGTATCGTCTGCATACTTGACACAACAGAGTATTGAAAAACTTTATAGGGGCCTCAAATTATGCGCATGCACAGTGACAGATACAAGCCCCCGCGCGACGTTTGACGTTGTAAACAACTAGTGGACATAGTTGGGGGGGAATGTTTTCAGCAAATTTTACTAAAATGTTTACCTTGGCGATATATTATTCACACTGGCATGGAAACCGGAAGCACCTGAGTGACTTAGATGTGTTCGTTGCAAAATCGGATCAAATGAATGCGTTTAATTAACAGCTATTTTCATTTGTCCGATAAACTGATTGTCTGGATAATTGGTATGACCCCTGTATACTTATCTGGCTAAGTACACTTTGAGGGAGAAATTTTCAATTTAAGAATATATTTATTAATTTTTATTGTACTGAATTTATTACATTATCACAGTCATTTTTGGGTATGATAATGTAATAAATTCAGTATAATAATTCTGCATACTTTTAATCACCAATATATGCAGTTTTAGTGCTATATGAAATAATTAATTTCGGGAAAAATAAATGATTACTCCCTCAAAGTATACTTAGCAATTTTGGTGAAATTGGCTACAGGAGCTACTGGGGTATACAGATACTATAGTCTGTTTCACGAAAGCTGCCCAAATTTTACGGCTATATAAACAATGCAAAAACAATATTTTTTTCGATAGTATTAAATTAAAGGAAAATTTAAGAATGAGCCTTCTTTTTATTTCGTGAAATTCGGTCAAATATTGGTTTTATTACGAAAAATTGATTTCTCTATGGGAATTTAACATGGGGGGAAAAGAGGCAAAGGAGTGTGGGATTAGTAAAAAACCGAAAATTTTTGGAAATTGACTCCGAAACCTAGCTAGATAGCTTGGATATGATCTAACTAAGAAAACAAGTTAAATTTTAAAAATCGGTCCAGTATTTCTAAAATTAAAAAAAAATTCCCCATGTTAAATCCCCATAGACATCTTCACTCCGTGAAGATGTCTATGGGGATTTAACATAGGGAAATTTTGTTTTCGCAATAAAATCAATATTTGACCAAATTTCACGAAATAAAAAGAAGGCTCATTCTTAAATTTTCCTTTAATTTAATATTATCCAAAAAAATATTGCTTTTGAATTGTTTATATGGCCGTAAAATTTGGGCAGCTTTCGTGAAACAGACAGTAGTACAGTAACACTACTGTCTGTTCCACGTTTAGCTGCCGACAAACTTTTGGCTATTAAACACATTAAATCAAAAACATATATTTAAATGTAAGAACATTTATACTAATAACCAAAGTCATCCTACCTAAAAAAGATTGTTTGATGAAATTCCTGAGAATTTGAAACTCTATAGCATTATTTCTTCCTCTCGTTGTGCTAAACATGTATACTAATTTAGGTAGAGATGTGCAAAGTAGAAATTATATAGAATTGGATACAAAAATGTGGAAAGAAATGGCCAAGTTTAAAAGGTGATATTTTTGTCAAAAAATATTTTTTCGACATAAAAACACCAAGGTGCACATCTTCAATACAGTCAAACTTGCACAAGCGACCACGTGCATTAAGCGACTTTTGTCTTATGCGACCACTTTCAATTCCCCCCGATCATTTGGCCTATATAATGACAGTGTATTAAACGACTTTTCCTTAACGCAAATATTTTGTAACTGACAGTAAAGTTTGTTTGAATTAAACGACCATTCATTGACAGGATGTCAATTTCTCCAAGTGAAATCAGCCTCAAGCGTGTGACAAACAAAGGAAACAAATCCCCTGTCACTGTCAAAGTGTGAATGGTGCATTCTTTATGATTATTGACCTGAAACCTCGTTCTGATTCGCTCGCTGTTTCCTTAGTGATTACTAAAGGGAATTAACTCATCGTCGCTTAGCACGTGGGAACAACAGGACTGGTCGCTTAGTACATGGGAAAACATCTGCGTATTTCAAAACAAATATTTTTTATCCTTGTGTACAGAATACGCACGCATTTTTATTTTACCCATTTCAATTTTCTTAGACGCGTAATGATACTGGTTTATACCGACCACTTCGTTAATAAATCATTATTCTATCAGCTGGTTTGGTTGTCAGTCAACGACTCGTATAAATCACCGGGACGAAACATGTCTGGTCCGAAGTGATCACACTCTACTGCCCATTTGCGATTTTATTTCGCAATAACATTAAAATTCTTTCGTCTATTTTGATAAAATAAAGCCTGAATAATTCAGAAAAGTGCACAGTAAACATTACCAGTAGTATTTTAATGTATTTATTTCTATGTTAATGTTTAATATTTGCGATTTCCTGATTCCGAACATCAAACCATATACTAGTAATCGGACATACCAGTACCCGGATTTCCATTTTTTTCTTTGTTTTGTGTTAAGAGACCATTGTTCTAAGCGACAATTTTTGGTGTCTCCCTTGGGTGGTTACTTCATACAAGTTTGACTGTATGTGTAGAAGACGTGTGTATAGTTTCAGATCGAATGACTGAACGGTTTCAGAGGAGTTGTTTACACAAACTATGTACCTTATATAGAATTGTATACAAAAATGTAGAAAAAATGGTTAAGTGATATTTTTTTTAAAAATATTTTTTCGGCATAAAAACACCAAGGTGCACATCTTCAATATGTGTAGAAGACGTGTGTATAGTTTCAGATCGATTGACTGAACAGTTTCAGAGGGGTTGTGTACACAAACTATGTACCCTATATAGAATTGTGTAGAAAAATGTAGAAAAAAAGTTAAAAAGGTGATATTTTTGTGAAAAAAAAAATTTGGCATAAAAACACCAAGGTGCAAATCTTTTTTCGCAATAAAATCAATATTTGATGGAATTTCTTCAAATAATATTTTTTGAGGAGGGTGCCTTTTTTGTTATTGATGACTTACATTTATATATTTTTAAAAGTTAATGTACTTAATGGCCAAAAGTTTGTCGGCTGCAAAACGTGGAACAGACAGTACGTCAGTAGATGTCATGGAGCTGTGACTAAAGACAGGGGGATGATCACATTTGTAGGCAGCCTAGCTCCTGACCTGCTGGCGCAATCCTGTGGCATAATAAGGATATATACTGCTTGTTAGAATCAGGATGGGTGTTTCACTGACTGAATGGCAAACAGTGCAGAATCTGATCAGACTGCGTGGATGCACAATCTGATCTGGCTGGGTCTGTACAAGTTGAAATGACAATAAGCCCCATGTCTCCAGGCATGGTCACATATGAAAACTTGAGTTGTGAAGTTGAGATACCTAAATATGTGATTAGCTTTATTGTGATATATAACATGTACATAATTTCATCACAAATGTCTAGCAATCACATATTGGTACATGATTGCCATTGTTTGACACCGTTCACAGCCGTGTTCAAATGTACAGCGCGTGCTGTTTGACCATGGCTGTAGACAATGCTCATTCCGGGGCCAACCCAAGCATGCGTTTCATGACATTACTAGAACGCGCAATACGTCACCAGACCAGTTCACAATGGTCGCACTAAAATTTGGAAATTGATGCAGCTGCTTCACGCGACGTGTACCGCGGCCCCGGAATATGCATGTGTAAATCAGCTGTTTAAATGGAGTAGATTATCAAACCACCGAAAATACTGCATAAATGCTCAAATTGCATATTTCCGACGGAAATGTAACAATAACGTTCGACCATATCCAGCCGTGGGTAAACGTTTGTCGTGGCACTCTGGAACTGTTTGAACCCGCGGCCTACGGCCTTAGGGTTCAAACAGTCCCTTCGTGTCACGGCAAACGTTTACCTGGGGAGACAGGAGATATATGGGGTTACCTGGGGACACAAGAGATATATGGGTTACCCGGGGAGACAAGAGATATATGGGTTACCTGGGGAGACAGGACATATATGGGGTTACCTGGGGACACAAGAGATATATGGGTTACCCGGGGAGACAAGAGATATATGGGTTACCTGGGGAAACAAGAGATATATGGGGTTACCTGGGGAGACAAGAGATATATGGGTTACCTGGGAGACAAGAGATATACGGGTTACCTGGGGAGACAAGAGATATATGGGGTTACCCGGGGAGACAAGAGATATATGGGGTTACCTGGGAGACAAGAGATATACGGGTTACCTGGGAGACAAGAGATATACGGGTTACCTGGGGAGACAAGAGATATACAGGTTACCTGGGGACACAGGAGTTATATGGGTTACCTGGGGAGACAAGAGATATATGGGTTACCTGGGGAGACAAGAGATATATGGGGTTACCTGGGGAGACAAGAGATATATGGGGTTACCTGGGAGACAAGAGATATATGGGTTACCTGGGGAGACAAGAGATATACGGGTTACCTGGGGACACAGGAGTTATATGGGTTACCTGGGGAGACAAGAGACATATGGGTTACCTGGGGACACAGGAGTTATATGGGTTACCTGGGGAGACAAGAGATATATGGGGTTACCTGGGGAGACAAGAGATATATGGGGTTACCTGGAGAGACAAGAGATATATGTGGTTACCCGGGGAGACAAGAGATATATGGAGTTACCGGGAGAGACAAGAGATATATGGGGTTACCTGGGGACACTATAGATAAATGGGTTACCTGGGGAGACAAGAGATATATGGGTTACCTGGGGAGACAAGAGAGATATGTGGTTACCTGGGGAGACAAGATATATATGTGTTACCTGGAGAGACAAGAGATATATGTGTTACCTGGGAAGACAAGAGAGATATGTGGTTACCTGGGGAGATAAGAGACATACGGGTTACCTGGGGACACAGGAGTTATATGGGTTACCTGGGGAGACAAGAGATATATGGGGTTACCTGGGGAGACAAGAGATATATGGGGTTACCTGGAGAGACAAGAGATATATGTGGTTACCCGGGGAGACAAGATATATGGAGTTACCTGGAGAGACAAGAGATATATGGGGTTACCTGGGGAGACAAGAGATATATGGGGTTACCTGGGGACACTATAGATATATGGGTTACCTGGGGAGACAAGAGATATACGGGTTACCTGGAGAGACAAGAGATATATGTGGTTACCTGGGGAGACAAGAGAGATATGTGGTTACCTGGGGAGATAAGAGATATATGTGGTTACCTGGGGAGACAAGAGAGATATGTGGTTACCTGGAGAGACAAGAGATATATGTGTTACCTGGGAAGACAAGAGAGATATGTGGTTACCTGGGGAGATATATGGGTTACCTGGGGAGACAAGAGATATATGTGGTTACCTGGGGACACAAGAGATATATGGGTTACCTGGGGAGGCAAGAGATATATGGGGTTACATGGGGACACAAGAGATATATGGGTTACCTGGGAACACAAGAGATATATGGGGTTACCTGGGGACACTATATATATATGGGTTACCTGGGGAGACAAGAGATATATGTGGTTACCTGGAGAGACAATAGATATATGGGGTTACCTGGAGAGACAAGAGATATATGTGGTTACCTGGGGAGACAAGAGATATATGGGGTTACCTGGGGAGACAAGTGATATATGGGGTTACCCGGGGAGACAAGAGATATATGGGTTACCCGGGGAGACAAAGAGATATATGGGGTTACCTGGGGTGTTTGGGTGGTGGTAGTCCTCCAGGTCGGCCAGTTCGTCACACACCACCTCCTTCTTGTCCCCTGTACCGTGGATGACCAGCACTAGCCTTGGCCTGCAACACAATGATCAGGGCAACAGCACATGATAATAAATTTCATAAATATCTACACAGTAGTCATACTCAAAATCAGCAAGTTTGATTGGTCGAGACTATCGACCAATTAAACGGTCTGAGTTTTAAATAGGGAAGTTTAATTGGTCGAGACTAAGCTTAGCTGAGTTTTCACTAATCCAACAGTGAGAAATATCAGTAAGTTTAATTGGTAGAGGCCGAGATGTGACGTCATTGATATTTTAACTGAAACATCATAAAATAATGTATGTGAGCATTGGTGTACACTTTATTGTAATCCGAAAAAAAATATGAAAAATAATTTTAATAACTTTACATGCTAGAAAATTTCTGGGCTATAAATAGTTCAAAACAGCAGAATACAATTTGTGATATTTTCTTTTATTTGTCATTATAAATATCATGAATATGTCTTGCATGCAAAGAGTTAATCACTTAGAAATTTGGTTGGTATTGTAAGGAATACCCGACACGTTTTGAGAATTTATTGGCGATATACACTTTTACAGTTGATTACCATGATAAATTCTGAAAAAAAGTTTATTTCTATAATGTTATTTCAAACATTATTAATAGTAAATGAATCACTTGTCAACCACAATCAATTGAAATCTGATAAATCAAGTACGGTATACCCAACGCAAGCATAATTATACTGAGAATGCAGATCAAGTCAATCTACCATTGCAATACAAAACTTTTCACTTACTCTCGTATTCTGCGAGTCTTGGCTCCAATGGGCCTCTAAAAGGAGATATATAGCAACTGGTAACATTCAAATAAATATAAACTGGCACACATTCAATTAAATAAAACAAGCGGTGATTGATTACTGTACATGCCAGTAGCCTATTTCACCAACATTGCAAAGTATACTTTTCTACCAAAGTATACTTTGAGGGAGTAATCATTTATTTTTCCCGAAATGCATTATATCATATAGAACTAACGACTGCATATATTTGATGATTAAAAGTATGCAGATTTATTATACTGAATTTATTACATTATCACAGCCAAAATGGCTGTGATAATGTAATAAATTCAGTATAATAAAAATTAATAAATTTATCCTAAAATAGAACATTTCTCCCTCAAAGTATACTAGATAACCTAGATAAGTATTTGCTAGATAAGTATACTTTGAAATGTTGGTGAAATTGGCTACAGGCATAGAGCCCCGACACAACACAGGATTACCATAATAACCCTATATATTCGGAAACCAAATACATTGTTTTTTTCGTTTTTTTTTTATTAATCTTTAATGTTCTTTGTTACATGTATATAATACATACCGGTAACATACAATCATACACATAGTTGACATGGTCAAAATATATATTGTATACATGTATACGTGAAGAATAAAAAAGACCGTGATTTGACAAACAGAAACAGAAACACGAATTTGTTAGAGCATGTTGCATTCCTTAGTTGTGCAGATATGCATGTAACAATGAGCATTAATTAAAGGGTCTACATAGGCTATTGGATTATTGGATTGGGGTAGGAGGTTTATTTATAACGGAGGTGAGATGGGTCAAAATTCGCTTATATGGTAACATATAGTGATTTGGGAATTTTGATATGGTAAGATAAAGGCAGTATTGTTAGAGGGTGTTTGCTTTAAATACTGAATAAAGTCATTCCATTTGAATAATTCCATATAATAATTTTGCACTTACGAACATTTTAGTCGTGCAAAGTTTAGTGAAACGGCCCCCTGGACATTTCAGAAACAAGGCCTTTTATGTGAGTTTTCACATTTGGTGCCAGAATAAATTGACCGCCCTCAAACTAAGTATTGGTTTAGGAATATATTCATCGTACATGGGTGAAGTGCCTGAGGTTATATATTGTAAACTTTGTGGACAGTCATCCACAATGACATACCTGTAATGAAACTTAATACAGAAGGTACATGCTTATTTTTTTGCATTCAGGTTTACAAATCAAAGGAAACATATCACAAATTCAAAATGATAGTGGACTCACCCTACAGTATACAGCGTATCAGTGATTCTATATTTTATGTACATCTGGTGTCCCGGTGTAATTTACGGACAAATCACACAATTTATAAGGATTTATTTTTAAAAATTCAGTAAAGAAACTATGTATAATACCAATCCATTAGAAAACAATATTTACAATTCTTGTTATGTGTGTTTAGTTATTATTTTCTGTTGTTGGCATACGTGTGGTGCACCAAATGGGCATGTCCCGGTCATCAATCAGCACAGTTTACAAGCCCGTAATTCTCAAATCTTGTCCATTTGTACTTTACTATACATTGCATCTGAATTCAAATAGTTTAACATTTACATTAAGCTTATTCTGCAATAAATTTGACTTTTGTTGTAAAAAATACTGACGTTAATGTATCTGTCCCTCGAAATCGAATCATTACCGTTACACTGAACAAAAAATATAAAATCAGAGTAATCTCCCTTTCCTACTCTCAGCTACTAATGCAATGAACACTGTTTATTGGCGCGCGATTTATAAATAAACACGGTGGTAACACAACTTAAGTCATTACAAAGAACGAGGCCGGTCTAAATTCGGAATGTTAAGGTTACACATTACATGCATCATTACCGTTCGGGGTTTACACGTCCATATGTATGTAGGTCGGCTGAAACCAAAATGGGTGGATAGACACACTTACAACGTTGCATTTGCATATTCTACCTTCATGATGCGCTGTATACAGATGGGTGAAAAATGGGAGTTTTCAAAGAAAAATCATTACCGTTACAGTCATTTCCGTTACAAAATAGTGTAACGGTAATGACGATCGTGTAACGGCAATGATAAATTACCACACTAACCAGTCAGTTCAAGCATCAATTAGATATAAACTAGGTCCCATCAGTTGTCGGTCAGTAATGGCACATTTATTCAGACCTACAACATTTATATATCAGGATTTAATTAGTAAAAGCTCTGAAACAACAAAAAACAGACACAGCTTCGCGGAGTGCGGGTTTCTATTGGCAATCACATTAAAAGTAAACATTAACTTGAAGTTATATTGTACAGCATATGCAAAGTATAAATATGTTTGTTATTTATGCTGTATTAGTATTTTAAATAATTGGAGTCATTATGTTACATTTTGTCATTACCGTTACATAAATCATTTCCGTTACGCCATATTTTTGGAGGCTGTGCTATTAATTTAATGTAGCTTTATAACGATGTTTGGTACATGTGGTAAAACACGGCATTCTGTTACATGCCAAGCTATTTTGTTTTCTTTAACTTTACTGATTCATATTAAATACATGTTGTTGGGTTACCATAAATGAGAAATTCCACGACTTGCTACTAAATTGCTCTGTTTCAAACTAATACAATTAGCTTAACATATTCTTGACACTTTTCTTATGCAGAAAAGAAAACAAGAAACAAGGCAAAGCCACGAAGGCCAGGTTTTTTCCAAGCATAGACACTTGGATAACATAATTATACCCACTTTTTGTAGACTAGATGGCTGTGGCCTGCATGTCGCGCCTTGGGGCGAGGCATGGACACTAAAAAAATAGATATAGTAGATGGAAAAACTTTAACGAAAAAAAAACACTTTAACCGGACACACGGACGTACGGACGGACGGACGGACATATGCCAAAATGCCGACGATATCACGCTTTCCGCAAGCGGGTGCGACAATGATGATAAACACCCATGTGAAGTATCAAGGTAATGGATGAAGCAGTTGCAGAGATATAGTACACAAAAAAACTTTAACAAAAAAATTCAAAGTAATTTGACCTTGACATTGGGCACAGGGGCCGCACGGTTGGGGGTTAGAATGAAAATATGGATGATGATAAACACCCATGTGAAGTTTCAAGGTAATGGGCGAAGCACTTGCAGAGATATAGTATAACAAAAAACTTTTAACCAAAAAATTTCAACCAGACGTACGTTAAAAAGTTAACGTTGAAAATGGCTAAGTCAATTACGTAGAAATAATAGGTGAAGGTAAAAAAATGGTCACATGTTGGATAGTTGTATGTGGTAGGCACCCCTTGGTTATGAAGCTGTGAAAGTTTGGTAGTCCTAGGTGGTACAGTACCAAAGAAATGGACTTAAACACAAAAACTTAACATTGTAAACGCGAAAACTTAACATTGATAATGGCTAAGTTGACTGCGCGGAAAAAATGGGTAAAGTTACAAAACAAGAGGCCCAAATGGGCCTGTATCACTCACCTAAAAGCCTCCATAGTGGTCATCTTGATTTCACAAAGACTCTTCACTTACAACTTCAAATGTTCCACAGAATTTGTTGGTACCTTCTGATCTAACATATATTGCGAATGTGCATGTGATTTACTGCTATACCTTCGATTTGATATATAAAATGACCATATTCGGTCAAAAATAAAATTTGACCCCTATTTGACCCCTCGGGCCATGACCATTTTTGACCCAGAGGCCACCATATGAACAAATCTGAATCAGCGTTAACTATCGATCATTCATACAAAGTTTTGTCGAAATCGGCCTGGCGGTTTGTGAGAAGAAGATTTTTTGACAATTTGACCTACTTTTCAACGGCGGACATCTTGGATTTCGTGATGACCTCCATTTTGACAAAAATGAACAGGCTCCACCAACAAACCATTTCAGTTAAGTTTGGTCAATATCGGCCAAGCAGTTCACAAGAAGAAGTCCTTTGAAATCTTTAGTAAAAGAACAACCTTTTGACCTGTCGGTGGCCATCTTGGATGACGTAATCATCTGATTTTGGCAAAACATGCTCCAGAGTGATCGTCTCGTCAATACCTTGGATTGGATATATTATATGACCATATTCGGTCAAAAATATAATTTAAGACCCCTAGTTGACCCCTCGGGCCACGCCCATTTTTGACCCAGGTGCCACCATATGAACAAATCTGAAACAGCGTTAAATATCAATCATTCACACCAAGTTTCGTCGAAATCAGCCTGGAGGTTTGTGAGAAGAAGATTTTTTGACAATTTTGACCTACTTTTCAATGGCGGACATCTTGGATTTGGTGATGACCTCCATTTTAACAAAAATGGACAGGCTTCACCCACAGACCATTACAGTTAAGTTTGGCCAATATCGGCCAAGCAGTTCACAAGAAGAATACGTTTGAAATCTTTAGTAAAAGAACAACTTTTTTACCTTTTCGGTGGCCATCTTGGATGACAAAATCATCTGATTTAGACAAAAAATGCTCCAGAGTGATCGACTAGTCGATACCTTACGATTTGATATATTATATGACCATATTCGGGCAAAAAATATAATTTGACCCCTAGTTGACCCCTCGGGCCACGCCCATTTTTGACCAGGGGCCACCATATGAACAAATCTGAAACAGCGTTAACTATAATCATTCACACAAGTTTCGTCGAAATCGGCCTGGAGGTTTGTAAGAAGAAGATTTTTTGACAATTTGACCTACTTATCAACGGCGGACATCTTGGATTTGGTGATAACCTCCATTTTAACAAAAATGGACAGGCTTCACCCACAGACCATTACAGTTAAGTTTGGCCAATATCGGCCAAGCAGTTTACAAGAAGAATACGTTTAAAATCTTTTGTAAAAGAACAACTTTTTTACCTTTCGGTGGCCATCTTGGATGACAAAATCATCTGATTTAGACAAAAAATGCTCCAGAGTGATCGACTAGTCGATACCTTCGATTTGATATATTATATGACCATATTCGGGCAAAAATATAATTTGACCCCGAGTCGACCCCTCGGGCCATGCCCATTTTTGACCCAGGGGCCACCATATGAACAAATCTGAAACAGCGTTAATTATCAATCATTCACACCAAGTTTCGTCGAAATCGGCCTGGAGGTTTGTGAGAAGAAGATTTTTTGACAATTTGACCTACTTTTCAACGGCGGACATCTTGGATTTGGTGATGACCTCCATTTAACAAAAATGGACAGGCTTCACCCACAGACCATTACAGTTAAGTTTGGCCAATATCGGCCAAGCAGTTCACAAGAAGAATACGTTTGAAATCTTTAGTAAAAGAACAACTTTTTTACCTTTCGGTGGCCATCTTGGATGACAAAATCATCTGATTTAGACAAAAAATGCTCCAGAGTGATCGACTAGTCGATACCTTCGATTTAATATATTATATGACCATATTCGGTCAAAAATAAAATTTGACCCATATTTGACCCCTCAGGCCACGCCCATTTTTGACCCATGGGCCACCATATGAACAAATCTGAATCAGCATTAACTATCGATCATTCATACAAAGTTTCGTCAAAATCGGCCTGGCGGTTCGTGAGAAGAAGATTTTTTAAGAATTTGACCTACTTTTCCACGGCGGCAATCTTGGATTGTCGATGACCTTCATTTTAACAAATCAGAAATGGCATCACCCATATATCATCCCTGTAAAGTTTGACCAACATCGGCTCAGCAGTTCGGGAGAAGAAGATGATTGAAAATGTTCATGGACGACGGACGCCGAACGCCGGACGCCGGACGACGGACACTTTGCCATAAGAATAGCTCACATGAGCTTTGCTCAGGTGAGCTAAAAATGTAAAATGTTGGATAGTGATATGTGGTGGGAACCCCTTGATTATGAAGCTGTGAAAGTTTGGTGGTCCTAGGTGGTACAGTACCAAAGAAATGGACTTAAACACGAAAACTTAACATTGTAAACGCGAAAACTTAACATTGAAAATGGCTAAGTGGACAGCGCGGAAAAAATGGGCCAAGTTAAAAACAAGAAACGAGGCAAAGCCACGAAGGCCAGGTTTTTTCAGATTAAGTCAATTACGTAGAAATAATAGGTGAAGGTAAAAACAAGAAACGAGGCAAAGCCACGAAGGCCAGGTTTTTTCCAAGCATGGACACTTGGATAACATAATTATACCCACTTTTTGTAGACTAGATGGCCGTGGCCTGCATGTCGCGCCTTGGGGCGAGGCATGGACACTAAAAAAGTAGATATAGTAGATGGAAAAACTTTAACAAAAAAACTTTAACCGGACACACGGACGTACGGACGGACGGACGGACGTATGCCAAAATGCCGATGATATCGCGCTTTCCGCAAGCGGGTGCGACAATGATGATAAACACCCATGTGAAGTATCAAGGTAATGGATGAAGCAGTTGCAGAGATATAGTACACAAAAAAACTTTAACAAATAAATTCAAAGTAATTTGACCTTGACATTGCGCACAGGCGCCGCACGGTTTGGGGTTAGAATGAAAATAAGGACGATGATAAACACCCATGTGAAGTTTCAAGGTAATGGGCGAAGCAGTTGCAGAGATATAGTGTAACGAAAAAGTTTTAACCAAAAAATAAAAATTTAACCAGACGTACGTTAAAAAGTTAACGTTGAAAATGGCTAAGTCAATTACGTAGAAATAATAGGTGAACGTAAAAAAATGGTCACATGTATTGGATAGTTGTATGTGGTAGGCACCCCTTGGTTATGAAGCTGTGAAAGTTTGGTGGTCCTAGGTGGTACAGTACCAAAGAAATGGACTTAAACACGAAAACTTAACATTGTAAACGCGAAAACTTAACATTGAAAATGGCTAAGTCGACTGCGTGGAAAAAATGGGTCAAGTTAAAAAAAAAGTAACATGTTGGATAGTGATATGTGGTGGGCACCCCTTGATTATGAAGCTGTGAAAGTTTGGTGGTCCTAGGTGGTACAGTACCAAAATGGACTTAAACACGAAAACTTAACATTGAAAACGCGAAAACTTAACATTGAAAATGGCTAAGTCGACTGCGCGGAAAAAATGGGTGAAGTTAAAAACAAGAAACGAGGCAAAGCCACGAAGGCCAGGTTTTTTCCAAGCATGGACACTTGGATAGCATAATTATACCCACTTTTTGTAGACTAGATGGCCGTGGCCTGCATGTCGCGCCTTGGGCGAGGCATGGACACTAAAAAAATAGATATAGTAGATGGAAAAAACTTTAACGAAAAAACTTTAACCGGACACATGACGTACGGACGGACGGACGTATGCCAAAATGCCGACGATATCGCGCTTTCCGCAAGCGGGTGCGACAATGATGATAAACACCCATGTGAAGTATCAAGGTAATGGGTGAAGCAGTTGCAGAGATATAGTACACGAAAAAATTTAACAAAAAAATTAAAAGTAATTTGACCTTGACATTGGGCACAGGATCGCGCTTTCCGCAAGCAGGTGCAACAATGATGATAAACACCCATGTGAAGTATCAAGGTATTGGGTGAAGCAGTTGCAGAGATATAGTACACAAAAATACTTTAACAAAAAAATTCAAAGTAATTTGACCTTGACATTGGGCACAGGATCACGCTTTCCGCAAGCAGGTGCGACAATGATGATAAACACCCATGTGAAGTATCAAGGTATTGGGTGAAGCAGTTGCAGAGATATAGTACACGAAAAAACTTTAACAAAAAAAATTCAAATGTAATTTGACCTTGACATTGGGCACAGGATCGCGCTTTCCGCAAGCAGGTGCGACAATGATGATAAACCACCCATGTGAAGTATCAAGGTATTGGGGTGAGCAGTTGCAGAGATATAGTACACGAAAAAACTTTAACAAAAAAATTCAAAGTAATTGACCTTGACATTGGGCACAGGATCGCGCTTTCCGCAAGCAGGTGCGACAATGATGATAAACACCCATGTGAAGTATCAAGGTATTGGGTGAAGCAGTTGCAGAGATATAGTACACGAAAAACTTTAACAAAAAAATTCAAAGTAATTTGACCTTGACATTGGGCACAGGATCGCGCTTTCCGCAAGCAGGTGCGACAATGATGATAAACACCCATGTGAAGTATCAAGGTATTGGGTGATGAAGCAGTTGCAGAGTATAGTACATGAAAAAACTTTAACAAAAAAATTCAAAGTAATTTGACCTTGACATTGGGCACAGGATCGCGCTTTCCGCAAGTAGGTGCGACAATGATGATAAACATCCATGTGAAGGATCAAGGTATTGGGTGAAGCAGTTGCAGAGATATAGTACACGAAAAAACTTTAAACAAAAAAATTCAAAGTACAGTAGAACTTCGATCGCTCGAACCGGCAACGGAATCGAGTTTGAGTTCGAGCGATGCATAGTTCGAGGGAATGAAGTTTCAAAAATGTACTGTCACATTCAGTCAATAAAATCACTTATGTGAATATATGAGATGACCGATGTGACATGCCATTGTATATGCATTACATTTGGAGGGAGAAATGAAAAATAACAAATACAATTGTAAAGTTGCTGTTTTATTCAATATTTACATGTAATTATACGTCAAATAAACCGCCATGTTCCGCTTTGCGTCTATACATAATACTGGTATTCCCAGTGTCTAAAAATAGCACATAACACAGTGGTTGGAATAAATATACAAACGGAAAATATAAACGAAACAATGTCAGTATACAATTATAAACAGTATAAATTAACGCCTGAAGAATTCCATGATCTCGGTTTGTTTGTTATTGGCACATTACATAAAATGAATTTTGTTCAAATCACTTAATTAGCGTGGACATCATAACGCCCGTAATTCACGCCGCTATTGTTTGCGATTCGCACCTCGTTAGACAAACAGCTGATCACAGACTTACCTGTTCGAGTTATTAGCGGTAATTGCCACTGTTTGACCGTCCACGGCACAGGTGGAAGAGTCGGACCTATGACACCAAACAAAATGCCTATTAAAAAAATCCCATTACCCCACCCACCATACGCTATATAAAGGTGAGCATAAATAGGGCCATTATAGAAAAAGCCCTCTCTTTTCCGGCTCGCACAAACACAATAAACATCGATTAAATGTATGACTTCTGTCTCTGGCAATCGATAAAGGTATTAGGTGTGTGAATATACTCACTTCAATCATTTATTCAGTTATTCGCATTTTGTATACCCCATCCAAAGCGAAATTTGCGTGTACGAAAGAATCTCACACAGAATCGGAGGCCGTCCGGCTGGATTATCGGTCATATTTGACCGATAGCTGATCGCCAGCTCAAACTAAAGTCATGCACCATGACCATATACATTAGAGACTCCAACCATACAAAGTTCGTCCAATTGTGATCGTTCGCCGATCTAAAAAACACTAATCCGGTCGACTAATCCACAGGTTCGACTGTTCGAGTAATTCATAGTTCGAGTTTAAGGTGTTTTATTAAATGAATTATATAGGAAATTTGCCGGGACTGTCGAACCAGTTCGAGTTTTCCATGGTGTTCGAGCCAGACCTGTTCTAGTTATCGAAGTTCTACTGTAATTTGACCTTGACATTGGGCACAGGGGCCGCACGGTTGGGGGTTAGAATAAAAATATGGATGATGATAAACACCCATGTGAAGTTTCAAGGTAATGGGCGAAGCAGTTGCAGAGATATAGTATAACGAAAAAGTTTTAACCAAAAAACTTTAACCAGACGTACATTAAACAGTTAACGTTGAAAATGGCTAAGTCAATTACGTAGAAATAATAGGTGAACGTAAAAAAATGGTCACATGTTGGATAGTTGTATGTGGTAGGCACCCCTTGGTTATGAAGCTGTGAAAGTTTGGTGGTCCTAGGTGGTACAGTACCAAAGAAATGGACATAAACACGAAAACTTAACATTGTAAACGCGAAAACTTAACATTGAAAATGGCTAAGTCGACTGCGCGGAAAAAATGGGTGAAGTTAAAACAAAAAAGTAACATGTTGGATAGTGATATGTGGTGGGCACCCCTTGATTATGAAGCTGTGAAAATTTGGTGGTCCTAGGTGGTACAGTACCAAAGAAATGGACTTAAACACGAAAACTTAACATTGATTGTGGACGCCGCCTGCCGCCCGCCGCCCGCCCGCCGCCGCCCGCCCGCCCGCCGCCCGCCCGCGCCCGCCCGGCTTTCGCCAATCCAATAGCCTGGATTTTTTTTCAAAAAACCTGGCTAAAAAAGAAACATGTTGGATAGTGATATGTGGTGGGCACCCCTTGATTATGAAGCTGTGAAAGTTTGGTGGTCCTAGGTGGTACAGTACCAAAGAAATGGACTTAAACACGAAAACTTAACATTGTAAACGCGAAAAGTTAACATTGAAAATGGCTAAGTCGACTGCGCGGAAAAAATGGGTGAAGTTAAAACAAAAAAGTAACATGTTGGATAGTGATATGTGGTGGGCACCCCTTGATTATGAAGCTGTGAAAATTTGGTGGTCCTAGGTGGTACAGTACCAAAGAAATGGACTTAAACACGAAAACTTAACATTGATTGTGGACGCCGCCTGCCGCCGCCGCCCGCCGGCCCGCCGGCCCGCCGGCCCGCCCGCCCTCCCGCCCGGCTTTCGCCAATCCAATAGCCTGGATTTTTTTTCAAAAAACCTGGCTAAAAAAGAAACATGTTGGATAGTGATATGTGGTGGGCACCCCTTGATTATGAAGCTGTGAAAGTTTGGTGGTCCTAGGTGGTACAGTACCAAAGAAATGGACTTAAACACGAAAACTTAACATTGTAAACGCGAAAAGTTAACATTGAAAATGGCTAAGTCGACTGCGCGGAAAAAATGGGTCAAGTTAAAAAAAAAGTAACATGTTGGATAGTGATATGTGGTGGGCACCCCTTGATTATGAAGCTGTGAAAGCTTGGTGGTCCTAGGTGGTACAGTACCAAAGAAATGGACTTAAACACGAAAACTTAACATTGAAAACGCGAAAACTTAACATTGAAAATGGCTAAGTCGATTGCGCGGAAAAAATGGGTCAAGTTAAAAAAAAGAGTAAATGTTGGATAGTGATAGTGGTGGGTGGGCACCCCTTGATTATGAAGCTGTGAAAGTTTGGTGGTCCTAGGTGGTACAGTAACAAAGAAATGGACTCAAACACGAAAACTTAACATTGATTGTGGACGCCGCCCGCCCGCCCGGCTTTCGCCAATCCAATAGCCTGGATTTTTTTTCAAAAAAATTGGTTAAAAAAGTAACATGTTGGATAGTGATATGTGGTGGGCACCCCTTGATTATGAAGCTGTGAAAGTTTGGTGGTCCTAGGTGGTACAGTAACAAAGAAATGGACTCAAACACGAAAACTTAACATTGATTGTGGACGCCTCCCGCCGCCCCGCCCGCCCGCCTCCCGGCTTTCGCCAATCCAATAGCCTGGATTTCTTTTCAAAAACCTGGCTAAAAAAGTAACATGTTGGATAGTGATATGTGGTGGGCACCCCTTGATTATGAAGCTGTGAAAGTTTGGTGGTCCTAGGTGGTACAGTAACAAAGAAATGGACTCAAACACGAAAACTTAACATTGATTGTGGACGACGCCCGCCCGCCGCCGTCCGCCCGCCCGCGCCGCCCGCCCGCCCGCGCCGGCTTTCGCCAATCCATTAGCCTGGATTTTTAAAAAAAAAACCTGGCTAAAAATTACGAGAACAATTGGCTATACAGTGCGACCCCGTTAGTACACGGAAGTCCGGCGACATACAACCTTCCGTGTTGCTTATCCGAACCGTGCTATATCCGTTCTCGCCCAAGACGCATCATAATGTCAACAAAAAATACATGTACACTGTACACTGTGACTGCGAATGAACGACGTCGCCAATGCCTATAATATGCCATAAGTTTTCACTGTTATCTTCGCATATAATAAATATTATGAATCCAAGAATTGTTAACGTCATGTTTTATTTATTCATCATGTTCATGTAGAATGTAGATCTACGCAGGTCCGTGCAATCCATTATTGTAAACGCGTGTAGAAAAAAGTGTAGTAATGATGACGCAATGACCCAATGACCGATATCCTGTTCCATCAGCTGCAACATCACGGACAAGCTCGTGCGTTGCAATCTGTGTTTACTCATATGGTGAGCACAGGTGGAAGACACGTACGGACCTATGACACCAAAATAAATGCCTATTAAAAAAATCCCATTATCCCACCCACCTGGTATCGTACTGTACATGACGTTAATAATAGAACGAGATCAAGTGGGTGGGGTAACGGATATTTTTGTAATGGTCATTTTCTTTTGTGTCACTACGCCCGACTATTCCACCTGTGGGTTTGAGTACAGACCTGTCTAGACATGTTTTGCCAGACGTGTTATAATATTGCGCCAGTTCATGAGGTAATCATGCAGGCTTATCACGCGAGATTTTCGACGAATATGAATCTGATAATAGTGTACATTTTCTGTAAAACAGATATCGAATGTTGATGAATATTAAATTAGTAATTATTACGCATTTGCTCTGAAAATGTTATCAACTTTCCGATATATTAGCAGAAAATAGTCAAAATCATTCTCGGCGAAAATCTCAGTTACCGTATATAATAAAGTTGATTATCTCATGCACTGGCTCAATTATGTCTAGCGAAACGAAACAAGGCCATGTACATGCGCCGGGGGCGTGGGCAGTGCTGTAAGAATTTAGTTAATCTGGGTCGAGTTAATCTGCGCGACTGATACGCGATCTCCGATTGGTCAGCCTTTACACCTAATTAATATTCCACCAATGGTGAGCGCGAACGCATGCCGGGAAAGGAAAAATGAAATCGAGCACATAACAATTAGCACTGCTTTGTTACTGGTCTTACTGATCTTATTCCCAGTTTGCTCGGATTAATTTACGAAATGTGCAAACGTGATCAGCCTGCACATTCACATCGGTGAGATAATAGGAGGCTATGCGCCCATAAAAAAAAAATCGTCCATTTTGGGTCTAATTTGGGAAAGAATCGCAAATTTAACACGATTTCTGACAATAGTCGTGTTACAAATTTAACACGATTTTGATATACAAATAGGAAAAAAATTCGGGAGCCAAGGCACAACCGTGTACTAACCGAATTCGTGTTATAGTGAAGCGTGTACTAACGGGGTCGCACTGTACTATTATAAATGTAACACCTGGACTGTCATCCAATGGAATAAACAGTTTAATGAATTATTGGTTCTACATGTACCTCGAAACTAGAAAAACGACACCAAGATGTACATAAAATATAGAATCACTGGTATACAAACCTGTCCATTGATGAGCAGGCCGACAACAGACACAGCCCCTCCGTGCTCGTACGTGATGGGTGGGGTGTCTGACCACCCCCCGGCCACGTCGATCCTGGCCGGGCACTCCGCCACCACCCACACACCCACCGGAGGCAGCGGCTCCACACCCACAATGAAAAACTGCAATAGATGCAAGAATGGTGAACAATGATCGAGGGGTTCAACTTAGGCAGTATTAGTGAGATGCATTAAAGTGGTTACATGCAGAACTTATATGGTCTGTTCTTATGTTTCCCATAAATCAATCAAACACCTTTGTATTTAAACAATCTTTGAAGTATTAAATCAGACTTTGAAGCTATTATGCTTAATTACTGTCTGTTTCACGTTAACCTGCCCAACTTTTACACCTATTTAAACACCCTAAAACTCTTATTTTTTTGGCATAAAATCATTTTTCAGCAAAATTTAGCAATGAGCAATCTTTTTATTTTTTGAAATTCGGTCCTATAATGAAGTACATTTAATAGTCATAAATCAAGAATTGAATGCAGGGCTGCAATGTTAAAATGTCACGTGCGATCAGATTTTCAACATTTTTCTAGCATCGAACTGCTTGCTGGATTTCATCATTAAAAAAAAAGACACTAACCTTGTATTTATGAGAGAAAATCTTGCCAGGTTGAAAAAAAAAGGAATCGAGCCTCCATTTCTCGGTGTTCGTACAAGAATTCCAGAAGAAAATGCCGATAATTTGGTCAAAATACAACATGATGTCATCATCATCTGCTACAGCTTTCGTATCTATTCACAACGCCAAGCTGAGGTTGGCACGCTGTTCCTACCACGCAAAATTAATTGCACATATCCTCACACATCGACACCGGTGTAAATCTACATTCTCTAATGGTATGACTTGGGAACACCATATACACCGGCGGAAGTATACACTCACTTCCTGTGAGCCAGTTTCTTTGCCGGACAAATTTCCGGCGGACAACTTGGTTTACTAAATGCTGATTGGTTGGTGAAGGTCACAAGTTTAATCGAATCAAGTTCGTTAGCATTCACAATTTACAATACATTAGGACATATTAGCAATAGTATCAGATCGACTTGAAACCTTATGGATGAATACTATTCGCTAAATATATGAAGATTACATTATTAATTGATATATTGTAATACAAATTGTTTAAGTTATATGCCAGAAAATGATGTTAATAAACAAATTTATTAAGAATTTGTGTTCAGTTCGTAATAATAGTTGTTGTTGTTGTTTACCGGAAGTGATTATTGCAATAGTAGTTTCTTGTTTTATTGTCAACAACTAAAATTCGGTGAAATGAATTTATAAGGCAAACGCCCATCCATGACTGTTTATTCGAAATAACTTTGTTATTAGACGGATTTTCTTGAAATAAAAAGTAGGCTCATTTCTAAAAAATAGTTTAACATTGTTATATATAAAAAAATAAGCAGTTTGGGGTGTTTTTATAGCAATAAATCTTGGGCAGCATTTCATGGAACAGACAATAGTGCTTAATTGAATATGTCAGTGGAATAGGGGGCTAAGTATATAAGGGACTTAGCTCCTTTCAACCACCGACTTGGACCATACCTGTGCTAAATTAGTGTGGTGACACTTTAATAAATAAACCATTCATTCCTTCAGTGTTTAAATTGAAGGGGTCAGTAGAAGAGAGCTCATGAACTTAACCCCATTATTCCACTTTCCTTGTTGAAGGGTTCAGTGGAACAAGGGGGATAAGTCTGTATTGAAGGGTTCAGTGGAACAAGGGGGATACGTCCGTATTGAAGGGTTCAGTGGAACAAGGGGGATACGTCCGTATTGAAGGGTTCAGTGGAACAAGGGGGATAAGTCCGTATTGAAGGGTTCAGTGGAACAAGGGGGATAAGTCCGTATTGAAGGGTTCAGTGGAACAAGGGGGATAAGTCCGTATTGAAGGGTTCAGTGGAACAAGGGGGATAAGTCCGTATTGAAGGTTCAGTGGAACAAGGGGGATAAGTCCGTATTGAAGGGTTCAGTGGAACAAGGGGGATAAGTCCGTATTGAAGGGTTCAGTGGAACAAGGGGGATACGTCGAAGGGTTCAGTGGAACAAGGGGGATAAGTCCGTATTGAAGGGTTCAGTGAACAAGGGGGATAGTCCGTATTGAAGGGTTCAGTGGAACAAGGGGGATAAGTCCGTATTGAAGGGTTCAGTGGAACAAGGGGGATAAGTCCGTATTGAAGGGTTCAGTGGAACAAGGGGGATAAGTCCGTATTGAAGGTTCAGTGGAAACAAGGGGGATAAGTCCGTATTGAAGGGTTCGTGGAACAAGGGGGATAAGTCCGTATTGAAGGGTTCAGTGGAACAAGGGGGATAAGTCCGTATTGAAGGGTCAGTGGAACAAGGGGGTAAGTCCGTATTGAAGGTTCAGTGGAACAAGGGGGATAAGTCCGTATTGAAGGGTTCAGTGGAACAAGGGGGATAAGTCTGTATTGAAGGGTTCAGTGGAACAAGATGGATAAGTCCATAAGGACTTATCCCCCTTGTTCTACAGACCCCTTCAATTGGTAGATTTGTACATGTATATGACTAAATACAAATACAGTGTTTATCATGATCAATCAGTCGGCACATTTTTTTATCACGACAAGCCATCTCGCATATCTATTTAGCCGTCATTACAGTCCACCATGACAAGTTGTCCGACGTACCTGTTTAGCCGTCATGACAGCGTGTCGGATGAAAATCTGGGCGGCCCCCTCGTAATGCCGGGCGGCCCGGATCAGTTTATCCGGCCGGTCCAACCAGTTGGCCCGCTCCTTCGCCAGGGCAGAAATACCACCGGCTATGTTGCCCGACTGACCAATGATACAAGTATTAAACTGGTGCAGGTATTTCACATGTCATAGTGGTGAAACATAAATGTGGACGTGACTGAAACAAGAGCTGTAGGAGAACAGCATAGCTCGACTACGAGGGTTGTCGATGTACACATAGCTTGACAAAGAAGGTGGCTGCGGCCTGCATAAAAACCTTAACCAAGGTTGACCAAAAACCGTAACCAAGGGAAATTAAGTAAGTAATTCAAGGTTAAATGTAGGTCAATGTCAGATATAGGTCAGGGGTTATTAATGTACATCACTAGCAGATGAAGCTTTCCAAGTATGGTTTCTGTAGGCCCAGGAGTATTCCATATACAAGCTTGACTAAAAACCGTAACCAAGGGGAAATAACTAAGTAATCCAAGGATAAAAGTAGGTCAAGGTCAAATATAGGTCAGGGATTATTGATGTACATCACTAGGAGATGAAATTGTCCAAGTATGGTTGATGTAGGCCCAGGAGTATTCCATATAAAAGCTTGACTATAAACATTAACCAAGTAATTCAAGGTTAAATGTAGGTGAAGGTAAAATAAAGGTCAGGGGTTATCGATGTACACCCCTATGGGAAAAAGTTATCCAAGTATGGTGTCTGGATGCACAATAGTATTCCATGTATAAGCTTGATTAAAAACCTTAACCAAGGTTGACTAAAAACCTTAACCAAGAGGAATTAAGTAAGTAATTCAAGAGGAAATGTAGGTGAAAGTCAAATATAGGTCGGGGTTATTGATGCACATCACTAGGAGATGAAGTTGTCCAAGTATGGTGGGTGTAGGGCCAGTAGTATTCCATATACAAGCTTGACTAAAAACCATAACCAAGGGGAAATTAACTAAGTAATTGAAGAGGAAATGTAGGTCAAGGTCAAAATATGATCAGGGTTATTGAATGTACATCCCTATGAGAAAAGGTTGTCCAAGTATGGTGTCCAGTATGCACAATAGTATTCCATGTACCAGCTTGACTAAAAACCTTAACAAGGGAATTAAGTAAGTAATTCAAGAGGAAATGTAGGTCAAGGTCAAATATAGATAAGGGGTTTTTATTGATGTACATCATAGGAGATGAAGTTGCCAAGTATGGTGGGTGTAGGGCCAGTAGTATTCCATATACAAGCTGACTAAAAAAAAACCTTAACAAGGAATAAGTAAGTAATTCAAGAGGAAATGTAGGTCAAGGTCATATAGATAGGGGTTATTGATGACATCCCTGAGAAAAGGTTGTCCAAGTATGGTGTCTGTATGCACAATAGTCCATGTACAAGTTGACTAACAATTAACCAAGGTTGACTAAAAACCCTTACCGGGAATTAATAAGTAATTCAAGAGGAATGTAGGTGAAGGTCAAATATAGATCAGGGGTTATTGATGTGATCACTAGGAGATGAAGTTGTCCAAGTAGGTGGGTGTAGGGCCAGTAGTATTGGCATATACAAGCTTGACTAAAAAACCTACCAAGGTGAATTAACCTAAGAATAATTAACTAAGTAAATTCAAGAGGAAATGTAGGTCAAGGTCAAATATAGATCAGGGGTTATTGATGTACATCACTAGGAGATGAAGTTGTCCAAGTATGTCCAAGGGTGTAGGGCCAGTAGTATTCCATATACAAGGTTGACTAAAAACCTTAACCAAGGCGTGACGCCGACGCCGACGCCGGGGTGACAACATAAGCTCTACTTATTCTTAGAATAGTCGAGCTAAAAATGGGACTTATGTGTTTTGCGGCTAGTGCAGATCCAGATCAGCATAGTCTGATCAGGATCGGCACTGTTTGACATTCCATCAATGAAACACCCGTCACACTTCTAACAAGCAATATAGATCATTATCGGGCTACAGGAGTGTGCTATTTGATCAGGAACTAAAACTCTCACAAATTGCATAAGCCCATTTCTCCAATCACAGCGATGAATCACCAGCTTTTGTAGCTAACTCTTTGCATGCTAGCGGTGAAAATAACATCCAACACATTATGAGTATGTTTCTTATTTCTCTCTATAAATATGTCTTGGAATTTCATTAGAATTGCGTCCTCTGGACGCAATTCTAATGAAATTTCAAGACATATTCATGATATTTATAGGGAGAAATAAAAGAAAATACAATTAATTGTTGTCTGCTATTTTTTAACTATTTATAGCCCACAAATTTCCCAGCATGTAAAGAGTTAAGGATAGATATGCAACTGTTCATGAGACATAATTTTCAGGTAAAATAATTGTTATAAAGTATTGACAATTTCAATATTTTCCATAAAAATTATCAAATGTGAGTGAAAAGTCAGCAAGGTGGAATACAATTCGGCATTGGTTCTGAAATATTGGTGTAATCTTAATTGAATCTATTTTGATATCATTTATGGAAAACTGCAGATTTCGCAATTGGTTGACGCCTGGAAAATTGACTATGCAATGTTGTGGCTAGTCTGGATCCTGACCACTGCATGAATTCATATGCATAAACTATGACGAGATGGCGACCAGTGCAGGTCCTGATCAGTATGCAACCTTCACCCTGGGCTTAGCGAGGGCGGCACGTTTAACGACCTACTAACAGCTACGGTCCTTTCGATCTCGCATTCAACCTGCTGCATTGGGGGAAAATCACAACGGAATATTTACATCGAAAATGATACATACTGGTATTCAGCCCTAAAATTAGAATAACCTGACCTGGTGCCAGGTCCATACCACACGAAAGTCACTTGGCCCCTTCCCCCAAGAGTTTGTTTGTTTATTAGTGTTTAACGGCTTATCAACAGCTAAGGTCATGTAAGGCCGGGCAAACGGGTTTGATCCCATTTTAACCTGCTGCATTGGGGGGAAAATCCCAAAATCAGAACGGAATATTTACATCGAGAACCAATATATTCAGCCCTGAAATTAAACCTGACCTGGTGCCAGGTCCATACCACACCAAAGTCACTTGGCCCCTTCCCCTAAAACAGGATTACGAATATCGTAATACTCACATAAGGGGTATAACCAGATTCAACTGTCACATACAAGATTCAACTGTCACATACAAAGACGTATGTGAGGGCCAAACCAGGTCTCCAGTCGGGCATTCCGGTAAGGATGAACCCCGATCGTTAAATTACCCATCGCGTGCTCCCACCTGCCACCCACTTCCCTCAAGAGTAATAGGATTACGAATAATCTGTATTACTGATATAAGGGGTATAACCAAATTAATCTCTCGCAATACAAGAATGCCAAAGACGTATCTGAGGACCAAACCAGGTATCTGATTGGGATTCCGGTACGGGTGAATTCCGATCGTTAAATTACCCATACATGCTCCCATCGGCCACCCACAAGAGTAATGTGTGTGTAAAATGTGAAGTAGACAATAACACACAATAAACCATTACCTCTAGCAGGTCGAATGCCTTTGCCCAGGCCTTATTGGCAGCAGGCCCACTACGTAGCCCGCCCTTAGGGCCCGCCTTACAGCCGAGAATGTCGGCAATGTTGGCCATGGTGCGGGCAGCTATACCCGCCTGTAGGGCATCCGTGTGCTCCTCACTCACTGAAACATTCATTGATTGGTTGATTACAGGGGAGTAGCAACCAATTTTGTACTGGCTGTGACTGGAGAAATGAGGGCTTTTGAGTTTTGCAACCAGCGTAGCTTCAGAACAGCCAGAGTAATAATGTCATGCAGATATCAAGCATTGATATAGATCATTATCAGAGATTATTTGATCAGCAGCTACACTGGACACAAATCCAATAAGCCCCATTTCTCCAGTCAGTTTTGATTTTTGCATGGACAGACGAGGGTAAATCAAAATGAAGAACATGCAAAGATAATTTCTAACATACATAGGCGAAATTTGTACAAAATTATTGATTCCAGTCATGATTTAAAGGTTTTATGTACATATGACAAAATTAGCATTGAACAGTATACATGTACCAATATATCAAAATGAGAATATAGCACCTTCCGTATTTATTATAATCTTGGAATTTAAAGCATTAGCTTAGCACTTTTGGATAGTATAATATGGTGCTAACAAGTGCTAAGGTAGGTGGCCATTGTTTTTTGAAGGTGAAAACGGCATATGTATTACATATTCAAGTTAACCCTTTCAACACTACAGACATACCTCTTATAGAGTGTTTGCAAACAGTGCAGATCCAGATGAGCCGGCTCGTAACAAGCCGTCTGGTCAGGATCTGCACTTTATGCAAGTAATTTTCATATTTTTAGAGAAAAACACACCCTTTTTGTAAATGGACTCGTCCGAAAATCACTTTGTGATGATTGGATTGGTCCTTAAATTAATGTCACAGTCCATTCCAGTTATTTAGGGTTGAAAGGGTTAAGCATATAACACATATAGTATAATATATAGTGTTCATTATGATGTCATGCATATTGAATCAGCGATGTGTCAAAATAGATGGAGAAAAATGATCTAACATGAGATTTAAAGTCACAATTAAATGGATCTAAAACAGAAACCTTCCATATACTAAATAAACAAATCTTGTTAATTGAAAGAGGTTCACAAACTATTTTGAAATACACATTGTTTTAAAGTCACTCTTTTTATTAAATTTTCGACCATGTGGACCTATTTGACCCCACGGGTCACAACCACTTTTGACCCCATGGTCACGTTTTGAACAACTTTGAAAGATCATTGTACATCAATCATTCCTGCCAAGTTTCGTCGAAATCCATCTGGTGGTTTGTGAGAAGATTCTTTTTAAGTATTTGTGCTAATTTTCGACGGCGGCCATCTTGCATTGGCGACAACCTTCATTTTAACAAATTTTAACAGACGAAAAGCGGTAACAATAGCTCACTTGAGACTTGAGCCTTTGGCTCAGGTGAGCGAATACATACATTAACGCAAATATTAAAAAAACTTTAACGCAAACTAAGTAATTTGACCTTGAAGGACGCATGGGTGTGGTATGGAATGCAAATATGGATGATGGTAAATAATGAAGTATATGAAGTTTGAAATCAATCCGGCTTACTGTCACAGAGATAATGGGTACACAAAAACTTTATAGCAAATCTTACGGACGCAAATTTGACCTTGACCTTGAACATGAAGGCCGCATGAATGTGGTATGGAATTACAAGAAATGCGTCTGTCGAACGCGGATGCCACCTGCAGCATATTTGAGAAACTGTGACAAAGTGGTTAACCGAAAAGTGTGACGGACGGACAGACGGACAGACGGACAGTCCAAACACTATATGCCACCCGTTTCTTCGAAACCCAGTGGCATAAAAATATGGACGATGATAAGGAAGTATATGAAGTTGAGGTCAATCCGGTATACAGTTACAGGGATAATGGGTACCCAAAACCTTTACCATAGATGGACGGACTGACAAATGCACTGAATTATAAAAAACTTTCTACCCCTCGACATGCTTCGTATGCCGGGGGAGTAACTAACGTGCACACAGCTGGTAATAACTAAAGCGCTATAACAGTCCGAGTGTGTATTAATAGTCCAAATGTGGATACTGATGAACAGGCAATTAACATTTCATGTAAATCTGGCTTATGGTTGCAGAGATATGACGTACCTAAACACAATTCTTCTCACAAAATATAATACCCATCTACAATCTATACCCATTTACATGCTATATACCCATATCTATGCTACATATCTCAGGGAATAAGTAAGTAAGTAAGTAAGTAAGTAAGTAAGTAAGTAAACACTCTAATTAAATTAGTAAGTGTAAATTCATGAATGGATATAAAACGTGCACAACTCCCCAATCACTTTTCATATTACTTCACCAGTAAATAGTGTCAACTAGCATACAGAGTTTATTTATTTTTCACAGAACCACTCTCAACACCTACCCGCATGTGGACACTCAAGAGAGAAAGAATTTTGTACGGCCTAAAGTAAACCAGACAAAACTATGTTCAGGGGCCCGTTGCACTAAACTTCATGCGACTAAAATGTTTGTAAGTGCAAATTTACGATTGTCTGGAAATTTCAATTGATGGATTTACATTTATTGAGCATAGGCTCAATAAATGTAAATCCAGAAATTGTTTATAAGAAAACATTGTTAATGTGAAATTAATGTGAAATCTTAATTTTGCATTTACAAACATTTTAGTTGTACAAAGTTTAGTAAAACAGACCCCAGATGCCTGTATGAATTATAATTTTGTGAGTAACGATATATTATATTACAAGAGTTGTCAGAGGACAACGAAGCACTCCCGGTGGCAGCAAAGGAACCGAGGGCACATTTGAAAACAGAACGTGCTGGATAAGGGAAACAAAATTTATGAGCCATTTACCAGAGCTTGTTAAGGTTTCGAGCGTACAAAGTATTTGACCTTGACCCTGGGCTTAGCAGAGGTAGAGGACCCTTGGAGCAATGTGTGAAATATGAAGCAAATCCAAGCAAGGAAATAGAAAATATAGGCCATTTACCCGAGCGTTAAGGTTTCGAGATACACAAAGTATGTAACCTTGACCCTGGGCTTAGAAGGGGCGGCACGGACGTGGATTTGCCACAGCGCAGTAGAGGACCCTTGGAGCAATTCGAGTGTGAAATATGAAGCAAATCCAAGCAAGGAAATTTTTGAAGACAGACGTACAGACGGACGTACTCCCTGAAGTGACGTTGTGGGGTTTGTTGCATGTGGGGTTTTTGGCCAAGTCTTTTGGGGATTTTTGGGTGCTATTTGTGGGGTGCAAACAATGCTGAAGGTGTTTTCTCCCCTATACTAACTTGCTCTCGTTTTCTTATGTCTCCTGCATGCACTTGTGGGGTATTTGGGTTTGATCAGTGAAGTACAATATCTACTTGTGGGGAAATTTAGTCAGCCATTGTTTGTGGGGTTTGGATGGACGGACGGTTTTGACCATCACCCTCTGGGGTGTCAATTTTTTATTGCTTTTCTGGGCTTTGCAGAAGTGATGGAGTTCATTAAGATATAGTTGCGTATGGGGTGCACCCCACATGCAACAAAAACCCCACATGCATGTCATGTACTCGTGAATCACCCTACAACGTGACTTCAGGGAGAGTGGACGGACAGACAGACAGACAGACGGACGGACGGACGGACGGACGGACGGTACGACGGACGGACGGACGGTACGACGGACGGACGGACGGACAGACAGACAGACGGACACCTACGACGCCGAGGGTATGCCATAAGCACTTCTTCCTTCGGAAGGCGCGCTAATAATGATGTAAGTCACAAGGTTTGTGATGGCCGGGTTGATAAAATGTTTGGATGTGACAGACACAGGTGACACTAAACACCACAGCTCAATCGTAGTAAGGCATAAAACACCATTAATAATGTATAAATATGTAGGTCAATGGGCTATACGACCGAGGTAAACTTACCAATAAACATTGCTGTGTAAACATAGACTACATATATGTATTTAGTCCCCATGGAAACGGAACACATTTTCAACACCTTACACTATTTGTAAAAATAAAACGAAACTTGGCAGGAATGACTGATGTACAATGATCTTTCAAATAATCACAGAGTGTAGAATGTAAATGAGTGGACTAATTTTGCAAACATGGGGCTGTGATCTGTAGTGTGGAAACATGGGGCTGTGATCTGTAGTGTGTAAACATGGGGCTGTGATCTGTAGTGTGGAAACATGGGTCTGTGATATGTAGTGTGGAAACATGGGGCTGTGATCTGTAGTGTGCAAACATGGGGATGTGATATGTAGTGTGGAAACATGGGGCTGTGATCTGTAGTGTGGAAACATGGAGCTGTGATCTGTAGTGTGTAAACATGGGGCTGTGATCTGTAGTGTGTAAACATGGGGCTGTGATCTGTAGTGTGTAAAACATGGGCTGTGATATGTAGTGTGTAAACATGGGGCTGTGATCTGTAGTGTGTAAACATGGAGCTGTGATCTGTAGTGTGTAAACATGGGGCTGTGATATGTAGTGTGCAAACATGGGGCTGTGATATGTAGTGTGGAAACATGGAGCTGTGATCTGTAGTGTGTAAACATGGGGCTGTGATCTGTAGTGTGTAAACATGGGGCTGTGATATGTAGTGTGTAAACATGGGGCTGTGATCTGTAGTGTGTAAACATGGAGCTGTGATCTGTAGTGTGTAAACATGGGGCTGTGATCTGTAGTGTGCAAACATGGGGCTGTGATATGTAGTGTGGAAACATGGGGCTGTGATATGTAGTGTGGAAACATGGAGCTGTGATCTGTAGTGTGTAAACATGGGGCTGTGATCTGTAGTGTGTAAACATGGGGATGTGATCTGTAGTGTGTAAACATGGAGCTGTGATCTGTAGTGTGTAAACATGGGGCTGTGATCTGTAGTGTGCAAACATGGGGCTGTGATCTGTAGTGTGTAAACATGGGGCTGTGATCTGTAGTGTGCAAACATGGGGCTGTGATATGTAGTGTGCAAACATGGGGCTGTGATCTGTAGTGTGCAAACATGGGGTTGTGATCTGTAGTGTGTAAACATGGGGCTGTGATATGTAGTGTGTAAACATGGGGCTGTGATCTGTAGTGTGCAAACATGGGGCTGTGATATGTAGTGTGTAAACATGGGGCTGTGATCTGTAGTGTGGAAACATGGGTCTGTGATATGTAGTGTGCAAACATGGGGCTGTGATCTGTAGTGTGCAAACATGGGGATGTGATCTGTAGTGTGGCAAACATGGGGCTGTGATCTGTAGTGTGTAAACATGGGGCTGTGATCTGTAGTGTGTAAACATGGGGCTGTGATCTGTAGTGTGTAAACATGGGGATGTGATCTGTAGTGTGGAAACATGGGGCTGTGATCTGTAGTGTGCAAACATGGGGCTGTGATATGTAGTGTGCAAACATGGGGCTGTGATATGTAGTGTGCAAACATGGGGCTGTGATCTGTAGTGTGCAAATATGGGGCTGTGATATGTAGTGTGCAAACATGGGGCTGTGATCTGTAGTGTGGAAACATGGGGCTGTGATCTGTAGTGTGCAAACATGGGGCTGTGATCTGTAGTGTGCAAACATGGGGCTGTGATCTGTAGTGTGCAAATGGGGCTGTGATATGTGTGTAAACATGGGGCTGTGATATGTAGTGTGCAAACATGGTGCTGTGATATGTAGTGTGCAAACATGGGGCTGTGATATGTAGTGTGGAAACATGGGGCTGTGATATGTGTGGGAAACTGGGGCTGTGATGTAGTGTGCAAACATGGGGCTGTGATATGTAGTGTGCACATGGGGCTGTGATCTGTGTGCAAACATGGGGCTGTGATCTGTAGTGTGCAAACATGGGGCTGTGATATGTAGTGTGCAAACATGGGGCTGTGATATGTAGTGTGTAAACATGGGGCTGTGATATGTAGTGTGTAAACATGGGGCTGTGATCTGAGTGTGCATATGGGCGTGATCTGTAGTGTGCTAAACATGGGGCTGTGATCTGTAGTGTGGAAACATGTGGCTGTGATCTGTCGTGTAAACTGGGGCTGTGATCTGTAGTGTGCAAACATGGGGCTGTAATCTGTAGTGTGCAAACATGGGGCTGTGATCTGTAGTGTGCAAACATGGGGCTGTGATCTGTAGTGTGTAAACATGGGGCTGTGATCTGTAGTGTGTAAACATGGGGCTGTGATATGTAGTGTGCAAACATGGGGCTGTGATCTGTAGTGTGTAAACATGGGGCTGTGATCTGTAGTGTGCAAACATGGGGCTGTGATCTGTAGTGTTCAAACATGGGGCTGTGATCTGTAGTGTGCAAACATGGGGCTGTGATATGTAGTGTGCAAACATGGGGCTGTGATCTGTAGTGTGTAAACATGGGGCTGTGATCTGTAGTGTGCAAACATGGGGCTGTGATCTGTAGTGTGCAAACATGGGGCTGTGATATGTAGTGTGCAAACATGGGGCTGTGATCTGTAGTGTGCAAACATGGGGCTGTGATATGTAGTGTGCAAACATGGGGCTGTGATCTGTAGTGTGCAAACATGGGGCTGTGATCTGTAGTGTGGAAAGGCGTAATTATCCCATACAATACGGGAAACAAAGAGTTGTCTGCTGTTGTTTTATATTTTGTCTTATTTCTCAATAAAACATGGTTCGACAGCACTTCAGAATCATTTCCATTGGAAATGATTCTAAAGTGCTGCCAATGCATGTTTTTGACCAAAAAAAAATGGAAAATTGAAATCAAACAGCAGACGAAAAAATTTAATTCAACATTGTAAGGGTTAAGTGCGACAGAATTCAAGAGCATGCACAAAAAAACATTCTGATCCAGATCTATAATATATTGGCTTCTCGCCTTTGCAACAAGTAGACTCGGACTAGCACATGCACCCACACTGATCTAGGTCGACACTGCTCGCCATTCAGACAACAAACGGTTTATTACAAGAGATTAGGCAAGAGTGTGCAAGCTGGTGAGAGAGTGTAATACGTTAATCACCCTACATATTCAGACACCATTTGCTTTGGGTATAAATAGGGGTTTTCCAAAACAAATTGTATCCACATACAGTGGGGTCAGCGTGTAAGTGCACACACGAACGAACACGACAGGTTGGAACCAACCTGTCATGTTCGTTCGTGTGTGCACTTACACGCTGACCCCACTGTACACTATTATTGTGATAAACCAGTATAACCATACTAGACCTTAATATTGGGATACTCTTTGTTGTCCAGTGGTACGTGACTCTTCTCGAATGGTGTGCTCAAAATCAAGTAGCACAGCTCAGCCTTGACCAATCCAACCTCCTGATTTCGAGCATGAGCATGCATGGACAATATGCTCAGAAACTTGCGTAATCACAGGCCTAGATTTGCCACATCTAATAATAAGGCCATCAGGACACATCATGACATGTGACACATATACAAGCAAAAGATAGATGAAATTAATGGGGTTTAACGTCCCAGCAACAGCCAGTCATATAGGCACGGGCTAACAGCTTTAAAGTCAAATCCAACCGTGGGATGGAAATACATTTACTATGAAAGTATTTTTCATGCCCTGAGGTAGGCTTTGAACTCACAACCTTCAGTATTGAAGTCCTGTATTCTACCTCTGAGCCAAAATTCTACCCAAAAGACAAATGAACAATGATTGTTCAGTAACAAAAACGTTACTAGGTTGACTGAAAGGCGATCAGCATAGTCACCGATCAGACTGCGCGGATTCGAAGGCTGATCTCGGACTGTGCTGGTTGCACAAGTTGCAAGTTCCCTTTTCTCAACCTGGGGGAGGACATCATTTATAGCCACAAGATTGTAGCCCTTATCTCAATCAATGTAAATCTATAACCGCCATATTGAGGCCTATGTATAACAGTGGTGCCTGTATTACCAGAGTCGAGGGTCTCCAGGAGCTGTTGCCAGTATCCTCGATGACGGCGCTGTTGTACAGACTGCGAAACCCTGTGTCCTTCTGTCCCTTCAGAGCCTCACAGATCTGGTGCTGGCCCACCCGGCAGAATAATCTCCTGCGGGGGAAATTTAACCCTTGTAACCCTAAATACTTGGAATGCTATAACCGCGGGGTCTGTCGGGGGAAAATGGGTATTATTACAACTTTCTATCAGCAAATGGGGAATTTAACCCTTTCTACCCTAAATACCTGTGGACTGCGATGTTCGTCAATGAAAGTATATATTAACTAGAGCAAAAGGACATGGATACCGGGCACTACCTGGACCGACAAAC
Organism: Conchocele bisecta; assembly: GCA_029237695.1. Lineage (NCBI taxonomy): Eukaryota > Metazoa > Mollusca > Bivalvia > Lucinida > Thyasiridae > Conchocele > Conchocele bisecta. The sequence goes on along the minus strand of CM055265.1, from coordinate 7,896,316 downwards.
AACAGCTTTAACATAAATCTTACGGATGGATGGACAGAAATACAACAAGAGGGCCATGATGGCCCTAATTCGCTCACCTGACTCCATGAACACCAGAGGAGAATGTGACATTGAGTTCATGTGTTTTAAAAAAATTGTGCTATTTTTAGATGGCGGTCATCTTGGATTAAGCGACGACTCTCATTTTACAAAATCTGAAAATGCTTCACCCAGCATCGGCCATGTGGTTCCTGAGAAAAAGACGTTAAAAATCTTGAATAAATGGACCTTTTGGTGGCCATCATGGATGACATAATCATCCGATTCCGACAAATATTGCACCAGAGTGATCGCCTCATTGATACCTTCAATTTGATATATGACATGACCATATTCAGACGGCGGCCATCTTGGATTAGCGATGACCTCCATTTTAACAAATCTGAAAAGGCTTCACCCATGGACCATAACTTTTATGTTTGGCTACCATGGGCCAAGCGGTTCATGTGAAGAAGAATTTTGAAATCTCTAATAAAAGAACGACCTTTTGACCTTTCAGCGGCCATCTTGGATGACATAACAATCCGATTTCGACAGAAAATGCACCAGAGTGATCGCCTCATTGATACCTTCAATTTGATATATGACATGACCATATTCGGTCAAAAATAAAATTTGACCCCACGGGCCACGCCCATTTTTGACCCCGGGCTCACCATTTTAACAACTTTGAAAGAGCAATGTACATCGATCATTCCTACCAAGTTTCGTCGAAATCCGGCAAGTGGTTCATGAGAAGAAGATTTTTTAAGAATTTATGCTATTTTTAGACGGCGGCCATCTTGGATTAGCGATGACCTCCATTTTAACAAATCTGAAAAGGCTTCACCCATGGACCATAACTTTTAAGTTTGGCTACCATGGGCCAAGCCGTTCATGTGAAGAATAATTTTGAAATCTCTAATAAAAGAACGACCTTTTTACCTTTCGGCGGCCATCTTGGATGACATAACAATCCGATTTCGACAGAAAATGCACCAGAGTGATCGCCTCATTGATACCTTCAATTTGATATATGACATGACCATATTCGGTCAAAAATAAAATTTGACCTCAATTTGACCCCACAGGCCACGCCCATTTTTGACCCCGGGGTCACCATTTTAACAACTTTGAAAGAGCAATGTACATCGATCATTCCTACCAAGTTTCGTCGAAATCCGGCAAGCGGTTCATGAGAAGAAGATTTTTTAAGAATTTATGCTATTTTTAGACGGCGGCCATCTTGGATTAGCGATGACCTCCATTTTAACAAATCTGAAAAGGCTTCACCCATGGACCATAACTTTTAAGTTTGGCTACCATGGGCCAAGCGGTTCATGTGAAGAAGAATTTTGAAATCTCTAATAAAAGAACGACCTTTCGGCGGCCATCTTGGATGACATAACAATCCGATTTCGACAAAAAATGCACCAGAGTGATCGCCTCATTGATACCTTCAATTTGATATATGAAATTACCATATTCAGTCAAAAATAAAATTTGACCCCAATTTGACCCCACGGGCCACGCCCATTTTTGACCCCAGGGTCACCATTTTAACAACTTTGAAAGAGCAATGTACATCGATCATTCCTACCAAGTTTTGTCGAAATCCAGTTGGCGGTTCTTGAGAAGAAGATTTTTTAAGAATTTGTGCTATGTTTAGACGGCGGCCATCTTGGATTACGTAATGACGTCATTTTAACAATTTTGTAATCCCCCTACCTAAGGAATATGACCATGAAGTTTGGTGACTATAGACCCAATGGTTACCGAGGAGAAGACGTTTGAAAATGTTCACGGACGACGACGGACGACGGACGGACGGACGACGGACACATTGCGGTAACAATAGCTCACATGAGCTTCGCTCAGGTGAGCTAAAAACTATATAGCCCTCAACATACAGTAAAATCGCGATGGCTCAAAATGCGATGCATCGTAATGCCTGGCTCATTCGAAATAACGCCGAGGTCACGATAATTTTCCCTATATCTTTAATGTATTTTAAAAGCGATGGCTTAAAATGCAACATCTCGAAAATTGCGATCCCTCGACAATTTCAAGTCCCACGGATGCATTTCTCGCTATTTTGCTACACGATGGCACAAAAGTTTTGTCGAAGTTTGTGTTTGGCTAATTTTCACACCTCCGTGTCCAATTTATTACGATCAAAAGTCTAGCCGCGAAATGTCCATGAAATTGTCAACTTTAATTAAATAATTGCTATCTTAATTTGTTGTTGTTTCGTGCCCCGTAACAACTGAAAGACAGCGATTTGTTAAATATTCGGGGCTTTGGCAACTCGGAGCATTTAATAGAGTTTGTCGTAAATGGTTGTTTTTCGTTGTAACTTCCGGGTGAAACTCGAGCACAGGAACCAGCAGAGTCGTTGTTCGGGTCCAACTCGAGTTGCAGCACTAGTAACCCACCACAAGGACATGGGTTCCATTTGAGTTATTCGCGTAAGGTTCAAAGGTGAAATTCTTTAATTCGAGTTGGAACTCTGCTTGTTCCAATAATAATCACGTTATTCGAGTTGCTACTCGAGTTGCGAGATACAACGAAAAACGCACATTGATAATTCCGAACTTCCTAGTTACTAGTTCCTTGGTTACAAGTCACGAGAAAAAGGATGAGATCTGCAGAAATTCCGATCAGTGCAGTATTAGGTCAGCCTGCACATTCAGATCAGGGCCTGAAGTATTCACCCTGGACAGCTATCCATGGTGCATATAAAGAAACAGTAAGCCCTTATCAAGTTTCAATTGTCTGCCAGATATCATCGTTTACACGGGTCACCAACGAAGTAAGCACCTTTTGTTGCATCGGAACATTTTACGAAACACGACTGGTTCCCAATTTTATTAGACACCATATACCAATGTCATTTGAGCTGGGCGCATACATCACTTTTTTGCAGTGACGTCACAACCACCTGCGACATTTATATGTGCACCACTATTTATATTAAATATTGAAGCTTTTCTCCTTTGATATTAATATTAATTGAAATAAAGACATGTTTGTAAATAGTTTAATTTCACATGCTGACTTTAATCTGCAAATAAATACTATAATCAGTTAAAACATGGATACACTCTATTGTGCTACGTCATTCTTAAATCAGACAAATATACCAAACTCGCGAGATGCGATGATTCGAAAGATGCAATGACTCGAAAATAAATGTGCAGGGCCGTGGGCTTTCAATCCATCGCGATTTGATTGTACTTTGTATGAGCATGAGCTATACAACATGTGATAAACGTCGCCAATGGAATTGCAATGAACTTTTCCAGAAACAGCCTGAACGTTTCACATTTCTGAAAGTATCAGCATGAATATTGTTTACAGTCAAAAAGATTCACAGGAAACTGGGGCCCGTTTCACGCTCAATAAACGTAAATCCATCAATTTAAATTTTCAGACGATCCTAAATTTACACTTACGAACATTCGTACAAAGTTTAGTGAAACGGGCCCCTGCACTGGCCATTCTGCAGCAACAACACTGTCAACGGCTGCTTTTTGATATTCAGTGGCTATGATGGCATATTGCTGCAGCCTACGTGTAGACGAGGAGCAGATTTGGAGTGTCTAGTGTCTACTTTCCAAAACACATCTGTACAACAACTACAATGCTTTACACATGTGGACTTGACTGGAAAAGACGGGCTTATGGGATTTATGGCCAGTGTAGCTCCTAATCAAATAGCACTCATGTAGCCTGATAATGATATACAGTCGAACCTGTGAACAACGACCGGCAAAGGGAAGTGGCCAAAGTGGTTGTTGTTGACAGGTGGTCGTTGTTCCAAGGGTCGAACATTTACCCAGTTTCACAACAAAGTCGGCCATGTTTTTAGCATTCTATTGTAATATATATGCATGCTTTTCATCAATTAAAAATTGCACGAAAATGGCTAAAATAGTCAATTTATTTTGTTTTGTCATCTTGTTGTTAGTGTTCTGAACCCAGCCTCGCTTTGGAAATTATATACAAAGGGGAGTAATTATCTTCACGATAAGTATATCTCGCGGCCCGCTTTGGTGCACCATTTAATAGCTTGTCGTAATTACATGTAAGTGGTTTAATTTAGCACGACCATTAGTATTTCACACCACCAGTTGAAATTAATAACGGTCATATAGTCTGTATTAAAACGATAGCCTATGTGGCGCGGCCTGTGAAAACCGCAAGTTTTTTTGTAACAAAAAATATTTCATTGAATGCGTCAAGTCCAGTAACCCACACGAGCTAGGTCTCCAAATCAGGAGAGAACACCAGGCTTATTTGCTTTCTGTCCAATGTACTGTATACTATCCTGGTCAAGCCTGAATATTTAAGCAGCCTATGACGAATTGGCAATGTCCGCTGACGTAATTACTGATGTTTTTAATTAGAGATTCGCGAGCATTGTAAACCATGTAAACCACGGGCAGACTACGCGAATCCACTGCCTGGTCTGGTCGCTAATGCAATAAGCCGGGATTTGTCGGAGATCGAGACCCAATTCATATAAACACGTTTGTCGTGTCACTTTAGACTGGTTCCCGGTCGCTAGGAATAACGCTATATATGCTGCGCATCAGACAGGGTACCAGTCTAGTGTGGACTACGTGACTGATGTCAGCAACCGCGTGTATTGATCTTTGATATGGCCTTGTGCCCCGATGTGTGAAATTTACACTTGACACGCGCCGTGTGTTTGAAGTCTTAGTCTTGTCACTGTAGACGAATCAGCATCGTGTAAACACAGTTTGCCAGCTAATGATCGAGTTTTATGACTTGCGCAGAATTGCATTATGCCTATTGGAATACACGACACGGAATACATATCGGGAATTACCGTTAATGGAGTTATGCAATATTTTTCATTGAAAAATATCGCCGAGTTTTGTGATGAAAGGACAATCGGCGATTGCGATGTTATTTTTTTTTGCTGACAAAACATGACGTGGTCGCTAATGGTCGCTAATGGTCGCTGTTTGAGTAAAAAATGTCGCGTGGGAACGAAAATCGCTGGTCGCTGGTCGTTGTTCGGAGGTGGTCGTTATTCCAAGGTCTTTTAAAGAACAAATTGGACGGGGGGGTTTTAACTGGCCGTTGTGGACAGGTGGTCGCTATTCACAGGTGGTCGTTAACACAGGTTCGACTGTATAGTGCTAGTAAGAAGCATGGCAGGTGTTTCATTGATGGAATGGTAAACAGTGCAGATCCTGATCAAGGCTGATCTGGATCTATATTGATCGCAAAACCCATAATCTCTATTTCTCCAGTCACAGCCACATATTACATGTCTTGTTTGAAATGTGAAATGCAAACATATGTTGTTTTTACAGCAGTTTTGAAAGCTGACAAGAATTGTGTTACTTTTGGGAAACCCCTTGTAATTACCGGCGAAATGCAAATTCTGTCTTGAGGTCGGTGAAGTTGAGGATCTCATTGAGTGAGAGTCGCCATGATGATCTCCACCTACAAGGGAGGTAATCAGTGAGCAATCAGGGGAGGTTAGTCTCACTGACATGTGACAGCGAGAGTTATCTGACAATAAACATCACTGATCGCACACTGATAGCACAGGTGTAACACTACCAACTAATCTATCGGGTGTTAGCACATACATTTATATAATAATATTATGACAGGGCATCTAACAGCAATCTGGTTTGATCTAGTTTTGCGTGTCGTTAAAGTGTGTAAGAGCAGTCTTTTGTGACGTAAGTTTAGTTCACTTTTGATATTGGTATATAGTGGAACTTCTCTAAACTGGTCACTTTTTGAGCGATGTCACCATTGACATCAATGGGAACAACATTTCTAAAATATTCCCATATGTTTAACTGCATGTAAACCCATTTGAATACTGAGTAGACATATGATTAAAATTCTGTGCAAATCTATTGGCTACTCAATGTATATTTCATTAAAATATGTACAGTATATTTGAAGTAGCATGCTAACAAGCACAGTTAAAAATACATGTAAGTCTATGGGATTTCAATGGGTGGAAAATTACTTCCGTCCAACACCTGTACACAAGAACTGCAATTATGGGTGTCACCAACTCACAAATAGGAACATTGCAGATCCTAGTCAAATATGGAATTACAATGTTTTCCAAAATAAAACAATGGTTTAGCAGCACTTTAGAATCATTTCAAATGGAAATGATTCTAAAGTGCTGCTAAACCATGATTCCATTGAGAACTAGACATTATGTTTGTAAAACATGGATATGCCCCCATGGTATACTGGAGTCTAACTTTAGATTGTGCGTAAAAAAGAAAACTTTTAAATTTACACAAATTTCAAAGTCATTTGGGAATGTCTTATAAACTGTTCAACGTAAGCAAATTGCTAAGTGTTTCAGCACCATTTTGAAGGTCACAAAAGTCAAGGTCTGCCATTGGTGGTGTGATTGTGTCACACATGTTCAGATGAATATACAGTCCAAATATTAAAACAGTCCTTCAAGCAATATTGAAGATATTACATGATGGAGAAACTCTTACAAACTTTTTGACGTAACAAAATCGCCAAGTGTTTCAGCAACATTTCAATTTTGTGTTAAAGGTGGCGCGAGTGTGTGACAAATGTACAGGTGATTCAAGTGTCCAAGTATCGAAGCAATCCTTCGAGTAATATTGTAGATCTTACATGTTGCAGAAACTGTTAGAAACTTTTTGACGTAACAAAATGGCTAAGCGACATTTCGAAGGTGATAAAGGTAAATGTCGTCTTAATGGTGGCATGAGTGTGTGACAAATGTTCAGGTGATTCAAGCATCCAAGTATTGAAGCAATGCTTCATGTAATATTGAAGATATTACATGTTGCCAAAACTCTTACAAACTTTTCGACGTAACACAATGGCTAAGTGTTTCAGCGACATTTTGAAGGTGACAAAGGTAAAGAACTTGTTAATGGTGGCGCGAGTGTGTGACAAATGTTCAGGTGATTCATGTGTCCAAGTAAAAAGCAATCCTTCGAGTAATATTGAGGATCTTACATGTTGGAGAAACTCTTACAAGCTTTTCGACGTAAATGTATACGAATGGACGTACGGAACCTCAAGAGCAACGTAATATGCCCCCCTTACTATCGCATAGGTGGCATAAAAAAAAGAGAAAATATGAAACAACAGCAGACAACAATTCTTGGTGACATTTCTATCACAAACAGTCTGGGCCCGGCTGCTGAAAGCTTCTGTTAGCTTAACAGACTGTTAAATCCTTAGCATTGCTAAGGATTTAACAGTCTGTTAAGCTAACAGAGGTTTTGAGCAACCGGGCCCTGGACTCTGACCATACTGCAGGACACACATGATGATCTGGGGCAACACTTATCACATACGAGACAAGCCATGTGATTTTATACCTTAGAACGTGTGCGTTTTTCATAAAAATGATTTACAAACTTTACAATAGTTTAATAAATAACGTCGAAAATTGATGAAATTGTCACAGCAAATGTGGAACATTTTGGTCGCATGGCTCGTTTCATATGTGGCTGTGACTGGTGAAATGGCTCATGATCAAATAGCACACTCCCGTAGCCTAACACTATGTTGCTTGTTAGAAGCACGACAGGTGTTTCATTGCTGGAATGGCGAACGGTGCAGATCCTGATGCACAAGCTGATCTGGATCCATACTGGTAGCAAAACCCATAAGCCCCATATCTTCAGTCACAGCCACATATGTCAGAAGTCAGCCAATGTACCTACGTTTTGAGCAGCTGTCCATCGGAGTCAGTGACGACACCCTGTAACCATAGCAACTCCTGCACACCGACCTTGTACTTGGCGTGGAGGACGGGGAACATGCGAGCCGTCATTATCGTCTGGTCGTCGTTCTCCTAGCAACGGTAGAGGTGGAGATAAAATGTGTGGCTGAGACTGACAGTTGTGGCCGACGGTGTTGTGGCCACTGGAGATACTGCTGATCTGTTTGGACACTACAGCAATTTGTTGGGAGAATAGCAGGTGTTTCATCGACTTAATGGCAAACAGTGAACATTCTGATCAGACTAAGCGGATATTGCCAGTCTGTTAATACTAATTGCCTATTTAGCATATATTGATGAAGACAAGTTCTCAACATAAATGTGCCATGAACCATATATTAACACAGTGGCAACTATATGCACATTTTGTTGAGGTACTTAATAAATCTTAACCAATTGCCTACCTGCCTGGTATAGGACAGGAATTGGAATGTACTGTTGTCAAAGAGCGACTCATAAGTCAAAGATGGCTGGCTCTTTCAGTATCGACGACACTATAATATAAATGATTATGGAGAAAGTGAGAAACAAATGGAAATCTGTGTATATCCATGTAGCCGAGTGTTCCAACTTACAAGGTCGGGTGCCCAGAGGTCCTCCTTGATAATGCCCGTCCGGTTCAGGAAAACGAGCCACGGTTCGTTACAGAAGGTGCTCGCCGACTTCCACATCGGCATCTACAACACAGAGGCATGATTGTTTTATTTGACTGATTTACTTATATAATGGTGTTTAATGTCAACAGCTATGGTAATTTTAGGCCGAGTCGAATCACATATGTCACCCCTATGGACGGGGGAAAAATCCAAAATCAGAACTGAATATTTACATAAAAAATCTTTATTCAGACCTGAAATTAGAGTAACCTGACCTGGTGCCAGGTCCTCACCACATCAGTGTCACTTAGCCCAACTCCCTAAAAGTAATATGATTAGTACTAATCTAAGTAGTTTTATAAATGGGTAAAAACGGATTCAACTCTCAAGTAACAAGAAAGCCGAATATAAAATGAAACCGAGGGCCAAACCAGCACCGAAGTATGAAGACATTATCAGGCTAGTTTCGATTGATATCACAGTTATCAAGTGAGACATTATGAGGCCCACAGAGGACTTCCTACAGCCATCTGATAAAGTTGATATAACATGTACTAGCCTGGTATTCTATATATGTACTGGAGAAATGGGGATTATGTGTTTTCTGACCAGTGTAAATCTACACAGTCTGATCAGGATCTGCACTGGTTACCATTTCATCATTGAAACACCTGTCATGATATAGATCATTATCAGGTTAAAGGAGTGTGCTATTTGATCAGGAGCTACACTGGTCACAAATCCCATAAGCCTCAATTCACATATTTATATATGAAAGGGTTAAGACATTAAAATGTGCTACAGACTGGGTTGTTGTAGCTACCACTGCACAATACATTATAATACAACTCACCCCAACATTATCGAAGCGCCCATGTGTGGTGATGACGTATCGTGTAGTGGCCAGGGTTGGCAGGTAGATGTTGAAACCCTGCAGGACGACCGAGTCTGGAATCTTCACAGTCTTCCTCTTGTCCTGAATCACAGTTCTCACACAACATGTATTTGAACCTCAACCCCCATTAACTCTTTGCATGCTGGGAAACATGTGGGCTATAAATAGTTCAAAACTAGCGGACAAAAATTCATCATATTTTCTTGTATTTCTCCCCGTAAATATCATGAATATGTCTTGGAATTTAATTAGAATGTGTTTTAATGTGTACCCATTTGGTAGTAGAATGTTTCTACAAACAACAGGAAACTACAATATTTTATCATAGAAGTTGTCTGCTCTTTGGAAGGTAAATTCATGTGATAAATAGGATCTCTTGATTACCCATCGCGTGTTCCCACCTGCCACCCACGTATTCAGTAGTAGTGACGAGATACGTACCTTTTTAACCTGATACTTCTGAAACAAAGAGGGAGATACTCAATGGCACAGGGAGTGAATCAAAGATTACACCATAAGAAAGCTGAAGTACATGTATGCAGCAACAATAACCAGGATGATTGGCATTAAACTTATTGCAAATGACATAAGATCCCAACAGCTGGCGACCTTTATTTCATTAGCCAAGATCAGCCAAGATTAATCAATTACATTCTAGCGATTGAAGATATACTAATGACCATATTGCATTCAGAAAATTAATTTATTGTGTTATGTCTCATTGAAGTTATGTTGTAACCCATTTGAACTGTCTCCATGAGAAAGAAGGAAAATAGAATAAAACAAGAAATCAGTAACACATGTAGCCTTAAAAACTTTAAGGAAAATGTCCAAGTCATTTCACCGTGATCTTGGGTACAGGGGCTGCTCAAACTCTCTTAACCCTTTTAACACCACAGGCCTGTATAGTGGTATTGACAAATTGTGTAGATCCAGATGAGCCGGCTCGTTACAAGCCCTCTCATCAGGATCTGCACTTTTTGCAAGTAATTTTCATATTTTTGAGAACAAAAACACCCCCTTTTCATAAATGGACGAGTCTGAAAATCATTTTGTGACCATTTGATTGGATGTAAAATATTGATATCAAATTCCATACAGTTACTTAGGGGTGAAAGGGTTAAGCCAAACTAATGATAACAGAGTCATATTCTTCGTCACAAGTACATGTTTTCCTATATAATGATCCTCATTAACTCAAATTTTTGTTAAATTAAAGTATTCTCCTCAGTCCCCTGGACTGAGTAAACGAGTGTCGACTGTACATGTATGCCTAAAAGCATATTCAGAAGGTTCAGAGATAAAACGATGCCATACCTGATCCATGTCCCCAATCACGAGCCCCGATACGTAGCTCTCCTTGCCTATCTGGACATCCTTCCCAATGTAACAGTGGCTTACCAATGACCTTGTCCCCACACTGACCTCAGCGTCTAACACACTGTTTATCAAACAGGCAGTGCTGTCCACAAGCTTCGTGTTCTGTAATTCAACAGGATAACTAGAAAATTGTTTGTAAAACTAGAAATGTGGCATGTCGGCACACAGAGATGAAAATAATGGAACATTTGAAAATACAAAAGGCGGGAGGATTGTGGATTTGTCACAGCACATTTCGGAACTGTTTTGATAACTTTATCATGCCGATTGTTTACTTTTTCTTCAAAGCTGTTCAGCAGTGTTTAGGGAACTGACTGGAAAGATCAGGGGCCCGTTTCACTAAGCTTCGTACGACTAAGAAGTTTGTAAGTGCAAATTTAGGATCGTCTGGAAATTTAAATTGATGGATTTACATTTATTGAGCATAGGCTGCATATGCAGCCTATGCTCAATAAATGTAAATCCAACAATTATTTACAAGAAAATATTGTTAATGTGAAATTTACAGACTATCATAATTTTGCATTTACGAACATTTTAGTCGTAAGAAGTTTAGTGAAACGGCCCCCTGGAGATGACCAGCAGTCATGGTTTCCACACAATTCACAGCGCTTTACTTAATCAAAATCGGTGGAATAAAGAGCAAGTTATAATGAAAATAAGGGCATAGTTATCAATAAGCCAATCCCCTCACTAGCAGCCTTGATAATAATAAAAAAACTTACAAACAAGGTGAACATAAGTCCTCAGTGACCTTGGGTGGACAGAGGTGGGTTGTATGCAAAAGATAGTACCATCCCGAGACACACATTGTGGCCCAATATTATCAAAATCAGTGCAGCAGTTCATCAGTTATTGAACAAGCAAATGTGGCCTGTCAGCACACGAATGCCCCCGGTGGCAGATTGGAGAAACTGTGGCAAAGTTAATTAACCGAAAGTGATAAGTATTCATAACCACAGTTGTGAAGGTCAAACGGTCAAGGTCATATTATGGGCAGCATTGATGTGTGACATTTTGTCCACAGGTTTGATGTATCAAAATATTAAAGTAATTCATCAAGGGTTATAGAAGTCATGACAGAATTGAGAAACTCTGGCAAACTTATTAATGTGTGAAAAAATTGTCAAGGTCAAAAGGTCAAGGACAGCATGGATGTGTGGCATTTGTCCACAAGTATGATGTACCGCGGTATTGAACCAATAAAGTAATCCTTCGAGGGATATAGCAGTTAGACAGCGTTTCGAAGCTCCGGCAAACTTATTAATGTATAAAAAAGTTCAAAGTTGTGAACGTCAAAAGGTTATATAAGGGTAGCATGGTGTGTGGCATTTGTCTACAAATATGCTGTGTTGAAATATTTAAGTAATCCTTCAAGGAATATAGAAGTTATAACAGAATTGAGAAACTCTGGCAAACTTCTTAATGTGGGAAAAAGTTCAAAGTTGTCAATGTCAAAAGGTCAAGGTCATATTAAGGGCAGCATGGATGAGTGGCATTTGTCCACAAGTATGCTGTGTTCTGATATTTAAGTAATCTTTCAAGGAATATAGAAGTTATGACAGAATTAAGAAACTCCGGCAAACTTCTTAATGTGGGAATAAGTTAAAAATTGTCAAGGTCAAAAGGTCAAGGTCATATTGAGGGCAGCATGGATGCATTTGTCCACAGGTATACTGTGTTGAAATATTTAAGTAATCCTTCAAGGGATATAGAAGTTATAACAGAATACACTGACAAACGGTCCAAACACTATATGCCTCCGGCTCTACTGAGACCGGGGCATAACAAGAGCTGTAGGAGAACAGCATAGCTCGACTACGAGGGTTGTCGATGTACACATAGCTTGACAAAGAAGGTGGCTGCGGCCTGCATAAAAACCTTAACCAAGGTTGACTAAAAACATTAACCAAGGGATTATTGATGTATGTCTCTAGGAGATAAAGTTTTCCAAGTATGGTTGCTGTAGGCCCAGGAGTATTCCATATACAAGCTTGACTAAAAACCGTAACCAAGGGGAGATAACTAAGTAATTCAAGGATAAAAGTAGGTCAAGGTCAAATATAGGTCAGGGATTATTGATGTACATCATTAGGAGATGAAGTTGTCCAAGTATGGTTGATGTAGGCCCAGAAGTATTCCATATACAAGCTTGACTATAAACATTAACCAAGTAATTGAAGGTTAAATGCGAAAAAAACTTTAACCAAAAACTTCAAAGTAATTTGACCTTGACATTGGGAACAGGGGCCGCACGGGAGGGGGGTAGAATGAAAATATAGATGATGATAAACACCCATGTGAAGTTTCAAGGTAAGGGGCAAAGCAGTTGCAGAGATATAATATAACATAAAAATTTAACCAAAGAACTTAACCAAAAACTTTAACCAAAAAACTTAACCAAAAAACTTAACCAAAAACTTTTAACCAAAAAACTTAACCAAAAACTTCAAAGTAATTTGACCTTGACATTGGGCACAGGGGCCGCACGGGAGGGGGGTAGAATGAAAATATAGATGATGATAAACACCCATGTGAAGTTTTCAAGGTAATGGGCAAAGCAGTTGCAGAGATAGTATAACAAAAAACTTTAACCAAAAAACTTAACCAAAAACTTTAACCAAAAAACTTAACCAAAAACTTCAAAGTAATTTGACCTTGACATTGGGCAAAGGGGCCGCACGGGAGGGGGGTAGAATGAAAATATAGATGATGATAAACACCCATGTGAAGTTTTCAAGGTAATGGGCAAAGCAGTTGCAGAGATATAGTATAATGAAAAACTTTAACCAAAAAACATAACCAAAAACTTTAACCAAAAAACTTAACCAAAAACTTCAAAGTAATTTGACCTTGACATTGGGCACAGGGGCCGCATGGGAAGGGGGTAGAATGAAAATATAGATGATGATAAACACCCATGTGAAGTTTCAAGGTAATGGGCAAAGCAGTTGCAGAGATATAGATAAAACGAAAAACTTTAACCAAAAAACTTAACCAAAAACTTTAACCAAAAAACTTAACCAAAAAACTTAAACCAAAAACTTTAACCAAAGAACTTAACCAAAAACTTCAAAGTAATTTGACCTTGACATTGGGCACAGGGGCCGCACGGGAGGGGGGTAGAATGAAAATATAGATGATGATAAACACCCATATAAAGTTTCAAGGTAATGGGCAAAGCAGTTGCAGAGATATAGTATAACGAAAAACTTTAACCAAAAAACTTAACCAAAAACTTTAACCAAAAACATTAACCAAAAATACTTAACCAAAAACTTCAAAGTAATTTGACCTTGACATTGGGCACAGGGGCCGCACGGGAGGAGGGTAGAATTAAAATATAGACGATGATAAACACCCATGTGAAGTTTCAAGGTAATGGGCAAAGCAGTTGCAGAGATATAGTATAACGAAAAACATTAACGAAAAACATTAACCAAAAAACTTAACCAAAAACTTTAACCAAAGAACTTAACCAAAAACTTTAACCAAAAAACTTAACCAAAAACTTTAACCGGACACACGTACGTACGTACGTACGTACGAACATACGTACGTACGCCAAAGTGCCGACTATATCGCGCTTTCCGCAAGCGGGCGCGACAAAAACCTTAACCAAGGGGAATTAAGTAAGTAATTTAAGGTTAAATGTAGGTCAAGGTCAAATATAGGTCAGGGGTTGTTGATATACATCACTAGGAGATGAAGTTGTCCAAGTATGGTTGGTGTAGGGCCATGAGTATTCCATCTACAAGCTCGACTAAAAACCTTAACCAAAGAGAATTAAGTAAGTAATTCAAGAGGAAATGTAGGTCAAGGTCAAATATAGATCAGGGGTTATTGATGTACATCACTATGACAAAAGGTTGTGCAAGTATGGTGTCTGTATGCACAATAGTATTCCATGTACAAGCTTGAGTAAAAAGCGTAACCAAGGTCGAGTAAAAACCTTAACCAAGGGGAATAAATTAAGTAATTCAAGGTTAAATGTAGGTCAAGGTCAAACATAGGTCAGGGGTTGTTGATGTACATCACTAGGAGATGAAGTTGTCCAAGTATGGTTGGTGTAGGGCCAGGAGTATTCCATCTACAAGCTTGACTAAAAACATTAACCAAGGGGAATTAAGTAATTCAAGAGGAAATGTAGGTCAAGGTCAAATATAGATCAGGGGTTGTTGATGTACATCACTAGGAGATGAAGTTGTCCAAGTATGGTGGGTGTAGAGCCAGTAGTATTCCATATAGAAGGTTGACTAAAAACCTTAAGCAAAATGAATTAAGTAAGTAATTGAAGAGGAAATGTAGGTCAAGGTCAATATAGATCAGGGGTTATTGATGTACATACCTATGAGAAAAGGTTGTCGAAGTATGGTGTCTGGATGCACAATGGTATTCAATGTAGAAGCTTGAAAAAAAACCTTAACCAAGGTTAACTAAAAACCTTAACCAAGGGGAATTAACTAAGTAATTAAAGAGGAAATGTAGGTCAAGGTCAAATATAGATGAGGGGTTATTGGTGTGCATCATTAGGAGATGAAGTTGTCCAAGTATGGTGGGTGTAGGGCCAGTAGTATTGCATATACAAGCTTGACTAAAAACCTTAACCAAGGTTGACTAAAAACCTTAACCAAGGGGAATTAACCAAGTAATTCAAGAGGAAATGTAGGTCAAGGTCAAATATATATCAGGGGTTATTGATGTACATCACTAGGAGATGAAGTTGTCCAAGTATGGTGGGTGTAGGGCCAGTAGTATTCCATATACAAGCTTGACTAAAAAACCTTAACCAAGGCGTGACGGTGATGCCGACGCCGACGCCGGGGTGACAACATAAGCTCTACTTATTCTTCGAATAGTCGAGCTAAAAATGAATGCATCTGCATTGGGTTTATTCCCTTAGTTCAAATCCTCACCGAAATTTCACAGATACATGTAATATGATGATATAATAATGGAGGTAATACGAGAGCCAACCTTATTGTAAATTGTAAGCGCACCTGAATATGTGTGTGTGTGATGTTGCCCCAGGCGAGGGAGCCCGGGGGTAGACACGGCTCCACACCTCGCTGCTGCACATTCTTCTTGTGCTCCTGTAGCGTGTTGGGGTACACACATGAGCCAGACTCGATCATCACTGAAACCATATGTGGATGTGACTGGAGAAATGGGGTTTATGGGATTTGTGACCAGTGCAGCTTCTGATCAAATAACCCTCATGTAGCCCGACAACAATCTGTATTGCTTGTTAAAAGCATGACCTGCATTTCATTAATGGAATGGTAAACAGTGCGGATGTGCAGGCTGATTTGGGGCTACACTGGTTGCAGAAACCCACATGCCACTTTTCTCCAGTCTCAGCCACATATGAGACAAGCCCAACTTTCAACATCATTTACGGAAAATATCAGTTTCTGCAAATATTTTTCATGAGCAATCGCACCACTTCTTAGGTACAAAATCTCATGGCTTGTCTAATAAGTGATGCGACATGTAATCTATTAAGCTTAGTAAGGTAAATGTAAAGGAGAAAGGAAGGAGGTGGATACAGAGGAAAACTAGCTCTTATTAGAATAGTCCCCTCTGGTTCTCCAAGATTCTCCTTCAAATCTGATACATGGGACCGATGTTTAAAGTCCCATCCGAAAGGTCTAGTAGAGCAGGAAATACAAAGTATACTAAAGCTTAGTAAGGTTTTGAAGAGTGTCATGAATACCTAACACGTGAAGCCTGATATTGGCTACATTAAGGCATTTGGACCAATGTAGAAGAATTATACGAACTTGATTTCATGTTTGTGATATCTTTATTTATGATATTGACAAAAATCCTCCCACAACAATCAAGAACAGAATTCAAGTATGTCGTGTTCAAAAAAGAAATTGTCAATATATCTGTCTGTGACTGGAGAAATAGGGTTTATGGGTTTTGCTATCAGTGTATATCCTGATCAGCCTGTGCATCCACACATCCTGATCAGGATCTGCACTGTTCGCCATTCCATCAATGAAACACTCATCATACTTCTACAAGGTGTGTGCTATTCGATCAGTTACACTGGTCACAAATCCCATATGCCCCATTTCTCCAGTAACAACCACATGTGTTATGCGAGTAACAGCTTACAGGCATGGATCCTGTACTGGTGTAGGTCCTTCCAGAGCAGCATCCTCGCCATTTTCATTGTGCGGGTCTCTGCACTGTCTGCACCCTGCTTCCCATATGAGCCACTGCGCTGCCCGGCGCGGAAGTCGTGCTCATTCACCCCCGAACACATCGGTAACATCACGTCGAAGAACAGAGACAGCTACAGGGAGACAAGATGTACTTATGTAACTTACGGCATAGGCTTCAGACATCTCGCAAACTTTACAGACCAAATACATTACAAACCACAGTAAATGCAACAGCACATGGTTATATTACTTATATTGACATTGCATTTTCTGATAGATTGAAAAATGTAAATAATCAAATATGGCGCTAAAATTAAGAATCAGCATGTTTTACTCATTTTGAAATTATTCCCGGAACAACGACGTTGCCGATCAACAGTTTGCCATGCCATTATTGACGTCATGGAGATTAAGGACCCGTGTGACACCTGATCATTGTTCGGTTAAAAAATAATTGGTTCCTAAATGTGATGGGATATATATGTACAAGATATATGGGAACATTAGCTTGTTACTGTATACTGTACTGCACATGGAGTTGCTATGTTGGCCATCTTAGTGTGTAGTCAGGCCAGTCGGTTTTACCACAAACAACATGACATACATACATACAATTTGGTACAATATCTTCGAAAGACGTGAATAAATAACGTCTTATGGGTTAATTTCATCATTTATATACACAGTCTGATTTCTGAAGAGATTGCCGACACAGTTTGAGAATAGAGTAATGGCTATGTAACAGTAAGATAAATACACAGTGCTGTTGATATATGACTGTATAACCGTACATACTGTATCAAATCCAGTGACATGTAAGCAGTTATCTGAGTGTATTGTCACTGGTGTCTATTCACCTACTATATGAGTAAATATGGCTTTACCTATGGGTAACATGTACACTAACAATAGGCTGTGCATCAGATTGAAAAGTTTACACATTGAAATTTATTTTTTAGATTGATGGGAGAACTGCTCAGATATCTCGTCTTTTGCATAGTTTGCTGGCATACTATTTATAGCATGCTGTTGTCATAACTGTCTATGATGTATTGCACAAAATATTATTTGGTTTTAGTGTCATAGTATTTGCTGTACGTGTCAAACGTTGGAAGTGATGAAACTGAATGATAGCTTGTACACACAGAGATGGCAGAGATGGCAACTAAGTATATCATATAGTATACAGTAACAAGACAATATTCACAAATCTTATATTCATATATCTTTCTTTCTTTCTTTCTTTATTAGTGTTTAACGGCCTATCAACAGCTAAGGTCATGTAAGGCCGGGCAAATGGGTTCGATCCCATTTTAACCTGCTGCATTGGGGGGAAAATCCCAAAATCAGAACGGAATATTTACATCGAGAACAAATATATTCAGTCCTGAAATTAGAATAACCTGACCTGGTGCCAGGTCCATACCACACCAATGTCACTTGGCCCCTTCCCCTAAAATAGGATTACGAATATCGTAATACTCACATAAGGGGTATAACCAGATTCAACTGTCACATACAAAATGCCAAAGCTATATATTCATATATCACATCTCTCTTATGCAGCAATAATCATTGAACGTCAAATGAATCTTTATATGACCCAAGTCCTTAATATGTCAAACAATCTATAACCAATCAATGTCGAGTGACATCACATGGGGCTAATGTAAGTATGAGGATATAAATGCAGTACAGTGCATGTTTGTTTGTTTGTTGGGGTTTAACGGCCTATCAACAGCTAAGGTCATTTAAGACCGGGTCAATGGGTTTAGTACTAAATCCCATATATTACCTGTACAAGTACATGTACATGTTCAAGTACATGTGAGTACATGTACAAATGGGGGGGAAATCCCAAAATCAGAGCTGAATATTTAAAATAAAAGAACTATATATTCAGCCCTGATTTCGGAATGATCCTGATCTGATGCCAGGTCCTCGCCACACCAGAATCAGTTGGCCCCTCCCAAAAGCAGTAGGATCAGTAATAATCTTACTATTTTTATAATGGGCAATAACCCAATTCAACTCCCAGGTAACAAAAAGAGCCAAAGATAAAAACGTACCTGAGGGCCAAAACAGGCAAATCATGATTCCATTAAGGAGGACCTCACCCCACCGTTAATTTACACCATCGCGTTCGCCCGACCAACCACCCACAGTACAGTGCATGTACATTTCCATTAAGAACTTTTGAAACGTGTAAATACATTATAGGGTTAATTGTATTGTTTCGGCGACGCGCTAGCGGAGCCATTAAACAAGTTTTCCGACCTATCATTTTCTGACATACGCCGCAAATTTCAAAATTACAATGTGGTTAACCTATTTCTAATGCACTCCTTTACTACTGGCGTAGGAATACATATTGAAATAATTTGTGACCGTTCATCAACAATGATGTAATGTATGACCATCAGCCAATCAGATTGTGTGATATTTATAGAGTGCATTAGAATGTACATTAGTATATGAATGTATGTGACAAACTGGAGCAATGGAGAAAAGTATAGATCCTGATCTGGGGCCCGCTTCACAATAGCATTTGCACTGGCAGACGACATTGCCAATCTTTCAATCATGTGTCATTGTTTATTTATTTATTGTTTACAGCCGGTCAACTGCTAAGATAATTTTGGGTTGGGTTTACAGGGTCAGTGTTAGGCCCCTAGCCCCGAAATGACAACCTGAGCAGGGCCTCTATTTCACGATTCGGAGTATTTCCGAACAAAGATTTGATTGATCGAAGGAAGCACATCATTGTAACATTACTGACATCATTTCTCCATACATGACAAACATGCAAGTAAACTACTGACCGGTGCTCTACAGAAGTGAGTTTAAACTCACTGTTATATTTATGTACACTACAGGTACATTTACAGTATTACTCAAAAAGTTTTATTATTCTTACATTCCGTAAGGAATAATAAAAAGTTCAAATAATATTGTAATTAACAGGTTTAAACAGTATACAATTCAGCGCTATGATCCATTATCGCCTGCCCTCGCCCGTGGGAGTACATGTAGAGTACCTGGATAGGTGGTTCCCCACTGTCCACTCCGAAATATGTGCAGGCGTCCAGCGGGGGCATGCTGTGGAAGTTCAGCAACTTCTCCACAATAGGGTAGGCGAAGTACACCAACCCACACACCTGCAGATTGCAACAAGACAACATATTTATAAAATTTAATAATGCATAACTTTGAGGTACCATCTTGGATATTTGATTTGCAGACTTAGAAAACTACTGTCTGTTCCACGTTTTGCTGCCGACAAACTTTTGGCTATTAAACACATTAAGTACTTTTTCATCAATAACAAAAAAGTCACCCTCCCCATCAAATATTGATTTTATTGCGAAAACCTATTTTCCTATGGGAATTTAACATGGGGGCTATAAATAGATTTTTTTTTAAATATTTTTTTTATTTGTTGACTGATTTTCAAAATCTAACTTGTTTTCTTAATTACATAATTCTTAATTACATCTCGCCAGGTTTCGGAGTCCATTTCATTTTTTTTTGTTTCAGGATCAAAAAACAAAAAGTTTTGGAAATTGACTCCCCATAGGAAAATCTTTTTTTCGCAATAAAATCAAATAATTTTTTTTGGGAGGGTGACTTTTTTGTTATTTTTTGGGGGGAGGGTGACCTTTTTGTTATTGATGAACAGGTACTTACTTAAATATTTTTTAGATTTAATGTGTTTAATAGCAAAATGTGGAACAGACAGTAGAGCCAGTGAGCAGGGGCCCATGGATACCCCCGGCCACTGGCTGGACCTACCAACCAAAACTGTACGGCAAAATCAAAATGTTAAGTTTATGTGTTATGAATGGATGGACAGACGACGAACAAAAGGAAATGTGAAAACTATAGACCAGTTTCGGTCCACAAATCAAGCCGGCAAACACATTTGATAGTCATGCAACATTGACCTAGGTGGTCGCATGGGTAGCATATAGAGTTAAAAATATGGATCATGATAAACAAACAAATGAAGATTCAAGTCAATCTGACTTATATTTTCAGACATATAAGATGTAATGCACATGTTGCAAAACCTTCAAGGCAAACAGTCATTTGACCTTGGTCTTGGGCATTCCGGGCACATCTGTGCAATAAAATCACAAAATCAGAACGGAATACTTACATCGAGATAAATATATATTCAGCCCTGAAATTAGAATAACCTGACCTGGTGCCAGGTCCATACCACACCAAAGTCACTTGGCCCCTTCCCCTAAAGTAATACAGGTAGGATTACTCTTATAAGGGGTATAACCAGATTCAACTCTCTAATACAAGAAAGCCAAAGACGTACTTGAGGGCCAAACCAGATCTCCGCTCGAGATTCCGGTATTATAAAGGATGAATCCCGATCATTAAATGATCGCATGCTCCCAACCAACCACCACCTCATACACAGATAATACCAGGGGGCCGTTTCACTAAACTTCATATGACTAAAATGTTCGTAAATGCAGATTTAGAATAGTCTGTAAATTTCAATTGATGGATTTACATTTATTGAGCATAGGCTGCAAATGCAGCCTATGCTCCATAAATGTAAATACAATAACTGAATAATTGCACTTACGAACATTTTAGTCGTACAAAGTTTAGTGAAATGGCCCCCTGTCTAGTGTATTGTATGTTGAATATCAAGTTTAGCATGTAAGTCTAGGAAACACAAAGAAATTCTGAGGCTCACGGAGGAATTGTACCATTCCTGAGTCGAGTTTGATGCACTTGACATCAAAAGACACTAGTCTGGTATTGTAACACTTTATGCCAAGAAATGTGAAAATATTACTTTTTTGTTGAAAGATAATTGAATTGTTTGCATTGCATCATCACACCGATGCCATTCAGCAACATAGTGTCATGTCATTTGACCTTTGATGAAAAAGTACTTGCATTTTGGATTTAATATGTTTAATGGCCAACACTTTGTCGGCATCCAAATGTGGAACAGACAGTAGGGCCTGTTTCACTAAATTTTGTACAATTAAGAAGTTTGTTTTAAAGTGCAAAATTGCTATTTAGGATGACATTTGCTCCCTCAACCGATGTTGGAAAATAACTATCGGGTGTAGTTGCATGTACTGAATTTTACATGAAGCAAAAATATGGTAGTGCGAGTCTACTGAATGAATGTGTAAAATTAATTAATAAAAATCTTAGTACAGTGAAACCTCTTTAAACCGGACACCCTGGGAGGTCCCCAGGTTGTCCGGCTTAGAGAGGTTCACTGTAAATCAGGCATTTGATCATTCTGAGCCATAGTTACGTGCTATGCGAACACGAACACACATTATCACCCAAGATAAATGACCAAGAAACTCATCACAAATAAGATCAAACATGTTTTCTTGGTGTCTGCTTTAGAGAGGTTTCTTTTTTGTTGTACGAAGTTTAGTGAAACAGCCCCCTGATCCAGTACATACAAATATCTTACCATGGGCACTGTTCCGTCAGGTCTCTCACAGGCCTCCAGTTTGTCCAGAGATTCTTTGAACAGTATATCCTCCACGTATCCCTGCAAAACATGCAGTTTCTCTATTCTCTATCAACCAGGGGAAACAATTCTGATAGGCTACCAAATCGTTGAAATGGATTTAAATGTAGCAAATATAGACATATAGCTACATAAGCAACTCATTTGACACACGCCATGTGATTTTATACCTTCGGAACCTTCGTAATTTCATGAAATACGTTTACAAAATTTACAATATTTTCCATATATGGCGTCAAAAGTTGACAAAGTTTTCTCATTTGTAGCTGTGACTTTAGATAAATCGTTGTCAGGCTGCAGGAGTGTGATATTTCATAAAAAGCTACATTGGTCACAGATTTCTCCAGTCACA
Organism: Conchocele bisecta; assembly: GCA_029237695.1. Classification (NCBI taxonomy): domain Eukaryota; kingdom Metazoa; phylum Mollusca; class Bivalvia; order Lucinida; family Thyasiridae; genus Conchocele; species Conchocele bisecta. The sequence continues at coordinate 7,873,580 of CM055265.1, read as the reverse complement.
GCCACATTTATACTTCAATCTTTCTGAAAACTCTCTGGTGACCAATTTCCCACACCTTCATATTTAGGTGATGGTGTAAATTGATGGATCTACCCATTTGCACCTGTTGGAAGGAAAGTTTTCCTGAATTGTATTCCCTCCTTCCTCGGGGCCAAGGGGTAAATTTATCAATTTACATCACCCCCACATTTAAATGTGATGCACTGGCAACAAATGTGGAATACTAATGTGATTAGGGCCGCCCCAGCATTCATTTGGTCTTGGTTTGTCAATGTCACACAAAAGAGAATGTGAATGGGTTTGACGTCCCAACAACAGCTAAGGCCATTTAGGGACGGGGCCTCGATTTCAAGCCTCATTTGAAAGACCTGTGGGATGTATTCTTATAAATATAAGGTGATGTTTGAACCCCCAACCTCCAGATTGGAAGTCGTGTGTTCTAACCCCTAGGCCACACGCCATCCCTATCAATGTGACGAATGTTGATACCGTGTTGTCCAGTTTGTAGACACCATTCATGCGACAGTACTGTGGGGTGGAGGGCACGGTGATGGCACACGCGTCACACGGCTGCCACGCTATCTCTGTAACACAGTAGACACACGGACAGATTCATTACATGTGGGGAGAAAACTTACTTAACGCTAAAAATGTGTTAAACAAAAATTGTCATCTGCTGTTATTTAAAATCTTGTCTTCTTCATTCTCAACAAAAGCAAGGATTGACAGCATTTTAGAATCAATTTCCATTCTAAAGTGTTGTCCTAGCATGTTTTTAATGAAAAAAATACACATCAGACAACAAAAATTAATTCAGCATTTTAAGGGTTAATTAATGGTCCAAGTTGCATTCTCATGCTAACAAACTTTCAGCTATTTAATACACTCAAACTATTTCATATTCTATGGAATTTCTTATTTGATACATGTTCTGTAAGAAAACCAAACATAAACATAACAGAAATTTTGTCCATGGAGATATAAATGTGTAAATCATCCATGTATAACTGTACTTTTAAAGTTTATATCTGAATAATTTCTCAAAATATGCTGTTTATTCATAAAAGAAACTAGAAAATCTGCTCATAAAACACGGATGCTCAACATATCGCTTTGATAGTAAATAAGACAAAATTACAAGTCCAAATGGGGAGATAATGCATGGATCAGTGTCATATAAAACATAGAAATGTGTGCATGTACACACCATAAAGAAGCTACATGCAAAGTATCAAGCCTCCAGCTATTACGCTTCAAAAGTATTTCAAGTTACAAGGATGATGTAACTAAGTCGAAAAGCAGGAGATAATCCATGACCCGGGGGTCAAATCAAAAATCAAAATAAACTTTGTGCATCTAATCATCATAAGGAAGCTACATACCAAGTTTCAGGTGTGTAGCTATTACAGTTTAAAAGTTTTGCGAGTTACAAGGAAAAATTGCCAAATTCAGTCAAAAAGGGTGAGATAATTCATGACCCGGGGGTAGAATCAAAAATCAAAGTAAAATGTGCGCATTTAATCATCATAAGGAAGCTACATACCAAGTTTCAGGTGTGTAGCTATTACGGTTTAAAAGTTTTGCGAGTGACAAGGAAAAATTAGGGTTTAAAAGTTTTGAAAATTCTAATTGAAAAGAAGTGTTTCCGCAAAAATGTAAAGTTAAAAATGAGTGTGTTCCAAATGCTTACATGTATCAAGTGTCCAAACATTGAAGCAATCCATCCAGTAACATTAAAGTTATACAATGATGAAGAAACTTGTACAAAACTTGACGCAAAAAAATGGTTTCCGCAAACATGTGAAGATAAAAAAGGTCAAGGTCATGTTAATGGTGGCATGAGGGTGTTAGGAATAATCACATGTATCAAGTGTCAAAATTTTTAAATGGGCATATCAAATCGGTCCTTGAATTGTTATGTGAATGGAATGTGTCGATTATAAAGAAAGCCATATCGCTGATGGCCGATAGCTACCTGTGTCATGGGGTATAGACAGGATCATGTCTGTACTGCTCACCCAGATCCCCGGAGCCGACTGCACGGCAATCTGTAAACAGCACGGAGGGACCAGTCAAGCAGGGCCACAAACATTTGCAGTACTAGAGGAAGTGAGCAGCCACCTGGACCGACAAATAAAACTTTTAACACAAATATTAAAAAAAAATTTATTTCTAAGTAATTTGACCTTGACCTGAAGGTAAACATGGGTGTGATATGGAATGAAAATATGGATGATGATAAGGATATAGATGAAGTTTGAGGTTAATGCGATGGACGGAATTAGAAAAACAATAAACCCTTGGACATACTTTGTATGCCGGGGGTATAATTAACACACATATTCAGAATCATTTGCTGTTTGGCATGGGGTCCGCATTGGCAGCATATTCATATACAATGGAAATATGGATACTGGCAAAGAAGACTGTGAAATATCAAGTCATTTTGACTTCAGATTTTGGAAGTATATGATACTTGCACTCAGACAGTACGGACAAAAAAAAAACAGATGGACTGTTGTCATTTCCTGAAACATCCCATTATAAAAACGGGTGAATAAAATGACATTTTCTGCAATGACCTCCACATATGGGTACAATTAAAGCATCCCTGTATGTGAGTCTTATTTTTTATTTGAAGATATCAACTACTTCGGCGAACAAACATATTTAAACAAGAGAGTTGTTTTTCAGACAAAAACATATGTCTCCCCCACACACCACCACTGCATGTTATTGGGACTCGGAAAATCAGAATGTAAGGCCACAACTGCATACATGTAGCTACCTTGTTGTTTCTGCATAAGTTAGCTGTATATTGGGAGATAATAAAAAAAAACAAAAAACATATGCAATTTTCACTTGTCAAGGACCATAACTCTGCCAATACTAGATGAATACCCATCAAAATACCAAGGTGCACAACTTCACATAGTGACACATTACTGTAAAAACTCAAAACTTTTGGAAATACGTGCAACATAAATTTGTGATGAAATTTGTGATGGACAAAATTGCCAATTTTCTCTAAGTTAAGGGTCATAACACCGTCCTTACTGATTCCGCAAACAAAACCCAAGGTGCAAAACTACACATGCTGATTAACTTTCCTGTATAGTTTCATGTCTGTAACTCAAGTTATCGGCGACAGCAATTTTCACTAAGTTAAGGGCCATAACTCCGCCCATACTCTACAAATCCGATTCAAAATCACCAGATGCACAACTCCACATGTTGCTAAACATTCCTACAAGGTTTCAAGACTGTAGCTCAAATAGTTTTTCAGTTATCTGCAACACAAGTGGAAACTTGCCACTGTTCACGAAGTCAAGGACCATAACTCTGCAAATACTGGATGAATCCACATGTAAAACTCCAGGTGCGCAACTTCACATGATGACAAATATTCCTATAAGGTTACACGACTGTAGCTCAAATATTTTTTCAATTATGTGCGACACTGCGCATACTGGATGAATCCACATCTAAAATCCCAGGGCTCAACTTCACATGATGACAAACATTCCTATACGGTTTGATGACTGTAGCTCAAATAGTTTTTCAGTTATGTGCGACACAAGTTGAAAATCGCCACTTTTCACTAAGTCAAGGACCATAACTCTGCGAATACTGGATGAATCTGCATCTAAAACCTCAGGTGCGTAACTTCACATGGTGATGAAAATTCCTATAAGGTTTCATGACTGTAGCTCAAATAGTTTTTCAGTTATGTGCGACACAAGTCGAAAATCGCCATGTTTCACCAAGTCAAGGACCATAACTCTGCGAATACTGGATGAATCTGCATCTAAAACCCCAGGTGCGCAACTTCACATGGTGATAAACATTCCTATACGGTTTCATGACTGTAGCTCAAATAGTTTTTCAGCTATGTGCGAGACACAGGTGTTCAAGTTCACATGATGACAAATATTCCTGTAAAATTTCGCAACGCTAACTCAGACAGTGGAGACATAATTATGCCATAGCCAAGTGAAACTAGAAATGGACGCTTGTCGACAAGCGCATGTGTATCCCCCTCCCCAGATACACAAGTAGTTTGAAAAAAGGGTGTTCGAGTTATGCTCCGGAGACAAAATCAGTGACGGAAAAAACAAAGGGAGATAACTAAATAATTAGTGATGCAAGAGTTGTCATTCTTGCGTGACACACCTTTAGGGTTGTGGTCTATGCATGTGTGAAGTTTCATGAAAATATTCCAAAGGGTGTTCGAGTTATGCTCCGGACACGAAATCAGTGCACGAAACAACAAAGGGAGATAATTAAGAAATTAACGACGCAAGAGTTGTCATTCTTACGTGCGACACACCTTTGGGTCGTCTTCTATGCATGTGTGAAGTTTAATAAACTAGAAAATGTGTTCATAGAACACGGATGTCCCACATGTCGCTTTGATAATAAATGAGGCCAAATTCAAAGTCAAAATTTTCTTTTACCTGAGCATTGAAGTTTTTGAAGCACCAAGTATGTGACCTTGACCCTGGGCTTGGCGGGAGCAGGACGAACGTGGATTTGGCACAGGGCGGTAGAGGACCATTAGAGCAATGCATATATGAAATATGAAGCTGATCCGTGAAAGAAAACAGAAATTATAAGATATTTACCTGAGCGTTAAAGTTTTTGAAGCACTAAGTATGTGAGGTTAACCCTGGGCTTGGCGGGGGCGGGACGAACGTGGATTTGGCACAGGGCGGTAGAAGACCATTAGAGCAACGCGTATATGAAATATGAAGTTGATCCGTGAATGGAAAGAAAAATTATAAGATATTTACCTGAGCACTAAAGTTTTTGAAGCACCAAGTATGTGACCTTGACGCTGGGATTGGCGGGGGCAGGACGAACGTGGATTTTGCACAGGGCGGTAGAGGACCATTAGAGCAATGCGTATATGAAATATGAAGATGATCCATGAAAGAAAACAGAAATTATAAGATATTTACCTGAGCATTAAAGTTTTTGAAGCACTAAGTATGTGACCTTGACCCTGGGCTTGGCGGCGGCAGGACGAACGTGGATTTGGCACAGGGCGGTAAAGGACCATTAGAGCAACGCGTATATGAAATATGAAGTTGATCCGTGAATGGAAAGAAAAATTATAAGATATTTACCTGAGCGTTAAACTTTTTGAAGCACCAAATATGTGACCTTGACCCTGGGATTGGCGGGGCAGGACGAACGTGGATTTGGCACAGGGCGGTAGAGGACCATTAGAGCAATGCGTATATGAAATATGAAGATGATACATGAAAGAAAACAGAAAGTATAAGATATTTACCGAGCGTTAAAGTTTTTGAAGCACCAAGTATGTGACCTTGACCCTGGGATTGGCGGGGCAGGACGAACGTGGATTTGGCACAGGGCGGTAGAGGACCATTATGAGCAATGCGTATATGAAATATATGAAGATGATCCATGAAAGAAAACAGAAAGTATAAGATATTTACCGAGCGTTAAAGTTTTTTGAAGCACCAAGTATGTGACCTTGACTCTGGGCTTGGCGGGGGCGGGGCAGGACGGAACGTGGATTTGGCCACGGGCGGTAGGACCCAATTTAGAGCAAGCGTATATGAAATATGAAGTGATCCGTGAATGGAAAGGAAAAAGTATAAGAAATTACCTGAGCGTTAAAATTTTTGAAGCATTTTTCCAAATAGTGACCTTGACCCTGGGATTGGCGGCAAGGACGAAGTGGATGGACAGGGCTGTACCATTAGAGCAATGCTGGGGATATGAAATATGAAATGATCCATGACGAAAACAGAAAGTATGATATTTCCAGCGTTAGTTTTTGAGCACCAAGATGTGACCTTGACCCTGGGATTGGCGGGGCAGGACGAACGTGGATTTGGCACAGGCTGAGAGGTACCATTAGCAATGCTTATATTACATCATGAAGCTGATCCAGAAAGAAAACAGAAAGTATAAGATATTTACCGAGCGTTAAAGTTTATTTTGAAGCACCAAGTAGTGACCTGAGACCTGGGCTTGGCGGGGGCTGACGAACTGGTTTGGCAGGGCGGTAGAGGACCATTAGAGCAATGCTATATGAAATATGAAGATGATCCATGCAAGAAAACAGTATAGGATATTTACCCGAGCGTTAAAGTGAAGCACTAAGTATGACCTTGACCCTGGGCTTGGCGGCGGCAGGCGAACGTGGATTTGGCACAGGGCGGTAGAGGACCATTAGAGCATGTGTATATGATTTTTTTTTTTTTTTTTTTTGAAGAGTGAATCAAAAGATTATGAAAGATTATAGAAATTTTTAATATACCCGAGCGTTACGTTTTTGCCAGCACCAAGTATGAATAACCTTGACCCTGGGCTTGGCGTTGGCAGGACGAACGTGGATTTGGCACAGGGCGGTAGAGGACCATTAGAGCAATGTGTATAGAAATATGAAGCTGATCCGTGAAAGAAAAACAGAAATTATAAGATAGTTAACCTTTTTGAGACGTTAAGAATTGAGCACCAAGTATGACCCGACTTGACTCCTAAAGGCTTGGCGCAAAGACGAACGTGGATTATGGCACAGGCAAGGTAGTGAACCATCAGAGCAATGTGTATATGAAATATGAAGATGATCCATGAAAGAAAACAGAAATTATAAGATATACCCGAGCGTTAAAGTTTTTGAAGCACTAAGTATGTGACCTTGACCCTGGGCTTGGCGGCGGCAGGACGAACGTGGATTTGGCACAGGGCGGTAGAGGACCATTAGAGCAATGTGTATATGAAATATGAAGTTGATCCGTGAATGGAAAGAAAAATTATAAGATATTTACCTGAGCGTTAAAGTTTTTGAAGCACCAAGTATGTGACCTTGACCCTGGGATTGGTGGGGCAGGACAAACGTGGATTTGGCACAGGGCGGTAGAGGACCATTAGAGCAATGCGTATATGAAATATGAAGATGATCCATGAAAGAAAACAGAAAGTATAAGATATTTACCGAGCGTTAAAGTTTTTGAAGCACTAAGTATGTGACCTTGACCCTGGGCTTGGCGGGGGCAGGACGAACATGGATTTGGCACAGGGCGGTACAGGACCATTAGAGCAATGCGTATATTACATATGAAGCTGATCCGTGAAAGAAAACAGAAATTATAAGATATTTACCCGAGCGTTAACGTTTTTGAAGCACCAAGTATGTAACCTTGACCCTGGGCTTGGCGGTGGCAGGACGAACGTGGATTTGGCACAGGGCGGTAGAGGACCATTAGAGCAATGTGTATATGAAATATGAAGCTGATCCGTGAAAGAAAACAGAAATTATAAGATATTAACCTGAGCGTTAAAGTTTTTGAAGCACCAAGTATGTGACCTTGACCCTGGGCTTGGCGGGGGCAGGACGAACGTGGATTTGGCACAGGGCGGTAGTGAACCATCAGAGCAATGTGTATATGAAATATGAAGCAGATCGGTCGAAGGATGAAGAAATGATGAGACATTTACCCGAGTGTTAAAGTTTTGTGACGGACGGACGCATGTTCCTACGAATGAATACTTGTTTGGTTTTTACTGTATAAAAAATACCCAACAAGAGTACCCAACACTATCCTAACCCTACCCAATAAGATCCCCGTACGCTTACAACAAGTACCCATTCGTGTGTGCGGACGGACGGACGGACGGACGGACGGACGGACAAGGGTAACACTAAATGCCCCCTCCAGTTACGTGGTGGGGCATAAAAATATTCCAAAGGGTGTTCGAGTTATGCTCTGGATACAAAATCAGAGCACGAAACAACAAAGGAAGATAAGTAAACAAGAATTACGCGGAATCAGATGCCTCGCCTTGTCCCGCCTTGACCTCGAGCCTGGGCCCGAAAGCAATTTTCACTGGCCCGAACATATTATACAATTATTGACTAGTGAGCCATAGAATATCAGATTATATTCTATGGCTCACTAGTCAATAATTGTTTTATTATATGATAATAGTCTGTATATAGCACTTATGACCTTATGCTACTAGACAAAAATTGAAAAAAAATTGAAAAAAAAGTTTAAAAATTAAAAATAATAATGCTTGCTACTGGAGCCCAGAATTTTTTTTTTAATAGTCCTATATTTATCTACATATATCTGCACAGGTCCACATAATGCCACAATATTTTCAACACAGTTTACGGAAATGTAATAAACAAAAAAAAAAAAAAATAATAATGCTCGCTACTGGAGCCCAGAATTTTTGTTAATAGTCCTATATTTATCTATATATATCTGCACAGGTCCACATACTGCCACAATATTGTCAACACAGTTTACGGAAATGTAATAATGTACCTGTATAAATTACCTGTAATAAGTTAGTGGTCAGTTAAAAAGTTGAAAAAGAATGTAAAAAAGAAAATGGAAAAAAAAAATTAAATTTAAAAAAAAAACAAGAAACGAGGCAAAGCCACGAAGGCCAGGTTTTTTCCAAGCATAGACACTTGGATAACATAATTATACCCACTTTTTGTAGACTAGATGGCCGTGGCCTGCATGTCGCGCCTTGGGGCGAGGCATGGACACTAAAAAAATAGATATAGTAGATGGAAAAACTTTAACCAAAAAACTTTAACCGGACACACGGACGAACGGACGGACGTATGCCAAAATGCCGACGATATCGCGCTTTCCGCAAGCAGGTGTGACAATGATGTTAAACACCCATGTGAAGTATCAAGGTATTGGGTGAAGCAGTTGCAGAAATATAGTACACGAAAAAACTTTAACCAAAAAATTCAAAGTAATTTGAACTTGACATAGGGCACAGGATCGCGCTTTCCGCAAGCAGGTGCGACAATGATGATAAACACCCATGTGAAGTATCAAGGTATTGGGTGAAGCAGTTGCAGAGATATAGTACACAAACAAAATTTAACAAAAAAATTCAAAGTAATTTGACCTTGGGCACAGGATCGAGTTTTCCGCAAGCAGGTGCAACAATGATGATAAACACCCATGTGAAGTATCAAGGTATTGGGTGAAGCAGTTGCAGAGATATAGTACACGAAAAAAGTTTAACAAAAAAAATCAAAGTAATTTGACCTTGACATTGGGCACAGGATCGCGCTTTCCGCAAGCAGGTGCGACAATGATGATAAACACCCATGTGAAGTATCAAGGTATTGGGTGAAGCAGTTGCAGAGATATAGTACACGAAAAAACTTTAACAAAAAAATTCAAAGTAATTTGACCTTGACATTGGGCACAGGATCGCGCTTTCCGCAAGCAGGTGCGACAATGATGATAAACACCCATGTGAAGTATCAAGGTATTGGGTGAAGCAGTTGCAGAGATATAGTACACGAAAAAACTTTAACAAAAAAATTCAAAGTAATTTGACCTTGACATTGGGCACAGGGGCCGCACGGTTGGGGGTTAGAATGAAAATATGGATGATGATAAACACCCATGTGAAGTTTCAAGGTAATGGGTGAAGCAGTTGCAGAGATATAGTATAACGAAAAAGTTTTAACCAAAAAACTCTAACCAGAAGACGTACGTTAAAAAGTTAACGTTGAAAATGGCTAAGTCAATTACGTAGAAATAATAGGTGAAGGTAAAAAAATGGTCACATGTTGGATAGTTGTATGTGGTAGGCACCCCTTGGTTATGAAGCTGTGAAAGTTTGGTGGTCCTAGGTGGTACAGTACCAAAGAAATGGGCTTAAACACGAAAACTTAACATTGTAAACGCGAAAACTTAACATTGAAAATGGCTAAGTCGACTACGCGGAAAAAATGGGTCAAGTTAAAAAAAAAGTAACATGTTGGATAGTGATATGTGGTGGGCACCCCTTGATTATGAAGCTGTGAAAGTTTGTAAAGTTTGGTGGCCAAAGAAATGGACTCAAACACGAAAACTTAACATTGATTGTGGACGCCGCCCGCCCGCCCGCCTGCCCGCCCGGCTTTCGCCAATCCAATAGCCTGGAATTTTTTTCAAAAAACCTGGCTAATAAAAGAATAATGCTCCCTACTGCAGCCCAGAATGTTTTTTAATAGTCCTATATTTATCTACATATCATATATACACAGGTCCACATATTGACACAATATTTTCAACACAGTTTACGGAAATGTAATATAATCATTTACCTGTATAAATTACATGTAAGTGGTCAGTGGTCAGTTGCACATGCTAGCACATGCACAGGTGAATAGTCTGTATATAGCACTTACGACCTTATGCTACTAGACAAAAATTGAAAAATAATTTGAAAAAAAAAAAAAAAAAAAAAAAAAAAAAAAAAGGGAAAAAAAAGTTTAAAAATAATAATGCTTGCTACTGGAGCCCAGATTTTTTTTTAATAGTCCTATATTTATCTACATATATCTGCACAGGTCCACATAATGCCACAATATTTTCAACACAGTTTACGGAAATGTAATATCCAATGTAGTAATTTACCTGTATAAATTACCTGTGGTCAAGAGTGGTCAAGACTGGACATTTGCACATGCTAGCACATGGACAGGTGAATGGTTCTCCCAGTCTCTATTGTTCTCTCTACAGGTAAGGTGTACAGAGCACACGAGAAAAGGTGTACAGAGCAGACGAGAAAACGGGTCTTCATGCATTATTGTCCAGTTTGTAGAGTGCGCAAAACAAAAAGGGAGATAACTAAAAAATTAGCTATGCAAGAGTTGTCATTCTTGTGCGCGACACACCTCTGGGTCGTGGTATATGCATGTGTGAAGTTTCATGAAAATATTCCAAAGGGTGGTCGAGTTATGCTCCGGACAGGAAATCAGTGCACGAAAACAAAAAAGGGAGATAACTAAAAAATTAGCTATGCAAGAGTTGTCATTCTTGTGCACGACACACCTTCGGTTCGTGGTCTAATTGAATGTGTGAAGTTTCATAAAAATATTCCAAAGGGTGGTCGAGTTATGGTCAATCAGTGAGGGAAACAAAAAAGGGAGATAACTAAAAAATTAGCTATGCAAGAGTTGTCATTCTTGTGTGCGACACACCTTCGGGTCGTGGTCTATGCATGTGTGAAGTTTCATGAAAATATTCCAAAGGGTGTTCGAGTTATTCTCCGGACAAGAAGTGTCTGCGGCGGACGCGGACACGGCGCGCTGTCAAATCCATAGTATCCCCCGACGGAGTCTGGGGGATACAATAAAGGAAATACTTCTATAGCCGAGCCCACTATACAAAATAAAACCTCACCTTTTCTGTGATGACCTTGAGGAGAACGTCGACCATACAGACAAGGCCGTCATGGTCAGCGGACTGAAACTTGGCGGGCAGGGTCGTGAAAGGTCGACCACATGCTTCGTACACATAGGAACGGCCCTGTACACAACATACAATATAGTTATTTAACATTTTTACATTTTTCTCATAAAAACAAGCTTTGATAACACTTTCAAATCATTTCCAAAGGTAATGATTCTAAAGTGATGTCAAGACATGTTTTTATTGAAAAAATGGATAAGCTTCAGTAGAGAATACTTTCATGCATAGTGAGGAAAATGCACCTGAAAATCATTTAGATTAGAACATATGTATTTCACAGATGTCCGAAGGTACAAAATCACATGGCGTGTCTCACGCCATGTTATTTTGTACTTTCGGACATCTGTGAAATTTCATTAAATAGTACAAAATTTACAATACACAAATGTATTTCATAAACAAAGTTGAAAATTGACAAAAAATCAGATTACATGTGGAATTATATTCCGCATATACTCTGAAAATGTTGTCACCTTTTAACGCCATTTATGGAAAATATTGTAATTTTTGTTAACATATTTCATGAAATTATGCCCGAAGGTACAAAATCACATGGCGTGTCTCATAATTATGTTCTAATCTAAATCATATGATTGTCGTGATTATGAATGCCCATTACAGATACATGGGGCATCGACTGAGAAAAGGTATGGCATTGCCACTGTTCAACATGCGCATGTACGCAGTTTGATCAGGGTCTACGCTGTTTGCCTTTCAGTCATTTAGTAAGCTTCTAAGCAAAATACATGTAACTACATCCTAATCTAATTGTGGGCATAACCATATGAGAGACGCCATTTTGTACCTAAGAACATGTGCAATTTTTCATGAAATATATTTAATACTGAAAATGTGATATTTTCCGTAAATGATGTTGAAAGAGGACAAAATGTTCATAGCAAATGTGGAATAGTGGCTTCTGGCAAGGGAGAGAATGTTGAAAATGGAGTAATGGGTCTTCATTCATAGGGGTATGTGCACTTATTACAGAGCTCCAGATAAGCTGCGTATTTGCTTAAAAATCCGATTAAAATTGACAAAAACCCAATTGAAATCAGAAGTAGCGAGTATCAAAAAGCAATAAAAAATTGGTGGTATCTTTATCATGCTGCAGAAAAGAATAAACAGACCACAAATATCGCATATTTTGCTTATTTTCCTTGAAAACACATCTTGGTATTTCATTAGAATTGTCTCCAAGGAGACAATTCTAATGAAATGCCAAGATATGTTTTCATTTCGAACCAAACTATTCAATAATTGCTGTCTGTTGATGTGTAAACAGTAGTGTGATTTTATTTTACCCAATTCAAATTTTGAAATACCCAATTGCTTCAGAAATGATGGAGTGACAATACTCAATTACTAATTCCTAATCTGGAGCCCTGTTATTATATGCACTAATAGTAGGACACTTACATTGTGTAGAATGAGGATGTGGCAATCTTGCAGAACATCATAATTCAACACCTGAAAAACATATGTAAGTATTAACCCTTACTACGCGAGAGACGAAAATTGTCGTCTACTGTTTTTCATTTGTGCCTTAATTCTTAACAAAAAACCTGTTTTGACAGCACATGAGAATCGTCTCCAGTGGAGACGATTCTCATGCGCTGCCAAAACAGGTTTTTATCAAGAAATATTGAAAATAAAACATTTCCAGCAGATGACAAAATTTAATTCAGTGTAGTAAGGGTCAAAGTTGAACTCCAAAAAGAAATATATTATAATTCATTATTAAAGGGTGAACTGATTAGGTTCTTACATATTCCAATAAACTTCAAAGACATTGAATGTGTAATGACACAGACAATACCTATTCACACATGAACTAGTTAACAGATGTACTGTGCTATCTACTGAGTCCAATTCAAACGTCAGAGAATACCGTACTCAGATTCATGCCAATCAAGGTAACCCATTTTCTGACATTCTAACAATTTGACCTGTAATTTACGTATGTAAAGTTTCAGAAGCTAAGTAGTGGCCGTTGGAAGCTCAGCACCATGACACTTGGCCTTAATTTGTGGATGTAACTGCACAGTCTGGAGAAATTGAGCGTATGGGATTTTTTATCAGTGTTTCATTGATAGAATGGTGAACAGTGCAGATCCTGATCAGACTGTGTATCTGCTGATCTGGATCTACACTGGTCGCAAAAGCCATGATTCCCATATTTCCAGTCACAGACACATTTATGTTAACGTCCCAGCACAGTTAAGGTCAAATATAGATGGGACCACAGTGTAAAGTGAAAGTGAATGGGTTTAACGTCCCAGTAACAGCTCAGGTCATATAGAGACGGGGCCACAGTTTAAAGTCTCATCCAACAGACCAGTGGGATGGAAATACTATGAAAGTATTTGTTGATGCCCAAGGTGAGGTTTGAACCCACAATCGCCAGATTGGAACTCAAGTGTCCTAACCCCTAGGCCACAACACATCCCTGGACCACAGTTTAAAGTCTCATCCAACAGACCAGGATTGAACTCACAACCTCCGGTATTGAAGTTCAATGCCATATCCCCTCGGCCACGGCCCATGCCGTGTACATGGCAAGCAATACAGCATGTATGCTGTCAATGTACGTGTTAGCTGACCAATCACGACTGCTGCCTCTCACCGTGTATCCCTGCTGGGCACTGATGTACTCGGCAACGGTGAGCAGGGCGTTCACAGTGGCGCCCCCACTGCCCACGGATTGCTTCGGGTCCTCGACTGTGAGGAGAAACACGTCCTTGTCGATGTAGCCCTTCGACTGCCGAATCTCGAGCTCTGTAACCAGGGTGGGAATAGACCACGGTTATAAATAGGGTACCAGAGCTCCAGATAAAATTGCCAAATACCCAATTTAAATCAGAAGTAGTGAGTGTCAAAAAGCAATAAAAAATTTGTGGTACCTTTATCATGCTGCAGAAAACTATAAACTGACCACATGTATAGCATATTTTTCTTATTTTCCATGAAAACACATCTTGGTATTTCATTAGAATTGTCTCCAAGGAGACAATTCTAATGAAATGCCATGACATGTTTTTATTTCGAAGCAAACTATTCAATTATTACTGTATGTTCATGTGTAAACAGTAGTGTGATTTTATTTTGCCCAATTCAAATTTTGAAATACCCAATTGCTTCAGAAATGATGAAGTGACAATACGCAATAACTAATTTATTATCTGGAGCCCTGGGGTACCATACTTCAACTAGGGCCTCAACAAATCCACTCGTCCGTTTGTATTGGCGAGTGAATTTTAGATATGGATGAGTGGTAATTTGAAGAGACAGCGCGGCATTAACATTAAAACATATAGATATGTAGGAGTTGAAATCCAATCTGGACGAGTGGAGAATTAAGAATTTGTTGAGGCCAGAACTTGGAAAATCTCAAGTAACTTCCCTCAGAAGAACTTCAAGGGCATCATCAGTATAAGAATTGGCGACGTTTGTAATATAAACATAGCAATATGACATCAGATGGACAAATTCAACCAATTCTAATGTCAAGGATGCCTCAGAAACAAGGTGCATGATCACGTGGTTGAAACAACAACGTCGCCCACTCCAAAGTAAGTATTATTTGATATTTTCCTTATTACGTAACGGATTTTGATGAAATATGGCGCAGCAAACGCGTCTTCATGAGCTGCATTTGGTGGTCTATGGAGTTTGGCACAGACTGGTGTCGTGTTTGCGAAGAATCGATTTCCGTGTCGCAAAAACAACAGAAGTTTGGGCGAAAATACAGAGACCACCAAATGCAGCTTAACAAGACGCGTTTGATGCGCCATATTTCAGCAAACTCCGTTACGTAATAAGGACACTATAAAAGAATACATACTTTGAATCGGTACTTGTTGTTGTTGTTAGTACCACGTGATCATACACCTTGAGAAATTGATCAGAGCTCCAGTTAAGGTGCGTAATTTGGAGGCGAATTTATTATTTCTCCATCAAAAATGGCAAGTTGGGAGTGCTTTAGAATCGTCTCAATGAGACGATTCTAAAGGACTCCCATCTTGCCATTTTTGATGAAGAAATAAGAAAATTTCACCCCAAGTTGGTCAAATTACGTACCTTAACTGGACCTCTGATTGATATAAGAAAACATGTAGTTACTTTATGTAATTTATGATATAGTAGTATTGCTTCTGATTAGCATAAGAAATAACCTATTCCATTACATAACTAGAAAATGTGGTCCGTCAACGCACTTAGGGCCCCTATTTGAGAAACTTTCAAAAAAATAAACAGACAGACGGACGTACGTACGATCAATAACGAGCATAATTGTATTAATGTGGAAGGATGTATCGTTACTAAGTAATGCATGTGTGCAATATGACGACATTAGGTGACGGCAAACAGAAATTATAGGTGATTTGAGAAACTTTCAAATAAATAAACAGACGGATGGACGTACAATCAGTATGGAGGGTAATAGTATTAATGTGGGCCCTAATTATTTCATTATAAATTCATTCAAAGTACATTCATAGACATAGTACTACGCATAGACATACATTGAGACTAATTGTATATTGGAATCTTACTCGAGTGGTGATTTAATATGGTATTTATTAAACAAATGTATTGATTTCATAAGAAACAAGGCTATGACGAGTTTCTTATGAAATCAGTTGACACAGTCTTACATTTCAGCCAGTAGTTTGTAGAATTCTAACGGTGAATTACACCACTCGGCAGCAGTAGTTTACATCACTCTCCTGCTTACCATACATTGTATATGGACACACCCTCTGAATCGTGAGACAGTCGCTGTTACTACGACTCAAGACTCAAGAACTTATTTCGCATAACTCTTGGCCATATTTTACTCACTGGTCGCTTTGTTTTTACGAGAGAATCATGTGTGAAATGTAAGAAAATGTTTATATAACCAGGTGAGCTGATTATCTTGAAATAATGTCCAAACGATTGGGTCCAAACGCTAAACAAACTTGGTTTGCTACACTTACTCGTTGGTTTTGCGTAAGGAGTCCTCACTAAGGACCCAATCACTCGCGCATTATTTCCGGATAATCAGTTCACCTGGTTAAATAATCAGTATAAATCACCACAAATGTTACATTCTGTTTATTGCTCTCACAGCACTATACATTGAAGAGGTACATTCCACCCCCTAACTTGTTTTCTGTAGCAGTCTCATTACATATTTATTACACCAGTGTATTATACATTTCAATACACAGTGCTATTACTCATATACATTTCTCAGAGTAATAACACAGTGTATTGAAATTTATATATATATACACACGTATGAGGTAACCATGGTAAGTATAGTCCCACCTTCCTGCAGTGTGCGAGCCCAGTCGGTGTTGGGACATGTGAGCACAATAGCCGTCCATTTCACCTTGCCATTCCCCTCAGCAGACATGTTGATACTACTGGTCCTTCTGCAAATGTCACAAGAAAATTTACGCATGTGCCACCGGGCAAAAATTACACTAGTTGTGGGCAGTAACTGTGCAAAACTCCTGTTTTGCAGAGTTACCGGTCGCAACTACAATCATACATCAGACTTTTTACTAAATTTCTGACTAGTGCAAAACCTGATTATTCAGTGCACATATACTGCTAATAATCACTAGAAAAAGTGAGCAGAGGTTGACAGATACCCAGGCCGACGCCTGCACCGACAAATTCTGTAAAAACTTTAACGTAAATTTCAAAGTAATTTGGCCTTGACAGTGCGCATGGGGGCCGTATGGGTGGGGAATGAAAATATGGATGCTGATAAACATGTATGTGAAGTTTTAAATCTGTGGATGAAGTGGTTAGGACACTATGTAGCACAGAAAACTTTAACACAAATATGGACGGATGGAATTAAGAAAACTATATACCCCTCTTCGTATGCCGGGGTTATGTAACAAATCTCTAATTGACAAAAATGGGAGCTAACCCATTTTATGTTGGCTAACTAGCCAAGAAAAGTGAAAGTTAATGATTATAATGTCACTGCAACAGCTAATGTCATATAGAGACCTCAGTTTAAACTCTCATCCAACAGACAAGTGGGATGGAAATACTATATAATTCCAGCACAAAAATATTTACACAATTCCCTAACATTTGATTGGTCCGTAGCAAGTCTTTGTCCAGAATTTATATCCCAGTAAACTCCATGCCAAACTACTTTCCGTAACCGTCAGGCGCAGTTAAAATAATTCTTAAGAAAACGGAAAATAAACACATTTTCTTGATGAATTTATTTCAAATGCTGGAATTATAAGGAATGAATGGCCTTTTTGTGGAATTTATCGGGGTATAAACTTGGAAAAGTCGCGGGAATACTGGACGAAGGCCGGAAGGCCTCGTCCAGTATTCCCGCGACTTTTCCAAGTTTATATCCCCACAAAAAGGCCATTCATTCCTATAGTAAGTATTTTTGATGCGTACGGCGAGGATGGAACTCACAACCTCCGGTATTGAAGTCCAATGCCACGGCCCATACCTCATATGTAACATATTATGGGCCAGTACGGTGAGCTCATGCAAGAGACCGGCTTGAAAACATATTACTGATATACAGAGTGCTCAGCTATATAAAAGTGGCACCCCCATGTTGGGCACCAAAAATATGTAACATTTTACAGGGCTCCAGATAAGAAATTAGTAATGAGTATTTTCACTCCATCATTTCTGAAGCAATTGGGTATTTCAAAATGTGAATTGTGTAAAATAGAATCACACTACTGTTTACACATCAGCAGACCGCACTTATTGAATAGTTTGCTTCTAAATGAAAACACATCTTGGTATTTCATTAGAATTGTCTCTTTTTCATGGAAAAATAAGAAAATATGCTATATTTGTGGTCTGTTTACTGTTTTCTGTAGCATGATAAAAACACCACAAATTTTTCATTGCTTTTTGATACTCACTACTTCTGATTTCAATTGGGTTTTTGGCAATTTTAATTGGGTATTTAAACAAATACGCAGCTTATGTGGAGCTCTGGTATTATCTCTTCTGCTAAGTATGAATATGCTGAACACCATGTTACATGAAGTTGTGGCAACAGCCTCACAGATGCTCTCATAGTCGGGTCCAGCCTGATAACACAATACTACAATTCTATTATATCTCGTACCAAATTGGGCCGTATAACTGGTTTCTCGGCCCGTCTCATGTGACGAGGCTGAGACTACGTATCTGGGCACTAATCTATTTATAATATATATATGAGCCGCGCCATGCGTAAATCGGGCTTAATGACAAAATTTTCAGTTTTTACTTTTTTCGCTTATTCTGAATTGCACATCTTTTAAAAGCCATATGCCGCCAAAATTATCAATGTATCCCAATTATTTTTCATTTTAGAAGTATTTTTATGACACGTGGTAAAAACTTATATGACGTTTTAGATGAATGACGTTGAAATTACGACGTTTTTATCAACGGCGTATACAAGGGGTGTTGATAAAATACCCAGACAAGTCCTATAGATTTGTCATCTTTTATCGCATGTAACCAAATTTGGATATCTCGTAGCATTTTCAAGTGTTTCCCATTAGGCCAAGACAAAGTATGAAAACAATGTTTATTGCAGTTGCTATTAATGTAACATCATGTTTTGAATTGCGGCCCAAGTAACGTAATTCCGTATGAATAATTTTCAAATAAGGCAGAGTGTTGGCGTTTCCCTGTTGTTTGCTGCTGTCTGAAATAATTTTGGGGAATAATAGCGACATTATTTAACATTTTGTATGCAACAACATATTTTAAAGTAGGAAGTAGGCCGCTTATAACATTAACTTTGTAACAAAACACGACGTAGGGCAGATTTGGTAGCGTACGTGATACCGTATAATTGTCGCCGTGTGTGTCTTTTTTGAGGATCGCATTACCATCGCCTAATTCAGACATACATTATTATGCAGTCAAGTGATAAGTGATACTACAAATCGTGAGAAAAGCAAGTTTATGACCATCAAATTTCCAATTAATTTCAAGACTTTTCGAAAACTCCACCGACCTCACTGTGTGTTTTGTGCATTATGTATTGCTTATACACAAACAATGAAGGAGCTGCATTGCAATCATTTGATTCTGAATCTATTAGAGAGATTTTGATGCATTTGTTTTGCCAAATTCAATACAAACCAGGATTATATATGTCATTATATAGATGCGTGTCTACCTCCGTTTATGATAAAATGAGTGGCATTAAATGGCATATCATTCGCTAAGTACTGGATATAATTGTTCAAAAGTGTCTCAATTTACCGAGATAATAGATGGTAATATCGTTGGCATACACTAGTTTGTTCATATTTAAGATTATTTAGGATTCAAGGTGCAGTGTAAGCGAGAGACTTCGCTGATATGTAGCCAGTTAAATTATGCGTTCACCATTTTAAATTCATAAGGATAACCGACAAAAAGAGTGACAATGTCAAAGAACGACAGCTAGGCGACAATGCACAGTGCCTGAAGCATTTCTAAGTCATTGATGTTGCGAGGAACTCGTGCAAGTATCCTTGCTATAATATTTTGTCACGACATAATGGCCATAACGTCAAACATGTATTCACGTTCAGTGACGTCACAAGTACGTGACGTCAAGTCATGACGTCATAATATGTGTACTAAGGTGCAAGGCATCGCGTCTCATATTAGTGAAAGTTTCAGTAAGTTATAATTTTCCATTTTCTGTTCACACTTAATGTTAACTGACACCAGTAAACGTAAATGGGAGGGCAAAATGTGAACTTTTACAGCGACGCTGCAAACGTCGTTTTTCCGACGTCGTTTACCGCTTTTCATGACGTTGTCGTTAAGCTCGGTTTTTGCATGGCGCGGCCCATATACAGATTTGCCTCGGGCATACCTCGTCACTGATTGGTTACCAATGACTATGGAAAATGATCTTTACAATGATTGGATGATCACAAATAAGCAAGACATGAATTTACCAAAATCAAGCAACTCATATTCCGGGCAGAGTGTCTCAGCTACATTGGTTTTAACTATTATGGGATTCCTGTCTCGGGCATGGGCTAT
The DNA here is from genome assembly GCA_029237695.1 of Conchocele bisecta. Taxonomy (NCBI): domain Eukaryota; kingdom Metazoa; phylum Mollusca; class Bivalvia; order Lucinida; family Thyasiridae; genus Conchocele; species Conchocele bisecta. Next base: position 7,853,280 of record CM055265.1, on the reverse strand, counting down.
ACAAATGTAGCTGTATACTAATTTGCTACCAATGTTCGTCTCGTGGTCTGGGCGATACCATTAGATGGGCGCTCTATTATGAACCTACATGTGTTGCTGGGTGTGTCTCTAGTATCAACTCTGAGCTAACGCGCCTGTACCGTACTTTGGGTTACTTGTCTGATGACAGTCTTGTCCAAAGGTTCCCTATCATAATCAAACCGCAGCTCTTGTCCGGTTCAACGCATTGCTCAAAGGTCCCGAAACTACTGACGCTGGATTCTGTCCGAGTGAACAGAAGGCGCTCTGCTATATTGACATGTGAAACACAAAGTCAAACACTCCCAATTTGGGCAGCGAGACGCTTTCCACAGCTGGGACCCTTTCTGGGAATGTTCCCGGTCTCTGCTATTATGACGTGGTTGCAGCAGAGATATTACACCAAACCGCTGAAAGATGTTCGAAATTCAGCTAATGAAGTACATGTAGTTCCGAGTACATAGTTACGACAGAGCAGTCTTTCCAAATGTGCGTTTGAAGCGTTCTTTGTTTACTTTCTACTTTGTGGAGAGTGACCTAAGGATTTTGCTAATACACACTTTATTAAGTTAAGTTTACGGTAATATTTTTGTGTCATATTGTAGAATTGACTCTCCATAATATTAAATAGCAAAGTACATGTATGAACGTCTACGCCCTGCAGATTTGTTTCTATATTTTAGTGCGCGAAGCGTAAATGCTATTATGCACATTTTACTGTGTAGCGTGGTGTAGCGATATAGTGCAACCTGTTGCCTATAAAGCGTAAAACATGCAGCTACTAATGAAGCTATATTTATATTTAACTTACTGGGTTCTAAACCCGCAGCCGAATGAAATTTGTATTAAATCATAATACCATCAAGTCCATGGTTTTACAGTGATATTCTGTTCTACAATAATAATATAAAGCCAATTATGGAAACATACCCAGCCGTTTCCAACAAATATTACAAAAACATCAATAATGCTACACCGGCATACGTTTGTATAACATTGTAGGAAGGATGGTAACTTTGGCCGGATGACCCTGGGTTAAGTCGTCCCGTCGGGGTTTTGCACAAATCGGTATGTTCGTCACACCTCATCAATTGAAGCACGAGAAACTGATCTTGATATAGATTAGTTCCGAGTACATAACTCTGATAATTACATTTTATTACACTGCATTACGTAAGAGTTACGACAGTTATCTTTCCAAATGTACGTTTGAAGTGTTCTTTGTTTAATTTCTACTTCGTGGAGAGTGACCTAAGAATTTTGCTAAAACACACTTTATTAGGTAAGTTTATGGTAATATTTTTGTGCCATGTTGTAGAATTGTCTCTCAATAATAATATAGCGAAGTATGAAGGTCAACACCCTGCAGGTTTTTCCTATATTTTAGTGGGCAAAATGTAAATGTTATTACGCAAACTTTACCGTTGAGCGTGGTGTAGCGATATAGTTCAACCTGTTGCCTATAAAGCAGAAAAACGTGCAGCTAGAGGGCTCCAGATAAGGAATTAGTAATTGTGTATTATCACTCATTTCTGAAGCAATTGGATATTTAAAATTTTTAATTGGGTAAAATACAAGAGCTGTAGGAGAACAGCATAGCTCGACTATGAGGGTTGTCGATGTACACAAAGGTTGACTAAAAACATTTACCAAGGGAAATTAACTAAGTAATTCAAGGTGAAATGTAGGTCAATGTCAGATATAGGTCAGGGGTTATTGATGTACATCACTAGGAGATGAAGTTTTCCAAGTATGGTTGCTGTAGGCCCAGGAGTATTCCATATACAAGCATGACTAAAAACCTTAACCAAGGGGAAATAACTAAGTAATCCAAGGGTAAAAGTAGGTCAAGGTCAAATATAGGTCAGGGATTATTGATGTACATCACTAGGAGATGAAGTTGTCCAAGTATGGTTGCTGTAGGCACATGAGTATTCCATATACAAGCTTGACTATAAACCTTAACCAAGTTTGAGTACAAAATTAACCAAGGGGAAATAACTAAGTAATTCAATGTTAAATGTAGGTCAAGGTAAAATATAGGTCAGGGGTTATTGATGTACATCGCTATGAGAAAAGGTTGTCCAAGTATGGTGTCTGTATGCACAATAGTATTCCATCTACAAGCTTGACTAAAAACCTTAACCAAGGTTGACTAAAAACCTTAACCAAGGGGAATTAACTAAGTAATTCAAGAGGAAATGTAGGTCAAGGTCAAATATAGATCAGGGGTTATTGATGTACATCACTAGGAGATGAAGTTGTGCAAGTATGGTGGATGTAGGGCCAGTAGTATTCCATATACAAGCTTGACTAAAAACCTTAACCAAGGGGAATTAACTAAGTAATTCAAGAGGAAATGTAGGTCAAGGTCAACTATATATCAGGGGTTATTGATGTACATTGCTATGAGAAAAGGTTGTCCAAGTATGGTGTCTGTATGCACAATAGTATTCCATGTACAAGCTTGAATAAAAACCTTAACCAAGGTTGACTAAAAACCTTAACCAAGGGGAATTAACTAAGTAATTCAAGAGGAAATGTAGGTCAAGGTCAAATATAGATCAGGGGTTATTAATGTACATCACTAGGAGATGAAATTGTGCAAGTATGGTGGGTGTAGTAGGGCCAGTAGTATTCCATATACAAGCTTGACTAAAAACCTTAACCAAGGGGAATTAAGTAAGTAATTCAAGAGGAAATGTAGGTCAAGGTCAAATATAGATCAGGGGTTATTGATGTACATCGCTATGAGAAAAGGTTGTCCAAGTATGGTGTCTGTATGCACAATAGTATTCCATGTACAAGCTTGACTAAAAACCTTAACCAACGTTGACTAAAAACCTTAACCAAGGGGAATTAACTAAGTAATTCAAGAGGAAATGTAGGTCAAGGTCAAATATCGATCAGGGGTTATTGATGTACATCACTAGGAGATGAAGTTGTCCAAGTATGGTGGGTGTAGGGCCAGTAGTATTCCATATACAAGCTTGACTAAAAACCTTAACCGGGGTGACAACATAAGCTCTAACTATTCTTCGCATAGTCGAGCTAAAAACAAATAATAATTGTTTCAAGGCCAAATCGCCCCAAGCCATTTCAGACCCAAGCCATTACACACCATTTCGCACCCATATTAATTCGTGGGTAAAATCGACAGGTGCGAAAACACCAGTGTACGAAACGATCATTACCGCGGATTTTCCACCAAATTATGAAGAGCTCAATCGAGTGCGCCCATTACGTCATTGCAGAGTTGCTCAATAAATACAATAAATTCTATAAATACGATGTTTTCCAAGAAGCGAATGGTGATTGTTTTTTCTGCAAAACAACACATTGCTGTTTATATTGGTTTTCAGGCAATAAAATTATGATCTTAAGCTGAGAATACAAGTTATTTGTCCGGATAATTGATTGTCGATGATCTGACCCAATTTTAAGTGAGAAATATGGCACAGTTTGCTAAATAGTTTCCATGCGTTCAGAAAGCAAGAACCGACGATTGTTCTGTGAAAATTTTATGCCCGTAGCTGCTATTTTAAGAAAAATATCATAAAAAAACAACCATTTTTGTCCGATAATCTAGAGGATCCCTGTAATGTTTACACATCAACAGACAGCAATTCTTGAATAGTTTGCTTCGAAATTAAAACATCCTCATTCTGTACAATGTAAGTGTCCTACTATTAGTGCATATAATAACAGGGCTCCAGATAAGGAATTAGTAATTGAGTATTGCCACTCCATCATTTCTGAAGCAATTGGGTACTTCAAAATTTGAATTGGGTAAAATAAAATCACACTACTGTTTACACATCAACAGACAGCAATTATTGAATAGTTTGCTTCGTAATGAAAACATGTCTTGGCATTTCATGAGAATTGTCTCCTTGGAGACAATTCTAATGAAATACCAAGATGTGTTTTCATGGAAAATAAGAAAAATATGCTATATTTGTGGTCTGTTTATTGTTTTCTGCAGCATGATAAAGGTACCACAAACATTGTATTGCTTTTTGTATTGTATGTACGTCATCTTTAGACTAACATGCCATGTCTCTATATCATGTTTAACTTCTATTTTTCATTATCTGACTTTTAACATTTATTATTTACTTTGCTATAGTATACATGTAACGGTAGTAAAGCAGGGGTGTAAAATTCCACTCGACCGCTCGCCATGGCGACTTGGCCATCGTCTCGGTCGAGTAGCTTTGTGTAGACGGTCGTCCGACGGGTCGAGTGAATTTTGGATCATCCATGATTGATCGTGAATACAAAAAAATAGTTATGCACCGTTTTCCTTTTATTAAACCCATTGATTTATCAAATACCATTGATCATTTCATAAACGCGTTGAATTGAATAAAAGCTCAAGCGGCGTGAATTTAAATTTTATCAATACTTACCTATTTACAATATAAATGGGAAATACGCAAATTCTCCGTCACATATGTCTGGCAAGACATCGCAGCCACGGTTTCATCTTCACTTAAGTTAGTGCAGCGAGTTATCGCGCAAGTGTCTCGATTTATGGGATGGTCGCCGGGCCTAGGCCGCCTGTCGTCCGCGATTTAAACTCGCCCATAATTAATTTATCACATTCTGTAACGTCAATGTTCGCTTCCGGTGTAAACACGCAATATTGCTAGCAGACAGCCAGAGTTAGCACATGCGAACATATCATTTTCTCCAAACTACACAGCATTCCGATGAGACGGATCGCTTGATTTTCAGACCAGTCCAATTATTAAAATGGGATGTTTTTCTTTGACAAAATATGAACAATACTTGCAAACAGTGCAGATCCTGATGAGACGGCTCGCGGATTTACACTGTTTGGAAATATTGCTATAAATAACATACATGTCAGTAGCATTATATAGCCTACTAAAGTAAAGGCGAACATAGTGAATATTGAAATATCTGTATAAAATATAAGGGCGAGTGGCAAACCAGTGAGAGCGAGTAAGATTTTGCATCTACTAGACCTTAAGGGCAAGTGATATTTCAAATAATTTTACACCCCTGTAAAGCCAGTGCTATGTGACGTATGTCTACGTCATCTTGTGAATCCGAATCTCACACCGCAATTTTGACTTTATGTAGAAATAAAACAATGAATATTGATGGAATTACAGACAGTGTAGAGATTGATCATTTTGCAAAATGTGCTTATAACTATGCCGAGTACTGGTTAGCAACGAAATATGGAAAAGTAAATGTGCAAGTTGAAGAGGGAAATTTCAATGAAATAAACATGCTATATGATTGTGCAATCTGTAAATTAACGTGAGCATAATCAAGTATCATCATAATATAACATTTGTCTTAAAATAAAGTCACTAGCATGGTTTATTTCTCAGTTATGTAAGCATAGGTAAAAGTACACACCTATCGCAGATTTCTTGCCCAGCACCTCCTCATTGAAGAGCATAGTCGCGGACAGTAACTCTGCAAAACTCCCGTGCTGGGATCGTCCGTGCAAAACTCCAGTATCGTGCTACGGGCGGTATGTGAGTTTGTTTACAGAGTTACTGCCGGGAACTATGAAGAGCACTGCACATGGAACGAAAATGTTTGATACTGGTGTTGTCCGCATCGCTTTATTATATAATTCAAATACCAATGCCTTCACTCAGGCACGGGGACGTGGGGTGGGCCACAGGTGGAAGACTCGGACCTGTGACACAAAGAAAATGACCATTACAAAAAAATCCATTACCCCACCCACTTGGTCTCATCACAGACCTAGAATAATTTATTATAGGTCTGTGGTCTCGTACAGTACTATCTTCTCTTATAGGAAGGTGGTAAAGAATATGGCTACT